>MU270009.1:3335616-4535616 GCA_021432705.1 Caranx ignobilis
GGTCGTGCTTCACCAAGACTGTGACAGCTGCTGCAAAATGCTGCAAAGATTCAGGCAGGAATATTCAGTGAGACCGAAGTGTAGACATGTCTCTATGATGCTGGTCAGAAACTGGTATGTGATCGTACTGGGGTTAACACTGGAGTACTGCTGAGCATGTGAACATATCACGTCCAAGTGTGGGAGTGGATCCAGATTCTTATATCCAAACTCGATACTGTATTCAGCCCGGGAGAGACACCAGGCTTTACTCAAATCCTCATCTTGTTTATTGAAGCTTGTGAAGCAGGTCTTGTGTGAGCGTCCTCTGTGGTTGGAGTGATCTCTGAATGAGGTTTACTTTACCTAATGAAGACCTGGATACTGAGTCCAGTCTAATAAAGGTGGACTTTACAGGAGAGAGACTGTAGAGTGATGAGAGATGTCTGTCCTCCACTGAAGGCTGCTCAGAGAACTTCATTAACCTTCGCCCCCCCCCCCTCGCTCAGGCCTGCTCCACTGCTTTTAATACTGTGTTATTTAACAGAAGCTAAACCTTATATTGAGCAGCTCACATGATCTTCCCAGGATTTTAATGCCCTCCTGTCCTGACTGCAGCCTTCTCGCTGTGAATGTAGTCTTATTTCACAGTTGTTAGATTGGCCTCAATGCAGAATAAATGTGATCTTTTATTTGTTGCTGCTGTGGTGTAACACAGCTCAGTATTTATAGTGGCTCATCACATGTAGCAGGAGCCCACCGGCCTATATTTACAGCCCCTGACACTATATTTCACCAGGAAGTGTGAAACTGGAGCCCGGTGCTGTCACGCCTCAGCAAAAAGCTGTTTCCAGGCTTTTCTGCCCCTTTGACATTTGCCTTCACCACAACAGGCTGCATCAGCAGAAATGTCACGCCCCCCAACCCCCTCCCCACCCCCACCCCGCACCCCCCAAAAATACCCCAGGAGGGCTCCCACTTACTGCACAGAACTCTTCGAAGGATATCCTGCCGTCTCCGTCCTTGTCTGCGTTGATAATGGTCTTGTCCACGATCTGCTGGAGCTGCGTGTCCTTCAGGTTGTTGCCCACCATCATCTTCAGCACCTGGAAGAGCTCGCCGTTGGAGATGTAGCCGTCCTTGTCCATGTCGTAGATCCTGAAAGCGACTGTGGTACGGAGAGGGAATCGGTTACACATCAAATGTGTAAATGTGTAGACAGCTCATCTGATTCAGCTCCAGTCAGTCAGAGTTCTTCACCTCTACCTGTTGCATAACTTTGTCCCTGTCGACAATAACTCTACACACCTGAGCAAACGAAAACAATCCCTTATCAAACATGCTCTTATTTGCCCCCATAGACAAACTGCCTCCAAGCTCTAGACTCTGGAAAAAACAGGTAAGGTGACATTTCTACATTAATTGTCCTGGCGGGAAGGATAATCAGTTCTGAGAAGGGATTTTCCTGCTGCTCTCTCTCAGCAGCTGAGTTCATTTAAAACACGTTTTTCACCAGGGGACTTCTGGATGAGACAAACAGAAACGGAGGACACAGGAGACGAAGCCCCCCGGCGGGTTCGACTCCCAAAGAGGCGACGTTCTGCAGGTATGTGTGGAGGATAACAGACCCTGAGGTGCCGGTGTCGCCTCTGGCCACATGTGCTTGTAATGAAGAAGCAGCTTTACTTACACCGCAGCTTCTGTTCCTTGTCCCCCTTGACGCTGAACTGCGAGACTCCCTCGATGAACTCTGGAAGAGAAGAACAACAATTAGTGCCCATAAGGCTCCACCTCCAATAATTAGACATCAACATCTTGATATTATGGTCTGTGCTGAATGCTTTGTGATATGCATGGATAATGGGAATGATTACACTTCTCATAATCAATAAATAGCACAAGTTGTTTTAGACAGTGGATGTAAAATGTGATTCAAACTTTGGTCAGATCTCTTTCAGTTATATAACAACACCTTGTTTTCACTGGCTTCACTGTCAAGACTTGAATCCTTGTTATTCATACTGGACTGCGTTCCTGATCTCCATTTTGAAAAGCGTTGAGAGACAAGAGAAGCTGCCGGGTGCAAAGTCCCTTGATATCCAGATCTGATTATTTTTAATCATGCGCTGGAGTTGAACCTCGGAGACAGTTATGCATCTCTACACTCGGAGAACAATAGGCCTGTTTTGTGAGACTTGTCCAGGGGTAATTCCCACATTGGAAGTGGATTTCTTCACCGCTCACATGCTGTGTGTTTGTGCATTAACAGGAAGCCTGCTGCTAATCAGGTTCATTGCAGAAAATGAGCTTCATGTCGCACTAAACGCTGATGGAAGACGGTGCAGCTGCTACAACAGTGTTCAGCTGGATACACAGACTCTCCTGCTGCACCAGGACGTGCAGTGGTGGTGCAGTAGTGTTAAAGGTGCAGTCACTTCTTGTTCTGGTCGACCGTTTGTTGCTGTTGCTGATTTCCATACTGGTGGAATAGTGGCAGAACTGCTGTTGTATTTAGTCATGAACTGTATAGAGACATATTTGGGCCTTTCTTTTCTGTTACTCATATAATGATTTAACTTTAACAGCTGGATTCCTGCTCTACAGATACAATCAGGATCATTTTTAGGCTCAGATGTGTATCTGATGCAGCTATTCTTCTTTTTCAGGGATCTACTAAACCTGGTGTGTGCTTGCAAGCCGCTGTGTGATTAGAGCATTGGTGCTAAATACCAACATCATATGGACGTTAAATAGTAAATCCAATCCGTGCTCGCTCGTTCGCTGCCTGATTTTAAATTATGTGCATAAAGAATCAAGGCCTAGAGACAGTTTGTGATCAGACCAAGGCGATTACAAAGGCTTCATTTAAGTCAGATAATACACAAGTGAGCGTCCTCTGAGCGAACCACTTGCTCTGTGGACGTCACAACATATAAAATGTGAGGATGGCACAGCCGAATTCAAACACTGTCTGTAAAGTTAAGCAGTTTTGAGGAAGCCCTTCTGAGATGTGATTGAATATGTGATGTATAATAAACATCTCACAAACTAATAAAGTCAAGGATAAGGCTGTAAAATCAGGCAGAGGGTAGTTCCCCACGCCGGCAGAGTTTATGACCTACCTTTAAAGTCCACTTCTCCGTTCCCGTCCGTGTCAAATATGTCAATAACCCTTTGCACCAGCGGGTTCTGTTGCAGCTCTGGCAGCGACATGAACTCCTCCACGCTGAGCGAGCCAGAGTTATCTAGGTCGAGTTTCTTAAACCTCTTCCCTAGCCTCTTAATCTCATCAGCATCGACTGAACAAAGAGAAAAAAGAAAGAGAGAAACGGACCATCCGGATGAGTTACATGTTCTTCACAGACATTCAGCTGGGGTTATTATGCAATGCTTACATCATCATAATGACATGAAAATACATGGTGAAGTGCGCAGTGGTAACACTTGTGGTGCCTCCTGACACACGCACACACAGCCCCCCTAAACTAAGAGCTGCTGTAGAGGGAGCAAATGCTAAGACACACAGAAACAGGAAAGGGTGAAAAATGAGCCACAGTGCAGCGTTCACCTGCAGCAGCGTTCGTTCTCCACACAAGAGTAAAGCATCACATCCACTAAACCAGCAGCAACATATAAATATCCCTGCAAACACCTGCATGAACTGGAGTCATAAATTTTAGTAGCCACCACTTGCAACTAGGTCAAGGACGCCACTTCCGGCCTGAACAAACGGCTCCGAGCTGCCGACCCACAGCAACCACAGCACATGTTGTACTGCTCCTCTAAACACGCAAACACACACTGAAATGGATGCAAAACACTCCAGTTGCTAGACTGTAAAATATTACATGCAGCCAAGGCTGGCGCTGCTCTGACAACACTGCAGTGATCCTAAAATAGGAGAAGAAAGAAGGAAAGGTAGAGAAATGAGAGCTGATGAGGAAGGATAGAGGAAGAGGAGTGACAGAGGGATTAGCAGAGAGACAAATATACAAAGAGGGTTTTTTGTAAACTTACAGCCTTTGTGGTCTATTGGTGCTTTTTTAGGCACCTGGATCTTTTGTTCCCCTGCCATCAGAGTCAGCCTCAACTCCCTCCTCAGCACACTGAACAATAGCAAGGAGTAATCCAGAAGCAATAACAAAGCCAGGTGTTAATTACTATATAAGCTCATTCACACTTAGTCACATGATCCGGACGGCCAACCACAAACTTCTACACGGCCCTGCTTTAATCTGGGGTCCTAAATGATCCACAAGGGCTGTATATTAATCTTAACACACACACACACACACACATCTGACAGAGGAGAAGGAGGGACAACAGTGGTGGTGTGACCGATTTATGAGGCAAGAAAATCAGTTCATTCCAGTTTTGATCAGGTTTACTGCAGCCCACTCAGGTTCAAGTCCATGGAAAAGTTTGCATCATATCAGATTTGCTTTGCATCGAACCTGAGAAGCAGTAATTACAAAGAGGGACAGGTCGGCGTTTTCTGCAGGTTCTGACACAGAGTCTCATGCTCGTGTTAACACAGGTGGAAAACATTTGTGTATTAGACTCTCTCTCGAGGAATGGTGTTGGTTCCTACAGGTGAGTTCACACACTGTTTTTTGTATCATCTATGATTTTTCAGTATCTACAGAGAAAATGGTTATAAAAAAGATCATATATGCATCTTCTGTACATCTGGATGTCTGCATTCCAGCAAAAGCGACATGTTAATGACTCCAGGTTGGAGCAATGCGATGTTATCCTGTCGTTGAGAGAGATGAGAGAGAGAAGGAGAGAGAGAGGGGTGTGGGTTGTGTTTTGGGTTTCAACGTTCGGACACGCTGTGCTACATTAGCTCCATGACTAATCAGAGTGTGGTGGAGGAGTAGGGGAGGAGTGTGAGAGAGAGAGGGAAGTTGAGAAAGAGAAAGTCGGAGAAGAACGCAACCACAACCGCAGCAGCAGGAGGAGAAGAAGAAGGAGAAGAGGGGCAGTATAACCTGTACAATCTGCTGACACCCACTATAGACGTGGATTTTCCATCATCACTACTCCTGCCATCATTACAGTGGTGATATACTGTCTTCAGCTTTTGAACTTGCCACCTTTGATCAAGCAGCTGAAAGCAAACAATGGACAGAAGGAGATTAAGTCAGGAGGTTATGATGGTTCACTGAACCCGGGTGATATGACATCACCGCACATTAAGTGTGAATACATTATCTGCTGAAAGCTGAAACAATAAGCCAATTCATTGATTAGTAGGTCAACAGAACTAATCTATAGCAAATTTGATAATTAGTTAATCATTTAAGCACTTGTCCCAGTTTCTGCCAATAATTTCTGCTTTTAATCTTCTATGATAAGTTGATTATATTTGCGTGAAGACATTTTACGATCATTTTTTTAACTTGATGTTGAATTGATTAGTATTGATAACGTCCGCTAGTTGCAGCCTGAAGATCTTTTCTGTGTGTATGACACTGATGGTTTTAGATACGTACTTCTCGTGTAACTCTCACTCATTCCCTGGTTCGTCCTTGATGGATGATACTCTTATGGCCTCAGCATGCACATCAGCCACTGGTAAACTGTGTGTGTGTGTGTGTGAGCACCAGGTGAATTGAATTTGTGATGCAAAAACCACTGAGACCTGTGGATTAATGAGCCTTTGCATGAGCATGACACAAACCCTTTAGGGCTCACTGCCTTGTTCTTATGTGCCTGATAATGCCCGATACAAACACACACATACTTGTACAAAATCCAATATAATACCACAGGCTTTTTGTGTCCACTGTGTGTGAGTTATCAGAGCCGGGCATTCGTCTGTCCTGTGACACAAAACACTTCCTTATCAGCAGCCTCCTGTTTCCTGTTCGCAGCAGATGACACAAGCTCAGCTCACAGTCTTAGCGGCCTGTGTGAGGGGTGTCGCCCGCTCCAGATAATCACCACACTGGGTTTAGTGCCCTGAATCAAAGCTACATTTATCAAATCAGTGAGTCATTTCCTGGCTCACATGTGGATACTAATCTATTTTTCTTTCTTTCTTTTTTTTTTTGATTTAAGGTTCAGTTTCCTCCTGACAAACTTCCTGTAGATGCCACAGACACTCCACATTCTGCAAGTGGGTGCAAAATCAATGGGACAGAACAACTGGGAGTGAAGCCGTCCCCTTTCTGATTCAATAACTTTATAATCAAGAACCTCTTGTAAACTAGGATAGTGTTTTCAGGGGATAACTCAAGCACTCCAGTATGGAGGGTTCAACTTGAACTTGAACCTCTCAGAGTTTTACAAATATGTTTACACTTATCGCTCTCTAAGGCCGAAAAAAGAAGAACCCTCCACCAAACAGCAGATGTTAATATTAATCTTTCAAACCGATTCCCTGTCACAGTTTAAGTACCTTTTGTTGCGGCACAGTCGGCTCAGTGGGACAGGCTGAACGGATGAAGAATCGCTCTGACATTTACAAACACATAACAAACTTTCAGTGGAGTCACTGAGCAGGAGGAGAACATCTCAGCACTCTGTCCAGATCCCTCCTGTGCTGCCTGGAGCTGCCAAGTGAGTAGGTACATGTTTAATTCATATGAGCGAGGAGGACAACAGCTTTCTCACAGTCTGAGTCCCCTTCCAGGTCCTGAACCAACAAGTCTGCCAGCATCACACACACAGACGTGTGCTCCGAGCCGAGCCAAATAAAACTCATGATCAAGCAACGGGTGAAGAAGTTTTTACTACAGCTGTTAGCTCGGCTGACTTATCCAGCATATGGCGCTTTTCTGATAACTTATGGCTGAGGGGTAGCACCGAGAGCTGTGTCTCATGGCTGCGTTTTACAACCTTGAGGAACGCACCCGGTAACCTTAAAGGTTCTCTGATTTAACCACCATTATCTCATGCTCTTATGCAAACTCTTTCCAGTGAGTGCAGTAAAATAAGCTTAAATCCCTTGATCACCGGTTTTACAACCACCGACACTTTGACAATGGCCAGACCTCAAAATGTGGTGCGTTAACAGGCAGCAAAACCTGTTCAACAAATAGAATAAGGCACGGTGAGAGCACAGGTTTGGTTGGAAGAAGTGAACAAAATAAATACAAACACTATATTTAGAGGAGAGCTGTGTCCCTGAAATGATGATGAATGATGATGGAAAAGTCCTCTGCTCAGATTTGAGAGCCTTGTTTTTTTTTATCCCAACACCTGCACATACAAAAGAAGGCATAAAAAAAACTCTTACCTCTCTTGTTTTTGCATAATTAAAATGGGATTTAATGAGATGAGAACATAGATGGGGTAAAATCAGCAGAAACAAGCTTACCCTCTGATCACTCGCCTTCTCCATGACCTCTGCTTGCAGAGGAGGAGGGCACGGACATGGTTGTGACCCCTGTGTCATGCCATAGCCTGTATGTTGGAGCCTCTGGCAGCATTGACAGCTGCAGCGATGTGGGCGATGTTGCAAACTGATACTCAAATGGACACCTTCCATGTTTCCGGTTAGAATCAACTGTAGATGAAGGTACAGAGGAGCTGCAGGTTTTTAGATCATGGTGCATTTATCTGGGTTGCCCTGTGATCATATATCATATGGCATATTCTTTTTTTGTTTGTGCATTATGCTTTTTAGTGCAAGATGACTCAGCAAAAACTGTTGTACTCAGATGTATTGTATGTGTTTGATATTATAATGTATAGATGTGCTTTTATTTAGCGTATATTACAGCAGATAAAACACATATGGATGTATTTTTCATTAAGTGGAACATTCAAGAGCACGCTGTGGTCACATGTTCCCATGCAAAAGAGAGGGTTTTCTGAGAGGCTGCACAGTCAGAGCCTCCTCACACTGCTCTGTTAATAAGCAGCTCTGAGGGAGACCCAGTGTAACTGTGAGATGATTATGATAATCTCTTATACTCCACCGCAGATCACAACAGACGCACACGCACACACCTTCATAAACGCTGTATGCACCCTCAACTGTGTTACTAGGCAACTGGAACCCGTTAGCCCCCCAAAGTAGCCCACACACACAACCACACACACCAAACACATAGACAGACAAAAGGAGGAACGTTTGAACAGTTGTTCATCAGGTGTACACAAGAAAATACAGCGCACTGTCAATCACACACACAAAAACAACAACAGCACAAACAGTATAGGAGGCAGAGGACCATAAAGCAGAGGAAGGTGTGTGTGTAATAGTGAAGTTAAATGATTTACAATATATCTGGAAATGTAAGTTCAATGTGTGTTTGCAAAAATGTCATCATGACACCGATCGGCCACCATACACACACCTCCTGAATGTGTGTGTAGCAGTGTTTACCCACGGGGAAAGGTGGTCTCAGACTTTTTTCCCCCACTGTACAGCTTTAATCTTGAGGCGAGTAGGTGTGTGTGTGTGTGTTTGCAACTGTAGATCAAGTATCACTTTGCTCACTAACACTAACATCAGCACCAATGTAACTTATCAGCAACCTGATGTCTTTGGGCGGCCTGTGCGATTTACACACTAAATGTTCTGCTTAACACTGTGACATCACTGGTGGTGCAGCTAAAAGGCAGCAGGTAGCTCAGGCTAACCATTAAGCGGCAGCAGCACAGCTGTGTGAGCAGAAAATCTGTTGGGAGTGCTGCTGCTGGCCTTCCCTCCCCATTTTTCTATAATTATAAAACACAATGTTCCCAAAATGTCATTGTCCTCTTAAGCATGCTCAGCCATTAAATGGTTCACCCTGCCCATTAATGGAGACATGTGACTCCATTAAAAAAGCTAACCTGCACTGAGAGGAGGGGTGGGGTGGGGGTGGGGGGTATACAGTACAGACCGCTGCTGGCATGTTACTGATAATTACAGCCCAGACCCTGCTGCATGTCTCTCCCCAAACACACAAGATAAGGTGTGAGAGTGGGTAAACACTAGGCTGGGGGGGGGGGTTACATGCACAGCTCAGTAATTACAGGAGTTTGATGCATGACACTGCGCCAATTAGCATAATGGGCTTGTTCTGAGTAAATAAGAGTGAAGTGCCGTCTAGAGAACATATCAGAAGACGAAGAGCGTGTGACAAATACAAGATAATGTAAAAGCCACAGATCCTAATCATTAGACATGAAATCAGTTTAGCGGTCACGAGGAGCGACGCTCAGCGTGAGAAAAACTCTTGTATAACATCTGTGGTCATCTCTGAACTCTGGGAGAATGAAAAACTGGTGAACAAAAAAAACTGTGTTACAAAATATGGGCAGATATAAAAAGATAAGCGGGATAAGGAGAGGTCTGGTGAAGAGTGGGGTCCAACATTTATTTATTACTAATATTATGGATCTGTTGCATCAACTTTCTATTAACGACAGGTTGGTCGACATTGGAGCTGAACATTATGCACACAAAGGGTGGAAATGCATCATTTTAGTTGCATCTTACACCAAACCAGCTTGTTCATTTACATCTATGGAACATGACTTGCATGTCTGGATGTCTCTGCAGCACCACTGTGCGTTTATAAAAGTAGGTCTCACACATTTTACCTTTATCAAAACATTCCAGCTATGATTGGACTTTACTTTTGACCATACTGCAACTTTTTTTTTTTAATTGACCAATTTTCTTCAAAAATATCAGTTTGGTTCCTTAGTTTGAATGTAATTCTCCCCAATATGTATATATTATAAACTGTATCATATTCAAACAACAACTGTGTTCATGTTTTTGATCATCTTCTGAAGGAGTAATTAGCATAATGACTACAGCAGCAAATAACATGTAATTTAGCTACAATTGTAACTCATGGTTGAGAAAATGCGGCACTTTGAAAACGATGCTGTGTAATCAGCTAAAATTGTGCTCGGTGTTGGAGGCGGAGAACAGATTGTGGATTACCTGTGGACTTGGAAGTCGGTTTATTTACACAACTACAAAAAAAGGAAAAGAAGAAGAGGTGCATGCACACACACACACACACACACACACACACACACACACACAAACCTTTCCTCAGTCTTATCTCATGTGGCCCACTGGTAAGAGGAGGCCACAGAGCTGAGTGTGTGCACTACAGAGGAGAGCTGCAGCGCTCAGTGCATTAGGCTGATTGCATTGGCAGCTCTGATAATGTACAGGGCCGAATGGAGGATGAAGCAGGGCAGCGCGCCGCTGATGGTGTATATTTATAGCTGTGCCGTCATCAGAAAACCCCCAACTCACCCCACCACCACCACCACCACCCCACTGACAGAGGCTCTGGTTCCCGCCCTCAGGGAAACCCCTAGCAACAAGGAACTCCAGCGAGCTGCCCGCCGTTTATTTTGGGCGGCTGCAGACAGGCCTGCGACGGTTTCAGGCTCACTGCTGCGTTTCTCTGAGAGAGCGTGATGCACTGAGGAGTGAGTGTGTGTGTGTGTGTGTGTGTGTGTGGTGAAGAGAGTGGCGGAACAGAGTGGGTGCGCACATGCACTTTAGAAAAAGAGTGTAGTGCCTTTGAGTGTGTGTGTCAATGTGGTTTGTGTGTCTAATTATGCACGCTCCCACAAGTAGGCCATTAAATTTTGCCTGATCTAAGCTCGCGAAAGCCAGCGGCGGTGGAGACACTGCACTGACAAGAGGATTCAGGCCTTTGGAAAATTCATCCTCCAGCATATGATAATGACCTTATTCCACAATCGATCGTGACCGAAGCGATTCTTAGAGACAAACGCCTCCTGTTGATCTCACGGACATCAACAGACCCGGGTTAAGACCAGTGTGAAGGCAGGTACAGGTAAAAGGTGTTCAACTTAGCTGGTTCACAGTCATTCAGGGCGGTGAGGGTGAGGTGCAGTGGGGTAAATCTATTTGACCAGCAGCAGGCCAGAGCTAATTTCTTCACAGCCTGTCCAAACACTTGATGAGCTGAACAGCTGCTCTGTCAGTGGAGGGTGTGAGAGACAGCAGGAGGAAGCCAAAGAAAGATCAAGAGAGTGAGAGAGAGAGAGGAGAAAAACATCACAGAAAGAGAAAGTAGGAGTCAAGAGAGGATGAAAAAAAGTGTTTGATTGGGACAAGCAGAGAAACAATGGACGCTGCTCTTTAAACTAGGTGGAGAAATCCATTGTTAGTCTGTATCTAAAAGCTCATACGCATGCATCCAATCAACATAAACAACATTACACAAACAAGACCTTTAGTCTGGTAAAAACAATAAAAGTAAAGAGACACAGGACAATTAAAGAGAGGAGAGACAGACGGGGGGACAACCTGAGACACAAATGGACAGAGAGCTTCTCTGTCCATTTGCTGTAAATATCCCAAAATGAAGGCAGAGATCCTTACTGGGTTCAGTTCAGGGTCATGCATCATCCAAATCTGCCTCCCCTCACCATAATCCTGGGTGTGTGTGGGGGGAATGCCTGGAAGGCCTGACAGGCCAAGGTCCTGTCCCCCCACAATGTTAGTCATTAATATAAATATGGACGAGCCAGAGTGTGTCCATAGCTGTGCTTGCTCTGCTCTAACGAGATGTGTCATTTTGATTATGTGTGTGTGTGTGTGTGTGTGTGTGAGTGTGTGTGTGTTGTTGGTGGGGTTACTTTGCAAACACTCTGTTGGGCAACACAAGGATATGAGTGATCTCAACTTGACACATTACTGTGCAATAAAAAGAGGTTACTCATGAGGAAGTCGTGTGTTGTTGCATGGTCGCCCTCACTACAGTCCACAGACGTCTCCATCTGCCTGTTTTCAACATTTCCTCTGCCTCGAAAGTTGCAGAAAACGTCTACTCGGTCACTCCAGCTGCTGTTTGATCAACACTGTGGCTCATAATTAGCTTAATGGTTTATCCCTCATTCAACACCTTTTTTCACTGTGGCACCAAAAAATCTAAACAACTAAACTCTGCCGCCCTGATGTTAAAATAATTAACATGCAGGCTTAAACAGTGACACGGTCCCTGAAGTGCCCCTACACAACAGCGGGAGCTGTCGCAGTCTCAGGGCTCATTAAACATGTGCAGCAGTGCACCTATTTTAACCTGCTTCTCAACGACGTCCCGGTGAAACTGTGCCATTTGCACCAGAGCGAGCTGGTGTGAAAAAACTGCATCTCTCAGGACTTCTTTTCTTTCTTTTTTTTTTTTTAAACGATGCCAGGCTGAGATATCATGTCGATGTATCATCAGGTGGGGAAGGTGAAGGAGGCGGACAAAGAAGAAATATGAGTCACTGGTTCTCTGTTCTCGCCCTCCCCGCTGAGAGCTCAGAGATGTCCACTGGGCAGATATCTTGTAAACATGACCAGGAACAGTGATAAGTTTCACTTTCACGTAAAAAAATGCAAATATGCCTGAATTAAAATCAGCACTGTGAGGACGGCAGCGTAATAATGAGGACCGATGTGATAAAATCTTTCCTTACGTGCTTGTAATTTTAGATTCTAATGGCCATATTGTGATATAGTAGAAAGTTATGTGGAAACTCAATTAGAAACTGTTTAAATATTAACTGGATGGAGGATTTTAAAACCTAAAAGTAAATCAAAAGTTACCATGAAGCAGCCATGCTCAAAGCACAGGCATGGGTTTAATGAGTGGCTCAACTTTCTGGGGGAGAAATCCTAAGAATGATGAACCATGCCAGATGAAAAAATTCAGCAGCTGTCATTCTTTGAATAGAAATCGAGCGCAAGCATCTAGAGCAAGCAAATGTACAAAATACTTACAATGTGAGCACATCTCCAGGGGGTAACTGGCCTCATTTCCCTAAAGAGAAACAGAGATAGAGAAGGTTGAAGACATCAGAGCGGTTCCAATAGAGAAACAGTACAGCTGTTAAGTTACTTAAAATAAGCCTGCAGTGATTACCAACAACAAACCAACAACTGCAGCTGGGTGTTGCTGGAAATGCTTTTGTGCGTTCTGCCAACAGACACCATCTCACGCTCACACACACTGCCTCTTTTACCGGTTAAATCTGAGACATAGTCATCTTTAAAAAAAAATGCAGTCGAAACAGTTACTTTTAGGTCATTTTGTTGTTTCCTTGTGCATCAATCTAACAGTGACACGACTGTGACAGGCAGCAGATCACAACCTCTGGAGATCTGTGGTGAGCACGTACTTCATTTTCATACAACTGGTCTTCTGATGCAGGCAGCAGAGCATTCAGCCATGTCCTGCACTCGTATATTCAGAGATACAGAAACATAACAGGTTCAAATCTCATGATGTAAAGTAGCACAGGAATCACAGAACTCCAACTGCACTGGATTATTTTATTTTTTTATTACCAATATATTGCACATAGCCAATAAGCAGAGAGAGGTAATTCTGTGAAGTCAGCAGCAGAGAGTAGTCTGGGCCCTGGCACCTTCACTGTTCAATAAAAGTGATGGATCTCCAGCTTAATCTGATTATCTTTGCAGATGCGGTGGTGGGTATGTGTGAGGACGCCTCAGCGTTGGTAAAGCTGAGTCACGCATTAAGAGCTTTATGAGATCTTTCTGATAAAAGCCTTCATCACACACATTGTTTGGCGTGAGGCTCGACCGCCTTCAAAATAAAACATTGTGGATGTGAATTCCTCAGTGGGTTTTCATTCAAATGTTCTTCAGCCTCTGCAGCGCCTTCAAAACAGAGGAAGCGGTTCACGCCACAGGTCAGGACCGGCCGGACAAGTCCTTTATGTTGTTTACTATGACTTCCAGTCATCTACTTCATCTACACAGTTAACCCACAGCAAATGTGCTAATACAATGAATCCAGTTAATTCTGCAGCCCAAACGCTACAGATACAGATTTGTCAGTCAAATGCGCCACCACACGCATGCTCATGTCAGTCCCCATGTGGTTTGGTGACTGAAATATCTGCAGAAGTTGGGGTGAAAGCTTTGAGGTAAGTAGACTGCAGATATGAAGCCACAAACTGTTTCTGTGAACATTTTAAAATAATGGTTTCTCAGACTCTTTGAGGCTGTTTGCTATTTACATGTACAGCCTCAGGTTACACATCTTGTATAATGCAAAGGCTCTTGAAATGAGCCATAACATCGAGAGACTCTGCATGGTGTTGCAATTGTTTGTGTGTGTGTGTGTGTGTTATTGGCTCCTGTTCAGCAGTCACATCCGCATCCCATCCCCATCCAACACTGCAGTGCCCACTGAGCCTGAGTCTGATTGCTGGCAGGGTGAGGCTGAACGCTCACATGGGAGCCAGTGAGGAGTCCCTGTTGCAGAGAGGAGGGGGTGAGGGAACGGGGATCCTATACCTCTAAGAAAAGACAGAGAGAGAGGGAGAGAGAGAGAGAGAGAGGGAGGGATGCTCAGGGCCAACGAGCAATCGACCAGAATTGCCCTGCAGCTCCATCAAGGAGCCAAACTGAGGCTGTGCCTGGCAAACGTGGACATGCGGACTGGCAGCTCTGTTTAAGCTTTTTGCAGCCAAGTCCAGAGATGAACAATATACAGTGTCCAGGATACCAGCTACTGACTGCAGCTGCTCATCAACAAAGTTGGGTTTGAAATCCGTACAGTGTTGAATTTTTGGGGTGAAAATAACCCAATTGCTGTCTCCAATATCTCTGATACTTCCACTGAAAAAACAGCCAAAGTGAGAAATGAACAAACTGTGAAAACGGGTTTTAGAGAATACACTGAAGAAGGGAAATGAAGTCTGATCTAATCTCTTCATTTCCTGATATCTTAAAGATGTTTATGTCCTTTTATTTAAAACTCCTGCACAAAAGGACGCGTGAACTTGCACTGTACAAAACAAACTGTAGCTGAAAATAAGACCTAGACAAACTATAAGTTCTTTCATTGAATGGATTCAAGGACTGAGAGCTGAGATCCTTCTCTTACTACAGTTCTCCTTCAAGTTTATAAATGGCATGAAAGCTATAGAATGTGAAGGGCTCAGTGACTTTGGACTGGTTTGCTTCTTTGCCAGGGTGAATGTAATGACTACAGCTTTCTGTGCAGCTGTGGTTATGACCAAAAGAAACAACTGCAATAAGAAAGCACATCTCACCGATGCCTTGGTACAAGTGCTACTCTCGTGTGAACACATGATAATACACTGGGACTGACAAGAAACAGCCAGTGCCAGTTATGTCATGTGCTGGCTTACCGTGGTGCTACCTCACAACAGCAGACTTAGCTGGAGAAGTTGAGGTATTTTAAGAGCAGTGAGGAGAAAGAGGTGACACAGGATTAGCCAGGAGAGCGACTTAGCATTTGACACCCTATCAGGGGAGCAGAGTCGGCCGATGGTGCAGTGATCTGAGGCCGACATATACAGTACGTGGGTCTTCCTCTCTATACAACAACAAGTGGACGAGTCGAGGCCAGCCGCTGCCAGATTCAAAGATTGAATTCCAGTGGAGCTCAATGCGTAACACATGACTCCACCCTTATTGGGGTTGGGTGTCCCATTGCCTGTGTGGCTCCGTGGGTAATAGTGACAATGTGATACTTTATTGATCCCTTGTGTTCGCTCCTCTGCACAGGGATCGCTACGCTACAGAGTGGCACCGCCAGAGCTGCAGGCACACTGACTTCCTAAATGACGTTTCCCGGGATGGATTTTAGATTCAAGGCCTTGAACCGGTGTCCTGAAGTTCAAGGACAGGCTGTGAATGCACCCTCACCCTGCTATGTGAGACATGTTGTCGTCCACATGTTGTTTATTTTTGGTCCATCTGACCTTGACTTAAGAAAAATAATTAATGTTGTGTTTTGCTTCTAGCCCATTTAAGATCCTAACTGACTGTTAGTGAGTCAGCGAAGCTGTGGGTATCTCATCCATTGCACAGTTTTGATGACCTGCAGTACCAGAGTCACATGGTTAGCATACTTGCACTTCACTCTGCTTTGACTTAGATTTATCTCATCTCGTGGTCACAAATAGGTCATGCAGAAATAGTAGGTAAGGACACAAGTCCAGACAGCACCTCGGCCTCAGCTGTCGTAAAAGTATGTCACACATCTAGAAATGGAGATGAGGAAACGGGGAGTCCTCTACATGAAACAGTTGCCACGTTCAGCACATAAACTGGGAGGAGTTCGAGTTAAAGTACATGATGTACATCTGAGTTCATTCTAACCAGACTGAGTATAGCTTTACATGGACACTCACTCACTCACTGAGGTTTCATTATTGCTACATGGCAGCAAGTCCACAATACGAATGCAGCTCTCTGTCAGAGCAACATAATGTGATTCAAGATCTACAGAATAAGTTAAATAATGCAAGACAAGATTAATTCAAGTGCAAAATGTGCAAAAGTGGTGCATGTAAGGAGAAGCTACTGCAGGATCGACCTCACCAGGCAGAGCTGATAGAGATTTGTCAGTTTTAGCTAAATTTAACATGAGCTAGTCAAATCAAAATGAACTATTAGACAATATTTACTACAAAGGAAATAATACAGTAAAAAAAAAACAGTATAATGATGTAAAGTTGAGGAGAAAACTGTGCATCTATGACCTAACTGATGAAACGTTATGATAAATTTACCTTAGTTTACAAAATTGACAACTACATTACAAAATGGTGGATAAATGAGTGCTGAGTGTTCATACTCCCTATAGAACAACATCCCTGATGTGCACTGTTGCTTCGGTGCTGGCTGTAGGGTCCCTGGAGATAAAGAGACTTACAGCAAAGCAGATTTGGCGTTGAGGATTACAGGTTTATTCACTAAGGCTTTCCTTAGGTTACTGGTGTGGCTAACACGGGGTCAGGAGTAATTCTTATCATGTCTTCTGTAGCAAACCACTTCAGCTCTTGCTGAACTGTCTCTTGATGTAACTGATAATGGAGCAGACCAGGTGGGGCGATTGTTAGAAAAAGAAATGCATAAAGTGAAAAAGCATCTTAACACACACAGAGGGAAAGAGGCAAAAAGAGAAAGAGAGGGAGTCTCGTGTTGGCTCATCAATAATGCATGCTTCATTCAGAATCAATTAGTCCTTAGCACACAAAACACATTTTGCATAATGAAGAGTCTGGCATCGTCGCTGCTTCAGCAGCAACACTACGGCTGACCAAAAAACCCGGCTAATTATAGACCTGCAGAACCCAGTCATAACATGAAAGACTGGGGAGCACGGTATGGGGCTGCAGACCAAGTCGGATAAGATGGCGCCATAGATGGCAGCCATGGTGCAGCTCTCTCTGGTACCGACTATATTTTCATTATTAGCCGTTTTGTTTGCACAGCAGCTTAAACTGTGATCTACTGATTCACCTGCTGAGCCTGGTCTGGGTCCAACAAAATGACCGAGCTGCTCTCTCTCTTAACAGGCCGGACCAGGACCAGGACCAGACCCGTCTGGTGCCATTTGTTTCACTGAGATCAGGCTCAGTGGATCCATCTGACAGTGGATTACATCTCCATGTTGCTATGATGTCTATGGTCATCAAGTTGGAACAACTGGTGTAGGATCATCTAAGGACGAACACAGGACACCCCCTGATTTGTCTACTGGGAAAACATCCAACATCCTACAACACCTTGAGTACCAAGAGACTGAGGAGTTGTAGACTTCATCTTAGCATTCATCTCATCCCAGAGATCCTCTACTCCAGACTCTCCTAGCTCACTCTATCCTCACCATCTCTCAGCAGGAAATAGCAGGTCAAGCTGGGTCAAGTGATTGATGTGTTCTCCACTCTATACTAAAGACTGCACCTCCAGTTGATCTCCTGAGGTGTCATGTCTACATTTGCATATTTGTCCGGAGGTTGAGAAGAAATGAAGATCCTGTAGTGAGTAACAAGAGAAACTATGGTGCAGCGAGTACAAGCTGCAAAATGCTGGAGAGATGACTTGCATAAATGAGTGATAATTATAAAATACTGTGAGATATTCTGCATTAACATCACACACACACACATCAGGCTGATCCACCATCCCAAGCTTGATTTTTATCATGAGATAGATAGATGGATAAATACTTTATTTATCCCTGAGGGGAGATTCATGAACATCAAACATCAAACTCAGCCTCATCTGACTGCATAGTATCCAAGAGACTGTTTCCTTCTAGTAACAGGCATATTGATGTGCACTGATACACTGTGCCAACAAGTCAGATCTGTATGTTTCTTCTACTTGACTTTACAAAAATGTGCAAATAAAAAAAAAATCTGCTGAACAAACACGGCCCAGGGTGTCTGTTGTCTTAAGACTGTATGTTAGCCAGCTGTTCGCTGTAGTGACACGTTCTGTAGAGAGTGAGACGGAGGATAATGTTAGAAAGCAAAACAAAACAAAACACAGCACTGGCTGCTAGAGTTTCATTCACAGTCACTATTCAGAATAAAACAGAAGTCAAAACAGAATGAATTTTTGATCACATGTAAATAAAACTTCAGGAAACCTTGAAAAGCAAGTACAACAGTGCTGAGACAATGGCTCAGCTACGAAAACAATCATCTCCAGCTTAAACTGTATTCTTTAGGTAGTGCTCTAGTGTTGTATAAAAACATGCAAATTCATTTTGTTGTATAGTCCTTTAACTTGTGAAGGACCAAAATGACTGGTCACCATGAACTATGAGGCCATCTTAAAACCCTCTGGTATGTGTGTGTGTGTGTGTGTGTGTGCTCACATGGGAAATCAATTAAAACTGTGGGTCATTTAAAACATCTGTTTGTCTAAACTTGGCATGTTTGACTTACTTTTCCACACAATGCATGTTACTGACTCATTATTTTTGAGGTCGGTGGTGGTGCATTCGAGTTGGTTTGTGTTTCTGCTCGCGCTCTCCCTGCTTTTCTTAACTTGCTCCGTCAGTTCAGGGATCAGAAGACTCCCCTCCTCCACACGAATGTGTCTGCAAGTATCAAGCTCGCCATATAGCAGAGCGTTATGATAAACACACTCAACTCTCCAGAGTCACAGCAGAGCAGAGCCACGCTTTCAGACTGGTCTTTAAATAGAGTTCACCCCTCCATTTTTCAGCCCAACTCCATACAGCAGGCCAAGCCTGGGCCAATAACCAGCTGAACGTGCAATATCACTAATAACCCTCCACTGTTACCCAGAAGAGAAGCCATGGAGGATATGTACAGGACTTAAAATAAGCTGCAAGTCATCTTTCTCTCTTTGCACAGATATCAAGCGACTTTCTTGTTGTTCCTCAGAGCAACATCTCTCAACTTTTTTTTTTTTTTTTTTACCTCTGCCTGGCCAGGTGAGCTAGCATGTGCATATCTTTGCCTTTACGTGTCTGTATTTGTGTCAGGGATCTGAACCAGATTTAGGAGTCAAGTGCAAATATGAAAATAATTACCAAAATCTTCAGTACTTGAAGGAGCTAATCCTCTCAGCCATTTCTATCCCCGCCTTGGACTTACCTACAAAGGCCCCTATGCTATGTATACTCACAATACCTATTAAATCTCCTTAAGCACCAACCTAGTGGTGATGAAGATATCCTGTATTTAACCGACTGCTGAGACCATGAGAAAGATCAACTGTCATCTTCTTTAGCTTATGGCTCAGTATTGGACACCTTGGTGGTTTCACCAGGCCTGGGACACACACACACACTGACTAATGCTGTGACACAAAAAGGTCCCAGATGACAAAGTGCAACAATAAGTGCAGGTCATCACTTAAAGCTGCAACTGACACTTCTCTGACTCTTTGATTATCCAGTTCATTAAACCACTGATACAACAATTTGTTGCTAAAAGGTCTTGTTATGTCAAAAATGCTCTTAAGTGTAAAATATAACTGACAAAGCTTGAATCAACATCCATAAATTAATAGTATTGATAAATCATTCTAGCACCAGGACAACACCACCACAGCTTATAAGGATCCATGCGCCTGTGATGAATGTTGTTGCACCAGCATCTTCAACAGCAGCTTCAGTGGTTAATTACAAGATGTCAAAGGCCGCAGGCATGATGATGTATTTTCAGCTGTTATTTTTTCATTATCTTTTTACACCAAAATGTCATTCCTTTGACGTTCTGGAAGAGAGCTGAGTACTTGGTGGTTAGTTAATGATAGGCACCGAGGTTTGGCAAACTTCTCCCCTCTGGCCAGAGTCATCCATTCAACCAGCATTAGCCTATTACATTAATGCTCCATACTTTAATATGATGGATCGCTTCCTGCTGAGTAGGGCACCACAGGCACAGGCTATCAGTGGATGAGAAGCCCCACATTGTTGGGTCCACTGCCACCACTGACGGTGCGCAAAATGCACTTTTAGGTATTAATTATATGCAGCACATTTGATGCCTTGAATGGCTGAAGAGGCAGGAATTGAGAGCGACTTATTTTGGCGATCAACTGGAAAACGTCAGTCATAGATTCTGCTTCTCGCCAACGGGCAGCGTGTGTGTAGTGATGGAGCTTTGTATACACCCCCACCCACCTCCTCCTGCATCAGCACCAGTGTCTGGAAATTCATGTAACCAGTCACGATTGCATCTACACATCCCTTTTGACCTCTCTAACTTTGCAGCACTCCTGCAGAGTCTCCCATTGGTTTCATTACCCATTCTAAACAATAACATGTTTTTCAGATGTTACAACATCTGGATGTTTCTTTAAACTTCTCTATTCACTGCTCACAGAGGCTGACATACCAGATAAACAGATATTTACTGATAAAACTAGACTAGAGTTTGAGTTTGGTCTGTGCTGGCTCCGGTACAATCCGTGGACTGCAGCAACAACAATCTAAGGGCCAGTGAGGAGAGTAAATCCACGCTGGGTGGGCTGGTTGTTGTAAGTGCAGTGTGGATCATGTAGTGTTGATCATCTCTTCTGCTGCTGCTGCTGCTGCTGCCGGTGGTTCACTGTGGCTTTTATCTCTTTTACATTAGCTACGGCTCGATCCTTATGTGGGTGGTGCTTGATTGCTAGGCAGCATATGGTCCCCTTACCATCAGATCATTCCACTACATGCTTAAGTAACGGTGCATCCCTGCCCCCAACCTCCCCCTGAAGCTGAGAAGAATACATTTTGACGGGCCATAAGTTGGCACGCTGTCTGTAGGACATGCATGCCCCGAGTTTCTACCCTCTGGGTCAAGAGCTGATACGACTGCAGGGCAAATGTAACACAGTTATTCTGGGTATATTTATCTTACCTTCTTCTGATTATTACTGAGGAGTCGAAAAGCTATTGTGTATTGTTTTTTCATGCTCAGTCATGGGCACATGATAATGCTCTTAATTCCCGCCGCTCTTGTGTTGGGCTCATGTGTTCCTTTGTATTTGCATTTGCATATTATATGCACAATATATGCAGAACATAACCTCAGGAACAGTAACCTTGGATTACAATGCATGCATACTCCTGATATATATGTTGTGTGGTTAGCCAACCAGGGGCCTGTTCCAAGAAACTGGTTTACCAAGTTATTCTACTTTTTCAGACCTGATTGTCAATGTTCCTTATTTAAGGGTTTACTCAGTAATAATATCCAGATATATCAATAAATCTGCTCCTGAAAACAGAGGCCAGGTGAGTTCACAGACTGTAGCACTACACATGAGTGTTACACACAAAATATGAAGAGATTTAAAGTGATTATTGGAAAATGGAAGTGACTTTTGTTGACTAAATTGGTAGGCTATTTGAAGTTGAAAAAGATCCAATATAGATTTCACTTATTGATACTTATGACCAAGATATATACTGTCACTTGTATCTAATGTTGACATGGTTTCTAAACGCCCTCAGGGCAAAAACATACTGTGAACATTACTTTTTCTTATAACCACCATTGGCTACCACTGATACCACTGCAATAAGCCTGATAATCAGCCCATGAAACTGATTTATAGATCCACCTTTGATGTGAACACCTAAAAACAGATCATGTCAATATGTCATGTCAACACTTGATTCCACTACTGAGAAACAGGTTTGAGCATCCAAAACCTATAAAAACAAAGCCAAATAAAGAGATTTGTCAAGACACGACCGGGCAACGTCAGTTTGACCTCACGCAAACTTGAACAGGGAATGAAAACATTAGGCGATTGTGGCTTCCTCGAAAGAAAAACAAACAAAACATGTGATGCTCATTTTTGCGCTGAGAACTTCTATAACTGATCAGAAAATGAGTTTAAGATATATTACTGGATGGAAATAGATGAAGGGGAGGACAGGACAGTGGATAGTGGAGGTACTTGGGGGGGTTACATTTGGGCACAGGACCCTATAAATCCTCAGTGCACCCTTGCCAACTGGTTCCTGTCAACAGTAGAAGTTGAATATGGATTTAGCCCTGGACGCTGCTGAGGTCCTCTCTTAGATGAAAGCCTTATGGTTACTAGGCAACTCACCTCATATAGCCTGTATATAAATATATATGTGTGTGTGTGTGTGTGTGTAGTGTAGTCGACTACTAGGCAATTAATTAGAGGAGCACAAGCCAGTGGTGTTGCCTGTTATGGCAGCTTCTTCCAGAACCGCTGTAAAGAGAAACAAATGCAGCTTCGGCCTTTTTCATTGGCGCTTCTGAGCTCCAATGAAACAGTGTTGCAACTATCAACACAGCGCCATGATGCATAGAAAAACACACACATAATTACGTTTCACGTAAAAAGAAAACAAACAAACAAAAAAAAGCACGGAGCTAATGTGAGCGCGTGTAATAACATGACACATTTGGTGGCACCGAGCTGGGCCCGATACGCGTGTATTTTTTGTCACGAAAACTAATTTGCACAGGCCTCGGTGGTGCTAATAAGAGTGTAGAGGCTCTGCCCCGAGAAGGGATAAGAAATATCTGGGCCACAGGCTTTAGGCTGCTGACAGGCAGCCCCCGGGGTTAGTGCACAGAGAGCGCGACGGGGAGCCAAGAAAGAAAAAAAAAGTGGGTGAGAAAAGCATTTCCTTCTCTGCGCTGTCGACTGTAAAGTCACAAGTCAAAAGCGCTCAGTGCGTAAAAAAACAAACCAAAAGCAACAACAACCTGTCAAAACGCCACAGTCTTCGACACAGTGAAGCACAGGCCTGCCCACTGTGGCTGTGCTGACCAGCCGGACGAGCTGGAGCCACATTTACGTTTATATGTATGTATACAGAGATGAAAACAGGAGCCGTAGCCGCTTACCATCTTGCAGGTCGGATGATGAAATCCAGGCGATGTGAACGGAAAAGAGGTAGGTTAGAGCAAGACAAGAGAGGGGAGAGTCGGTAGGCCGCCGAGCTGTGGCGAGATATACAACAGCAGCAACAACAACAAAAAAAACACTCTGTGGCTGTGGTGCTGTGTGAGGTCTCGGCCTGGCTTTCTGCTCAGCTTCAGGCTCTCTTCTCCGTCTCTCTCTCTCCTTTACAGAGGTTTTCACTGCAGTGGCAAAGGGAGGGAGACCCGCTGGGAGGGGACAGTAAAAGCGGAGGAGGAGGCTCGGCTTGACAAGCAGGCGGTGGCGGAGGGGAGGAGAGAAGGAAGCGAAGGGGGAGGTGCAGCACTACTGTACATCCGGGAACTCCAGGGGTGTATTATTTATTTATACTTTCACCTCCTGGAGCAGGTTTTGTGCTTGTGCACCCCCTGCTGGTAGGACGGATATACTGCTGCACACACACACACACACACACACACACAGCATACTGTCTGCTGCTCACTGGCCCTCAATGTACACAACTGGCAGATGGACTTCATTTCATGTAATCCCTGCAGCACTAAGTCGGGTCATCAATAGCACAGACCTTGCCTCATGGACGGGCACTAAAGCCAGGCTGAGCGTTGTAAACCATTGTCAGGTTTTAAGTGGCTTTAGAGGTAGACTAGAGCTGGGCTGAAAAACACAATGTAAACAATCATACATTCACTGAGGAAAAAGTTTGGACTTGAGCAGAAACCACTTCTGTTTCTACTTGAGTGTTATGAGTGGTTACAGAGGCTTTTAGTCGCAGGAGTTGTGCACGATAAAAGATTAAGAAGAAGCAGATGTAACACAATCTCCAGATTTAAAGTGATAAAAGTTCATAAATAAAAGTTAAACTGGGCTTAACAGACAAACTAAATCTGGAAAGTAACATCTAGCTGCATCATTTCAGTGACAATGACCCTGAAGTTGAAACATCATCACTGAAACTCTATTTAACTGGTGTGTGTCTGCTTTGTTCATGTTTGATTTTTTTAACAGCCTCAGTAAAGAGCAACGAGAGTGGAAAAAAATAACCTTGTCCCCATGTGGTGTTCCTCCCAGAGTGTGTGTGTGTGAGTCATGTCAGCCAGCAGTTATTATAGTACTTGCAATAATAGTAAATACAGTAGCAGTCCAGTGCTGGATAATCATGGGCAGTGGAAAAAGACTTCCCCCTTTATTAACCATCATGCTAGTAATAATTTTCAGTTTTCTACATGACTATCCCTGTGGTAAAGAGAAACCTATATTTGCAGGCCAGCTGATGAGGAATCAATAGTGCAGGTGATTGATTCCTTCTCTCCTGCTTGCTAATGATTTTGCAGCCAATACCACAGCAGCACCAGAGAGCATGTTGATGAGCATCATGATGTTCAGTTTCTCAACTCAGATGTTTGTTTGTTTTTTATGTTTGTGTTTGTTTGTGTGTGTTTTCAGTATATGACCAGTCTCTGTGATTTCATCCCCTTGTCACGTGTATTTCTGTTGTGTGTGTTGAAAACATGCACTTTATACAAAAAAGACTTGTGTCAGTGCTGAAATAAAAGGCGTGTGGTTAAGTTTTGAACAAATGAAATGAATACATTTGCCACACAAAAATATTTTCTTTTTTACTATGAATTACATTATAAACAAAAAACACTTTCACAAAAAGGTAAGAATAACATCCCACCACTATATTGCACCGTTTCATTGTTTTGTTGGTCTGATTTCTTGCATAGATCAATTCAAAATGTCAATACTTTATAGTCATTTTTACCAAAATATACAATAATATGAAAACATTTCAAGTGCTTCACTGTACAAAAAAATACTAGCTTTTGAAATATTAATATTTACCAAAAGAAATCGGTTCGTTTTTTGTTTTTTTAAACCCAGGTATGCCATTAACCATTTATGTTCAAAGTATTTGAAATACAATACTCATCTTCAATAATCACAAATATTCATGGCTAAGTCCTTTGGAAGAGGTAGAGAAAACAAACACGTTATATAAACAGGGGGCACAACTTCGTCCAAATACAAAACTCGTACTTCCAACACTGCATCATACTGTACAACAACAACAAAAAGTACTTGTTCCACAAAGCAATCCACAAACACACACAGCTACACAAAGAGCCTCATTCAAAAACACCACAGGCCCCCGTTTCAATCAGTGCAGGGACAGGCAGTGGTTTAAGTTCACTTGAACGTGACAATGAGATTTTTGGATGATTTCAGGGTGTAGAGGTGCTGACACGGAGGAGGAGCACTGCAGCGTCACTGAAAAGAGATATGGGTCATATTACATGCTTGTTTTTGGGGTAGCAGTAGCTGTTAGGGGCCGGTGGAGGAGCTGACCTGCACACTTTCAAGAGCCTATAAAAGATTTAATGAAGGCACCAGCGCAAAGTGCACAATTTGAATTGAGCTAAAGTCCAAATTACAGAAGTCTCTTGTTTTTTTTTTTGTAATGAAGTAGGAAAAAGAGATATTGTTCTGTCTTCTGTATTGTCTGTAATATATGACCCTAAATCTCACTTTGTTTTTAACCATCTGTTTATAAATGCAGCCCACAGTTTAAACATCAGACGCTGCAGACGAGGACAAATGGGAAGAACTCAGCTTGAGGCCAGTTACATCATCATGTCACTGAATTCAAGGACAAGTGACTGGAAGGTCACAACATTTTGGTAAATGTTAACACTTTGCTTTCAAATGACGTATCATGAATATCTAGAAATGTTGCAATGAAACTCTTCACATGTAGACATAACGTCATAGTACATTAACACAAATAACCACATCTGTACAAGCACCGATTGTAAAACACACACACAGGCACACGTGCACTCACACACATACAGTACTGTACCTACACATAGAGGTGAACACATTCGAGGGTTACCAGATACCACAACTGACCTACATGTTAATAAAAAAAAAAAACAACTCAAAATGTTAGTTAACCAATCAATATATAGTTAAAACTGCTTTTAAAGTGGGTTGTTGAAAGTGCTACATGTGCCTTTTTAACCATATTAATCTAGACAGGTTGGTGTAACAACAGAAAAGGCTGGCAACATCAACTGATTTTATATGAACTACCGTTAGATCAGATTTTTCCAAACACAAGAAGTTAAACATTTTCTGATATATGAAGGAAAGATTGAAAAAATAATGAAGCCACAGAGAAAAGGAGGAGCGGAGATGAGAGGAGACAAATACAAAACATCCTTTTATAACGACAGAAACATTTGTCTATAAAGGAAATGTCTCAGTTTCACTGTGATGCTCTGTCAGTTAGATGTGTCACACCTTTTGTTTGTTTGTTTTGCAGATTACACACTGAATCCTCCGTCACACAAACAACTCCTTGTTGACCCACATGAGTGTGCGCGTGTCGTTGGGTTTGCACTCATACTCAATGCTGTTGAAGCTGTTCCCCCACTGGCAGTGGTCCCTCTTGTTGTAGTTGTAGTACTTCACCTGCCACACCGTCTCAAACATCCCTGCCTCTGTGAACTGAAAGGAAAAACACATGCACAGATGAAAACACAGCGGTGGCCTGATTTTATGAGCTGAGGATGAAACATACAGAGTGGACAGATGGGAATACACACACACAGTCATAAGAAACTCATTTACACACAGAGACACACTCGCACTGTATCATCATGTGTAAAATTGTGCGGAGGTGAAGTGAAGAGGAAGCATACTGACTGGACAGATGGATACATGCAAACAAACAGGCGTGCGCACGCGCGCGCGCGCACACACACACACACACACCATATGATCCCAGAGGCCTGAGAGTGTGAACTGGACAGATGGGCAGCATAAACATAGATACAAACCACATGAAATTAACTTTGCAAGAATTTTTCCAACACCGTTTGAAGCTGTAATCATGCTCGCTTTTTCTTTAGAAGATGTTTGTATATTTACATCAGATGTCACTTCTTCCACTGCCATGAAAGGAGCCCAAACAGCTGCTTCCTCCAAATGTACGTGTGGTGGTCAAAGCTGGTAAGATTTGCCCCCTGAGCACTCTGAACTAATTTTGTGAATGACGTTCCAATGTTGGCACAACTTCGGGGCTTGTGTTGGTAGACCTTGTCAGAACAACAGTACTTTTCCACAGTGACCAGTCCACTGCTAATTAATGTGCTTGTTATATGGCTGAGAACCTAATCTATACCCATCACATCAATAATCTGTTTTTGATTTTGCAAATATTTAAAGCAAGAAGGCAAAACATACACTCCTTCAATACAGGAAATCATTATGTTAATCAATGATGAAAATAAGTTTAGTTTTAAAAATGAGTAATACTGATCAGCTTTGACACCGGATCACTCATCGTATCTTCAATACATCAATACATCACAGTAGCTATAATCATCCTACGCCAGACTGTAACCATGGAAACACCTGTCACTCTCAGGATACACTGTGGGGAAAACTGTAACCATGGAAACACTTGTAACTGTCAGGATGCATTGTGGAAGAAACTGTAACCATGGAAACCCCTGTAACTATCCATATAAAAGTATATGGAAAAACTGATACTGTGAAAAAAAATCACTATTAAAAACTATAATCGATAAAACATCGATACCTGTATGCTGATTTGAACTGGTTGCCTCTCTCCACTCTTGGTGTGCGCCACGCCCTCGGTGTCATACTGGCCAGAATACACCACTGACTGTGGGTCTTTGGACTGTTGCTCCAGGGGGAAGGTCACCCCACCCACACTCATCGACCTGCACAGACGCACATCACAGGGGGATTTAACAAACGGGCTCACGCAGGTAAACACGGAAGTGAAACACCTGCTGTGTTCCTCCTCCGGCCACTTGAGGCTGGCTCCAGAAAAATGAGTCAACTTCCAGCCACTCCCTGCACTCCGGACTCCCATTTCATGCCCATCGTTAAAGCAGAAATAGACACACTGTTGTCACAACCTGGTATAAAATGCGTCTTAACGCTGGTGAAATTTTTATCAAGGTTTCAAATCGGGCCTAATAGAAAGTGTGGCTTCTCTACGTGACAGGTGGCAGTTGTCGCAGTAAGCTAATGGCTAACTGTCATTGCGCAACTGTGCTCGACATTACTTAAGATGAAGAGACGACCCATCGGCCATGTTAATTGCACCTTTTTGGAATATTATAAAGCAAATATCGCACAGGTAACATGCCTTTGCTGTGTGATTACCTGGCCAAGAAAACGCGATGAAGGCTGCTCCTGTTTTCTGAGGTGAGTACACATGTTATACCTAGCTTTGCTAGCTTTGGTTGGTGACAGTTGGTAATTAGCTAAACAGCCAGCAATTAGCCTGGAAAACCACTGGTGATTAGATAATGATTATAATTTCACCTGTACTTGGATTTAAAAAAATCACTTACTGACAGCTTGTTGATAAACCATTTGGTGCACAGCTGTGTTTTCATGAGCATGCCCCAAATTGAGCTCAATGTCTCCAATGCATCATGGCACGAGTGACCTGTTTTTACACACGGTGCATGTTTCACACATGATGTTTGGATGTACAACACTAATCCTTACTTGGACTTGGACATTATTCCATAATATTGTTCTGTAGATACATCTGAACGGGCCGGTTGCACAAAGCCAAAAGAGTCCTAATCTGTGGTGGATTTGACTTGTGGCCAATTGGGGTTTATGCTGCCTTCAAGTGCGCGTCGTAAAATCCTGTCTTCGATCGCTACACAAGGAGCGGGACATTGTAATGTACCAAAGGGCGCAGGTTTGATTTGTAGGTGATTATTTGTTTTCATCGTAGCCTGGAAATCAATGTGCAGCTCTGTCTTCTACCATCATGTTTCACCATTTCATGTAGGCCAGGGCTACTTGTAACGTCCATATTTACTACGGTACGAGAATGCAGCCTTAAACCTGCGCTTTCGTTTTCCTCAGCAGAGCTGCTAAAGTCAACGCCATCAGTGCATGCGAGTAAAGATCCTTATGCTTTGTCCTTGTATGAACCGTTAAGTGAAGTGCTAATACAAGGCCACTCTCTGCAAGTAGGAAAAAAGCAACTACAGTTACGGTTCCGTAAAGCAGACAAAGCCTATTATAGAGCTAGTGCATTTCACTTTGAAGAGTAAATACATTTTATGAAACAACCTAAAGAGAAATAAACGACTTCATGATCCGGAGCTTTTCTGAATGAACATAATATGGATTATAATCAACAGAAATAATGAGCAATGCCAACTCCATTGTTTGAAAGCCTCTTGACATATGTCCTCCTGTATATGGATCATCTCCATATTGTAGTAACGCCCCTCTTATTAAAATCTGTGGAGGTCAGTGGTGAATTAAGTCATTTTTTGATATCGTTTCAAACAGAAGTTGTGGTAACGAAATGACCAGGCCATAATAATTATCAATGGGTTTGCTCTGTCCTATCAATTTGCTTGGATTATGACAATAATCCACGTCTGAGCTACCTACGTGGCCTCCACCGCTCCTGGTTTAACGACCACCTCGATTTTGTACTTGGACCCGGTCAGCAGCTTGATGGTCCGCGTCTGCCCGAACCGGGCTCCGTCTGACTTGAAGTACACCGCGCTGTTGTTGGGAAGCATCTTCAAGGAAATCCCAATTTTGACGATCTGGGGAACGTCGGCCATGTTTCCATATAGCTAGTAGCTACAGGCTCCTATGTCCAGGATGAGTGGCACTGCGAGGTGTGATGCTGTAGGCTACAGGTCTCAGGTGTGGATCAGTTCAGGCAGCAGACGCAGGGAGTCCACGCGGAGAAGCCAGAAGCGGAGCGAACCGCACGGGGAATTGCGCAGCGCTGTGCGCGTGCCGTAATCCCGTCCATCCTGCAGGCCTAATCCCAGCCAATGCTCTCTCTCTGTCTCTCTCTCAAACTGAAATCTGTCACTCCCTCCCTCTCTCCTGTGCTCACCCCACCCATCCTCTTTCTCGCTCTCCTCTACTCTTGCCCCCCCCCCCCTTTCTATTTCTTATTTAAGAGACATTATTTCTGCCAATTTGGAGTCTGTGTGTCTGGATTACTTTACCTAATCCCTGCAGGTGTCGGATATATGCTGAGATGGCAGTAAGACCAGACCCAATAATTAGCCCATACCATATGAACCCAACCCACAGTTACAATAAATATAGGCTACAATAATGTAAAAGTGAAGAAACACGTATATAACAGGCCTGCAGGTGATTAGGATGTGTAATTACACAATAGGCTTTAGGGCATTAAATTAGCAGTCACTAAAGATCAATGTGTCAATAGCTAGAATGATTGAAACTGCAAAATGGCCACATTAAGCCTTGACAGCCTTATAGGTTATCCTTGTGATAGGTTTGTAATAACACAGCATCCATCAAGAAAGAACTGCATTGATTCATTTGCTGTGGACTCCTGCATCAATTCCCTCAATATGCTCGAACCTACCAATGTAACTCCAGTATTTGACCACTAGAGGTCAGGCTTTGATCACAACAGGGAAACGACCTATTAAGGTAGACCTTGTTCAAAAACAAAGCTCAGGTTGGGTTCAGTAGAGTGGGACTGGTGTGCTGGCATTTCTAATAGAATAAATCGGAATAACTGAGAGGCTTTAAGTCTTCAGCTTCACTATGGAGATTTTAAAGGACTAATAATATCATCATTAAGGCCTTGATGAAGAGATTGGGATCAAAGTCTCAGTCACACTTTCACATACATCATAAACCTCTGTACATGAATAACTGTTCCAACTGGGCAGCCAGCTGGTGTGGTAGTAACAGTAACAGGTTGGACAGAGATGGTCACCAAAAAAAAAAAAAAAAAGAAAGACAGTGTGGGTCCATGTGTCACGTGAGCGGTCAGTAGGGAGAGGAGAGTGACGCAGCTGTTAACATCATAGTCACAAAGCGAGATCGGTTCCGGCCATGTAGGAGATAGTTTGAGAGCCAGCAGAGCAAACCACGCTCCACCGGCTCTGCTGCCACTGAAGCCGCTGCACTGACCCCTGAAGTCTGCTTCTCTGAATATGAACCAATCAATCACAAAGTAATAATCAATCAAAATTTACAGTTTGACTAATGGAATAGAAGTTTCGGTGTGAAAGCAGATCATGTCCCCTTCTCTTCTAAAGTGTGACTGTATTCACAGAGGATGAGACTGTGTGTGTGAGAGGTGATCAATGAGGCGTGTTCGCCTGGATATTGCCTGTAATTAATCGGCCTAAACGATCACACTGGCCGGTTTGGTCCTCGGGCAGTTTCCCCCCCCTGCGTAAAACCTGCGTCATCCGTGCATTTGTGTCTTTTCACGTGTCTTCACTTAACATTTATTATTCATATCGCAGGTCCCACGTAGCCACAGAGATCATACACTGGTCCGGCAGCTTTGGTGGTGGCGGTGACAGTGCTGCGCCTTCTCTGCCCGATGCGTAAAAACTGAGCCGTGGGTTTGGAGCCAGCGCCGGCAGGCTCCGCACATTTAACAGAGAGAAGCAAGACGGCGAGTGACTTGGGGAAGAAGGAGCGTGTGGTGTGGGAGGGTGGGAGAGCCCTCCCACCGCCAAATGTCTGGATGGATCCCACTCCTTCATAACCCAACTCTTCTCCAGCCTTGCGCAGATGGCCAAAGTGTCCAAAGCAGACTGTGAATCAGCTGCAACAGGCCACGCGATGACAAGATGAGCGCAGATTAGACATTTAACTCTTCACACACTGCTCTCTTTTAGTTACTGCTCAGTCAAAGTTAAAGTAGCCAAACAACCTCTGGCACGAGAGCACTTGGCCAGAGCTACATGTGAATGCCTGCCGGTCTCCCAGCGCACTCCACGCCTGCGCTGGTGATGCCATGCCGCGAAGTCACACAGGCGAAGAGAGCAGCGGCGGCGGCGGCGGCACCGGGCTCTGGCTGAAGACCTCCACGGGACGCCGGGCGCAGGACTACGCATTGAAAGATGTGGAGTCTGGGGGGAGGACGATGAATAACGCGGTGCGAGTAAGTGACGGTCTCCTGTCTCCCGCCACGGCAGGTGCGGTGGGAGCGGAGAGGAAGCAGGGCGCCCGGCTCAGCCTGCTGGGGAAGCCGCTGACCTACAGCGCCCAGAGCGGCCGCAGGAACGCACGGTACCGTCGCCTCCAGAATTACCTCTACAACGTGCTGGAGAGACCCCGGGAATGGGCGTTCATCTACCACGCTTTTGTGTGAGTACTTTCACTTTTTTATTCATTACAAAGTAGAAACTGACACAATAACAACCACTCATCACCACATCATTTGAAGAACAGATTACAAAGCAAAGATGAACCATTAGTTGACACAGACTGTTCTCATGATAATGACCAGCTGGTGTCATGATGCACACATGCACACACAGACACACAAGTCATGGATTCAAACAGAAGTTGCATGGGGATGTTGTTTCCCAGTGAGAAGGCCAGTGTTTTGTGGAAACATTCACTCCCTTACATTTTCTCCTGATATATAACTATATGCACTTCCATCTTCTTTCATCCTCCTCCTTACAAACAAAGACACACTTGTGCTACATCAGGTTGGTGGTGGGGATCTCCTCGCTGTGCATCATAATCACCTGTTTCCTTTCACCTCATGATGCTGTATGTCAGGATTGGATTCTTTTGAATCTGATCACCTGTTGCTCCATCTCTAGTTTGCACTGAACCTGATAAGAGTCTATCTTTTAAAAGCAGGATGCATGTGTGACTTCCAGAGTTGCAGCTAGTTGCAGAAACAGTATGCAGAGTAAAAATCCACCACTGTATTAGGTTCAAGCTCTTCCGAAGCTTTTACGTAACACTGGAAGCTCCAACAGATTTCGGGCTCTTAGGGGAAGGTCAACAAGCTGTCAAGTGAGAAGGGTGAATGCAATATTAACTGCTACTCGCTTGCAGGATCTTGAGTCTTTCATCACTGGTTTGGTCATAGAGTGGATCCAGGGAAAGTCCTGGAGGGATTTTTTTTTTTCAATGCTGACAAGTTTCACTTCTTAAATTCAAAACAGCCCTCAGTTGACCACAGCCTGGTTTTTTGCTGGTGTCAAAATAGCTCCATGGCCAAAGTTTCTGATTTTACTTCTCCCTTTGACAGAAAACAAAACACCAGCCAGCTTGCTTTGTTTTCGTGCACTTTAAATGAACCAATTTGAAGATTATTGCTAACACTCAGCCTGAGCTCTCCTGCCTTGTGTCTGTTGTGAACTAATGGGATTTGTCTTTGTGCTGCATGTTGCTGTTTGTGTCCCACGGCTGCTTGTCAACATGACACACTCTGAATGTTCTCTGTTCATCCACAGCAGTTGCTGTCTTTAGAAATGGTTGGTTGATCACTGATAGAGATTTTTTTTTTTTTTTTTTTTTTTTTATGTGTGTGTGTGTGTTATACTCTTTGCTGTGCTGCACTTTCTGTCAATCAAAATGTGTAGGCGGGGCTGTGACTTGATGAAGTTTGGGGTCTTGTCTGCGTTTGTTCTGCTGTTCTAAGTAGCTGGTCTTATTCTGTTTATTTGAGACACTTGGCTTTTAAAACGTCATCATATCCTGTGTTGCCTAGGATATTTCAGAGGAAGAAGATGTCATTATTACACATGGAAGTTGGCGTTGCACAGATGAGGAAACTCTGCATCGAAATAGCTGCGCTAATTCTATCTTCTCACAACATATCCATCTGTGCGTATACAGCACGTATAGCCCACTACACACACATGAGCAGGAATCTATTGGTATGTATCTCCTTCATGCATATGCACCAGCCAGGCCACCAACCACAGCATGGCTGGAGTGATGAAACACCACATCCCGTCTCATTCCAGCAAAGTCTTGTTGGAAGAGGAGCGCTGTGAGAAGGAGGAAACGGAGCTGTCAGAGGAGGGGCCGCAAAGCCGGATGTTGACGTTTTATTTGCTCAGGCGGGACAGCTGAGGTCGCAAGGGTTAAGTTGTTTCATCTGCTCACAACCACAGCCTCCCACACTTGGTAGTTTGCATCAGCAGCAAGTATGTAACGATATCAAAGTGTCACTTCAGGAAAAATAATCACAGACTAATTGATAGAGAGCTGAGTTTGTCTTATGTGCTTTGATGCACAAAGTCATTTCAGAATTAATGTACTTTATTTTACACTTTCACTTTCTCTACATGCAGTATAATTCATATAATAACACTGTTTTTGTATATTGTCAAACAGTCTGCAAACGAAAGTCATTATTTTCGACTGATTGTAATGAGTCCCAGTTTTGGTAGGAACTTTGAATTTAATTTTCAGAAAATTTTGAGAAAAAGAAAAAACGATCATGATGATTATTTTGATGATTTGTTCAGTTCTTTTTTTGAATGGTAGCTGTGCTGTTCTCTATTTGCAAGTTAAGTATTTATATGTGATATCCCAGATCCAGTTTCACTAATAATAAATGCAACACCAGAATAAGATTTAACTCTTAACCAGCAGTGAAGACAGAGAGAGAGGTGTTTCCTCAATCTTGTTGGACTTTACTTCCATATGAGTTGAACAACTTTAAACAACAAGCTTTGACGAACCCGTGGCAGCAAAAGATGACTGTGAGAGGGGCACTTTGTATTGATGAAGCTGTCTTTGCTTGGACTTGATTTGGTGATTCATGGTCAATGGAAGTGCTCTTATACAGTAGCTATACTCAACATACAGTTCGTTGTTCATTGCACTACACTTTGTCTCTTTGATGAGAAACTTTTTGGATAGAATCACCATTGATGTCGTCGCTCTGTGTTTCGCCTCTGCTCTGATTTTTATTGTGAAATTCTGACGGGAAGTTGTGATTCATTGCTCTCTGCCCTTCTCAGATTTTATTTGTTTATCTGCTGCCCTCTCTTCTTCACACACACACAATGCTGTTCCAAATAATGTCACAACCAATCACACTTTTTTATGAGCTTATGTGGAGTACTCACTTTGATAGGACTGTAATATATTTATGTGATGTATGGAAGCATTTTAATTAAGCAGTTCTACTGGACGGTATCTTGCCTGTGGGTGAACTGTAGCTTCACAGTCTTGGACAACAGCTGGTGTTGCCAGTTCGTCTTCTGGTAAATGGAGAATAGACTGTATTTACAAAGTAAAATGATATGGTTGGTTGTTACAGTAACTGTGCTAGTGATCGGACCTCTGCAAACTTTATGTTCTGTATTACAGGTACTTCACAGTGTATTTCATCAGTGGGTATGTCTCATCAGTCATGTGGTGCTTGTTAATGCTCAGTATCAGGGAGTGTGTTAATGCACAGACGCAGCACACACACAATACGTACGAATGCATACACACATCTCCACACTCATGTAAGTGCATAAGATTTACAGAAACTTACAAATGTGGACACATGAACTTTTACACCAGCAGCACATGTATTACCTGACTGCACATGCAGACACACCCATACATACACAATTGTGTGTAGAAAAACATTTTACTGCCAAATCCAGAAACACAATCATATATCAACAAATGGACCCACCATGTGCACATGTGGATGTGGCCACACGTAAACACACGTGGCTACAGTAATGTGTTACACACACAGTTACTCACACATGATAAGTGGCGGACACACAAACAAGAGAGTACGTGATTTATAAAAGAAAAGTTTGCTTTGATCGTTTCATTAGTCAGTGGTTGAAACAGATGCTTCTGTGTGTGTGTTTGTGCGTATGGATCCACTCTGGGTAAATGTGACAGAAAACAGCTTGATAGTGTGTGTGTGAGTGTGTGTGTTTCTGTGTTTAGATACTTGAAATCTCTGTATATATACTACTCTTAATAGGAATCTCTGATGTGCTGCTGATAGCTAGTGATCGGCTGCAGTATGAATCAAGACACTGATAAGCATCTTGGCTTGCTTCTTGCCAAATAGTGCTCCCACACTGAAACACTCTTGGCATTAAGATTCAATCTCTTAATGAGATGGCGTGTGTTGGGCTAATCACATTTTCTGAAATGGGTTCCAGTCACAGTCTGCATTATGTGCTACACTTGGAAGATGATTCCTTAACTTTCTGCATGCATTTGTGTTTGTGAGTGTGTCTCGCCTCTTTCCTTCATCAGTACACTTTTTGTGTTTGCAAGTGTGAAGATGATGTGTGCTGCTTGTCCATCCATGATGTATGTATGCATTTGTGTCAAATGTCTCTGTGTTCAACACACATTGCTTTGAGCATGAGTTTATATATCCAATTGTTTGCTTTTGTGTCTTAGAATGAGCCACAGAAGTGTTTCAGTGTGTGCATGCGCGTGTGTGCGATTGATTAATCCAGTCACAGAGCGAGTCCATCAGACATTGATTCCAGAGCCATTCTAGTGTATCGGCAGGTAGCACATCAACCCAGCGTGATGATCTGCCATGAGGCAGATACCAATCTTGTTCTAATGATCAACCCCAATCCAGTTTTATCCTTTAACTGCACAGCTTTGTGCAGAGTCTGTGATGCATTAACTGTCAGCTTCAGCTGGCTCTTAAAAGGGAGCGACACTTTCTGAACCGACATGTAGCATTTCATACTGATGGATATTTGATATTAGAGGAGTTTTTTTAAATCATAAAAACAACCTGTGCCTTGTTTTATAAAGGTTGTTGAACAGGAAAACACCCACCTGAGTTGAATGTTGGTTTAGTTTAAGACCCTGACAATCAATATATTCATGCATGTATAGTGCAGTCAATTTGGCATTACAGGAATTTACAGTCACTCATTTGACAGATGCTTTTATCGAAGGAGACTTACAAGTGCAAAGCTTCAACTCATTAGGAGACCTTGAAGTACATACAAGTACTACATCTGTTCAATAAAGTGAAGTACAAGTAGGCAGGGGAGAAGTGCGTGGTAAGTGTAGGTAGGCATGATGGGATGTTAGAGGCGATAAGAGAGGAGGTGTTCTTGTAAGAGATGAGTCATGACGAAATTCTTGAAGATGGAGAGAGTGGCTCCTGCTCTCATAGCATTTAATCTCTTGCTCCACCGTCAGGGAACCACAGACGAGAACAGTATATGGACTGTGATTGGCTTGTGTGTGCAAAGTTGTCAGTGCTAGACAACATTCTCCAGAGGAAACACGGTGACAGAGACTGGGATCACTCGTAATAAGTCCAGTGACCAGCATACTGTGTCATCTGGTAACTCATTAAGCTGACATTCAGGAATCGCCTAGTTTAGTTCAGCTGAGTGTGTGTGTGTGTGTGTGTGTGTGAACCCTGTGGCTTCACTGTGAGTGTGTGCTTAAAGACATAGCAGCCCAACATTAAGGTCGGCCGTTAAATCAGTTTATTAAATCTGAAACGCTAGAAAATTAATTTTCGCCCAGAGATTATTCCATCGCTCACCAAACTGCAGGTGCATTGATCCAAGGGAGAAAAAAAAAGAGAAAATGTGAAATGCACTCAGGCCTGAAGAACATCAAAGGCATCGTGAAGAGACTGCACTTTGTTTCCTGAGAACACGGCGACATTTGAGACACCTGAGCACATAAAAGAGGCTCTGTGTTTAGGTTCAGAGTTACTTCCAGGTATGGAGGAGGATGTTGGCTGGCACCCAATGGAAAATGCTGGAAAATGCTAAGGACCTATTAGATAGGATGAATAGAAAGAGGGATGCGTGTGTGTGTATGTGTGTATAAATACTGTCATGATGTGTTCCGGTGTTTGCAGGAATAGGCACAGAGTGGGTACCCTATTAAAGGTAGTGTGTGTGTATTTATCTCATGTCGTCACTGGACAGTGTAACACAGCACAGACACAGTGTGGGATTTGTGTGTCCATGTCACCAGTTGGCACATGTCAACCAGGCCAGGACACAAGGATGGAAACAAGAGAAGATGGAAACACGTAAAAAGGAGAGAGGGACTCAGGGAGAGTGACAAAGGAGGAGGAGAAGGAAGTGATGATAAAAAGAGGGAGATCAAAGTTTTTCAATGCAGAAAAACACAGAAGCAGAAACTTCAAAGTTTTTCTGTTAAACTTGTATTAAACTTCTGCTCGTCTGCCCTGATTTTAAATGAAGAAAAAGGCCTCAGGGCTATCTACCAGCTCTGTGAGCATATGTAAACATGCAACGATGGATATGTAAGAAATGCAGGATTATCTCAACATGGGTATGTTTGCATATTGAATATTTTATTTCAGAAAATTAATGGACTTATGTAGGAGATTAAAATACATGAATTTTGAAAGTTTGCTGTCCAAATTGTAAGTCTCAGATGAGCAAATGTTTAAAAGAACAGTTTTGCAACAGTAGAGCTAATGATTAAATAGTAAATAATGTAGCTCCTGGTTTTACTGTAAGAGCCAATAGCATGCACAAATCCCCAGACTTCCTCCCAGCTATATGCTAATGTTTGAGTCTGAAAACGTCAGCACTGAGTGAAGAGAGAATTTTTTGGAGCAGGGAGTAAAATTTTTAACTCAAACTGAAGATTAATGCACGAACCAATACATCACCCTTAACACACATCAGAAAATCAACCCTTCTCCTCCTCATGTGAAACTAAACACACTGTGTTTGTCTGCAGTTTTAACCCTCAGTGTCCCACTTATTTCCAGTGCACCATGACTGCTTATGCAAGATCCCCGCGAGCGTTCGGTTTCATTACACCTACTACATATCCCCCTCATTGTTTTTCTTTTTTGCACTAACTATACTTGCAAATGTGTTTTTAAAAAGAATGAGCTAATTACTCTGCATCAGAGTGGAGGAATCTGATGAACGATCACATCAGCTTTGAAGCCGTTGCCACCGGAGAACCGGTCGGCTCCATCAGTCAAAGCTCACTGGTGAGAAGGTGCGAGATTGGAAAGGGGCTGCAGTGACAAATATACTGTGACATTTGAGCAGGTCACAAAGGAAGTGTGTAGGTTGTGAGTGGATGTGTGTGTGTGTGTGTGTGTGTGTGTGTGTTGAAATGTTTGAGAAAGAAAGAGAGAGAGAGTAATTAAGTCCCTATATGAACATTTCTGTGGTAGAGAAAGAAAAAGGAGGAGTGCAAGTAGAATTGACGTGTGTGTGTGTGTGTGTGTGCATATACCTATGAGTGTGTTTGTTTTGTGTGGCCTAACATTTGTGTGTATAAGTATAGTCAGTACACAGACTGAGTATGCAAGGTTACACAGTGTATCTATTGCCCTGTGTGTTTGTGTGTATGTACAGTATGCCTCTGAGTGTTTGTGTGTTGCATCAGTGTGTGTGTGTGTGTGTGTGCGTTTGTACTCGTTAGTCATCCGGCAGCCCTCTCGTACATCAGCGGAGGTGCCAGTTTGCTGAGCAGACTGCGGCGCTGATGGATGGAGACGGGCTGAGCTCGTCAGTCCTGCTGCCCACACAGAGTTGCACCGCTGCCGGGTTCGCATCACACCGAGTCTCTCCTACCCTGCCACACACACCCTGGATGTTACCCTGTCAGTTCTCTTAACAAGGACATACCTCACAAGCACACACTTGCACAACCTGGTACACACACCCACACGTATTAACACACACATTTGCACTCACTTGAGATCCATCTTGTAGTATCATCAGCAGAATGCGTTTTACGTATTCCCTTTAAAGCACAATTTTGTATTTTACAGTTTGAGAAACATGTCTGATGTTGATCTAAACCCAGCTCACATTCCCTCTTAGTGGGTGTACAATCAATCGCTGGGTAAATTATGCATCTCAGTAATAAATGGAGAGACGGCTTTTATTTTCCCAGAGGGAGAATTTGTTTTCACAGCCTGCACATGTCCATGTCTCACACCAGGAACATGCAGATACCCACAGTGCATACATTTGGGTAGTAGGAAGGGAGATATCAACAACAACAAATCAGAGAGGGATGAGTGGCAATCAACACCTGTCCACGGAAAAAGCACCAGACAAGCTGTCGGCTGCTTCCACTCTTTATCCTGAGCTTTCCCCCTCTGTCTATACTTAACACACAGACATGAGACTACTCTAAACCTTCTCGTTTCACTCTCAGGAAGAAGGAAGCAGCTGCAGCAAAATGAAAAGGACATTAGGTTAAATTAGCTTGAGGTGGAAATACAAAGTAGAAATACATTGGTGGCCACACATCCTTCATTGTCAGACACATCTAACAAGTCACCATGGGCCTATACTTCCTTTATTTGTTACACACATGCACATATAACCTGCTGAAATATTCACACACCAGCCCATGTGGTTGAGCTGTATACTGCAATATATGGCTTATAAATCTTGCTGTATCTGTATCTAAGCAGCTCTCCAGGGCCATGGAGTAAAGAGTGATGCATGTGTGTGTGTAAGTGTGTGTCAGGTAGCTGCTCCATACAATCTTTATGAACACACTGACGTAACCTAACAAAAACATACAAGCCCGCTCAGCCCCAGCAGTCCAACACACATTGTAAATAATTCATCTCAGTTAGTCAGACACATCGTTCCCAGGTGACGGACTAATTCAGGCAGAACAGCACCAACTCACTTGCACTGACAAGTTTGTCAGAGTGAGACAGAACGCCGCGCTCTGAGCAGGTGTTTGTTTCCTTTGACATGTTTTCTTTGGTGTATGGATTTTGGGAAGCATCATTTGTCAATCCAGTAAAATAATTGGAAGTACAGAAGTGAGAGCTGGAGAAGATGGAAGAGAGAGAAAGAATGTGGCGAGGTGAGAAAAGAGGAGTTGAAAAGACGGATAGTGATTTGAGATTTCAGACGGAAGAGCAGTGAGCTCTCCAAGCATTGATATTTCTCTAATTCTTCAAGATACCTGGCAGTCTGCCATCTTGTTTGATTGCCTCAGTCATTTTCTCTAACACACACACACACACACAGGCATGCATACAGAAAATGATCTTTCAGCAATGGTGATAAATTATCAATTGTTCAGGTTGTTCATTAAACAAAATACAAAGCAGTTTGCCACTTATCTCCCTTGTGCATAATTGTGTTGAGTACTGCAAGGTTTCAGAGATTTAGTTGAATAAAACAAGCAATTTGCAAACATCACCAGTGACTAATGGGCTGTAATGGAAGGTGTGATGGATTTTGGAGTTTGTCACACGACTAAATTGTTAATTAATCTAATGAATAATGGAGTGACGTCAACGCAAAGAATGAAAACCATGCTGTGTAAATGACGAATTTAACTGTTGATGTTGAACTGGTGAGGACAGGAAGGATCACTTCACACCTCTCACCCCACAGTCACAGAACTGGGATGCTGCACCCATCGTCGTGGTTGCAATATTGGTGGAGGTACAATGAATGTGACTGTGTTGTGTGCACGTAACCGTAACAGCACTATTATACATGTTTACATTCAGACCCTAACAAAAGATTTCCTTCCTCCATATTGACACTTTTCTCCTTTTTTTCCACCAACCAGTTCAGACTAGGATTCAAAAGAAACATGTCCTCAACATTCCCTTTATTAGTCGTGTGTTTATGATAAATTCAGTGACATTTTGACAGAAATAGGCTGACATTTCACAGCTGGGAACAACAAGCCCATTAATGACATTCAATCACAGAAATCGAAGAGGTACAGCTCTCTGTGTAAAATGCCGCAGGCATCCAAACATACATACATAGATTCAAGGGCTTTTATTAACAAGAGACCAATTCAGTATGTTCCTGGCCTGCCTTTGCTTGGACTGTATGTAACCAGCTCGGCGTCGATATCTAACCAGCCGGAGAGAGCAGAATAGGAGAGGAGGGATGCTACAGAATAGCAGTCACGTGAAGTTTGTACACTGTGTTCTGCATTTTTCATTTAATTTCATCCTCCTTTCTTGCTAATATGATGTTGCCGTAGGTAGGTGTGAGTTGGATTGTGCAAAGGTGTGAACTCATTACAGCTCCTCAGATAGAGGTAGACACAGCAAGAGCTTCCCTCTGAAAGCAGAAGTCAGACTCGGACAGTCTTTCTGCTCTTATCAGTCGCCATCTCGTCACTCGTCAGTGAAGCTGCACTGAATGTGTTTATTTTAGCATTTGACACATAGAGAAGATGATTTTTTTTAAAGCAGTTAAGAAGCAAAACAGAGTCAACTGACAGTGTTCCCACAACATTTTGACTTAATTATGATTTACATATTAAAATTGTTCCTCTCCCTCGCTCTGTGTTGTTGAATCTGTTGTGAATCAGTGTTCCTTTATTGCCCTTTAAAGATGGCTCTTTTGTTGTGGAGGCGTCAGACCATGGCTGCCCTTTGAAGTACTCTGAGTGAAGGATCTCGGGCATATGTGCAAGAGTTTAAGGAAACTGACTAAGGCGGGCTGACCCCCACCCCACCCACCACCACCACCCACCACCACCACCACCACCACCACCACCACCAACTTTTTTGTTTTTCATTAAAAGCTATCAGGAGCCAGAGCATGTCCTTCTCTCCTAGTGCCCCCCCCCCCCAAGGAGCATGAGAGCTGTCCATCATCTGTTTCTCCTTGTTTACAGAGTGGGGAATCTTTATTGTCCCAATGCTATGAGATCAAGGGGGCTCTCATTTGTTTGTTGGCTCGCTGGTTCTTGATTATATTTGAGGGAATGATGCATCTCCACACCACAGCATCCTTAAAGAGGCGCTGTACGGCCCAGTGCAGGTCAGACTGGCTGCATCACTGTTTGCTTCTGCATGTTGCAAAGGGCAGCGCCTTTGAGTTTTACTTTGACGAAAGCAGAAAATGACCATTATACACAAGCTGTGTTCTTCTTCTCCCTACACGCAGCACCTTTGTGATGTCATAGATTTACACTGACAGTCAATAGAGAACATGCTTTTGGAAGGGTCCACCATTACATGCTCCATACAGTTTTACATTAGCTACATCTGTGACCTGTGTCCCACCATTTCTGTAAGATGTGACATGTGACCGTCTCTGTGTGGTGATTGGTTGGGTAAAGTACGTGGAGCTGAGAAACTATGCAAGGTCTAAACTTCTCTCTCCAGCTTTGTTTTTTCATTCTCAACACAACCACTTCTGTCACTTTTCATGTGTACAAACACTACACTCAGTTCTGCTGAGTCTTTTATGGAAAGTATCAAATGTTTGAGCAAAAAGTCGTTAAATCTGTCTGAAGGTGGGTTTTTTTTTTTTTTTTGAAACAGCTGCAGGGTCTGAGAAATTGTTAAATCTAGCAACGAGGAGAAGTTGGCACCGCTCACACAAATGATTGAATGAAAAGAGCCTCAAACAGTGGGAAAGCTGGGCTGGCTTACCATGCAACTTCATCACTCAGTCAGTCAGTCGATCAGCCAGTCAGTCAGTGAAATGTCCCATGTCACATAAAACTCTTTCTTCTTTTTGTCAGTTATGAAGAAAGTGCTTGAGATTTGTGCGTCCTTATGCTAGACCAGGCAAAGTTTAATTGTAAAGTTGCTTTCCTACACAAAGGCGAGTCCTCCACTTTCTCTAAATCAAAGACCCCAGCATGTAGTTTATGATTGAATCGAGTAGCACGTCATAAAAGTTCATTGGTCTTCCCTCTCTTCCTGCATAGGTCCATTTATTTCATCACTGAACGGGACTCCCTCTGGCTTCAGTTCATGCTGGGGACAAGTAGGGGGTAAATTAAGGGCAGCGTCTGGAGGTCTCATTGATGTTTGTATGAAGCATGTTGGTGACAGAAATTATGTAATGAAGGACAAGGTTAAAAAAAAAAGTAGGTGACAGACTGATGGTGGGGAAAAGGAAGACAAGCAGGTTTTATTTCCTGTGAGTGAGTGTGTGAGTGTGTGTGTGTGTGTGTGTGTGTGTGTGTGTTTGCATGCCAGTAGACTGTGTTTCTGTAACAACATGGCTGACGAAATGTAACTCCTGTTTATGATTTCTTCTGCAAATATTTAACAATTTATAAAAAGAGCTCGACTTTTCATGCTTTGGAATTTGTTTGTGTACACGCATGTACACTCTGTGTGTGTGTGTGTGTGTGTGTGTGTGTGTGACTGATAGAGAGAGAACTCTACGAAATTACATCAGAAAATTAAGTTTGCCCCCAAAGAACATGTCGCCCCTAGCAACCAAAGCTTGGACAGGGGAATCAAGTGACTCATGTTACACTGCATGAAAACTCCTGTGTGTTTGTGTGTGTGTTATTTGTGTGTGCATTAACGTGTGGGTGCATGGGTGTGAGAGGGAATGAGCCAAGGGGGAGAGAAAATGTCCCTGTGAGTGTGTGTGCGTACATGTGAAACTTTCCCTGCTCTTTAGTGAGTGCGAGAGAAAGTGTGTGTGTGTGTTTGTGTGTGTGTGTGTGTGTGTGCGCGCGCAGGCTTTGGGCCCAGTCCATTGACGGGAGTCAGTCTAATGTAGAGTGAGTCTCTGTTTTCTCTAAGTAAGCCTTCTCCCAGGCCTGCAGCCAACAGAGCAACCAGCCTGACACAACAAGACAGCTGGCTGTTTGGATAACATTACACCTTCTCAGTGCAGTGTGTGTGCACGCATGTGTGTATATGTATGTGTGTTTGAGTGAAACAAAGACAAAGAGAGCCTTTTAACATTTGATTAAACGAATATAGACCCAGTTGACTTGGTAAGATGGGATTAGATGTGTGTGACGGTTTGTGCAGAAGAGTCCGGGCAGTAGAGATAAGCATTCGCATTATTGGAACATTTTTGGTCAAAAAGCCTTTTTACACAAGACTAAGGATCTCATTTTAGATTAAAGAATTGGATTTGAGAAAAGAAAAACTTTCATGAATGTTGATGAAATCATACTGTTTATGGTGGACGACTTCTTTTTTCAGCAACAGCTGTAGTTACTTTTCAGTTGTTAGTGGTAGAGGCTGCCATCCATGCTCTGGATCCAAACTGTCCTTGTATGCACAAGATATGCTGGAAATGAGGCATGAATGTAAATCCAGTGTCCACTGTCTCTCTTTGATACCGGTCTGAACACTGTTCGCTCTTCACTCTCCCACAGCCAAGTCAGTGCTGCATGCTCTTATTGTGAAGGAAGCACAGGAAACAGTATATATTTTTCACCGTGGTTGGTGATCGTTCATCTAAAATGCATCTAAAAAACACCGTTGATGTAATTTTAAACAGTTACATAAGTGGATCAGGTTGGAGGGAATGTGGGGGTGTGACAGGAGGGATGGGGACATTTGTGAGCTTGTATTATACACTTGCTAAATGTCAGCGCCATCCAATTCTGCATGAGGTTGAGACCAAAGGCTAAAGATGACACCTTTTACTTCCCAGTTAAAATCTATGTAAATCTCCCCCCTCCCTCCCTCCCTCCCTCCCTTTGTCTATTTCCTCTGCTCCCTCATGACTATTTCAGCTTCCTCAGAACACAGCTCTGCTTCCTATAAATCACCATTGCGTTGCACAACACCACCACCCATGCTCGATGAAACTGGAAATTAAAAAGACATTACAACAGAGACCATTTCCGAAAGCAATAACATGCTATGTGTGATATCAGCGGTTCGTCAGTTCTGAACAGATTCAGTGCTGCAGGACAGGCACCAAGGTGAGACGCTAATGGGTTTATAAATGCATTCGCCACTTTTTATGTTCCATTAGACATTTTTGAAAGGAATGCAACCTTCATGTCCTCGGTCTGTGCAGGTTAGGAAGCAAATACCATCATTAGAAAGGTGTCTAGCCATTATCCTGCATTTGTCTGTGCAGGTGTTTTCTGTTACTTACCATAAGTGCTGCTAATGCACATCAGCTGTTGAGCCTAATAGATTTTCTGAGGGCCCCTTGCTGGAGCACAATTATGCTTGGAAAAACTGCAATTGTGTTCAAAGATGAACTGCATGGTGCTCTGACATAGCCTATTAAAAAGTCGATTCTCCCAAATTACAGAAACATATTTTCTCACTTACCTCCTATGGTATCAAACCAGATTGTTTTAGTTTTATTTGACCACGTTTTTTTTCCCCTCTCTCTCTCTCTCGCTCTCTCTTTTTGGATACTTGGGTTTTCCATTTGCTGTATATTCTGCAAAGAAGCGCCCTGTGAAAGCTGTGCATTATGCAGATTAATGGCCTTTATTGATAGTGGTGAAAATGTATGGCAAAGTCTGTTCCACCTCACAGGGGCCAAGGAAATCTGTAGAAATCTTTGATGTTGGGTTCAACTGGCGGTGAACATTAATTCACATATCCAGCTGTTGACCAATAGCATTAGCCCTTTTGACAGTTCTGACCTTTGAGGGAAGAGAGGTGGACATGCAGTCCAAGCAGGAAGCTATCATAGCTTATTAGTTGTGTTGCACCATCCTCCTTCCACTAAAGTGCTCCATGAAGGAGGTCTAGTTTGCACACAGTGAAAATACAGGTGTGACTTTGCCTTCTGAATAAACTGTCAACAGGTATCAAACTAGCTATTTCCTGTCCTTATAATGAATTATTGGATGAACTTATGAGCAATCCTGGGAAAAAGACACCACAGGGTCAGAGTAAACATCACAGGGCAGAGAAAATAGAAGCAAGGAGGTTACTGCGATTGAAAGCACTAGGATGTTCCCAGTTTTCTAGCATGTTCAGCTGCAAAGTGTTACCCCTGTGAGTAGTCTCAACATCATTAAGCTGCCAGCAGTTTGCAAAACAAAGTAGTACTTTTCACGGCCCTGAGCACCATAGTCCTGTTCAGGACAGTCCCACAAAGTCCCATATAAAAGATCAGGGAAGAGGCTGTGTGTTGCTTTTTATTGGAAGTAAATTGGTCAAAACAGTCAAACATTTGTCGAAACCAACCAGCTAGTCTTCATCCTTGAAGTTTTTTATTACAGAAAACTGGAAAAAAAAAATCAAAAAACAAACTTGTGGCTGTTGGGGTAAGAACAGCCTGTACCACTGTGGTTGTACTGGCTGTTCCTACCCCAATGAGCCAACGTAGGTGCCCCCGTTTTAAAGGGGAACTTTGCAAGTCTTGTCACTTTTGTCTGCTGTTTTGCCAACTCTCCTCCCGGCCATGTGCATTTGTTTTCAATGAAGCTGGCAAGAAAGCAGTCAATGTAGCGGTGAATAACATTATATATCATACACGTGTTACAGTGTGTAGATTTATCCATCATAAACAAGAGATTATGGGTTACGGGGCGTGTTTGTGTCGCAGAGACGAGAGCTGGGACACCGGGTCGGAGACACTGATCTTGCAAGGTTGGTTTTTGGCCAAGAGACGCTCAGTGGAAGGAGAGCCTCCATTCTCCCCATTTCAAGCTACAAGTCTACAAGGGCGAACTGACTTTGAGTTTTCAAGCAGTCAGCCATTGTTGTCAATGTGAGACATTGCAAGTTCTATTTTCAGTCCCTTCACAGGGTCCATGTAACATACTTGTTGTGTGTTTGGGGTCAGAGAAACCGCTTCGTGCAGAAGATGATACAGAGCCTGAGGCAGTGGAGGGAAAACCACACAAGGCACTAGAATGAAGAAGTTGTGTGCACACGAACTACTGCTTTAACAAAATATGAAACAAACAATACAGTTAAAAAAAAAAAAAATCACCAGTGGAGGAGTATAGGATGGACTGGTCGCTGACAGTGAGAGGAAAATTGCTCCATCCTCTTTTGTGAGGCCTGTTGCCAGTTTCCAACTGTGGGAAAGAAGTTAAAACACATTTGGTGGTGTAAATCGAGTGCTTGTTTTCCACTACACAATAGCAATGTACATTATTATTTAAAAAAAGAAAAAAAAAAGAAGAAAAGATTTTCCGAACAACTCCAGTGGACTAAAAGATCAGAGTGAGGAGACAAAATACGTCCCTGAAAAGAAGAAGAAGAAGAAAAAAAAGACAATTTCTAAGCCTAGCATTAAATACAACTAACCCTGGAATCAAAACAGTTAGGAACATTTAAACCAAAGCCAACAGATCCCTTGACTAACATTGCTGCATAACCAAATAACATTAAGCAGCAACAGAAGGACAGAGCTGTGGAAACTGGGCTAATATACTCAGATAATTTATGTTTGTTTGGGCTCAGTCTGGGTTTTTTGAAGAGGAGTTACTGTTCAAGCCACTTCAGTGCAGATATAAAACCGTCTATTGTCCTCTTTTGAAAATTAAACCTCCCCCGGATGGTGCCCTTTTTGCATCAAAGTTTATTCAGTTAGAAGACCCTCATATCTAATGCAGTAAGGCCATCATTGATGCTGGCCTGCAGGGATGTTGGAGAAAGCCGATATTGTGCTCAGAGATGCACGCGGGTCATTCGCCTCCTCCAACCATGTGTGAATACATATAATACAAATACACAAACACATGAGCACCCACAGGTGATCGCACACTTCAAAAAAAGACCCCCACACCTAATCATACACATGCTGAACCATGCATACACACAGTAGAGCACACACTCTCACACACAAAGAATGAGCTCATATTTAGCTCCCAACCACAATAGATTTTCCATATTTGCAGACCCAGAAACACACACACACACACACACATACACCAATATACGCCAACCACACCGAGTGTGCAGCTTCTCCACCGTGACAGCCTAGTGACAAACGTCTTCTCCCCCCTCTGTCTCCTGACCTTGTTAAGTAAAGAAAGGAGGAGCGGAGGAGGAGAAGACGACATATTTCGGAGAGGCTTGAAGATAAATCACGTCCAGGGTTTCTGAGTTAAATGGTGCATTGAGAGCAGACTCAGCCACATTAGAGATATTAGGACAGACACTAAACACAAGACCAGACCAGACCAGACCTGGCCCACCTCCAACCAGAGGAGGTATGGATGGTCCAAGTCATCACTTCTGGACTCTAAACTCGTTGGTTCAGTGTACCATAAAATCAGCATGGACTAGCTCCCATTATGTGGTGTGTTTGTGCCCATCAACCACTCCTCTGATCCTTTGATCATGTCACGTATCATTCCTTTCCTCACTGCTGTTCTCTGAAAGTGTTCCCAGCTCACCTCGCCTCTGTTAGGGATGACTTCCTATTCCTCGCTGATTTCCTTTTTTTTTTTTCCTGAAATCCAGACAGAACAGCAGAATGTGATGAGAGCCATAGTTTGTGTGTTACAAATAATCACCTCCGGAACAGAGACATCCACTCCACTCAGGCCCAGAGCGACTCAGCGGGAAGCCAGAGAGAGGTTTTTTGAGTCAACTTTGGTTTTTAAGATTTTAGTCTTGTGCAACAAACTCTGCTCCACGACACAGCAAAATAAACACAATTTACCTCTGTCAGCATTCATTTCAGCACTTTGACAGAGTTGTTTTTTGTTGTTGTTTCTGGTTACGTCTGGCTCTGTTCTGAGATTTAACTATGGCACTACCTTATTCAATACTTATTCTTCTGCACAGGCTTAAAATACAAATTATTACTTTTCCCATCTTTAAAACTAAGTCTAGCAAAGCCTCAAAGTTCAGTCTTGACGTTGGCAGCAGCAAACACTGCCAGCTCACCTCAGCATCCATTTAGCATCTTTTGTGGAGCTTTCACTCGTGTCACAAATGATCATAAAGGTCTACAATCCATGGCAGACAACATGTGAGCTGATGAAGATGATGTGATTTGATGGAACAAAGTACTGCCCATACATTTGAAGGAGTAATCCACCAAAATATCATCCAATGAGGAAAAACCTGTACATTTAAAAGGTGGGAGAGTCGCAGCTTTCTGTCATATAAAACATGTTGCGTAGCCAAATTTAATTCAGTTATGGTTTATTCCACATTCGATCCATATATTCTGTTTGTTCCAAGCTGTTCTTGTTTTCAGCTCAAGTTCAAGTCTCACCATAATCAAGTCATCACTAAACCTGCACCACAGCTCTTCCAGTTGCCTGAAACACAGATAACCTTTACTGTGTATGAAGGAAATCCAGTTTATGGGTTTGTCATTTGTGGTAGAGAAACACAATGTTTGCGTAATTCACACTGACAACTTGCAATCTGCATTTCAGAGTTGGTGCTCATTTTATTTATGAGAGCTCGTTGGAAAAGTATGGAAGAGATGGAAATCAAAATCACCATAACTGTGACACACAACAGTGACACAGATGTTCGCCCTCCCCTCCCTCTCCCCATGCAACGACGAGCCTCAGTGCAGCCAAACTGCATGTGCGTGAGTGTTTGTGACGCAGTGGGAGGTGCTGTGCTTGTGTGTCTTTGTTATAATGGGTATCCTTGTGCCACAGGGGCTGAAGAGCAGAACAATGATAAAAGTGTTGGGAAGCATTAACAGAAATAAGAAAAACATTTTTATTCCATCGATCTTGAACTAACGGTTCAAAAACAACGTTTGCCGGCCAAGAAATGTCCTTTTAACTTGGTGTCTCTGGCAGCCACTGTGTGTGAGATTGAGTCAATTTCTATGTGCGTGTGAAGTTGTAATGCTTTTTCCATTATGAATCACTTTTATTATTCATAATTAAGAAAAGCAGTGAGCCTAATACTACAAAGCAAAACAAAAACACACCCCCGTTCAGTATAATACAGCTGGCCCATAATCCTTTTCTCTAATTGGAAGTAGATGAGTGGAGGAGATCAAAACAGGCGTGTGTGTGTGTGAGTGGAAGTGTGAGTGTGTGTGTGTGTGTGTTTTGGGGGGTGTTTTTGTAAAGGCACCCTACTTTTCCATAAACATCCCCTGTCTCAGAGAGGAAGCGTCACTTACTAAACAACACGTCCAGGGTGAGTTTTAAGGCAACTCAATAGTTGCATTCACTTTTTCAGTGTTTAAACTGAGCCATGGCGTTTATTCGATCAAATCCTTGTGTGGTCCTCGTATTGTGAAAGGCGCCAACAGTAGGTGTAAAGCAGGTTAACGGTCACTTATTATCTTTGGCAAAGTATTTTTCAAGAGACAGGGTTTATGGTCATTGCCAGATATGAAGATAAGAGTAAAATAACTGAGTAAAAAGATAGAATTAAAGGGGCATGTTATGGAAATATCACTTTTTGAAGGCTCATATATTTGGGTGTTTGTCTTGCCTTCTGGCCCCGAAATGTGAGAATTGACAAAAAAAATCAGTAATTTGCTCCACAGGTTGAAATCCATGTGGTTTTTTGAGCTGTTCCCCCAGTTGTCAGATAATGATGTCATTAGTTTTTGAATTTGCATAAAACCATCCCTACCTGGTACCAGTAGAAGGGGTGGGGCGGAGCTAGCAGTGGTTCATTTGCATTTAAAGGGACAGGGCACTGAAACAGACTGTTGATGAAAAGAGCTGTGATGTTTGATCCTTGGGGTATTTTGACCGAAGCATGTCACAGACGTGTCTTTAAGACACCTGGGAACTATTTTAATTTGTGGAAAAGGGGCATGATATGTCTCCTTTACATATGTTTTGGTCAGAAAAACAGCATGAAATGGTTGATGTTGACAATGTTGATGACCGTTTCAGATACTTCACATTCATTTGGGAATGGCTGGTTATGAAATTCATGTTTTCACCTTTATGTTTTGAACTGAAATTAACAAACAAATTCTAAATGATCTGTGGATTTAGCTATCTCCTCAACTTACTGAATGATAAATGTCATTAATGACTGAGTTCAAAACGATGTGAGGCTGTGCACTGCAAATCGACTCTCTGAGAAATGCATTGTAAAAGAAATCACACGCTCTGAACTGGCCTTGGTGTCCTCTTCTCTGTATGTGTTCATGCAGTATTAATCACAATGATAGTAAGAGGTCCTCCACCATGATCGCTCTTGTGGCTAATTACACTTTCGTTAATGCCTGCGCTCCTCAGATACTCTGAAAATGAACAGGTTCATTGTCAGTGACTCACTCAGGTGTCTGGTGCAGACATCACCCACACCCTTCTGCTCAAACGTGCACATTACCCTCTGCTTTCTCTCTCTCTCTCTCTGTCTCGCTGCCAACTCAAAGCACCCCCATGGCCGTTTCCATGGCGACACCAAACCCCTTTGAAAGCACTGACCCCTCTTCCCAATTCAAGAGGGGGGAACTCGATTGATTACTGTTCGGCTCGGTGGGTGAGACCTGTGTTTGTGCAAACAAACCAATGAGATTGATGCACTAGCCAATGAATAAACAAGCGCTCTTGCGTGTGTGCTTCTTTAGGGCCGTTTCAAACAGGCTACTCATTCACAATGCACCGAATGTGTTCATCACCACTTCTTACTTCATATTGTTCCTCTAATGTGCTGCAGCTGATTTGGTGAATAATTGAACGAATCAACACATTTCTAATGTAGTTAAGAGTCTTTTTTATAATGTGTTCACTCCAGCAACTTTGCATAGAGAAACTCCTCCAAACTCTGACAAAGGAACTAGCATCTTTAGATGGTTTGTGATTAAATATTTCCAGGACTACGGGCGGTCTGAGGCAACAAGGTCGTAAACAGTCAGTCAATATTAAAAATGTCCAGAACCCATTGAATTCAACAGTCCAACTAGTCAGCAGTGCTGATGACACCAGCAAATCCAAGTCTATTTTTTTCCTCACTTTTATGCCTAATGCTTTTGCTCAGCGAGCCAATAAGGGCGGCCACCAGCTTGGATCTGCCAAGTCAATAAAAGCAATTAGATATGAAATCACTTCAGAGAGCAGATGATTTCTTACTGGAAATCTGCTGATCTGTGCCCCAGCTGAGCCGCCTGGCCAAATACAACCACAGGCTGTGAACAGCTTGATTGATGGGAGGAAACGGTGGCAAGACAAAAGCAATTCTGTGGCAGCATTCTCAGGGAGAGGCGGGCTTATTAACAGTGGAGGAGGAAATACTTTACATTAAAGAGATTACAGTCCATTGTGCTCTGCTGGAGATAAAAGATTAACTCTATATTTCATCTTTAAGTTAGTGTCCAGTCCTTTGCCGACAGCTTACATAGGCCTACACATGTTCCGGCTTGAAATGATTCTTCGGAGGACATTTCTCAGCCTCGGAAAACAGCCAATATGACACTGTTCAGGAACTGTACCAAGACCTCTTGGCATTTAAGGAGTATTTCAGCTTTTTGGGGAATGTAATTCTTCACTTTCTCAATGAGAGTCAGATGAGAGGTCCCTACCACAGGCCTGTCAACCTCACAGTGACGACAAGACTCCAGCGCATCACTGCGCCCAGCCTGGAAGAAGGCTGGCCAAAGTGGCTATGTTTCTCTTCTTCCAGTCTTTGTGCTAAGCTAGGCTAACGCTGTGCTGGCAATCACTTCATATTAAGTGTCATTTTTCTTCGACCCATCAGCAAGAGTCCACTCATCAAATATTCATGAGATTATAGTATTTCTCTCACTCGTCCACCAGAAAACCAACTGTGACACTTTATTTTGCAGGTCTATTTCCTAATCAGTTATTGAAATTTTCATGGAAATAACCATGTAATTACACATGGCAGACACACTTTGAGGCTTTAATTTGTTTTTGTTTTTTTTTTGTTTTGAGTTTCTAGATGAATGCCCTTGAAGAAATTACCACAGTGAATATTTATTTCTTGCTTATTTATTATTGCAGACTTTATTCTTCCTTTATCTTTACACACATTTTACATATGCAACTCACCCGCTACGCTATCCTCTGAGTAAAAGTCTAAATGTTGTGCTAGTGTGTAACAAATTGATTACTCTCTGTTTCTGCAAAACACATTAGGCCAACAAATAAATTGGAGTTAATGAGAAATCTGGACTCCAATCCACTGCAGGCACAAGAAGCAACAACAAAATCCTTCTTCTTCTCTATCCTCCTCTTCTTCTGTAAATGAACTGGTCTGAAAGCCGCAGTGTTTAGGACGGGGTGACCTGCCCCCTCTGTATTTGATTTATTGTGAATTTATATTATGAAGAACATCTTTAATAAATAGATGTTAATTTTGTTTGTCAGATCAAACTAATCATTTATAGTGGCCCTTCATTGGATAGAAATGAAAAAGCACACACACACACACACACACCGCCCACAAACTGCACTTGAGCACACAACACACTGTTGTTTAGGTCAGTGGTATTTTTCCAGACACTTGCCATAGCTCACCCGATAAATCTCTGTAATATTGGAATGGGGATTTAGCCTGTAGGTGAGAGTGAATTAATTCCTCCATAGTTTGATGCATGCTGCTCCCACGCAGCTCTGACCTCACATACTGTAAGGAGCACAATGACTCAGCCTCCTCCTGTCAATCACAACACTTTAAAGCCCAAGCCGTTTGTGCCTCTGTGATTTAATGTGCATTGTAATGCTTTTAAGTCCAGCTCATTGTGTGTTTAATGTTAAGTCATTTAAATAGTAATTAAAAAAGCATATTTTAATCAGGCACTTTGAACTTCTAGTTTCAACATGGGTTTGTATACTCCAAATGAAATGATCCTGTACAGTGTGGGGTAAACAATAAAATGCCTTCATATATATTGCAGAGAAACAATATTGAGTTTGTATTAAAAACCAAGTCAGTGTGTTGGCATCAAACCAACAGTTAAAGGGGAGCTAAGTCTTGTCGCTTGTCTGCTGTTTTTTCTAACCCTCCTCCCGGCCATGTGCATTTGTTTTCAATGAAGCCGGCAAGAAAGCAATCCATGGAGCAGTGGATAATGTTATTTATCACGTTATGATGTGTATATTTGTGTAGTTTTATCTGTCATACACAAAAGATTACAGATAACGGGGCTCGTTTGTGTTGTGGTGCAACTGAGTCGAGAGCTGGGACACCGGGTCGGAGGCTCTGATCTTTCAAGGTTGGTTTTTGGCCAAGAAACACTAGGTGGAAGGCAGAGAACCTCCATTCTCCCTGTAACAAGTCAATTAATTGTCACTATTACTCCGAAGCTGTTTAATTAAGGTAAAAATGTAGCATAGTGAAGCTAAAAATCCTGCATAGTTCCTCTTTAAGAGACAAGTTTGTGTTGGTAGGACATTGCTCACTTCAGGAGTCTGAAAACAGGGACTGTGGACTCTGTCACTGACACGTTGGAAAGAATTTCTTTGCAGTAAATGTGGAGAGGAGGAACGACTGAGGAGACCAACAATGTTTCCTGTAAGGGGTGAAATTGGAGACTGAAAGTGCTGCTCAGTGGGGAACAAGTTTGTGTTATTTTGACATGGTTTGGTTAAATTTAGGCAGCTGGGAGCAGCTCCATCACTAACACTAAGTAAGAAATGTCTCCCACTAATGTTCCTCCACTCCATCTATACACACACAGTGCTTCTAGTCGGCTGCAGAATTGATTATATGGTTTTCACTTGTTACCTTTTAAACCTCTTAATCTGGACTCAGCTGACATCGCTGCACAAACCTCTGAAGCGTCTGAAGTCACTGAACAGGAACTGATTGACAGTTCTCATACTGAGGTGTGAGACTAAGAGGGGACAGAGGTTTTTGCTGTTTGGCCTCAGTTCAGCTCTGATGTGATGTGACCTGCCTGATCAACCCAGACTTCAACACAATGTTTTGTTATCTCAGATTTTGAACTAAATAACCTTTATTATTTATTAGAAACTACCTATTTGGTATGATTGTGGTTAAAACTCTCCCATGAGTTGTCTTTGGAACAGAAAGTCGCTGCACTGACCTATTTTGTTGGTTATCGTGTGATGGTGAAGTTAGGGAAAAGGAAAACAGCTGGATGGGCCTGAGGTGTGTGTGTGTTTGAGTGTGTGTGGACGCAAAGACAGAGTAAATCACTGGTGTGCACGAGCTGGTCATTTCTCAGTTCATAACACTGGATTTCCTCCCCTAAGCTCTCATATGGAAAAGAGATTTCTATTACCATGACACCTTGATCTTTGCCTCCGTTCAGCATCTGACTCATCCAGGCTGAGGTTTACTCACCTTTATAGTCTTTATCTGGGCTACAGAGCAGATGAGTTCACCCGAACAGTGTTTATCAGTGTATGTTTCTTTTCTTTTAGGTAAAATGTGAAAATTGGATCACATCACAAAACATGAACTCTTTCAGACGAAGCGTTTTTTCACCATTTTTTGCCTTCAGCTCGTAGCACATGTAAGCAGGAAATTTCAACTTTGTTGAAAAGACTTAACTCAAAGGGCTCATCTTTTTCAGTTTCCCCCAAAAAACCCAAATAACAACTCTTTTATTGTGATTTCAATTGTCCAAATATCCACACACAAGTACACATGAGATCATTCATAGAGCTTCTTATACAAGTTTGCAACAACATTTTCTTCCCTAGAAGAGACACCGAACCTGGTTGGGATTAAGTTTAATTACATGAACATGAGTTTGTGTGGTGTCTGGAGGAAACCAGAACTTTCTTGTCTTACATGTGGAAGCTTCACAGGTAAAGATTGGTTAAAAACACCTACAGTAAACTTATAAGGAACCTTCTGAGTTGCTGATTTTTGCACAAACTTTGTGAGGATCTGTTGAAAGTTAGCAGCTTTGCAGTCGTATGAAAAATACTCAGTGACACATTTTCAGTTTGTCGTATGTCGTATCATTGTAACGTTATCCAGCGCTCCATGGATTGCTTTTTTGGCCGGCTTCGTTAAAAACAAATGCACGTGGCCTGGAGGAGGGTTAGCAAAACAGCGGAAAAGTGACCGGACTTGCATAGTTCCCCTTTAAAGTTGTTCTGTTGTTGGATTATTATATTGTCGACAATTTTTCATGACATTTATGTAACAGCCAGAAAAATTTAGCTATTTCTTCATGCTTGACGATTCCCATGAGTCTCTTGTACTCTCTCACTCTCTCTATATATATATATATTCACTTTTATTGTCATCACAGAACAACATGTATCAAAGACTCCCTGAAGGTGAAGAAGCTTCTCACCGTGCGACACAGTGCTGCCGTCTGCGCCATATTGTTCATGCTTTTGACAGCTACGCAGAGCAATGCTGTCTTTGTGTTCTCATTTTATTTTCCAATTTATTACACAGTGTGAAGCGGAGTACAACAAGGATGTGCAGACTGAGTACCAGGACTGGTGTCTGAGGGGATTTGTTCCCTCTAACTGCTCTGCTTATTGAGTTACACTTCCTGCCCTTCAGCTGCTTCAACAAATACTCTGCAATTCCCTGCTTCCCTGTTTGTGCCTCCATCAGTCTCGCACCTATTCATGCACTATGCACATACGATTATACTCATCATTCGTTTTTCTTTACAGAATGAAATGCAGTGTGTGGACAGCAGAAACAGAGAGTGTGTGTCTGTATTACAAAGAAATTACAGCATAAATGAAATGGGCTCTGTAGGGATGTATTGGCCTGACTAATATTTGCTGTCACCTTTCATATTGTTACTCAATTTCTGCATCCTGTTGGTCATTTTGGTTTGATTTGGGTTGTCAGAAAGAGTTAGCAGCTCTGTGAGAGAGTCAGATAGGTGGAATAATATCCTGCTCACTCTAATCAAATCTGTAGTGCACAATACTGAAGACTTCTGAGCGATAGGTCCAACAAGTGTTCAAGGGTGAGGTTCGTGCAGGGTGTCTATCTCGTCAGCTCTAATTACAGTCCAACTAGTTTAGCTACTGTAAGAAACTTGTGTTCACTTTTGATCTTGATCTCAATCACAAATGACTGGGGAAGTATTTTCAATTCGCACCTTGTCGAGTGGTGTGTAGATAAAGCCGACAACTTCAAGAAAACCTCTCGCTCATCATCCACAGCTATAATTAAGGGCTCACCTGCTGATTGCAACAAAGCACCCGGGGGAGTAGTGATCTTGACTTTTGACCTCAACACATTCTCAGTCTGCAAAAAGAGCCGACAGACACTTTGTCCAAATAATGTGGCTTAATTTTACTCAATCTTTTATTGAGTCCGGCCTTCTGGTTGATTTGATTTTCTTGGTATGGGGAAACCTTGCATTGCAAAATAGGAATAAGCTGCCTGGCAAAACAATTGGCACCCGGCTGATTTCTTGAGCAGATATCAATAATAGACAGGTTGTGAGGAAAGCACTGTGGAGCTTGGCCAGCTCAGACCTCCAACAATTTGTTCCTCTCCCTTCTGGGCGGAGATATGAGTCTCCAGGGTGAGCAAATGGTGTAAATATTCCTTTGTTCCAAGTGCCATAAATGCACTTAATTTGCACTATACTTTGAGTGCATCATGGTTCAGCAGCCCTTTATTATGGCTATCATTCCAATGGTTTGGCACCATTGTCACACAGATATGTCTTTTTTATTTGGTGGTTCACTGAGACGGCTGTAATTGATGTGCAGTGTTCTCCTGTATGTTGTGTTTGCATTTGTTCTCTCTGATACATCAAATTTCCCTTTGAGGGACAATGAAAATCTTCGAACCCCTCTGAACTCTGAACTCATTCACCTGTTGATATCCAGTCTTTATTAAAGAAGGTTCACAGCAGTACAATGGCAACATGTTTGAGGTTGTGTCTTCGAGTGTGTTTCCTCTCATCTCTGAGAAAAGGATAAAGGTTGAAAGAGTTATCCACGAGCGCTTCGGTTCGTACGCTGCCTCTGCCTTTGGTGTTCAGCTCTTTAAAATTGATGTTCCTACAGTGAACCTGTCACTGATCCCCTGAGAGTCCGTTTGAGAGGCGCTGTCATGTCTGAAGTGATTCCTCAGCTCCTCTGTTGATAAAAGTCAGATCTGCTCTCAGCGGGTGTCATTTCTCAAACTCAAACACAGATGTGCTTTATTTGAAATATGGGCGTCATGACGGTGTGAAAAAAAGATGCTGACGAATAGGGACATAAACCAAAGAAAGTGATTATGTAATGTTGATCTAATAAAAAGTTTCATGTATTTAAAAGACATGGAAAAGGATATGCTGTACATAGTGATCCTTCTGTTTATTATAGTGTTTAAAGCTACAACATTTCTTTCTTTCTTTTTTCAGCTGCAGCTAAAAACTATTTTCATGATCAACAATCTGATGGTTCATCGTGATGATGATTGATGATGATGATGAATGATCATCATCATGAATGATTTGATCTAAAAATGTCAGAAAATGATGAAATAGTCTGTTGATAATCTGAAAGCAGCAGTTTCTTATTATAGAGGACAAGATAAAAAGGGAAAAATGTACAGCTGGAATAAAATCAAAGGTGTGAATTTGTTAATTTAGTCAAAAGAAAACAATGAATAATTGATTTGTTATCAAGTTGTTATGCTTTTTGTCAACTGAGTAATTGATAAATCAACTTCACTGTTGATTATTCTTCCCTGAATTGATCTGTGAGGTCTGAACACTTCCCAAATCATTTGAATGGGGATAATCAATAGATAATTGATAAAGTTTCATTGTGTGGAAATGCAGATTCAAGATATAGGCTCTAGCTGATGTGTGTATGTGGAGCAGGGTTACGTTTGCATGGGTGTAATAGTTTATATTGTCGTCATTGCAGGAAAGGTTGAAGAGAAAGAGAGAGAGAGAGAGAGAACGCGATTGACGCTGCTGGAAGGTCTCCTCCGGTTTAGTTTGACCAATGTGCATCGGTGCATTGATGTGAGTCTGGGCCCGCCGCTGTCGGTCAGTCACTCATTAAATCGAGTCCAGACTCATCATCTTCTGCTGAGTTTCTCCCTCTGACCTTCGCCGTCCCTTGTTTAAATGTTAATCACACATTTCACATCTGCTCCACTGTTCTGCCTCGTGGCCTCACGTCTCACACATCTCGAGTTAACTCCAGTCAGCTTCCTCAGGTATTATAAACTGGCTTCGAGCTTCCTGGATTTGTAATCAAGGGATACTGGCACATAAACAGAACAAGTTTTGCCAAAATCAGTCACATCCACACACACAGAGACAATCTCCTTTGTGTGTGTGTGTGTGTTGTAATGACCCAGGCTCAACTGTGAAAATGAAAACTGCATGGATTCCTCTGTGCCTCCTCTTCTCTGTGTGTGAACCTGCAGCAGTGATTCATTATCAGACTCTCGGAAGCAGTGACAGTGCCTTTAAACTTGAATGGGAATTTCATCCATGTTGGACAATTGTGCATCTCCAGGTGTTATGTCCGCTGCTAACGTTTGGTGTACGATGGTGTGCACTTGCAAGGTGGAAATTAAAGGTGTGAGTTTTTTCAGAGTTAGGATGTAGAAAGACGCCTTAAAATTACCATTATTTATACTGCGAAGGCAAGGACGGCCTGGTGCCTGTAGCAGCACTGTGTGTGAGGAGCCACTGAAAGTCCAATCCAGGTTTTATGCCCATTAATAGAGGTCAGATTCCAGTGACTGACAGGGCCGAGGGTTATCCACCATTTACTGCACCGTCTTATATGTTCATTAATCTTCTCTAATGTGAAAAAGGACATGAAGATTTGTAGCATTTTGTTATGGGAGATTTACAGGTGGTTGTGTATATGCCTGTTGCCTTTCACATCACACATGCCTATGATTTACCATAGTAACAAAAACATCACTGATTGCTTTTCGCTTTACAAGATTGGAAGTGGTGCTTTCTTAACTTGTTCAGCTTTGGCATTCAATTGAAATCACAAACCGACTATTGTATTTTGATGGTTCATGGCCTGCTTTGCTTTCACATCACACACTACGACTTTCCTTTTCTGGTTGTTCAGTCCACACCAGTGCAGACAAACGGCACTAAATGAACAAATACACCAGAGTTTGTGGAAAATCACACCAAACAGACCTGTTACCTCTGCTGTGGCTCAGTACATATAAAGCCAACCTTAATCATAACCATTACTTTTTTTTATCAGTTGCACAAACTACATTTTAACGGCTTGACAACAGTGCAGATGCACCTGCACTATTGTAATATGACCTGCTGATGTGCAGCCAGAGCCCTCACACCCTCTGTGTAAAATTTAGACATGCACTAAAAAACAAATGATCAAATTTTATGACGTCCAGCACCAGAGTTTGAGTCAGTCCTGGAGTAATAACCACACTGTAAAGTAGATCAGTAAATCACTGCTGAAAATACAATCACAAACGACATCTTCTATTCACAGCCCTGATGCAGCACACATTTAAAGCCTGCCTCCCCACTCACTCACTATCTCCTCTGGGCATTTGCGTCGGTGAATTTAGTGTCTTCATATGCAGTTTATCTGCCTGACATTACGGCTGACCAGTACTGGCTGTGCTTTTACAAATGTCAACGCAGCCTGTGCTCTGTCACAGTGACAGTTTGTGCTCCAGCTAAGCAGCTCATGGCTGGTCGCTCCCGCCACCGGCTGAGGCGTTCATGGTGGAGAGAACAGGGTGGGAAAAGGGCATGTTTTTTCAAGAAATTCAAATTGATAAGGTTTGATTTTTTAAATATTTAAAAAGGGCAAACTTTTGATTTTTCTGCATCAGATTGGCAAAGTAGTTGGTATGCACACTGTGGTACCAAGGTCCCAAACCATCCCCTCAGTGTACACCAGTGGCTTGTCAAAATCCAAGGTGCCAGTCACCTGGCACCAAAGGCCATTCAGTAACCTTTCCACTATTTAATGTGAGGCTCTGCAAAGCTTGGGGTCTTGTGGATTTGCTATCAAACTGTAGTCCATCTGTAAAGGTTTACCCCCAATGATCAGGAAACCCAAACCCTGGAATTCAATTATTCCTCCATATCCTTTAGATACTTCTGTGAAAATGTAAGTGCACCGAACAATCTGCAGTCTGGCTCTCATCAGGAGTCATTTTGATACGTGTATAAACTCACTGAATCCATAGGGCCTGGGTAGCATACCTTAGCTGCACTGTGGGAGTCTGTGCCGTGATCATGACTGCAGTTGAGGTTACGGTTAATAAAGAACAGAGCCACCTCTCCACCAAGCCGACCTCCCAGACCCTGTTTTCCACCTCGCTACGTTCAGGGTTCGTAACTCTGCTTTCCATTTACCTTGGAAGTTGGAATTTGGAGCTGGAAATGACGTCAGAGTCGAGTTGTACGTGTTCCAAGTTGTAGTAGTTACTATTTTTATTAGCATTGTTGGCTAATACCGGCTGAAAACAACATAGTCTACAAGTTGCACAATACTGTCAGTACAATTCATTTAATGGCACAACAACAAGTTACAACAAGTTTCCACTCCAACTCAGAGTTTCTGAGCTGGAGTTGTGACATCAGGGAACGTTTCTGATGACGTTTCTGATTGGTAATTTGGATGATAATGAGCCTCAACACTGACACCGAAAAGACAGCATGCACCAACTGAGAAATCTCTGTTGTAATGTTCAGTATTACATTTTGAGCTTGCAGTTTTATCTTTGTGATTTGGAGCCATGTTCCAACATCAGCCTCACTATTTAGCGGCCACATTTCTACGGTGATGTTGCAGTTGTATTTCCTGGGAAAAATTACTGCGACGTCGATATCCTGCTGCTGCTGCTGCTGTTGCTGCACACACATTTAATGGACAGTACGTACATCACTTAAAGAGGGAAGAGTGGAGAAAGTCTGACTGGCATGTGTATTCACATGAACACCTTTAGCCATTAACTCGGACTATAAAAAGCCGGACACACTGTGCGCAGGTTAGCACAGGACGATGTGGGAAAAACACCATGAGACGATTTGATATGTTCCAACATGTTGCATCTCTGGCTTGACCCCAGTGACAGATGTGTTTTCCAATGGCATTTTTTTTCAATGGCAATGACATCACTGACTGGGGCGTGGCCACATGGGTAGCATGCACATAGATAGTTGAACCTGTGCAGCACTCCTTACGTTACAGAGATGAAATAAAGTCAAAGTTTAAGATTAGTTTTTGCTCCATTACCAAACAACAGGCAAAATACTACAGCACTGGCGCCTGTGAGAGCAGCAGGATGATGTAGTGTGTAAAGAAGCCTTTTTTAGCCTCCTTTCCCTCTCTCCTCTCTCCGTGGAGCCGTTGGTTACTCCTAATGATGCTGTACATATTTCATGCCACCAGTTGCCTGCCTCCCTTTAATATTGCTGTCACCAGGGAGAGAGAGAGAGAGCTGACTGATACGAGGTCCAGAAATAGTCATCCTGTCTCCATGGGTTTCTCTCCACGAGCCCGTTTCATCTGCACTATATGAAGCTGCTGGCTATTGATTGATGCACTTTTGGCTGAGTGTGTGTGTCTATGTATTTGTGTGTGTGTGTTTTAAAGTAGCAGATATCATTCACGTGCAGCAGCCTGTACCTGTTAATATCATTATATCCCATGTGGAAACAGGACAGTGTCATTTGGCTTTGACATTGCTTTTCTGTTGCATTTTCTCAGCAGATGCTCCGGGCAACATCCCATGAGCTCTCATTTACGTGCCACTGCTTTCATCTGCGCCGATGCTGCTCATACATTCGTTTTGTTCTGGCTTTCTGTCTTTCTTTCGTGCTCACGTGTCCTTCCTGTCTTCCATGACGCATGTCTGGAAGTGTGCGTGTGTTCATACGATTTTAAGTGCATTTATATACGTCCTTCTTTGCATCACTCCTCTTTGTGTGAGCCTGTTCAACTTTACACTGTAAACTATTTCTCTTCTTCTTCTTCTCGTGCTTCATCAAATTTTACATTTTTTTCGTAACTTCTTCTCTTTTCCGGTATCCATGAATCATCATTCCCCCTCCGTTTTTTTTTTTTTTCTTTTTTCCAGTTGTCTCCCTTCATTTCTCCTCTTTTTTCCATCTCTTTTTAACAGTGGAAACAAAATCTGGTCTGAAGTTTGTAAAAATTCTCAGAGGCTTGTAAATTTCTTTTACTAGAGTTTTACAGCTCTTCAAACTAACTGCGAAACTGTCTGTCTGAATTTTGCAGTTCAGTCTTTACAGTAGTTTTGAATTGTGGGTATTGTAGTTACGGTCACTATCTCCCGCAGCAGCTTGTTAGCGTAGTGTTGTCACTCTTTTTGTCCACTTGGCTGATGTCTCCACACCTATGCACAAATCACATAGACAGACTTGTACATTCTCGGACCAAGTCTCGCAGACAGGATTAATGTGTGTGAATGGGCCGGGTTTAGTGGTCCGGTTGGTGTGAATGCAGGCTAGTGCTGAGGAGAGCTAATCCTCCAGTCGCCTCGGGACATTACCTGTCACATGGCATCACACACGCACATTTTATAACAGACAAACCTGACTGAAGAGTGAAGAGAGAGGAAAGAGTGAGGTGGCTCATATCTCTAAAGAAACAGACACCGGGTCACTGATGCCCAGAATGAAGCAGAGTTTAACCAAAAGTAGTTTTAGCCTCTGCAGATGGTTTCACTGTGATAATAATTGGTGGATTTCAATTATGCAAATGAAGATGAGAGGAAAAAAAGGATTATAATCACAGCCTGTTTTATACAGTAAAATGACGTAGGACCATTTTCTACAATTAGATCTGACGCCTCTCGAACTGACTGATTCTCATTAAAAGTGCAACCAAATCATTGCAGCCTCTAATGAATCAAAACCAGATTAAATATTACAATTAAACGACGTGGCAGGAGGATGTTGCTCTTTTTTTCCCCCTCTACCTTTTGAGAGTTTATGGAATCAGTGAATGTTTCCAGAGGAGGGAAAAGTTGTCACACTGCAAATGATGTGTCAAACAAAAGCAAACATGCAGTTGAGACATTTTGTGTTTCCATCTTTGGCTCTGGAGTTGCTGCACTCATAGGGTGAAGAGAGCAACAGAGGGAAGTGGAGATGGATGGAGGTAGATGAGAGGAGAGAAGTGAGGGTTACAATCTCACATAGTGGAGGCTGATGTCTCTGTCCTGCCTCACTAAGCCTCTCCTAATCCCTGCAGGATTATAGATGTTTGTAGATGTTTCAGACTCGAACAAACGATGTCAGAGTTAAGCCACGACCTTTGACCGATGTCGTTCAGTTGTGTTTGGGCCAGGACTGAGAGCAGGAGCTTCATCATTCTGATCCAGGAGGGAATCTGTGTATGTATGTGGGTCTGTTTATATATGTGTGTGTGTGTGTGTGTGTGTGTGTGTGTGTGTGTGTGTGTGTGTAGGTGTGGCGTGACCTAAATGGCAAGTGAGGCTGTGTGTGACTTCAGCTCCACCATTAGACTCCCTGCTGAATGGACACATGAGAGCCTGTCAACACATCTGAATCAACACATACACACATTTGGATACAGAAAGTTTATGTAAGTGGTTTTCAGATCTGATAGAAAAAGGTCTAGCCCCATCTAGCCAGTCAAGACGCAAAGGGGGGGGGGGGGGCATAACTAAAAATACCAAAGGTAGACTAGTCCCTGGATACAAATGGATGTCATCTACTGGAAGGCCTGGAGCCAGCTCTTTTTCCTCTGGAGGCTCAAGTCCTGTAACATCCTCGGTGAAATGCTGAACATGTTTTGTCAAGATGACTGGCAGGACTGTGATTGGCAGGAGTCTGGACTCACTCAGGACTCCCTGTTATGTGTGTTGTGTTTAAATATATATACACACTCTCCTGTATTGAATGACTCTACTCCTAAGCTTGTATCATACCCATGGAGATGGAGGTTAGGGTGCTGTCCACTCTTTGACCATGAGTGTCTGACTAATCATCAGTGCAGTCCAGATCTACTTGACACCACAGGGAGCCAAGGACGGGAGCAGAGGTGGGTCAGCTAACACATATAGACTGCTAGAGTTTGGATGTTGTGTCCTTCGATATTTGTGCAGCACAGGGTTTGATCGACTTGTTTACCACAAAATGTCTAGATACTTATACCCTCCTTCGTATATTCCCAATAAAAAAATCAATCATTTAGGTTTCTGGGGAAGCAGAGCTCAGTCCATTTTTTATGTAATAAAAGATTTCAGTGTAGCGTATACCATCTAAACTGATAAAGTGGATTTCAAATCACCCACTGATGTGTTTCGCAGAGAATTTCATGAATTTAAGTAATGAAGTTGATGAAATTAAGGTTAACAGTTATCAGAGACCTGGTTGTAACAGACATGAGCTCGGGAAGTTTGATCTTAAGTTACAAAAGCAGATTCTAAAAACATGTCAGTCCACATGTATGAATGTGTAACTCGATCAGATCCACTATGACTGTCACATCCAGAGCTTGACTGTGACAGGAGACCCACACAGGCTATAAATACATCTAGGAGAGATAATCCTATGTTGGATGCAGTGAGAGGAGAGAGAAGGAAGGAGATACAGTGTACAAAAAAAAGGAATCACATAATCATACAAATACATCTTACCGCATGTTTCATCACAGTTGTATCAGTGGTAATGTCTTCGTGTGTAAATGCATGACAGTATAAATGAAAGACATATCAGTCAAAAAGTTTGAACTTAAATCAGCAGCTAATTTGCATTTTCTAATTTATCCAATTTTGTTTGGATCACAACGGTGGTACCAGCCATGTAATAGCAAATGTCACTGACTGACTTACTGTCTATATTTTCACTACTGATCAGCAGAGCGCCGACCTGCTGTGGCTTCCCGGCTGCTCAGAACTGCAGGGAAGCAGAGGAGCACTTCTAATACACTGAGCATCTCCTCCATTTCTACAAATAAACTACTTTTAATTCCATATTTACAGCAGAGGAGGCAGAGGAATAACAGAACATACAATAAGACACACTGAGAAGTGCAAGCAAGAGAGAAGCTGCTGTTATAAAATCAGGATTTGAAACATCAGTGGTCCAGCCACATACTATGTTTTGACCTTGCAGTTTGTTTTGTCTTGTTTCACTTCACTTTCTATTATTGGAAATATCTTGTGAGCAAGCTCCGGTTACTGACCTGTTATTTTGAAAACGTTATCAGAAACGTGGTGGTGAGATGGGGGGTTTCCACCAGACCTGCCCACTGACATGTATTTAAACACAGACATTGTATATATGGTTGGGGGGAAAACAAAGAGGAGTGCAGATGGTGTAAATTTTGGATGACGGGACACAAGGAAGGTTTCATCTCATTTTGATTGTGCGCGTTGATGAACTATCTAATTAACATGTTGATGAATGACTGGGGAGCTGATGAAACGGAGGGAGGCCAGCTGGCAGCGCGAGGGACCAGCTCCTTATTGAATTCCTCTCTCACTCTGACGCTGGTTTTTGCTCAGTACATCAAGAAAAAGTGTTGACTCAGATGATGTGAACTGTCCAGGGCTCAGTGATTAAATACGCGTTTCGTGTGTGTGTGTGTGTGAGTGTGAGTGTGTGAGACAGTAAGCAGGTAGATATTTCTTCCTAAATGTGAGTATGTGCATATGTGTGTCTTATGTGTGTATGTTTGTTGTCTGTAGCCATGTATGTAAATATATAGTTACAAATACTTGTAAATAGCAAGTACTCACAAAGACAGTGTGTGTGTGTGTGTGTGTGTGTGTGTGTGTGTGTGTGTGTGTTTCCTAATTTAATAGCTGTTGAAATATTGAATGGGATTTGAGTGAGCTCTCTCATTTCATTAAGCAGCTGTCAGAGAATAAGGCGCATTATATGTTATTATACAAATTGATCTACTGTGGGATCATCCTGAGTGTGTGTATGTGTGTGTACATGTTTATAAAAGCAACCTCGCCTCAAGCATGTGCATCTAAGGTCTCTGCTCGCATGTGATTTTATCCATTCATGTGCGTGGCAGTGTGTGTATGAGGGGCCCGGCTTGTCCTCAATTCTGTTTTCAGTGTGTGTTTTCAGCTTGTTCTACTATACTCATAGGAGCTCGCTACATCTGTGGAGTCTGACAACAACGTGGGACCAAAATATTGATACCCACAAGACTGAGGGTTAAGACTTGGTCAGAATTAGGTTTAGGTCAGGGTTAGGGGTTAGGGTGAGGCATTCTGGCTAAAGGGGCTGGGGAATGCGTCATGTCAATTTCATGTCCCCGCAAAAGTAGTAAACAAGGATGTGTGTGTGTGTGTGTGTGTGTGTGTGTGTGTGTGTGTGTGTGTGTGTGTTGACGACTGAAGCCTTAGAGCAGCTGTTGCCATGAATCCTTCACCATGAGTCAGCCAGTAGAGAGCTGCTCACAGAAGACAGCTACCAGCTCACCCAGAGGGAACAGCATCCTACAAATTATGACTGATCATCTATAATAACAAGAGCTAATTATATTAGTTTGTTTCCATCTACGTAATATTACCAGCACTTACGTTTTACTCATGAAGTCTGTGAATGTTTCCAATGCAGGGGAATGTCCTCACATATGAAGCGTCTGTGCCACTGTGTTCGGCACACAACAACCTACATTCACATGAAATGCACAGTATGTGATTTTTCTCCTGCTCATAAAGATTTTTGTAAAGTTGCGTGACATCACGGGAGTTGTCTTCATCCCCATTGAAGTCCTATATCGTCAGACTTGCAGTTGATAATATTAGTCATATATAAGTCAATGCAGCAGAACCAGAGATACCATATCTTGTTATTTCATGCATACGTACTTTTTGCTAAAACATGGTGCCTACATTATTCAAAATCCAATTCAACCTGGATAGCTTTCGACAGTCTATACACATAATTGCCATGGAGACGCTACTGTACCAGCAGCCTCACCTTAAACACTACCCAGATCTACACAATATATCACAATCACAAATAGCAGCTCACAAGAAGCACGACACAGTACGGACGGAGAAAGCATCTGTGAATTTCCAAAAAAGTATGAAAATAAATCCTCAGAGGGAAAAATGCATCTTTTTTTCTCAATGCACTCTGTCATGGTACTCAGAACAGCACTGTCCTGTTTTTCAATTAACAGGGACTTGTGTAATCTTTATAACTCTGCCCTGTCCAGGGATTTTCCTCAATGAACACAACCATGACAAGCTGTGGCACTGCAGGGCACAGAGTTTTTCCTGTGTGGGAATACCTGCGGCAGCATCTGTCTGCGAGAGACACATGATATTTGCAGCCTCATAAAATGACTCACACTTTCATTTCAGTCTGTGACTCACTTCATTGCACTGAATTGAAGTAGCCCATCCAGGCCTAATAGTAATTTAGTCTTTATCTAATATCCTGTCTCCATCATACGGGAATGTGCAGAGAATGAACTTATACAGCGACGACAACGCATCTTACTGACTGAGTTTGGGAGTTTGAATGCCACAGTGGTTATGGCACACACGTCATACCACCAGAAAATACTGGTGGTATGTTGACACAGTGTTCTGTTGCACATAATGCTTAATGCTTGGATGTCGTCCAACTCCTAACCCACTTTTTAGCCATACAAGTAGTGTAGCACAGAAAGGGACTGAAATATGTCAACCGCTGCTGGGTTGGATCACTCTGAAATTTCATACAGATATTCATGGTCCCCAGGGGATTAAACCTAATGGCTTTGGCAATTTCCCCAACTTTTCATCTTGTGCCATCAGCAGGTCAGAGTTGTCATGTATCGAGTGAAATACCTCAACATTTACCGCATGGATTGGCTCAAGATGTTACACAGACATTCATGTTCCCAGGTGATGTATCTCACCAACTTTGGTACTGTGAGCGAAACACACCAATAACCACTGGATGAACTGCCCTAAAATGTGACACGTACAATAATGCCACCCCCCTCAGCTGTATTAACTGTGGTGAACCTCCTGTGTGGTTTGTGTAATCCTTTGGTTTACAAGCAAATAATAATCATATTCCCATCAGCCTCAGCTGTACTTTGTGTTTAGTGCTAATTAGCAAAAAAAGACAGACTGTAATAAGCATTAAACCTGCTAAGCATCAACATTAACATGCTGTTAGTATTTATCTCAATGGGTGCACAATGGACTCTGTGGACTTTTGTATCTCTTCTTGTGTCCAAACTTGATATGGGTGCAAAAAACAAAGGTCAAATATTCCAACTCCTTTCACAGTTGCCTGGTTTTGAGGAAATGGAATTTGATTGTACATGATGCCACTGGCTTGAAACACAGGAGATGATTCACAGGGGTCATGTGATGTTGTTGTGTAATTGAGTGATTTTCTGCTGCAGCATAAAATGACACATTGCATCATTTTGTCACCTTTTGTGTCCAGTAAAGCTGCACTCAGTTGTCTATAATCAATTATCAAATACTTTGTCTAACGTACAGTATGAGACACAAAGGTCAGAACAGTGAGTAACAGAGTGTGAAGAAGCCACTTTTGTCTGTTCAGCTGCACGTAAATAATTGACTGTAGCACACTTTGCAGACATGACCCGGCTTCCTCCCTCTGCGCTTCACTGGCAGACTCCCTCATTGCCCCTCACTGTTAATGAGCTCAATCTGCAGAAAGTGTTGAAACAAACAGCCTTGTTGACAAGACAAAGCTTTGCATTTAGCGCTCCACTTGCCAGAAGGGGTTATCATCCGTTCATTGGAGACCACGACCACAAATGGAGTCAGTAAAAGACTCAAAAAAACAGAACCAACCAAGACCAACCTCAAACCTCGGCGCTGTGCCCTGGATACAGGTTGTTTGGAAACAGATCCACAGCAGTTTAACTGCAGCAGAGTTACCTCACAGTGGTTTAGTTGGCTGTGTTTTACAAAAAGCCACAGTCATGCCCTGATAGCTTTGGGTGGCTGCTGTTTATAGGGTCTTGGGACAAACTGTACAGCATATATTTTAATTCGAGCTGTTTTCCAAATCCTTGTTGATATAAATAAATGTAACATCATCTCCTATAGATGGAGCATAGGTGGGCAGGAGGGAGGGGAGGGTTCAGCCTGTCTCATCTTTTTGTCTTTGGTGGTTGTGTACTTAGTACTTTTTTGAGGATGAATGCACTTTCTGTGGGAAAACAACATCAGTTTGATGAATGTAATGTTAGATATTTTAACATTAACATTGTAGAATTAGATGCATTTTATTTTATATGAATTTTATCAATGATTATCTCGATTGATCATCTGATTTTCATTATAAATATGTGATCGGTTGGGATTGGGATTAATGCTGCCAATCACAGATCATTTTAAAACTGGTAACCTGTTGTTAATACTTGCCTCTAACCCTAACCCACCAAAAACAACAACATGTCGGCCATGTGAAACCATTACAAAGTGTGTGAGACTGAAGCAACATACATCACATCTGCAATGCATGCTCATAAATGACTGGTATCTGTGTGATTCCTAGTTATTTCTTCTCACATTTCTGGTGAAACTGCAGCCTGTGCAACCGATGAATCATTATTTTAATCTCCAACACAATCCTGAATCTTGGCACCGAGCATCACTGCAGATCATCTTACATATTAACAGTGGTAATAGTGTCAGTGTACCACTGCTGTGACACAGTGACAGATTCAAAATACCTGCCAAATATCTGAATAGCACTTGTATGTGACTCTCCAAACCGTCAGCTGGAAGCAGCAGCTGTAGTCGAAGCAGTGGCAGTGGAGGTGTGATTGACAGCTGCAGTGACAGAACAGTAAATATTGTAGTACAACACCACTACGTATATGTAAAATATTGTCTGTACAAAACTCATCCCACAGTGGAAAACTCCACCACTTCTGTCCCACTGAAATCCCCCTAAAGCACACGCTGCAAAACTGAGACAGGACACACAGACACAATAAATCAGCAAGTTGCAGAAACATAAGATAAGCAGCACTAAGCGCAACTGTATGCAATATTCCCCCTGATGCTTGCTGTTTGACTAAACACACTGATTTAGAGCCTATGCATCTACTCTCCAGCTTGCTCCATTATGTCATAGATCCCCTCCACCACCACCCCACCCCCAACCCACTCTCTCCTTTTTTAATTCTCTTATGGCAACCATTAGCAAAGACTTATGATGTTTACAACAGTGCCTTAAAAGTGCCTAATTGTGTGCTAACAAGTATTGTGACATGACTACAAACAAGCTGTGTGGCTTTTCTGGGGGCGTGTGGTTCCACTTTATATCCATTTACTTGAATCATTTCTGCAGCACACTGAGCCCTCATTAGCAAAGCTGAACTCTTCTCCTACTGTTTACTCCTTGGTGGTATTATCATCTCTAATCCTAAAGAAAACAGTGACAAAGTAAGTTAAATAAGAGGTTGCGTGAGCGTTTTCACTCATTGACGAGTTGCCCACATCAGACTCTGAACACCTGCATGAAGAAACAAGCAGCACAGTGACCGAATCCTAACCTGGCAACCCTGAAACTACTTCATGTCGTATTTCTTCCAGACGTCATGCCCCCCTTTCACCCTTTCTAGCCATTAAGGCTGGTAAATAGGGCCGTGACCCCAGCTAGCGAGCCTGTTAATGGGGGCGTCTGTGGGGGCGCAGCTTGGCCGGCTGCTCCCCTGAGCGGGGCCTCTCTTCCAGGGGCTCTTAAATGCAGAGGGGCTGGGGGCCCGGGAGCTCCATAGATGTCCATGCATCCTGCCAGTGATGGCTCTACCATAAACGGTGGTGAAGTGGGAATACGTTCCAGATGCTGTGGGGGAAACCAGCACACACACACACACACACACACACACACATGTGCACAGATGCACACATACATTGAACCATATAGAAAAGGAAGCCTTACTCACACACACACACACTAGCACATGCTGGAGTCTCTACCAGTGTGGGCCCCGGGGAGATGAATGGTGAGCCTGTATGGAGACAAAAGTTCAAGGGTCAAAGACCACATGAGATTGTCCGGTCATTACTCATATACAGACAGCATTGTGTGTGTGTGTGTGTGTGTGGACAGAGGGAATGTAGGGCAGTTAAAAAGGGAAGGTGTATCCTTTTCACCACCACACCCTGTCTGTTACATACACTGTAGTGGGAAGAGACTGATACCCGGCCGCATTAATGCCTCCAAAGCAGCTGTTGAGATGCTGCTGCTTAAGAGAGAGTCCGCAGACGGTTATGCAAGCAGGTGATTATGACATTTTCATAACAGGAAACTCACAGGAGCGCAAACAGCACAAACCTGCCAGCAGTGGTTTTTATACATCTTGACATTTGTGCGCACTGATAAAGAGACCCTTATGTGATCCTCAGACCACAAGACTAAGTTCCTGTCTTGTCTGACAGACCGACAGGCAGATAAACAGGCCCACACATTCATTTCATACACAGTCACTGTCTCACTCTTTCCCACACCATGTCTGCTGTTTTCCCATCCTGTGGTTTCTAACCATCACTATCTATAGATCATACTATCATCACCACCATGTGTCTGTCCTCTCTGACCCCTGACCACACCTCACCTTCTTTTATTTACACATGTGACCACCAGTTGCTTCTTTTATCCCCTCATGGAAAACAAGAACATGTAAACTGCCACAAACAGAGCTTATTGTCATAGAAACTTTAGCAAATGGATCAGACTTTTAGCACCATCAGGTCCTCTCTGGCTCACTTCAGATTGCAGACTCCACACCACACTTATTTTACCGTCGTTACATTTAAGGGTCAAAGATGCCCAAAAGTGTTATGTGTTTATAATCCTGCTCTTGCGCATGTGTTTGAGCTTGGATCATGCTTCGAAGCAAAGTCAGTAAAGGTATTTATCAGGATTGTGCAAAGAAAGTGAAGGTGCATTGACAAACTATTGGAGTTATAGACGAGTTACTGTGTCATTTCTCGAATCCTGTGCATCACTTTACACACATTCATTTAGATAATTGACACTTTGGTGTTTTTGGTAAGTGTAGGATTCATGTTCTTCGTTGCACAGTTTGTAACGATGGATTGTTCGACAGATGTGAAGCGCAGTGATCACAAAGACACCTGCCGTCTTTTTTACTACAAATCCGAGTATAAATAAAAGAACTCTGCAGTCTGTTGCGGCGTTTCCCAGTTGGAGGTCTGTAGAAGTTGCATCTCTGTCTCTGTGTTTCTTAGTTGTTGTTTATTGTCCTGTCGCTGTTTACTGCTCCTCTTCACGGGGTTTCTTCTTTTCATGCCCCGATTCTAGCTTTTTTTACAGAAATTTTCCCTCGTCCTAATCAAGGGTGAAACATTTTACAGGTAATAAAGCCCTCTGAGCCTAATTTGTGATTTGTGATTTTGGGCTGTATAATATGGCTCTTTTCTTGCCACTGCAAAGACTGTAAAACACACTTGTGCACTGTTACATGGCCGCAGGCTCCACTTGGTATCTGTGTGTATGTGTGTTTGTGTGTCTTTGAAGACAAGTGTAAATTGTGTATAACCCAGACACCGCAGTGTTGACCACAGCCTGTGATGCTGTCCAGACCACAGGCAGCTCGCAGACACCACTACTGTGTGTGTGCGTGTATGTGTGTGTGTTCCAACACGAGATGAAACACAGCTACAGTAGTAAGCCAGACACGAGACCCACTAATATTCCATTACGTAGTGCTCTTTTCCGCAACAAGGCTGCAGGCGGCTCGCAGTAACATCATACAGCCATGATTAAACATTTACTCTGTAGATTAGTCACCTCCAGGGAGACGGTGATTACTTTTACTTTACATTTTAGGAATTTTGCTGACATTCTTTTCCACAGACACTTATAATGACTCCAACAATAAAATAAGATCTAATTTATACATTTACGCCAACGTGGAGCTGAAGTCGTGATCCAGGACAGGAGGCCCAGTGTGCTGTATTCAAGTGTATGTTCAGTATTAGTTTGAAAAGCTGGGTCTTAAAATGCAAGGGGTTATGGGTCAGAGGTCTGATTGGCAGCTTCTCATGTTTGAAACTGAAGCTGAACATCAGTCACCAAAGCGCAGTCCAGCCATCAGGATCGAGTACCTGCAGTGTGAGTTTGTTCACAACCCAGTTCCACTTTAGGCCTGAGTCATAAAAGAAGATCAGTTAAGTCAGGTTCAGTTTGAGTTATCGGGCTTCAGCAAGCCTGACATCAGCTCCTTTCCCAAAGGGGGTTTCTGATCAGGCTGGGTGGTGTTAGAAATGACATGTAAACCACAGGGAACTGAGAACAGTGCATTTTACAATATTAAAAACACAAGGTAAAAACTCTTCACTACTTGATGAGGTTTAACTTGGCAAACTTTTATTTTCTCACCCGTCTGCTAATTCCCATGTTTTGGAGACTGAGCCTGTTTAATAAGCTTCGGTTTCTGCATTTGTTTAGAATTATAAACAAACAGGCAAAACAACAACATTAACGCCATCTTGCATCAGACCAGTGCAAAGTAAAAACTTTCACTGTAGCTCTGAAATTCATTAAGCACAATATCATGTGCTTAACTCTCACATGATGTTGGTTAATGTGAATGTTTTGGTTGTGATCGCTGTAATTGGTTGAGTTATTGAGTTAGTTTTTCAGCTTTAATTATCTTACAGAAAGTTATTTAAACAATTTAAAGTGTGGAGGGGGGTTGTACAGAGGTTAGAGCAACAGTCAGAGGCCAGTCACTGGATTCTGTCAGGAGCTGTGCCTTAGCTTCAGAGTCACTTTAGGGACTGGACATGACATGGATGTTCAGCTGCAGCTGTAAGAATACAGAAGAGACAGGAGTGTGACTGTTGTTTTGTTTTATCTAATCCCCTCCTCTCTTGTCTTTTCTTTCTTGGTGTTTGTCTTCCATATGGATTCCCTGCTGTGCCATGAGTAGGTGAGTACCTCACACACACATTCACACACACGTGCATGTACATACATAACAAAAACAGCTACCAAACTATGATGCATCATGTGAAAGAATATATAATTAGTGTATTTACTAAGTTGGATCTGTTTGTGTGTCTGTGTGTGTCTGTGTGTCTGGGAGTGCGGCCACCCTAATGGATGGAAAATCTCTTTACACACTCCAACGCAAGACCTAAGCGTCCTTTAGTCACACTTGCATACACAAACACACACACAGAGCAAATGTGCACACGTGCACAGACACACATGCTGCATGGAAGTCAATATTTTTCTCTCATGCACACACACACTGCGCGCGCGCATAAATGCAATCTCCTTTCTCTTCTCCGTCTCTTGCTTCTTTTGGCAATCTCACACAACCCCGTCATGGTCCAAGTCCTGCTATTAATAAAGTTATTTCAGCCAAAAGTGCTGCATATTAAAAATTCAGTGATGGTTTTGTTTTTCTCTCAGTTCTCTCAGACTCTGGCACGGAGGTGGTGTTGTGGAAGATTAGCTTTCAAATTGCTGAACATAAAGAAAGTGCAAAGATGGTTAGGATTGGCTAATGTATTACCTATAATAAGCCTGGTCATGCAGTTAATGACTGATCTTCAGAACTCTTTTTGATTCTTCAAGAAGATGATTAACCTGCATTTTGGGCCTAAGCTCAAAAATCTGCATTTACCCCAGCGTGACCCCCGGTGAAATTCCCTCATAATTGAGCACAATTCAATACGTCTATGTATCTTTTTTTCTTCTTTTGCCTTTGTGCTGTGAAGTACAACATGCTACTTGACAAACTCATCTCATCTCACATTGTAATGATGCTGTTTGAAAGTAGTTTTGACTTTAATGGAAGCGAGCGGATGCTGAGGAGATGGAAAATCAATCGAAAAACTCTTAAGACTTCAGTATCACTGTAAAAAGCTTTCATAAGTCTGCTTTGTCAATAGTCAGTGGTTTGATGGCCCTCCATTATACAGAAACACAGTAATACTGTATCACTTGTAAGACGATGCCATTTAGATGATTAGTGAGTGGAAGCAAACTAGTGCTGGTATGTGATGACTGCACACACAGGTGATTATATTGGAGGAGGGTAACTGCATCTCACACAAATGCACATTAGAACAATAGATAATCCCTTAGCATGCCACCAGTACTGCGAATGTTCACGTGCACAGTAAAAGCATTAATGCTCCTGCCACACAGGAGTCAGTGTTTGTGTCCTTTCTTTGAGATGAAGGCACAGAGGAAAGCAGCTGCACTTGCTATCACAACAGAACACTCAGGAAATAGCAAGCAGTCCTGGACACAAGCACACACACACACACAAACACACTCTGCTGGCTGTAGTCCTGTCAGTGTGCAACAGCTGGGCACAGCTTAAGTCACAGACGCAAGTGTAAAGGCATGTGGTCGCGAGGCTCTTCAGTGCTCCTGTGTGTTTATGTTTTGCGCCTGTGTGCAGACCCCCAGCAGCACAGATGCTCCCGTGTTGTCACATGTACAGTGCGTGGTCTGTGTGTTCTTTGGAGAACTGTCAAAAAGTCCAACATGTGTTTCATGGAGCCAAGTGGCTCCAAAGTTGTGACCTTGACTCAGAGGTGGAGCAAACAAATCATTAAAGACAAACAAATTTGTTGAAGCAAATTGAAAATGTGGAGATGTTGGTTGCAGTGAGGTTGGAACAACTTAGGACTGGCACCTGAGATCCTAAAACTGACTGACTGTTGAATATCTGTTAAGAGCAGTGAATTAACATCATTAGCCACATTTACACGTGCATTTTTTCTACAATCTGATTATAATCATTCTGATCAGAAATTTCAATTCTGTTACATGGACACGAAATAAAGTGGTCCTGTTAAAACATGCGCTGTTGCTGATCCTCTGATACTATACCCGAAAACCGACCTACATAAACCACCCATCTTGATCGGAGAGAAATTTCTGAGTTCAGTTGCTGGTCCTGGAGTCTTTCTTTGTGTAGTCTGCATGTTGTCTCTGAAGTACAGTCCAAAGACATTCACATTAGTTTGATGTGCCTTTTCCTTGAGTCCAAACTGTGATCATTTGGATCAGTCACAGTCTTGTAAAGGAGGAACTGCAGGCAACTATTGTTTTAATACAGAAGAGTCATTTGTTTATATGTTAAGTATTTTTCAGTGCTCTTTCTGTGACTGTGATCTGTTGTAGTGTTGTGTTTCCTCTCCTGCTCATACATCACATATTCGACAGATGGCTCATCCAATCACCTGCCAAGTATTTTTTTTCTTTTTTTGAAATCTTCTGCCCTTTTCCAAACAGATGAAGCCTTCCCAGATGTTTCTGTGTCACAAACCATCTGGTGTGTCGCATCCTGTGGTTAAAAATACCTTTTAGTAGCTTTGCTTTTTCTTGAGGCATGTTTGTGTTCATCAGTAACTGTAGAGGTCACATGACGTCCCGCTTGATTCGTGATCCTGCTCCAGGACTGTTCAGGTTATTCAACAGGGCTTCATGGCTGTTGCAGCGACAGGTGAGGGAAGGAACTTGAAGCTATGCATGTCTTGATTTATAGACACAAATATTTCCATTTTTCTGTCTCGAATTCTTGTGGCTTGAGAGATTAAACCGATGGTGTTCAACCATTCATCAGACTATCAAAGGCCTCTTTCCTCCGTCTTGTTTCACAGTGGTCTTGTTGTTTGTAATAGATATGAAATTGTACAAGGAAGTCCGGCCAAACTCAATGTGACTCTGTCGGCCCTTTCTGGACAAGGTTGTGTCTGTTTTATTTAAAATGTTGGTGGCTGCAATACAGAGGAAGGAAAAAAAACCCTGGTATGGAGATCATTACAAATACATGAAAAGAATGAACAGACGACAAAGGAATAAGGAAAATAAGAGTGGAAAGAAACGGAGGACTGGAGAGGAAGCAATAGAAGATAGAAGCGAAAAGATAGATAGATGGAAAAAGTGTAAAAACACACAGACGAAAGAAAGCAGCAAGGAATTGATGGAAAAAGACACATACTGAAGACATTGCAGTGCGTGGCAGTTAGTGTTAATCAGGGCGGGGAAGAGCCTCGCAGGCTGCTGCTCTTGATGGGAATTGGCGTGTAATCAGCTGGAATAATGTTTGGGCTGCGACAGAGCTCTGTGGGACAGGGTGGGAGGTGGATGTGTGTATTTGTGTGGCAAGAGACTGTGGGGCTCAAGACCAAGCAAAATCAAAACAGCACATTCAGCAGCTCCTCCGGGTCTCATCAAGGCCTCACTGCTTCGTTTACACTTATGTTCTCCTACATTTACACTCTAGCGTTCGAAGTTTGGAGCCAGCGATGATCTGAGCCTCAAAGCTGCAGCATCATCCCTGGAGGTAAAAAAAAAAAAGGTGATGCAAGGTTGTTGTTTTTTTTTTTTTATTAAAATAACAGCAGTCAGAAATATTGTCCCACCCACAGTTTCCCAACAATTTCAACACCAAACAGTAATCCCAGGCTTCCTGACAGGAAATACCTGAGACAGTACACAGATTTTGTTTTTTTGTCTTTATCCACAATGTCTCAGCAGTTATTGAGCACCGCTGGGCAAATTCCATATGTCTTTTTTTTTTTTTTTGAAGAGAAAAGAAGCCCTGTGCATTTACAGAAACCTTTCTTCAAATGTTAGTTAGTTATACTCAAATATTTGGACACCTTACTGTGTCAAAGCTGACTCAGCACTGGCTGAACATGACACCGACACCTCCCGGTCCAGAGTGAAGTTAACACAGCATCACATTATATGTTATTTAAGCAGCCAACTAAGACTCTTTCCGCTCTTGGTTCAGGAGGCGTCGCCCCCTCTCTTCCTGCAGATCACTTACGTCCTGGGATCCAAATGCAGCATATTTCAGATTTACCCACAGATTGAGGTTAAAGTCAGGGGGCTGCTCCGAAAGCTTCACAAGCTTTTTTTTTTTTTGCTTTTCAACTGGACACATTTATATTTGTGTTTTGTTCACAAAAAAAGAAGCAGAAAATATAAAACTGAGCATAAAAGTCAGAAGTGAACTGCAAAAACAATTTGCACCCGCACAAACAAATGAATCTTATCAATATTGTCCTTTTGTGCCTCCACTTACAGAGGAAAAAAGCAAAGAGGCAGGAGTATTCTCAATGTATATTAGCATAAATCTGTGAGTTACATTAGCACATGCAGTAAGTCCATCTCAGTCTCCACATGAGGCTTTGCTGTTATCTTTTCTATTGCGGGCACTTTCATTAGTTTACCTTGATGCACAGTGGGTGGAAGTGGTTTGAGCCATGATTAAGTAATCATCTTCCTGGCCACCAGTGAAGGGATGGTCAGTGAGAATAACTTTTTCTATTACTCCGTCCACTCTTGTAATGCTGTGCGTCTAAGTTTGTTAAGTTAATGTTGTTGACCTGCTGTAGAGGCCTCTTTTCATTCTCACCCTCTTGACTGACTTCAGGACATTCACATCTACAGTTTGCTGATATTTAGTGGACTCTGTTCTTCCCTCTGTCGTCTTAGTTACTCTCTTTTGTGCTCTCGTTCTTCTCATCAAATGCTCCTTTTCTTTTCCAAACACACCTTTGTGATTGTGGCTACAGCTTTACTTCAGCTTCATCTGTCCACATGCTGCTTTACTGTCATCAGTTATCTTGACTTTCAGCTCAATAATCAGCGGCCTAGAGGAGCTCGTGCTTGTTTGAGAGTTACAACAAGGTTTGAAGAGTCAGATCATTTATCAAGCTCTTGGAAGGCAGGTCAAGAATTGTCAGCTGATGGCTATTCAACTCCTAATGACCCAATTAAGGCCTAATGAGTTAATGAAGCTCTGAGTGTTTTAGAAGTGGAGCGAGCGCCAGACGTTATGCAACCATTACCATTTGATTTTTTGTTTTCTTTATCTTTTTTAAGTTGACAAAATAAAAAGTAACAATAAAATAAATATAGCACAAAGAAATGTCGTAAAGTTTTTGACTTTCAAACAGCTGCAGAGCTTAGTCACACCATTAATACTTTGGTAATCATGTTGTATTAGTTCTCTCTTCTTCACTGCTGACGTCTGTGCCTTCACGTCTTGTTTGTAAGTTTGTGTGTGAACTTTTGAAAAGCTTTAAAGGCCGGGGCGACAGTTAGATTTCCCAAGACAGAAAAAGAAAGAGTCAGGACCTTTTACTCAGACAACATGCTAGTTTGGTAGCTGCAGTGCATTTTGGTCCATCAAGGCCACTGTGGGTGTTGAAATAGTACTCTCCATCTCATCTGTGATGGATGACTTTTAAACTTTGGTGCAAATGGCAGCCCTGAACACTCAAACAGCCTCTCACGTCTTTGGTTTTAAAGGCCCTGGCACCAGGACCTGACATTTACTGCAATGCTGATGTTTTTAATGGAACTTTTTCTGCTGTCAAACCCCATTGTATTGCTGCAAGATATATTTCAGCCTGACAGTAACCTGTGTATGATTGGCCATACATCCACAGGAATATGAGAATGATAAACAGATAAATCATATTAAGTAATTATATCAAATCGATACCAAAGAGGAAGAAGCAGCAGGGCTGTGTGGCTTCCTGCTGCTGCACAGGGAGCCGGGGTAGAAACAGATGCAGGGTGTTATGCAGAGGGTGCACATGCGTTACACATATGCAAAAAAAACAACAAAAAAAACCCCAGACACGTGCACATCTCATTAATACACAGCCTCAATCATAAACAAGTATGTTACACACGTTATACACAAACAGACGAAAACATTAGATTGCCCACAATTTCCCCGCCAATCAGACATCAAACGGCAGTCTGAGGGTTCCCAGCCAGCGCTTTTGATCTGGTTTAAATGGGTGTCATTGGGGCACACGTTTCTCCCATCTCCCTCCATCAGCAAACAGCCATTTGTCCCTATCGCTGATTATCCGTCCTTATCTGGAGGCCATCAGTTTGGCTGATTAGGACATTCCCAGAATTCCATCTTTTTCCTCACTGCTGGAATGTCTGCATTTCTGCTGCTTGTTAAGATGTTGGCTCGAAGCGCACGCTGCACACTGTTCCCAGTAATACTTTTGTTTTCCATTTAATAGATTATTTTTTTTCTCTTCCATCCTATTGGAATCATAATCACAGTGTCACAGTGTATTCAGCACTTTATCATAGTTGTATAATGGTTATACACTCAACAAATGGCCAACAACATGTAAAGATGTTGTAAAGATACACAATATTTACATTTTTTGTTAACATATTTTCTCATTTTTATGTCTTAACCACTGATATAACAGCCCACTTGAAGCTGGGAAAGCCTCAAGTATACCATAATACTGTAGGACAGAAAAGGAAAAGGTGTGGGCAGATATTGCAGTGGCTTTGGATGGAACAGGTGAGTGAGTGGGCTAATGCTAACAACGTCACATTTGATCACACAAGTGATCTCCTGTCTGGGAAATCGTCGCTGTGAAAACATTACCACACAAACGGCAGGTGTGTGTTCTCATCCCGTGTGTGCATTTCGGTTGAAACCATCTTGCGATGCCAGTGATCACTCAGCGTTATGTGACCTCATGTGTGACTGCAACTGCACAAGCTTGGTGCACATGCTTTTCTTGTTGTTACAGCGAGAGTCCAGCTCAATGGAGAAAACCAGCTGTATTTCACCCCGCAGTGCTAACAGTAATGATCCTGTCCAGAGCAGAGTCATGCCGTCAGCACAACCTGCCAGCCCGTATTTCACTGCCCAGCCAATAACAACATAGATATATGGAGTCCAAAGAGAGTCCAGTGTGCACAGTAAGGAAACGGGGGCGTTATATTTTCCTTTAGTTACACATCATTCCTCTTTTGTCTGCCACTCAGGCCACTACTGGTCAACAAGGTGGTGTTTCCTCTTGTGTTCTTAGTGTGGACTTGACCAGTTAGACACAAACCAGTAACAAATATGATTCTGTTAAAGGTTAGACATTTATAGACTACAGTCAAAACCCATTGTAGTTACATATAAGATTGTTTTATTCTAATGTAAATTGTTAGTTTCAGTTTGAATCAAGGAAGAAATGTTTTATGATAATCAGAATAATCAAGTACAAACAGAAACTCACACACAGACGGAGGACGGAGGGAGAAAGTAATCACACAAAGCATTCACAGTACTTTTTTTCTGTTACTTGTTCCCTCTTAGTTTGGCTCTGTTTTCATAAATTGCATTCACATTTCATGAAAAGGGTAAGAGTGTATATTTACGCCTTCAGCACCGCACCAAATAACTATAAAACAGTGAAGTGCGTTTACCAGGCGGCTGCTGCTTTTTCATCTGAATTACATCAGATAATGTCTGTATGAATCCAGGACGGAGGGCAGATCAGTGCAGAACGCCGGATTTCCTCCATCACAGAAAAGTGTTGATTTAATCTTGCGCGTCTTTAGACCAAATGAGAAAAATAAACCTTTTTAAAAACTGTGTTATTATGAATCTGACCGTAAAGGTGTTTATTTTGAACCGGTCATAGAGATCTGGTGCTGCACATGACGTCAAACTGTGTGTTCACTTTCCTCCCAAAGGGGAGGGGGGCGGGGGGAAGGTAATCATGAGGTGTGTGTATCTGTTTTTTCTGTGTCTCTCTCAAACACGCTGAGCTCTCTTGGTGTCTTTGCTTTTGGTTTGAAAAACGGGAGAAAGAGGAGAAACAATAACAGGAGGTATAGCTGAGTTCTTATTTTTGCCTGCAGGCTGACTGTGTCCCATTTCCAGTCTGCTGGAAATGGGGAAAATCTCTTTCTTCCTCTCTCTCTCTCTTTCTTTTTTTTGCCGTCTGACTTTAATTCCTTTTCTAGGTCTTCTTCCTTTTTCATCCTCTCCTTCTCCTCCTGTTCATCTTCTCTCTTCTCTCTTTGAACAATGATACCTTTCGCCTCCACCATGATTCATCACTCAGAAGTTATCTGTCAGATTTCCAGCACACTTTCTGATTTGCATGAAAAACACACCTCAGTACTGTCATTTATGTAAATGTTCGTTTACTATTTGCTTATAAAATCAAAAACGGCACAAACAGGATGAAGTCTTCATTTCTACAGTGACACAACTCATGCAGTTGAATATCATCCACCCATTATTTCACTTTTGTACCTTTTCTGGTGAGAAATTGTTAAGTTCTCCTGAGAGTTTCTAATTACGACCAAATGAAATGAAAAACCTCCCGATACCGTTTGGCTCGGAGGAATCTTCTCAAGCACATGATGTGTTCAGTGTCAGCGGCAGGAGCAGCAGCAGCAGCAGCAGCAGGTAATTGGGGATGAATTGTTCTCAAACTTCATTAGTGGGAAATTAGAGGGAGAATACGTCACTGTATGTGTCAGGCTGATCAACTAACAAGTGAAGTCTCCAGCAAAAACAGCACAGTAATGAGAACAGAGCACCGGAGATGGAGACATTTAGAAAGCCCAGATCGTTCTCTATCTCCAGTCTGCCTTCTGATTCATGCATGTTTCTTCTCATCAAGCTTCAAAGACTTTTTTTCTTTGTCATGTCTACGTATGTGTGCAGGCTGACGTTGATTTACGTACCGGCAGCATCACTCAGACCTTTTCACACAGACACTTGATCATCCCTAAGCGATGGCTCCCCTCTGACCTTCACACATCCACATCCTGCACATCAGAGCAGCAAGACACAGAATCAAAGAAGATTTAACTCTTTAAACTGTTGCTTTTTTCTCCCTATGATGAATTAAACAGTCAAGAGGGCAGGTGGCAGTAGCACAGATGGAGCTGTGTGGGCCGATAGATGCTTTGACGTACTTGGTAGCTGCTTGGACTGGGTTTACAATAACAGCTTATACAGTATGAATATTCATGCACACACACACACACACAGGCGTTTGACACTCAAAATGCAATAAGCAGCACGTATATGTAGTATAAACTCGCACACTTCCACTCCCAAGCTGCGCTGAGTCAGCCTCTCTCCAGTCGAGCTGCCCTGTCTCCGTGCTAAGGGAACCAGTCGGCCATCTGTTTGTCTAATGAGCTGACTCCACTCCACCAAAGCAATTCAACAGCACAGCTTGACCCCTCCAACTCCCTCATCCACGCTTCCACAGTATGTTTTAGTCTCTCATCTTCTCCTGCTCTGCTCCGCTCCGCTCAGCTCCGCTCAGCTCACAGCAGCAGTGCTTCAGCTTGTTTCTCTTTTTCCTTGTTGTTTTGTTTACTTGTTTGATGTTTGTTTCGTTTCCTCATTATGTGCAGGGAGCTTTTTATGTCAGGCTGTCCAATTACCCCATGCAGCTTTCTCTATTAGTTTATGTGAGGTACGCTAATGCTACACACATCTCCACAAATTATTGACAGGAGCTCAGTGTTTTTCAAAATGTAAATAAACACAGAACAGGAGATAAATGAGCCCCAGTGGAGAATGTCATTTAAGAGAAGTAGATGATGAAATTGCAAGGTTTGGTTGATATATGAACCAATTAAAATTTAAACCACAGCCTGGAGAGCCAGAGATTTAAGCTCTTTCATCGTTCCCATCCTGTCATCATCTTCCACTTATCCAGGGTCGAGTCATAGTGGCAGCAGGCTAAGCAGGAGGATCCAGTCATCTCTCTCCTCTGCGGTATTTTCTAGCCCATCCTGGGGGCGGAAGGGATCCCCAGGCGTTCCCATCCCAGGAGGGAAATATAATCCCTGCGGTGAGATCTGGGTCTGCCCTGAGGTCTCCTCCCAGTTTGACATGCCTGGGCGACCTCCAAAGAGAGGAGCGCAGCAGGCATCTTTATCAGATGCTCCAACCACCTCAACTGGCTCCACTGACCGTGAAGGACTCTCATTGACTCTGCTCCGTTCTCCCTCCGGATGTCCAACTTCCTCACCCTGTCTCTGAGGCTGAGCCAGGCCACCGTACGGAGGAAGCCCGTTTCAAATATTTGCATCAGCGATCTGTACACAGAGCTCACGACCATTGGTGGGATAAGGGATAAAGATCCACTGGTAGATCAAGATCTCTTCACTACCATGGTCCAGTACCACGTCCAAAGTACTGCTGAAGACACTACGGTCCATCTGTCGATCTCCTGCTCCATCCTCACGTATTTCATATCTTGTCCCTTTGAGTTTAAACCACAACTAAAGTGGAACTCACATTTACATCTTGACAAATCTATCAATCCCTTTTTCTTTTTACTCAACTTTCTGCTGCCGTTCATTATTATTAATTAAGGTTTTGCAAATTACAGTGAAACTCTCTTTTGAAAAGTAAGGCAGTAAACATGCTATCCAAATGCCTCTGTGTGTGCCAGCGTACAACAAGTCATATTTTGGTCTTGGCTTAACTGGGCTCAGTTAAGCTTCACCGTAGCCATTGTATTCATTCAGTCAGAGCTGTCTTTGGGTCGTACCGGCCTGCTCTGAGTAATGAGCCTTCATGCACAGGCTGCAAGCTCATAGTTAAGTGGCATTTATCAAGTCTGACCACAAAGCCCAGTGGATTTCCTAAGACACAAAAGGTGTAAAGCCCTCTGTCATAACATGAACAATAATGCCAGCTAAGTGGAAAATGGTGGTGTTTAGACCTCAGCAAGAAGGAGGAGGAGGAAGAGGAGGAGGAAGGTGTATCTGCTCCATGTATACAGCCAGCACAGAGTTTACTGTAGAATAGATAACGTCAGGTCTTTAATTGTGAGTGCAGCGACTCCAGGCTGTGCTTCTAATTCCCTTGGCTCGGATGTTTGATTTGGATGAGGCTGTGTTTACGTGTGCTCTGATTTCTTAGAAATTAAATGATAAAAAGTGATTGATATGGAGTTCAAGGAAAAAAAGAGACACAGAAGCCGAGGCTCGTCCTCCTCCTCCTCGTCCTCCTCTCCGCTCTGTCAGCACAGTTTAGCGCAGTGACTGCCTTGAATCTGATGGTTTTAACTCGGTTTCCTCAAGATTAACTGTTCAATAAAAATAAGCAAGTTGAAATACAGTTCTCTCTCTCCTCAGCAAACTATCATTCACTAGCTCTCTCGCTCATCCTGTCTGTCTCTCTTGACATCTGCTGCACAGCACTCTGAACAGGAGTCTTGGAGTGGTATTAGTGCTGAGATGGGTGCTGATAGGAATCTGATGTATGCTGTGTGTGGGTGTGTGTAAGTGTGTGTGTGCGTGTGTGCGTGTCTGTACGCTGGTGTTTTTATGAACCCTGTTAGCTGTTGGCTCTCCTCAACACTGTGTCAGTCTGTGTCTAGTTAGCGAGCACACACACGCACACACACACACCCACACACATACACACACAAACTAAAAGCTTTCCGACTCTTCTTGCGCCCGTCACCCATCCTCTGTGCATCCCACATCATGGAAAGTTGGCTCGTGTCCGGCTCTTTCTTTCTTCTCTGTACCCCTCTCCCAAACTTTACTATCTGTCTGTCTCTCTCTCTTTCTCTCTCTCACTGTGATCACACAGCTCCTAGATGTGGGATAAGAAAACAAACTGAGTCCCGCTCAGACATGCAGCTCTTCAGGCAGCTCTTAGTGTTGTGAGCTCGAGTCCCCCAGTTCTCTCTCGTTGATCCGTTCTGATTGTGCCGAGGTTGCAATAATAAAACACTTTCTTTTTTTATATGCATTTTTATAACTCATACAGAGAACAAACAGCTGGTGTATGCATTGCACCTTTCCTTCCCTCTCAAAGCCATCATCCGTCACAGATCATCTGTCGTAAGGATTTTATAGTAACAATAGTCTGTTCCTCTCTATATATTGGCGTATCAAATATAAATCTGAATTTTATTCATTTATTTGTCAACTAAATATTTGAGTTCCATTATATTCAGCCTGTAGTCGCCTAACAGGGAGGATGACCTGTACCAGAATTGCTTTCTATATAAACTTGCACACTGATGCGTCAGGATATGATATAAGTGTTGATATTCAGACGCTGGACTGTCCCGTCCAACCTCTCCTTGCTTATCTGTCTCAATCTGAAAAATAAACGGAGTAAGAAACCATTGGTGTTCATGTTTGTTATATTTACGTTGCTACAACTGATCATGTGAGTCTTGAATTGACCAACTCATTGAGAGGAAATCGAGCAGTGCACCGGTGTCAAGGTAAAAACATGTATATCATCAACAGGTCAGAATAATGAGCAGAGCCCTAATCCTTCAGATCGAGTGCTTGCATTAGAAAAGATCCACCTTTCATGAAGCCTCCTCAGCCGACATCAGCTCCTTGAAACTTCTGGGGTGAATTCAGGAGCGATGATTACGATGGTTCAGTTTAGGAGAAGTGTGCAAAGAGGAGAAAAAAAAACAAACCAAGCCTGTGCAGCGCCGTGTCCTTGGCCCGGCTCTGTTTGGTCAAGTAGTTGCTTAGAAATAAAACCGTATGTTTTATCGCTGCCATCATCAGGTAAGATACTGCACTCGAGTGAATAAACAAAGGGATTAACTAATAGACTGTTGGCAAGAAGTCATGCTGGCTTCATCCCTGCTTCTCACCCCCTCCCCTCTTTCTCTCTCATCCTGCCTTTCTCACTTCTCTGCCTTCTTGTTATCTCTCAGTATGTGCTTTCATTCAGCCCTCTGAGTTTAAAAAGATACAAACAGACCACTATGGAAGAAAAGCAATTGATAGCAATAAAAACATGATCAACACATTGACCACTAACTCACTGAAGGAGGGAGAGAGACTCTGTTTTTCATCTCTCCTTTAATCTCCCTCTACCTCTTTATCTCTCCTGTGTGGATGTCTGATCTGCAGATCTACTGGGCCTTTCCTAGAAGGAAAAACGTTATTAATAGCTGAGCTCAGACTTTATCTTCCCATTGCAGCCTCTTCTACCCTGGCTGCTTTCATCCAGGAGAACCTGCTGAACTCCTCTTCGCTCAATTTGATTCACACGATTCAGCGTTTTTTCTTTTTCTTGTTTGCGACTGTCCAGCGCTGTTCTTCGTCTTCTTCTTTGTGTCCGACCCTCCTACATTATCTTCAGTCGCATCTTCGGTTGTTTCGTCTTGTTTTGTTACCTTGACATTAGGAGACATTTACTCATGCACTTCTCCAGAGCGACCGGCCTCTCTGGCTCCCTCAGTTTCTCGTTTTCTCTTTCAATCTCTCGCTGTCTGTTTCCGTTCCCTCCCTCCGTCTTGATTGAAAGGGTATGCATGGTTGGCACAGAAAGAAAGAAGGAAATAGATAATGATACCAGACCGTATTGTGTGGAAAAAGCTGACCTCTCACGTACCCAATCCGTCACACACACACACACACTTTCAGATGCTTATTTCATATAAACAGTGTTCCTCCCTTTTCTTTCATAAACACACCTCATATTTCATACTTACATGTGCATGCTACATGTTTTCACAATAACACACCCAAATACAGTAAATGACCTTGATGATACAAAAGAAGATTTACAGTCACAGTCACAGCCTGTTGTTTTAAATTGAACATTTACAGTAAATGTGTCTCCTGATTTATTACCCACATAAAAAAGCAAAGTCAAATATTCCTGTGTGTGTGGACGGCTGCATGCAGTGGGTAAGACATTTATTGTTCATTTAAGTTTACATCTGATTTCTTTCTGCAAGTTTTTGAATGGAAAAACTCATTTAAACCACACACAGTGTCACATACAACTTTTTGAGTGCAGTAAAAATATGAAGTCGACTATGACTCACAGTAACTTCCTGGTGTCTGAACTGTCTCCAGAAAAGGGAAAAAAGTGCATCGCCCACACCTGAGTGTCATGTACTCTACTGTAAACTAGCAGCCCAAACTCTGACACCCAGATGACATGTGTGGACACCGCTGACCATAAGATTGCAGGGGTCCAGACTAACTTTTTTTTTTTTTTTTTTTTACAGAGGGCCATAACTTAAAATTTTAGGAGCACGAGCAGAAAATTTACGGGTGCACACTGTAATTACACTTGCAAAGCAAATTTTCACATTTCCTCTAATTTTCACTGTGCTACTGATAAATACTGATGATGATCCTCATGATTGTCTAAATCAGGATTTGCCTCCAGTACACCAGGGTTACCACGGAGAAAGTATGGATCGATTGTTAGCTTGGCCAACATTAAATTTACTGGTTGCACATGCGCAATTAGGTGAACAATGTACTTGCACTGTCTCAAATGTTATGGGCAAAATGCTCCCTTGTCTGGAGGCCTGCACTGTGCAACTGGTGTCAGTTTAGAAGAACTGTTGCATATTTCTCACACAGACATGTTGATGAATAAAAGTAGTTAAAGCAGGTAGTTTGGTTTGGTTTGAGATGAGTGTTGGGTCAAGGTTCACGAAGGAAAACCATAAAAAATCCAGTGATTTGCAAAGTCATTTGTCAGTTTGCTGCACAATCACTGTTTGTTACTAGTTGGACGTGTCTCTGTCCAGTTTGCATTTAAACACATGATGCTGATAATAAAACCGCCTTGTGAGTCCAGGCTGCAAATGTCAAATCTCCCAGGACCTGATTTGATTACACACATACACGCACACGCACACCTCCTCTCCTCTGCTACAGGATTAGTGCAGGGTTTTTGGCTGTATATGCTTTTGTCCACTGGTGATTCATCAGCATCAAGTCTGAGGCACTTTGTGTCGGCCATATGCATCAAAGCAGGCCGTCTTCCTGTCTCTCTCTCTCTCTCTCTCTCTCTCTCTCCCCCTCTCCCCCTCTCCTTCTCTCACACCTGGACCATGTCCAGAGTCCACGTCACCAGACGTTTGGTCTGACGGTGTGACGTCAGTGAGGGGCAGCACTTAGCTGAAACGTTTCACTAAAGGAATTACCTTGTATTGAGAGCAGAGCATCCAAAGCAAATGTGACACTTAATAGATCCCATATATACAATGAACCATACATATCACATTACTGTTGGTCATCTTCTGAAGCCTTTCATGCACTCAGTGACTTTTAAACTAATGTAGCTATAGCTAATGGAAGAGTTTAGTATTTGAAAAGTTGGTTAATCTTATTTCTTTTGTCTGGGAGAACTGAATGATGGAGCGGAGAAACCCATCATTTCCCTCCATCCGAGGCGACATCTTTCTTTTATGAGACCAACAGTCTGAAATCCAGAGATATTTAATTTCACTGTCAAGAGCAACAAAGAAAAGCATTAAACCTTCATAGTGGAGCAGATGTTTCTTTAAAAAGAACTGAAAATGAAGGTTTTCTTTCAGTGACTGTCTCAGCTCTGCTCTGTAAGATGATTTTCATAGCAATCTGTGGTGTGACTTTAAATTAACACTTGCTCTAACATGACACTGATCCCAAGGTTTTCTTAATAGTAATAATTTCTTAATTCTACCTGAAACATGTATCTGCGGACGACCATGCCTCAGACCCATACACTCAACAAACCTGTCACCACTCACTGGCTCAAACATCTCCACACACACACACACACACACACACACACACACACACGTACACACAACACAGGTTGATATCGGCAATTCATCTCTGTGAGTGACTGATCAAGTGGCTAATTCACAGATCAATACAAGAGTGTTATTGATCGCGCATCATCTTGCACCCATCATTCAAAAGCAGCTTCTCATTTATCACGTCGCCTGCATCTGCAGCCATTGAACAGTTTCGTCAATCAATTGACAGACAGGGCGAGGTATCGCTCCTGTGGAAAAGACACACACACACACACACACACTGCATGAAGTCATAACATGTTGAATGCATCTACCAGTGATTTAATAAGTCTAATCATCATAAATGAAAAAGCTAATGAACATGTGTATTTCTTTCATTGGTGTTTACCAACATGCACCTGCTCCCAGGTGTCACACTCTTCCTCCAAATACCAGAATCACTGAAGCTCAGAAACAATAATCATCTGAGGGCAGATGTTGCATTTCCAGTCTCTGTCAATGAGGCGTTCAAGGACCGTCCCTTCTGCTCTGGCAGGTGACGTTTGTCTCCCTCAGAGATGAAAATGCTGCTATGGTGAATTAGATTTTGTTTATGATGTAGTTTGAATGTAAATTGCAGAAGCTATTCAATTTCAGCTGCTGGGCTGACGTCTGCAGAGACTGTAATCAAGGTCTCTGCTCTGTTGTTGTCGTCCAGGCATACAGTGTTCCCTTTGCTTTGCTGTTATTTATTACCTCAAGGTCTGTGAACAGAGAGAGTACAAACAGAAACACAAGGAGTTTTATGCCTCTGTGCTGAGAGTAAGAGCGGCGGCCAGAGGTGTTAATGTTGTTGGGTTGTCTGTCTGTCCCTCCGTCCATCCGTCTGTCTGTCCCGTTGTCATGAGTGATATCTCAGGTGTCTTTGTTCAGATTTGGCATAAATGTCCATTCAGGAACTGAGGTGACGGGTCAAAGTCACCGTGAGCTAATCTGTTCCCCATCGTTCTGAATGCAGTACACGAACAATGCCTTCTTCCTTTACATCTGCACGGTGGCCCTGAGAGCTCAACACACTGCAAGTGACAAAAAAAAACACACACACACACACAAAGACAGAAATGAGCAAATTAAAAGAGCATCGTCATTGATTTGACAACACATGGGCTGAAAAAAATGGAAAGTGACAAACCTGGTTGAGATTTGTTCGATATCCTGTTGTGAATTCTGAATCTTTTGAAGTTATTTTTTTTTAACTTTTAGTTTGATAATGTGCAAAGCGAGAGAGAGGGTAACATGCAGCAAAGTTCAACATGTTAGACTTCACTTAAATGTCTAAGAGAATAAGATGATTTATAAAACAATTTCACTGGATCATCTCCATATAAGTGATGACATCTTATATCCAAAAGGTCAAAGGTGAACTTTACATTGACATCATTCTGCTCTGCAAAAACACTCTGATTTGAAAAATTCAAAGACTTATTTGTCTGTGAGGGAATTAAATAAGTCTTATTTGACTTTGGACAGACAAGACAGACTAAAACCTTTCCTATATGTGACTTATATTTACTTTCACAGCTGTGCATACACTCACAGAGCCCGAGTTGATTCACTTGTAGAGTGACATTCAGCTGAACTTTTTATTTTATTACATTAAAGCCTGTTCCTTGTGGTGTGTAATGAAAAGTTGTGAATTTACAGTTTGCTGCCAGATTTTCTTGTATAAATCAGTTCTGAATGTCAGGACCTGCACTCTTTAGTCTCTTATTATCCTTAAAATACCATGTTCAGCTTTCAGAGGGGGGGTGGGGGGCTCAGGTGCGTCTACAAAATTCTTTTTTTTTTTTTGTTCAGTTTCTCAAAAATGACATTTTAATGTCAACTTTTTTTTTTCTGACAAAAATAATTCCAGCTTATCTCTGGTGTTTCTTCAGTCAGCGCTACATGGACAACTCTTATGTGTACATGTAGTTTATCCAGTGGATCAGATTCATTGTACATGCTGCATGCATTGTACTGCTGCAGCCTCCTTGTTTTTTTTTCACCTGTATTGTCGTTGTAATGGTCGTAACCACACACGAAGCACAGCAGTCATTACATCGTTTAGACATGACGTTAATGCCGTGCACTTTCAGACAGGTGGAAGGCTTCTTATATATAGTAGGAAAAAACAGTGCAGCCAGATTTGAAACTGCTCTTTAAGGTTAGTAGATGCTCACTGTTAATTTTTTCTTTGTGTCACTGCTCAAGGCTTCAACTGCGAGAGCATTGTTCTGTTGTTTCTGCTTGTGTCTCATCAACAGATTGGAACAGCGGTAATTAAATCTGAAAGCAAACAAAGAACGTTAGAGAAGACAGAGGGGACAACAGAACATGTAAACAAAAATGGCTTTGAATGTTCCCTTTAATCGTCTTTTAATGTTTAGACAAAAAAAAAAAAAAAAAAACAGCAAAAACTCCTCATAAGTTTTATGATCAATCCTCATTCTTGCTGTGGATCTCAACTTGAGATCCCCTTATTCACTTCTGTGCACATGGAGAGGTGGACTCTCTGGAGGATCAGTGGCTGCACACACACTCCTGCACACAGACTTCACTACCACAACTGGATGCTGTATGTCAGTTTGCTGTCCATGCTGCCTGTCTGTCTGTATGACAGTAAAGAGCTATTAGCAAAGTTGCCAGTATCAGATGCAGATGTGGGCTGAATGCTGAGAAACATAAGTTCTACTCTGCTGTAAGATCAGCAATTTGTACTGTTCCTACACACACACACACACACACACACACACACACACACACACATACACATACACCCACTGTTCATATTCCTCCCGGTTCCCATGGAAAATAAATGGTGGCATCAATCATCCAGGAGAGGGGAGAAGACAAAGTGATGGTGAGCAAGTCCAGGCAGAGAGATGGAAGATGGAGACAAGGAAACCTGAGGCAAAAAAACAAAAGAGCGTGAACGATTAAAGAGAAAGTAAGATGGAGGAGGGTCTGTGAATGAGAGGGGAAGAAGGCCGAACCTCATTCAGTCCACAGAAAACAAATACTGATCTGCAAAGACCATAAATATCCAAAAGACAGATGGCATCTTTAAAAAGAAAACAGTTGAGAGATACTCTGAAGAACAGCAGGCTGGGGCCTCCAGCCAGTGCATATGTTGCCTGGGAGCAGCCCTATGAATTTTAATTTGTATTTGCTCATTAACCAAGTTGCCATATGACTTACAAGGCGCTGAGTGGTTTCCTCGCGGGCAGCAGTGGAGGGGTATTTTGGGTCAGTCAGGCAGTAAGGAGGTCTTTGATTGGTCTCACCAAAGACTGGAGGACTGACGCAATCTGTGTAATTTATGTTGTAATTAGAGACAATGTTTTATGGAGATACGGCCTCAGAGTGTGTCTCTGCAATCACAGCATCAAACTTCCAATCTGGTAATGAGAGGAGTTCCAGTGTCACTGTCATTACCAGAAAACGGCGTTTTTATTGCTCGTGTATTTTTTCATTTTTTTCTTAATGAGAGAAGCTGTTGTCGTGAGCAGCAGCTGATGACGTAGAAGCTGTCACCCATCAGCTCAGGCGGTCGTGTAGCTCTGGTGCTGCTGGAGGCATGGCGGTCCTTGAGTGAGACACTGAACCTGAAGTTAGAGGCAAAACCTATAATTTGTTTTGGATATAGCCATACAGTGCGTGAATAAGCGGAGTCGCCACGGTAACAGTAGCCTAATAAAGCTTGGTGAAGCTTTTATCAGCGTTTGGTCTGATCTTAATGACGCCTGTAGCAGTTTGATTTCTGCGTAATGTAGCTCTGCAGAGTCACATCCCTCTGTATTTTGCTGGTTCACTATCTGATTTTCTGTGTGTGTGTGTGTGTGTGTGTGTGTCTGTGTGTGTGCAACAAGAACTAATGAGCCAAAACCTGTTATTCAGTGATTAAATATTGTTTATCACGCATAGCTGATTTTTGTGTGTGTGTTGATTATGTCTCCACAGGTTTATCCTGGTGTTTGGATGCCTGGTTCTCTCTGTGTTTTCCACCATCCCTGCTCACCAGGAATTCTCCTCACACTGCCTGCTCATTCTGGTACGGCACACACACACACACACACACATGCACGCACTCGTGCATTCATACAAGTGAGCGCTAAATCAAGATGGGTCTCCCAGGGAGCACTTACTGAGTTCGTATTATTCTACACTGATGAGTTATGAATGTCACATGGTTAAACTGATAGTAACGTGTGTGTGTGTGTGTGTGTATTGCTGAGTGATCCTCATGTCTGCATTAGAAATGCTGATTAAGCATCCGCAGCACTATAATGAACACTGATGATTGGTTCCTTGCTGCTCCAGATCAAAATCGTGTTGTTTCAAATCAATTTAACTTAACAGGCTGTGATTAAACAGAGAATCATCAGTCAGAGCAGAAAGAGGAAAAAACAATATGCTGCAAATAACTGGAAACGTCAGTGCAGCAAACTGTGACACTCAAGTAGAAGTGATTCAGCTAGCAGAGATGGCAGGATCACTTAAGTTACATTAGAATAGAAAAAGAAAATGAAATCATTATTATTATTATCATTATTGTTTTCAGTTGTTCAGGTTTTTAGATACTGGTCTCAAAATTTCAGATTTTCTGCCTCCACCACATTACAGTGGTAAAAAAAAAGGGGATTTCTTCTTTGGGGCTCAAAGCAATGACTAATTGCATTTTAAAAATTAAACAGCAGTGTCTTATTTTCTGTCCAAGTGACTGTGGATAATCCACAGACCACAGTGTGAACCGTTTTTTTTTCCACCAGTGTAATTTAGCATGGATTATCCAGGCAAATGTGGTCATTGTTGGAAGGAAGAGGATTGTTTTTGTTAATTAATGTAATTTGGCTTAGCCGAGGCTTTAGACGAATTGTTTAATATTTTGGAAAATTGCTTTAGTTGCCTGTTGGCTCAGGGTTAGCTGTCACATCTGTACATTTAATATCCAGCATACTGTTAGCTTAGCATAAAGACTGAAAGCTCAGTAGAAGAGTTACCCAGAGTCTGTCCAAAGATAAAAAACAGTCGGCCTGCAGCGAGTTCACTGTCTTTAAAATAAAATGGGCTATAAAGAAAACAAAGTGTGAAAATGATTAGTTGAGGATTGAAAAAGAAGATAAAACTTGTTAAATATCGTTTCCCCCTCCTGTAGGTTTCTCTTTCAAGGCAACTTGGATTATTGTACAACTGATTGTCACAGTCGTGACTAACTGTTCTAGTTGAGAAGTACCATTATGCAATAAGCCTGTGTCCCTGCAGACATCATGCACTGTCATCAGCAGGAAAAGCACAAGTGTAACTAATAACAGTGAGGATGGCTCTGTTCCACTGAAGTGTCACAGTAAGTCAAGCTGGTGAGCCAGCATGCGTAATAAGGGGCCCTGGAGCTGGCACACCTAAATGGAATACAGCCATTATTAATGCTGTTAATTACACCTGTGTTTTTCTTTCCTGCACTCATCAAGACGTGACTTTAACACCCCAAAAGATATACTCAACTCCACTACTGACAGTTTAGGCAGTGTTTTTTTCCATTTATTTATATTGATCATCAAAGTTTAATTGAAAGAGTGATGAAAATGGCAAATACAAAATATGAAAGACCACACTGTGTGTGTGAGAGAGAAGACATGGACACAGTTTCTGCTGCTGAACAACCTGAACTTAATCCTTGACCCTTTGCTATGACTGTCTTTATTGCTTGTGCCTGTACGTTTGTGTCATTTTAAGGTTTGAAGTACGTGTGGTTTTTTTCCCATGTGTGTGCGTGTGTGTCTTGCAGGAGTTTGTGATGATTGTAGTGTTTGGTCTGGAGTACATCATCAGGATATGGAGTGCTGGCTGCTGCTGCCGCTACCGAGGCTGGCAGGGACGCCTCCGGTTTGCCAGGAAACCGTTCTGTATCATAGGTAGGTGTGTGTTTGTGTATGTCTGTCAGACAAAAAAAAAAAAAAAAAGATATATTGATATACATCAATAAGACAAACAATCAAGGTCATATTCAACCACACATCATCACAACAAGCTGTTTGACTGGATACAATTAGCTGTCTGGGAAGAAAATAAACATATCCTGTACATATGTATCACATCACTCTTTATCCAAAAATTACATTTATATAGACATTTATATACATCTCACAGAGTGGTTTCCTTATAATTATCTTCAGATAATGATGCTATGAGCCAATATGAGTAAATGGTTTTTGTTAGACATTTCCTCGCCCATTTCCAATTAGTGTATCCGGTATGAAAAGAGCATGAAAACACATCCATTTAGAGGGCAGTGGCTCGCTGTCCATTCTGTTTGTCTGATGGGAAAGATGACAGTCTGCTGGGAAATACAAGAGGAGGAAAAGTGTTGTAGACAGAGCAGCAGAAAAAGACTAATAGAGATAGAAATGGAAACAAACAGCTTGTCGTGAATCAATAGTTGGTTTAAAGGTGATGGACAGGCAGGTGGATGGATTTAGGGAGTAGGTGAGTCAAACACACTTTCCGTTACTGATATTGTGCAACTTGTGACCTTTAATTTTCACACTTTATCTCCCCAGACATCATTGTACTCATTGCCTCCGTTGCCGTGGTTTCAGCCGGTAGCCAGGGAAACATCTTTGCCACCTCTGCGCTGCGTAGCCTTCGTTTCCTTCAGATCCTGCGCATGGTGCGCATGGACCGCAGGGGAGGGACCTGGAAGCTGCTGGGCTCTGTAGTTTATGCACATAGTAAGGTAGGACTTTTGTTTGTCTTGTCCCTGTCTAAACTGAACTTGAACTTTAATTTTGAGGTTTGAGATATTTGAAGCTGGAATCAGCTGTTGCTGTGGTTTCTGTCATACTCTTTGAGACTTTACACTAATGACTATGAATGATTCTACATATCAAACTGAGGGAGCTGGACAAAGACCTTGCTCCAATAAAAGTCCAGCACCCCGGAGATGGAAGTAAATAAAGGCTGAAGTATTGTGGATCTCAGACAGAGGCTGTGAGCTGTGAGAGAGACAAGAATAAAGCTTGACACATGTGAAATTTAATGTATGTTTTGTGTGTGTGTGTGCGCTGTAGGAGCTGGTGACTGCCTGGTATATTGGGTTCCTGGTGCTTATCTTCTCCTCCTTCCTGGTCTATCTGGTGGAGAAAGAATTCAACAAGGAGTTTGCCACCTACGCTGATGCTCTGTGGTGGGGCACGGTGAGCACACACTCACATTACTGTACAAGACATACAGAACGTACACACACACACAAAATGCATCTTTTAAAAGTCACTGAGGTTTAACTGATGTGATTATTTATATGCATTTTGACTTTTTGCATATATGATGAACCCATTCTGGGCTGAATCGATGAACTCGTAAAGGTATTTTCTCAGTCTCAATGGTTCATGCTTATATCTTATAATTTCATTGTGGCCTATTCTGACCGATCATTGCACATCGCCTTCTTTTTATAGCTGAGCTGTTTGAGCGTTAGGTTTTTAGAATATAAACAATACCAGAGTTTTACCTTTTAGCAGAGTACAAATACCACTTAAGTCCCAGGCACAATTAGTGAAAGAAGCAGGAGGCATTTGAGCTGTTTTCTTGTCCTGTTTTTTCTCTTTGTTTGTCTGACAACAGTGATATATTTCAATTTACAGTTCCTCTGCGACCTTAATGGCACCTACGTTACAAAACTGTACAGAAATGGACCTTTGAAGTCACACTTGGTCAGCTGTACTGCACTGTTTCCTCCTGCATCTAAAACCCATTACACCTTGAAAACCTGGAAACAGACAACAACGCAAACAACAAAAGGCCCAATCAATAAATTCAATTTTCTCCTGCAGCCAGGAGAGACTGGCCTGTTAGACTTGTGAATTGACACTCAGACACACCGTGCTCCCACGTTCTGTGGCCTCGGAGCATCTTTCTTTCAGGTGAACACGAAAAGCTATTGTTTCATTTTTGCAAAGCATAGCCTGAAAAAGGCTCAAGAGTCAACATGAAGGCTTTGAAAGGAAATCAAAGAAACATCATCCCAGTTTTTAGACATGTTTTAGTCATCTTTTGTATTTCTGTGTTTTGGATTCAATTGTTTGACGATGACATGATGCCAATTCAATGGTTGTCTACTGTTTCTTTGGCCAGTGTGAACTTTGAAGTACTCAAGGTGAAAACAAATAATTAGACAATACACTGTGGGTGAATTTCATGTCCAAACTGAAGTAATAAGAAACATTACACTTTGTAGATTTGGCTCTCTCCTTCCCTATTACCTTGAATGTTTTCCCTTCTGACTGTGGTGGTGCAATACTGTGTGAAACAAAAGCTTCAGTTCACTTCAGTCCACTGGCAGCTGCAAGAAATTCAACTAGCTTTGAGTTCAGGGGATAAGACCAAGGACGAGACAAATAGTGTTAAAAAAAATATGCAGATATTATGCAGGAAGATGGTGAGCTGGTGAGAAGTATTCAGACTTTTAGTGTTTGTTATACAGGGAGAAGAAGAATGAGAGCGGGACAACCTTTTAGACAAATCCCTGGTTACCTGAATGTTGACCTCTGACCTTTCAGATCACCCTCACGACCATCGGTTATGGTGACAAGACCCCACAGACGTGGACAGGGCGATTGTTATCAGCTGGTTTTGCTCTGCTGGGGATCTCCTTTTTCGCCTTGCCAGCTGTGAGTCCAACACATCGACACACTATGACTGATGACATTTATGTCGTCACAGCTTCATGAAGCTATTGCTAACAGGAGCAAGGGACTGATTTATCTTTTGGGAATTTTCTGCAAGCTGAAATCTGTGTGTGTGTGTGTTTGTGTGAAGGGCATCCTTGGTTCAGGTTTTGCCCTGAAGGTGCAGGAGCAGCATCGACAGAAGCACTTTGAAAAGAGAAGGAACCCAGCTGCCAGCCTCATCCAGGTACACGTACACACACTTCACCTTTACTCATGATTTTTATTTGCAGCAGCATCAGCTGAGGACCAGTGTGAACACACAGAAATCTCTCTCCTTTTTATGTTCACATTTTCGTGTGTGTGTGTGTGAATAGAAGCTTTAATGTGCGTGTCCACTCTTTACCCTTTGATAAGTGTGTTACTAGTATGTTGAAGTGTGTGAATGTGTGTTTTTTACCATCTGTCCTCCTATCAGAGTAAAGGTGTCTCATTAAGTGTGCGCTTAATGGGAGTGTGTGTGTGTGTGCGTGTTGCCCATCTCCACTCTGTCAGGGTGTGTAGGTAATGATGGCTAACAGTGTGTGAGGCACACTTTCGTCTCTCGGGTCCAACAGCAACGCACACTGCTGGGATTTATGAGCCGTTTCCATGGCGATCATTCCCTGGGCAGACGCTCCTCCAAAGTGTCACTCATTGTAATAGACAAGACCAGCTGCATTACTTTTTAATGAACAATAAATATCTGCTGTGGAGTGTGCGGGCCCACAAGTGAAGTGTGCATTGAATGTGTGTGTGTGTGTGTGTGTGTGTGTTTCTCTGTGTTTGTGTCCCTGAGTGAGTTTGTTTGTGCCTCTGTGCGCATGTGCGTCTGCTCTGTGAATCATCCTCCACATTAGAAGAAAAATCTGTAACAATTTGTACAATCTGAGCCACATTATTTTAGATTTGGTCATCATTTCTATCACTTATGACAACACCACACTGACTCGGCTTTATTGTCAAAATACGAGGCTGTAGCATCTGGTGTGATATGACTTTATCAAAGACTCCTGAGGGCAAGCAACACAAGACATCACACAGAATCCAGGTCCAGATCTTCACAGTCAGTCTGTTTTCAAAGGTACATATTTGGAAGTGGGAATAATCCTGAAAATCTAAATTGTTACCCAGACTGTCGGGGTAAATTATTACATCTGTGTCCTAATCAAGGGTCATCCAGACTGAATACTGTGTGTCACACACATCATGGTCTATTGATATTAAATGAGGTTATCAGATGATTCCTGTCAGCTTGTGAGAGAAAGAACCATCCAACCACATATCATGTAGATATGTCACCAATGCGGGGGGGGACAAAACACTGCAGGGTGTAAATAATGGAAACCATAAGTTTCAGTGTGAGTCTTGACACCCTGTACATGTTGTTCATCACCACAATTTCTCAAATGCTTCTCCTTAGTGATAAACTTCCTTCCCTTTCGTCACAGCTGTGTCTTTGCTCATCCTTCATCTGCAAAACTTACAATGTAGTAGAGCAGCAGTTTAACTTAGAGTACACTTGGGGTTCATTTACTTTTGTGTCATTTCCAAATAAGAAGGGCACAGATATAGTGGAGATTTAAACAAAAACAAAAAAGACATACGTTGCCAGATCTTAAAATGACATTAGTGAGATATATTGATACATATTTATGTGAATAATTAATTAAAATTAAATGTGTCTTGTCTGTCCTCCCTGTTATCAGTACGTATCCGTTTCTTACGCGAGACAAAGACCAGTTGGAGCCCAATTGATCTTAAATAACCCACTAAGGGAGCTATTAATCGCGCATGTTTTGATCTTGTTTCTGTTTCATTGGCTTTGTATCAAGCACCTGGTCACTGTCTGTTGTCTGCCAAGCTCATAACATTTTCCTCAACAGGTAAAAGGAAACTTGGAAGCAGTTTGATGTCTTAAATATGTGGATGACATTACTGTTCTATCCGTCACTTCACTCCCCCATCTCACACAGCTCTCCCTGCTGTAAACCACTGTGTGTTGTGTGTGTGTGTGTCTGTGTGTCTCTGTCTGCATGCAGGGCAGGATATTACCACTGTCTTCGAGCCTCAGCAGCTGGTCAATTCTAAATTTCACCTGCTGCAATAACTATTTTGTCTACCACCTGTAATTTTAGACCAAGATTGTCTCTCCACATGACTTGAGAGTAGTACTCCGGAGTAGCATAACAGAGAGCAGCCAGAACTGACCAGTGTTTGGCAGTGGCTGGTGTTAATTTCCCACCCTGTCTACGTAAAGTGTTTATATAAAGGCTTTTCCAGTCATGTCACAAATCTTGTAACCACACCTGGCACCATCATGGAGGTTCAGTCGGCCGCAAGTAAATAATAGCCTAAGATGTAAAGAAAACAACCTGTTAAAGTGATCGTGGTGGACGTAAGTCATTTCTGCAGAATGGAAATAATCAGATACATGTGTTTCTAATGCCGAGCAGAACCAACATACATGTGCAAACACAACTCTAACACAACTGGATATGCAGAGACCCCACAAGCAGAGCTAATGCTACTGTTGGCTATGAAGCCACAGCTAAACGTACAAATATCTCATTGACAATGGAAATGTGACTGGTTTTGGCTTCATTTAAAATGTTGTTTCACATGAATTTACATTTTAGTAGCTAAGACTTAACACTTAAATTCAAAGTAAGTCGCTTGTCGTTGCCTTACAGAGGAACTGGCATGAGCTTTCTGATCTGACTTGTTTCTCTGCAGGATGTCGTCCTTTAGCAAAGCTTTCCAATTTCTCATCATCCACCACTGTGGTTTAGTGTTTTGTTGCGTTTGGACACAAAAGCTGCTTGATTAACATTGACGGTGGTTTTTCATGTCCAAGTCACGCGCCTGATCAAATGATTAGTTCCCATTCACAATCTGCTCCTCATGGCCATATTGAGGACCTCCAATATGGCTGCCAGCTGGTTACGTCACCTTCTGTATGTTGTATGTTCACACAAAACTCAGTCCCTTTTTCCTCACCATGTTTGTGCCATTGCCTTTCTGTGTCATGTTTGTATGTGTGTTTGTCTTTGTGATTGTGTGTACATCTGAATGCGTGTGTGCGTCCTGTCCATCTCTGCTCCCTGCCCCCACCCAGGCGGCTTGGCGTCTGTACTCCACCGACGGTTCTCGTCCCTACCTCAGAGCCACCTGGCACCACTACCAAAGCGCCCTCCCCCCCCTCAGGCATGTATCCCCACCACCACCACCTTCACCTCCACCACCACCACCACCACCACCTCCACGAGCACCACCATCACCGGCCCCACTTCCCTCCAACAAGCCCCAATCACAATGCATCAACACGACCCCCCCCAAAAAAAACTAATCAGCTTTTTCTTTTTTTTCCCTTCTCACTTTCCGTCTCTCACCTCCTACTCAACTTATTCGTTCCTCCCTCACCCTCTTCTTTTGTCCCACACTTTACCCCATTAATTGTTTCATTCATCATTATTTCATTTATCCTGTCGACTCTGCACGTAGTGTGTCTGGCGTAGTTATGCTGCTGATGAGAACTCGGTTTCCATTGCTACCTGGAAGCCTCATTTGAAGGCGTTGCATACCTGCAGCCCCGCCAAGTAGGTAACAACTTACAGACTTACAAACATGGCCGCTGCTGCTCAGCCCTTGTCCTCATCTCTCTTCTTCATCATCTGGTGCCTGCTTGTCTTCATCTGCGCAGCCTTAACTCCTCTTATATTCTTTCATCATGTGACTCGGTGTTATGCTGCATTGTAACCATTATTAACTTTTTCTCCTAATCAGGGATGCTTTCCCAAGCATGCATGCTCTTTAACACCTGTTTCACATCCAGGCAGATATTCACACCTTAGATTTTCACCGATTCAACACTAGCAGGCGGTGGTTAAATGCCACCATGTAAGACACTCAGGGAGTTACTGCGGTGTTGTAGATTTCACTGATAATTCTGTATATGGAGATTGTGTAAGTTTTGTAAGTGTTTAATATGGAAAATGCCAATTACAGCTCTCACAAACAGAAAGTGCAGCTAATTCAATGTCAAGACAAGAAAGTGGACACATTTCTGTTTATAATATACATTTCTATATCATAGTTTTAAAAAGGAATAAATAAATAATTAAGGATGAGTGACATACAATGATAATAATGAACTGATGCATATACAGTAACATGTTATTAAATTGGGTTTTAACTGGCTTAAGCTCATTAAGTGTTGAATTGATTCAACCTTGGGACAAGATAAAACAAAATCCACACACACATATACACACACATCGGATTTGAATGCTTTCCTTGAGATTTCCATGCCTGTCTGTCTTCCAGCTAATGCTTAGCCTTGCTGTGCATGGCCATAACTTGCATGTCTGCTTCACGATAATTAACCCTGCTGATTTACAGTCTCTTTCTCTTTGCGTCCTTTTTGGCTTGATGCTTCCCATATCCATCCATGGAAACGTCTGTACAAAAGCTGTTTTAATCTGCTGGAATACTGATTTCTCTCCCTTTGTCTCCTCCTCTTTATCCCACTAACTCTTGAAGGAAAGAGCAGGGCGAGACTACTTACAGGTTTGTATGACTCACAACTCACTCCTCCAAAGACACAAACACACACACACACACACACATTGAAATTATAATTACATGAATGTCCTAATGTTTTGTCAAAACATCTTTGAAATCTGGTTTGCAGGCTTTATTAGTTCAGTCATCATTTGGCTCCTGATTTACAAACTGGGTTTCTCATATTTTGCAATATGCAATGATGAGTGAATGAATATATTTATTAGTTTTTTTTTGTTTGTTTGTTTATTGCCATTTACCAGGTAATTGTGAGTGGTCAGTGAAGATTGCAGTTGTAGTTAGAGTTGGGACATATTGACTGTTTGTTTGTTCGTTGCTTGGTTTACCAACTGATGAATTGCATGAATGACTGAACCCTTATTTACCCTTTAGAACTAATTCTAAGGTCACCATTAGTAAAGAAAGTGAGGGCAGCCGTGGTATTGTTTGGACGTGTGTTAATTATCCTGGGATCAAAGATGAAAAGAAAAAGACCCATGAAAACTGTGAGAAAGATGCGCTGCAAAAGGATAATAAGCATGTTCTTCAGAATTACAGTTGATAGTGGAGCCATTAAAAGGTAGATATAATGTGTTAAAGGAAACCAGAGGTGTCAGGTCAATGTTTGTTTACATGGGAAAATTGCAGGTATTGATTTGAATCCACTGAATTGAGCACCATGATTGAGACATTAAGTGTTTTTACACACAAGTAGATCAAAGCTATTCAGCAAATAAATAGCTTCAAGGACTGCTCTCGTATGAGCCAGTGTCTGCTGCCTGTTGTAGGTTTCTTCTCTGTTTTATTCTCTGTTCCTGCCTCTCTTTTCCAACTGTTTCTTATGTCTCCATCTCTGATTGTGTCTCTCCTCCTCCTCCTTCACCTCTTGCTGCTGTGTCTCTTTCTGCACTTGACTCTCAGGCAGGGGAAAGGGTGATGGGCTTCTTTGTCTTTTCTCTGTGTGTCTCTATGTGTGAGTGTCTGTGAGTGTGAGTGTGTGTGTGTGTGTGTGTGTGTGTGTGTGCATGTGTGTGCGCATGCACGCACACACGCCTTCAAAGACAGGAGTCTGTACCATGTCTGTACCATGACGCACTTTTTCCATTGGGATGGTATTTATATAACTCATCAAACACAAGTCTAGCAGAGACAGAGCGAAGTTAAAAAGGGGGGGGGGGGGTTCAGAGAGAGAAGGAAGACAGAGAGAGATTTGTGAGTTTAATTATGCTTGTATAGTTTTTACAGTGCAGCGCTTCTTTGGCAACATTTGGGTGCCGTATGTTGAGCCAGCAGCTTCTCAGGCATTTAAACCCAAGACAGTCTCACACAAAAAAACAGAAGTTTATTCTCACAGTCTGAAAACACAAGCAAATACGCTTCTCATCCTTATACAAAACGCCATTTAATTAGACTTTGTTGCTTCCATGACAGTATTTATCCCCCAGAAATCCTTCTGTTGACAGGACTGTGTTTCATTAGCCTTTCCCTTCTTAGAAACTTTTGTCCAATTTACACTTTTTGAAATCATAATTACACACAATTCTTTATAACGCTGTTTCTTTTCTGCGTTTTCACCCCTCCGCCAAGACAGCTCAGATCACTCGGTGTTATTAGTGGTTTTACAGACTGTTGGCTGCTCGGTGGCGGTAGGTGCCGCGGTGAAGGGCAGGTGGCTTTCGTTTAAGCAGACTTGTAAACACCAGCAGTAGTAAACATTAGGCGCACCACAAAGTGCTGCAGCAGACATCATGCTGAGTGTAAGTGTGCTGAATAGTGAGAAGCAACGTAAAATAAAGGATAATTGAGGTTTAACCTGGAGTGTATGTGTGGGCAAGTGTACTTTGGTGTGTATGTGTGTGTGTGTGTGTGTGTGTGTGTGTGTGTGAACCTCCTGGTGCAGAAGTTTAATTCAGTCCTGTGATTGAAACTCTGATTGGTGATGATAAACATGAACCTTTTCTTTCGAGTGTAACTCTGACTGCTTTCATCCTGGACACTGTTGCTGTATCCTGTAGTTGACTCCCTTCACACTGAATTTAGCAAACCGGCCAAAACTGGCGAACGCTCCAGAATTCATTTAAACTGCACCACACTGGATGTGAACGCAGCCAGATTTTCATTTTTTGGGACCGCACTGCACTCGAACTTCTCGGTGCGGAAACACACAGGCAGGAAGTTTGTTCACCACATGTCACAGAATAACCAGTGCATTGAAAAGACATGATTTCAGCTGACTTGCAGCTCTCCTGCATGGTGGAAGAGCCAAATCCAAGCAAGAAAAAATCAGTAGCTTCACACTGAGTTTGGTTAAAACAGTGTCCAGGCTGTGAATGTGCAGAGTGATGCTTTGAAATGGGTTAGTACTGATGGAAAGCTGAGTTCAGGTGCGTTAGCTTCCACCATGTCCCTGTTCACCCACCCCTCACTGAGAGATGTCTCGTCTGTCTCTCTCTCTGCTTTTACTATGATCATCAGAGACTTGCTCTACTCCTTTCTCTTTGCTGAACTCCCCTTTTAATCTCCTTCTTCCTCTATCTCTCCGTTCTCTCCTCCACCCATCTCTCCCTCCTTTGCTCTAGTAAGGGTCTAAGTAATGGGAGACTCTTCAGAAGGTACACTCGGAAATATAGGAGGTACCTACCCAGCATCCTCTCTGCCCTGCCCTTAGCCCAATAACCTGTAAGAATGACTAACTAATAGCATGGAGGAGAACAAAGAAGCCACAATTTCTCCCTCTTCCCTCCCTCCCTGACCCCTTTTTATGCCACCAAGGACTTTATCTGAGACGAGCGCTGCTGCCTGCTGCCTGTCGAACGTGAACCAGACTTTACCATGTTACAAATTAAAGGGGAATTCCACCAAAACTTTACCTTGTAAATCGAGACATAGTTGTAAAACGGTAACAACTAAAACAGTAAAGTTACATGTCTTCTTTGAAATGTTCTGCTTTCTCAGTAAAACAGTACCCAGAGTCATATAAGGTCTAAATTCCCCTTTATTTTATATTTCTTAATCTATATTATCCAGTTAAAATGTCCCTATCCTGCTTAGAAACTGTTCCCAGTCCAGCCACATGAGTATCTTTTGTTTTGTTCTCTTTCTTCATTAACTTTTCAGGACCAGAAGTTGATTTTTTATTTTAGATGCTGTTAGTTGTAACAATAAAATGTTAAAAAGGAAATAAAATGTCCCATTCATGGGGCTGGACCCAGTTTACCTTAAATTACCCCCACCCCCCAACAACACACAGTATGCTGTTGATGCATATTTAAGCATACAAATATGGGTATTAAAGCTTTTCCTTATTTTACTGCATGCTCCCTGCATTACTGCTGCACTCCTCTCTTATCAGTCTTTCTTTGCTGTCAGAGGTGAAAGAGTGGTATAAGTAGATAATAACTGTTAATTCAATACTGGTCTTTTTTTTTCTATTCAGCTGTATTTAAGAGAATTTGTGGTTGTTGGTGTATTAACCACAGCAGACTGGCTGCCACATTGTTCAGGACAGATATTTATATCTGTTTTGAGAAGTACCAAAAAAGTGCCGGTATGTGTTTTTAAGTGCAAACACGTCTGGTAAAGTCAGAAAAATATTAGGAAAAGACGTAAAGTGAAAAAAAAAAAAAAAACTTCCCATGGTCGGTAAAAGTTTTGGATTATGCCTGGAAAAAATCACTGCTGCTTAAGTGTTTAAAACTGAACTTCAGGTGATAGAAAGCTCTGGAGAAGTTGTTAAATTGTGGCATGGAAAATGTGTTGGAAGCCTGCATCTCTCTCATTTGGTCTGCTGCATTGCATGCTGGTCGATTTGCCTTAGAAACAAACAGTTCATTGCAGTGGGTCTCGCTGATTGGAAACTGTGTGCATCCCCTGGAAAGTTACCAAAGTTCATGTGGATAAAAGTTACTCCACGTTTTTATACTCTTGTGTTATTAAACTGGCAAAGTCACATGATAGATGAAGACTGGTTAAAACAAGATTAGACCGTTAAAACTGTGTGGTTTTAACAATATGATTTATGGTACAGACTGATCAATTTATAAAACACTGGTGTAACTACAGTGAACACATGAGACCAAAATGGAGGTTGTGTTTTGTGTTTTGCTAAATTCAAACAACACGTCTCTGTTAAATCCTGATCACTCCTGTTGGAAGTAATTTGTCATCACAATCTCTGTTTCTTTAACGTTGGAATGAACATTTTCTCATGATGGAAAACACCATTTTGAGGCTGTCAGACGCTCCTCTCAGTAATGGTCTCATTTGTTTAAGGTTGGCTCAAAATGAATGTGAGGATGATGTATTAATGTTGCCACGCTTCACAAATCACCTTAAAAAAAAAATCTCATTAGCTCTGTATTAAAAAGCGAACACGTGGATGGGTTATCAGCTGATCGGCTGAGGATGGCAGTGCTTCAGGAGGGTTTGTTTTCGGCGGCTTGGCGGGCAGTTCTGGCTTTGTTCTGGTGCTTTGGGCATGTCAGTCGGATGGATGATGTTTGGTCTGAAGGAAAAGACAGAACGCTGCCCTGTGTCTGCACTCTGAACTCTTCTCATTGTCTGAGGGGAAATTGATGTTGACAGCTTACCTTTTTTCTCTCTCTTTCTTCTCTTGTGTCTCTCTATCAACCCCAACCTCTGTCACACACTTTCTCTCTCACTCTCTTTTCCCCAATTTCCCTCACTTTGCCCTTCCTGCCCATCTACCCCTGGATCACTCCCCCCCATCCCAAAATCTCTTTGCTTCTGTGAATGTTTTTCCTCTCCTCCTCTTCCTCTCTCTTCCTCTTCCTCCCCCTCCTCCCTCCCTGCAGTCAGAAGTTGAGTTTTAAGGAGCGGGTCCGAATGGCGAGCCCCCGTGGTCAGAGCATGAAGAGCAGACAGACATCCATCAACGACCGCCAGCGCTGTTCCCCTGGCAACGAGGTGGTGGGCGGCACTGAGCTGATGGGAGGGAGCCCGGCTAAAGTGCAGAAGAGCTGGAGCTTCAATGATCGGACCCGTTTCAGGCCGTCGCTGCGGCTGAAGAGCCAGACTCGCACTGCGGCTCCAGATGGTGAGTGGTACTGTATTTAAAGGCCAACCAACCAAGACAACACATCACAACGAGCGCTTTCAGCTCAGTGTGCTGTTTTATACAGGGGATGTAAAGTAACATGATTTATTCTCTGAAACGCCATTGAGCTGCATGTGGCCTGGTCGTTTTAAACCCACGCTGTGCAGCTCGTCTTTGTTCAAATCCACAGCTATTCACTGGTATCGCTTTATATTACAGGCCTGTGATGGCTGAATAAATTACTTTAATAAAGTTTGTCAGAAAGAACGATGTAATTTTGCACTAATCATAGGAAAAACTGAGAGGGAGTCGAGTTAATCTTCTTCCAGTTCATCAGCTCCTATAAAATATTTGTATAATTAGCTTTTAGTCACTGCGCAGCAAATTATCTGAACATGCAAGAAACGGCTACAACTCACCACATATGGAGGATAAACTCTACAATTTCAAGGAAACTTTTCCTGGAAGTCAGTATCTGATTGAAACTCAATACAGCTGACAAAAATAACTGAATACCACAATGTTGTCTCTTTGTTCCAAGTGATTCATTCAAAATTACTAAGTTATTTCAGGAAAACATTTTAGTGGAGATCCCAGAGTTTCCAAACATACCATCTGTCACTGTGTTGGGCTGAATATTGAGAGCATATTGGTGATAAACAATAATAAGATGATACTTGATGCAGCAATGTGTCAGGCTTCTGTTTTGAAGTTGTCCTCTAACATTTAAGACAAACAACCTTTTTGTAACAGTGCTGCTCTTTTTAAATGATATCCATCAAACTTTTTATGTATTGTCTTCCCTCTCCACATTCTGAGCATCATGCATTTATTTTTTCATCCAGCTGGATGTTTTGCACTCTCTCTTAACACACTTGAATCATACACTTATGTGCTTGAAATCTCAAGTCCCACAGTCCTGCTTCCTACAGCAATAGATGAAATTGCTGCCTCTTTTAATAGCACCTCTGTTTCTGCTCTTATTCCCCACTATCATTAATTTAAATGCATTTTATAACCTTCTATCGTTATTCACTCTCTTTCTGTTTGCTTTTCTCTAAGTCTTTCTCTTTTTCTCTGTCCCTCTGTCTGCATCTCCCGCTCTAGTAATTACTGGCAGCATTGAGGACATACTGTAGATATCCTTTTCTCTCACCTTACATAGCTGAGTCGGCAAAACGCGGTCCATTCCTAAAGATCCCGTCCAAGTGAGGCATAAATTTTCACCTCTTAAAAGCCAAAATAGTATCAGTTTGAGATATTCTTGGAGACTCTTGTCAGGACTCGCTATGCAGAAAGTGTTTTATGAATTTTAAGACTGGAAACAATTTTGCACGGCGCTACATTTATTGATGAAATGACTGGTCTGTCTCTCTCAGTGGACGCAGGCATGACCACGGAGGATTCCTTCGATGAGAGGGGCTGCCATTGCGATGTTACAGTGGAGGATCTATCAGCTCCCCTCAAGGCCGTCATCAGAGCTGTCAGGTGAGCTCCCACTGCTGTCAGACTTTGATGATCCCAACCAAAGCATCTTTAAATCACCTAAATCCTCGACACGTTTCATAACTTGTAATTTATTCTTTCACATTTTTTTGTAAACTGACAGAACTCTCCACACTTTGCTCCCGAATGTAAAACTTTTAACCAGGAACTACAGTGTATCATCCTCTGCAATTACATTGGGGCTTTTATTTTGTAATCCAGAGCCACTTGTGTCTTATTTCCACAGCTTCAGCTATTCACTATTCACTTTCTTGACAGTTTGATGAGAAGAGTCATCTGCAGCAGCTTAACTTAACTTAGCTTAGCTTAGTTTAGCACTAAGACTGAAATGGCTACCAGAGTATTTCTTGGCCTGGCAACCACATGGTGACGACGAGACTCCAGAAAGATAATATTATTCTGGGTTGGGAAATAGACATGTCATAACCTTAACCACGACCTGTGTGGCTTCAGAGGTATATTTAATTATGAGAAGTCAGTGTTGAGCTACCCAGCTGTTTCACCCACCTGGAATCTGATGAACTATTGATTATCATCGTGCATCCGAGGGTTTATTGGAATCAATGTTGTTACCAACCGACAGTATGGTCATAGCGCTGAAGGCGTCCTGCTCTTCATACTGACTTGTGTTATCTGTTTCCATTTACTCTGTGGTGCCTCGCAGCTGATAAAGGGCATTGTATTGATCAGTCAGATCATTTAAACTCTTCCCTCAGGACCGTCTCTTTCTCACCTTTGTCCATTGATTGTGAATCCACAGTTACAGCCCACTGAGCGAGCTCCAGAGTCAACTGGTGATGTGAATGTACAGACTAGTTGTTGACCATTTGCTGTAGGTGGTGCAGTTGCTTCCTGAAGTTCAGGCCTTGTTGATGATCTTGGGTCACATAATGAAAATACCACCAACTAACTCAGAACCACACACAGTTTAAGAGCAAATAACATATGATATATACATGTACACCTGTGTTTTGTAGTTTCATAACTAGTGATAGACCAGGTGAGGACCAGGCACTAGCAATCAAAAGTTATGTCTGGTGAAAAAGGTTATGAACATATAAATATGAAATGAAAATAACATGTGAATATCTATACATCTCTTCCCCCGAGCCTCTAGAGAGTGAACCAAATCCATAATGTAACACCCCCTGACTCTACGTGATACATTCCTCCACGAGTGCTGAGACCCACATGATGTTTAGTTTCCTCAAGCAATGCCTTTTTTTTTGTTTTTCTTCCCTTTTCCCTCCATCTTTCTGTCTTCATCTTTATAACCTACCGCTGAGTTGGAGGTGTTTGCCGCAGGGGGTTTGCAGCAGGCAGCACTGAACAGGGTTTTTTTTTGTTTTCTCTGTGTGTGTGTGTGTGTGTGTTTGAATGAATGATGACTGTTGTGTGTATTCACTGCATCAGTGAGTGAACGTTTCTCCAACTGAGGCCGACTGTCTTCTTCGACTCCACCACTTCCTCTCACCCTCCTCATATTTTTCATTGTGAAAAATTTCCATTTTATTCTCTCAATGAAGCAGGATTATTATTGTAGGTTGGTTTCTGCAGGTTAATAAGAATTTACATGTCACAATGAAAAGACGGATATCAGTTGCTTTCTGAATCCTCATCAAGGTGAACACGCCTTTCTTCAACTGATGAAGCTGGTGATGGTCATCAGCTATAAAGACAGAGTGACCATTAGTCATAACTGCAGCTACATGATACCACTGACATGTTTTCCTCACAAATATGGTTTGAAGTAATAATAATAATAGTAATAGTAATAGAAGAGCCCACAGTTTCCTCCTCCATCATTTTCTGAGTCTGATCTGTAAACAAACATTTTGCATCTCGCCATCATCATCTAAACTGTTTCCCACTGTCTTAATCGAAATTGATTAGAATGTGCATATATTATTTTTTGATAATAATCTTCACAACACATACAGATGTTCTCCATATCGAGCACAAAATCTCATCTGCTCAGTCAGAGCAAACGGCACACATCTGTTAACAAGATGTACATTTTTTCACACACACACATGGTCCTCAAGTATTCATATTAATAATTAGGTTCAATAATGATATTTGCCTGCGGTGGTCTCATCAGTGCAATATTCTTATCTCTCTGATGCTGTGATAATTTTCTTCAGACCACCTGAACCCCACCTGCACAGTATGGGTGTCAGGTGTGCGTAACACATCCAGCTTTCTCCAAATTAGTTGAGTCATTTTATTCTTTTCTTTTCTATTCTTCTCTATCATTGTAACAGGGAGAGCACATGTTATGTCACAAAATCAGTGGAGCCTTTTTTTTCATTTCACTCTTGACACAAATTGAATTTTGCAATGTCTCTTTGTATGCTTAAAGTCTCTTTTAAATGATAGTCAGGTAACAGTATACACCTACACACCTATTTTGAAGTTCTATGATATTTGCAGGTTTGAAAAATTCGACATCCAGAACTCACACACACACACACACACACACATACACACAGCAGCTCAACCACCCAACTGCGTCAGGCCTGCCCACCCAGCAGGCCTCCTCTATGGGTAGACACAGCCCAGGGCTTTCCCAGGGTGTCAGGTTGAACACTGGACACCCCCCTCCCCTGTCAGGACTGTTATTACAGAGGGTCAACTGTCACCATTGTTTCCATTTAGACAGTGAGAAAAACAGGCAACTGGAGACCAGTCGAAGCCGCCAGGGAATCAAAATGAACCGAGAGCACAGATCTCTTACCTGTATCAATATTATTCACTCTACAGTGGGTCTGCTCATCAAATACAGGGAGACGGAGCGTGATGCTTCAGAGTTGTTCATTTTGACTGTTGAGGATTTGACAGGGAGCTTTGGTTTCCCATTAGACACTCCCTGAGGTATTTGGGCTTTTAATAATATTTTTGAATCTCAGCATAAAATGAATCAACAAGTGAAACGTAACAGGGACCATGCTGTGGATATCTAATAGAGTCTGCTGCCATCTAGTGGTTAGTTACAGTCTTTTGCAGGTATCATTCCTTTCATCTCTTGGTGTTATAATACTAAATGTGTGTGTGTGTGTGTAGGATCATGAAGTTCCACGTTGCAAAGAAGAAGTTTAAGGAGACGTTGCGTCCCTATGATGTGAAGGATGTCATAGAGCAATACTCTGCAGGACACTTGGACATGCTGTGTCGGATCAAGAGCCTTCAGACAAGGTCAGGACACACACACACTTACAAATGACAAAATCTGTTCCAAAAGAGCTGTTCTGTCTTTCTGCATTAGAAAACATCAGTTTTTTATTTTCCATATTTGAAATCTGGGCTTTATATACTGGGTTTGCTCTTATCTTCACATTTGTCTTTGTCACTGAGTTTATATATAGAAGTTATAGTTCATCCTTACTTTCACTTTTATCTCATCTTCCTATCAAGAGTGTGTGTATGTGCAGTGTACATGAGTGTCCCCTCTCTCTCCCAGACTAGATACTGTAGTGGGTCCTCCTCCAAGGCCTTTCAACAGTCGTGTCAAGACCTTTTCCTCTCCCTCCCTGCATTTATATTACAGCCAGGCCCGGAGGAAACACTCTGCACCGGGGTTAGACCTACCCTGTCACCTGCTCGCCGACTGTGCCCCCTACTAACTTTACAAACACTGTCATACTTGGGTCAAACAGCATGAAGTCACACGCTGCTGGATATATCGAAAAAAGGATTGAAGCTCATTGTAAATAATTGTAAATGTCCCAGAAACAAACCTTTAGTTTTCAAGTGCCGTTTGACCCAGGTCTGGCTGTGGTTTTCTTCATGAAAACAAGCTTGAACTTAATAGCAGAGGTCCTTGAGCAGCTCAAACATTAGGTTATGAACTTGGCTTTACAAGACAAAGTTCTTGATACAGATGTGAGATCATAGGTAGAGAGCATCTGGCTGTATTGGTCTTAAACTCACTGTTCAGTACAGTTTTCCAACAAGGGAAATGTTCCTTTTAGGTTTTCTCATTTACTTCATCTTTATATGCAGTGTGTATGGAAAATAAAGTGTTTAAGACTTGTGGTAATCCTGATGTGAGCCACTTGAAGACCTCATGTAGTTTGATCTGTAGACATAACAAGAACTACTTATTATGTTCACATTACAGCTGCATTTTGTATTTGTTATCTTTTAAAACTCCTTTTTAATAAGTGATCTGAATGGATTGGACCTATTTCTAATTTATTAAAACACATTTTTTACTTTGGCCTCAATCAAATATACAGGCTTTAGTCTTTGTGCCATTAATTAGAAATTAAATGTAAAACTAGAAACAACAGGGACCATACAATACACTTATGTACCAACATTTTTAGCTGGTGATGTTTATAACACTTTTTTGACATTAGTAACACAACACTTTCCTGTTTCTGAGTGTATGGAGTGTGTCAACAGGCTGTAGATACACACAGAGACTCACAGAAGAGTCACTACACTTTATCTTGACATGATGTTTTCACAGCGGATGTGGATCTAATATCAACATAAGAAAAGTGCAAAAACTGCAAATACTGGTGCATGATTTCATTTAATGATTGACTGGGGTAACAAAATTCAAATTATTCATGATCACCACTTATCGTTTGTCATTAATAACCTTGTAAAAAATATATTGACCTTCAAAAACACAGATCCATCCTGCTTTTTCTTCTTCTGTGTGTCTCTGTGTGCTGTGTCTGTTTTTTGTTATCAATGTGTAGGCAACTGTTTTTTTTTTTTTTTTATCTGTGCACATGCACTTCAAACCTCCATGTGTGTGTGAGTGTGTGTGAGTATGTCTGTGAAATCTGACTGGGTCTTTCTCCTGTCTTCAGAATGGCCAGTGCGGTACGTTCTGGCTCCGGCCTGAATAACCGACCCAGGAACATGTCCTCTCCTGCCCTGCATTATTATTACAGCAACAACAGGAAGAAGCCTCCCAGCCCCCCAGGGTTACTGTTATTTCACTTCATTTGAGTTTTCCCCGAATTGTCATCACATTAGTTCCCTCTGTAGTGACCATTAGTTCCCCTGCTAACTGTGAAATGTCACATTCTTGCAGGGATGCAAATAATCCTCAGTAGGTTTAACTCACACTCTTACAGTACCAGGTGGAGGTCAGAGTTTGCACCAGAACAGTTTGCAAGAAAGTTTATTCAATCACAGAAAATAAGTACTGACAGTGAACAGCTTATTAAAGTGAATCCCACGCTATTGCAATTGAATAAAACTTCATTATTCCAATGTGTTGAACTCCACCCACTGGGTAAGGTTTTAATTAACTCTGTTGGACACATACAAACGTTTCATACAAATGTATACAAATGCAGCGACGCTGCATTAGTTGTCAGGCTAAGTTCCATGAAGGTGAAGAATTATTGTGTGGGAGTGACTTTGCTGTGTCATTAATTCATGAAACTTGAAGGAGAGAAGAAGAAATAACAAGTGTGGTGTATTTGCATGCTGAGATGTACAATCATTAACCTAACTAATTCAATATTATTTGAATGCCAAAGACCAAAGACATCTGATATGATTAATGTCCTGACATTAAAAAGGTCACCTGCAGGTTTTGATGCAACGCTGCATTTTTCATCTCCCTTGGTTTTCATACGGCAAATGTGTTTGATTCCCTCTGCCATTTGTTTTTCTTTTACATCGCTGAAGTTGAATATTTATTATATATTATAGACTTAAAAACCTTGTATATTTATATGATATATTAATATGATCATTGTTGTGAACACACTGTATTTGTAAACCTAATTTTCAGACACAGCGCGTGTGTTTTTCTAGAAATTCAGTTTTCACGTGTGACTTTTTTCACTGTTTACGTTTCAAGAGCCCAGGAAACCTGTGCAAACAATGTAACTGTGTGAAATCGAATCTGAAAATGTTGTTTTTCTTTGTTCCTGAAAAACTGACATTTTGGAGGTACAGGGATTTCAAATAACAGCAGTGATACAGTCGAGCCATGTGTGCTGTGTGTTTTACTAACTCCAACCTTAACATCTTACTGTTGCTTTAGGTGTGTTGCTTGACTTGGGAAAACCTGAAATGAAGCTCGGGTGCCTGCTCACATTACAACATCATTATTTTCTAATATATTAACACAAGTGTGTGTGCATGTGTGTGTGTTTATCAGGGTGGATCAGATCCTGGGAAAAGGCCAGATACCTGTGGATAAGAAGATGAGGGACAAACTGCACCCAGATGGAGACTCTCTGGAGGGCATGAGCATGCTGGGACGTGTATGTAAGGTGGAGCGACAGGTGAGCTGCGCCAGCACTGAGCTGTACAAGTTGACTTGTGAGATTTTACCATCAGATAATATTCACAATAATTCTGCAAAGGGCTGTTAATCAATCAACAGTGATTCAGTGATAATTTTGCCAGGTATGGCCTTTTCTCCTGCCAGAGATCTGTCAGTGTTTCTCTCTTTGTGCTCTCACCCTGTTACTCTCTGCCGTCTCTCCCAGGTAACGTCCATCGAGTCAAAACTGGACTCTTTGCTGGATGTTTACCGTCAAGTCCTGCAGAAGGGTTCCTCTGCACTCACTCTCTCCTCCCTGCCTTTGTTTGAGCTGGACAGCCACCAGCACCATAACTCGGACTTCCAGTCCTCTATCATTGGCAGAGATCTCCCCTCGCCCCAGGGAGCTGATCCAGGTCGAGGTGGAGGAGATAACGGTGGGGGCATACGCCGCTCCCTCAGCGCCAACCCGAGAGGCCTGCGGCTCATCCTGGCACCCGCCGATGACGACTGTCCCCCAGACTCAGCTCCTCCCTCCTACCCCCCGTCCACAGCCTCACTCTCCCCGTCACCCCTGCTACCACCCGATAGCCCCTACCCAACCTTGGTCACCCCCAATGGCACCTCCAAAAGAGCACACTTCCCTGACCTGCCACCCCCACCTCCCTCAAGTGGGGGTTTTACCCTCCAGCTGCCCCCCATGGTGCACCCCTCCCACCACCGATGCCCTGCTGACTCCGTCCCAGATGATTTGACAGAGGGAGTGACAACAGACAAAAAGAGCCTGGGCCCCTCTGTTGTTGTGGGATCCAGTGAGAGCGCTGAGCAGGAGGGGGACAGCGAGGCAGGCTCTGTTCAACTGCGGGAGAAGTCTGGCTTGAAATCTGAGGGGGTGTGGAGGAGGCACATGAGCCTGGAGGTGAACCCCCTGCTGCTGCTTTCGTCTAGCCCCGACGGGAGACCTTCAGACTGGGAAGGCAGTCTCGGGAAATCCCTTTCTGCGCACAATCTCAGCCAGCCTGTGACCAGCCATGCCCCTGGTCTCTCCACCGGGCTCAACAACAGCAGCAGCAGCAACAGTAGCGAACGTGGCAACGCCCACGCTGACCTCAGCACCTGGGACGGGACAGAACTCTTCATTAGCGAGTGCAAGCTGGAGCCGACGGCAGAACATTTCAACTTCCTGTCCCAGGGACCTGACAGCAGCCCCTCCAACCTTTTACAGACTGTGGACGAGGCTGCATCTCACCCAGAGTTTCTCAGCCAGTCCCCACACATACAGCTGGCATAACCACCCACACACACACACACACACACACACACACACACACACCAACTTGCATACTGTATTTACACACGATTGTTGGGGAAGCCACTTTTAAAGTATTTTTACTGGACAGTAAATGCATTTATGTTTCAAATTGTACAGTTCAATTCTTTGTAAGTGGACAAATGGCATTGTTATATTTTGTCAGACATGATTATGTCCACTTTCATACACGCTATATACTTTTTATTGGGTTCTAAAACAAACACATACAGAAAGAAAAGACATGAAGTACAGGGACATCATAAATATCCATGCAAGTGGCCAAATTCATGTGAGATAAAATGCAGAAATAGTTCACGAATGCAACTCGCCTTCCTTTTAGGAGAAATAGATTTGCTCTTAATCTAAAGATACAGAGAAAAGGTAATTTTATTAACTTTATACAAACAATGTGATGATTTTCATATTCAAGATCATGTGCTACAAAAAAGGATGTTGATTTTAAAAAAAGAAAGAAAGGGTGAGTTTTATTTCAGATGAGGGAGGGAACACTTGATGTCTACCTACTAGACATTAGAGTTAAAATACAAATCAACTTATTTGGTTCATTACAAGAACTGTGAGCGATGTTTACCATCTAATTCAGTCTCTGTCTGGACCAGAACCTAGTTTAGGTCACTTACTGTTTGCCAATTTAAGGATCTGTCATCAGATTTGTGCCAACACTGAAAATTAAATGAGAGAATAAATGAAAAAAAAAAGGCTGTATAAAAAAAATCACTTGATTAAGCCACTGCAAATTGTAGTTGAACCACTTCTTTCTAGATGTGGTGAGACCAGAGCAAAGAGTGGTAACATGTACACGCACACATCCACACAAATACACGTATGACCATGGACCACAACCACCGAGTTTCTCTGAGAGGAGCCAACTTGACAAAGAGCTGAGACTGACTGGTGACTTTTTTTTTTCATACAAGTGCTTGTACCCAGAGACTTTCTTGGAAGAACAGGAGAGGCGCTCACTCTCCGTAGTCAATGTCTGCCTTTGGCAAAATGTAAAATGTCATCTTTTACTTATGCTTTCATACATATCACTGCATGGACTGTTTCTGAACAAACAAATGGATGAAAGGAGAATAGAATAGCAATTGATGAGGTGAGGCCTGGTGTGGTAGGAACAGCTGAATTATGAAAAGAGTTAAAGGTCACACCCTCAGCATGTGTTCATAAGCATCTCATTCTACTCATTTCCTGCAGCCACAGGAACGTTAGTCGATGTTTATATGGTTGCCGTGTGTCATCTGTCAGCAGGTTGTCAGTAAATTTGGATGCAGCAAACCTATTGGGGAAATGGCCCATCAGCAGTCACTCAAGACAAGTGTTGGACATCGTCCCGCTCGGTTTTGGACAGGAGCCTAGTCAGTTAGTTGCTAATGGTCTGAATGCTGAATTGCAGTACGCTTATTGAGTGGGCTTTCTCAGCCAAGCATGAGACGGTGCATGTCTAAGCTGCTGCAATACTTAAATCAAGAGCAGTCACACTCTTGCTGGTGGCCTGGATGCCCTTTTGCATGTTAAAGTCTTGTTTTCTCCAAACTTTGAACACAAAGGTACGAACAAAATCTGCCTATATGAACATTATTTTAGTCTAATTTGAACTAATTTGATAGATGTTACAAACCTGTGCTGCCAATTTTATAGATAACCCACTTACTATTAATTATTATGATGCACAAAGCCATTTAATTTTTTTTTTTGGACAAACCCTACCTTTTCACTGGGTGCTGGTTGCATCATGCATCAATAAAAATCAAAGACTGCTGAATTGACCTTATTCCCTCCTCCCACTCCAGTGTAGTGTGGTGGTACACGGCACAATGTGCAATGCACAAAGTCAATTTGTATGAACACAGAAGGTTAGTTTGACCCGACCCGGTGTCCCAACATGCACTGCTCTGTGTTACTTCACTGTGTATCCTTGTGGCCACTCTGCTGCCAACAATGTCAAAAAATGTTATGTAAATGTTATACCCACCTAATAGAATAGAAAAAAATCAAAAAGTGATATTTCTATGAGTTCAGCTGGAAAGTTGAAAGCTTGACAGGAGATGAACTGGACAACTAAAAACTAAGATCAACATTTGGGTGATGAATGTATGATTTAACAGGATTTTTTGATTGTTGCATGCACTTCCTCCTCACTGCATTAAAATGAAAATATTACAGCGGGCACATTTATATTTTGGTTGCATTTGATCCACATTCATATTGAGAGGTTAGGTTATGTTTTCAACATGGCGTGCTGCAGGTGTTTTATATAATGTTGCCCTAACACCACACTGAACAGGAGCTTGTAGATGGTTTGACTGCTCTTGAAAGAAAATTATGCACAAAAATGTGGCAGCCATCTTATTTTTTTCTCAAGCCATTTCAATTTGTTTTTGCACGTTTACGTCTTATGGGGTACGCGGTCACAGCAGTCTTAAAAATGTATTCTAACGTGTTAACGACAAACTTTATTCATCATTATTTTTCCGTTATATTCCCTTTGTTTTCGAATGGTGAGTAAGTGCATTGCTTAGCAAATTAACACTCTGTAGTAGACTATAACAAGTATTATCTTCTAACAAATGACAATTGTAAACACTTGTAGATTGATTTTGAAATACTCTACAGCCCATGCAGGACTTGTTCTGGTATGATGATGATGATGATGATATATTATCAACATGAAAGCACAGTTGTTTTTTAGTGAGTTTGAGGAGCCTGAAAATGTGACATGGTAGTTGATGCTTAATATTGGAATAGTTTTGTTGTAGTTATTGAGTTTTGCTGCATAGGAAAAGAGGCCAACAAATACTGTCAGTTACTTTGGAGCAAGAGCGAATTATATTGAGGAAAGCCCACAGACTGTAGTCGTCACTTGGGAAATTGGATGGATTTTCCTCACACAAAACATGCTCATTTTTGCAATCTGTAAATTGCTTAAGGGTGCCTTTCTTGCAAATGAAATTTTGATTTTATTTTTTTTTTTTCTCCACAGGGCTATAAAGGTCTAGTTTGCCTATAGCATACTGTATAGCTGAATTCAAACTGCTCATTTTGGGTTGGGCATCCAGTTCACTTAAAGTCATGTAGCTTTAGCCACAGACTTGATATGGCTTTGATGGCTAATAATACCATTTCTCTACTGCTTGAACAGTAATTTATTACACAACTGGCCTTAAAAGCTTGATAATGTTAACATTATTATTTCTTTGAAATTAATTTATTAAAGTGCACATTATGTTCTCTGGATGAGAAATGCAAAAATAATTTTATTATTCATTAATAAAGTACGAATTAACTAAAGTGTGTTGGGTTCCGTGCCTTTGTTTTTTTTCTTTTAGCAATAAAACTTTCAAGTGAAGTGTTAGCATGGTTAAAAGCCATGTGGCCATGTTGCCTTCACGGAAATGAGGATTTTATAGTTTCAAGGTAGAGGAAGGTTGTGTCAACGGAACTGTAAAAAATTGTGATGTTTGGTTGGATTTATCTACCTTTTTTTGTTATATTTAGAATAATAATGAACGAGCATCCATAATTATGGGTACTGTATTTTTGTCAAATTCTGGTAACAATGTAGATCCCAAAGTTACTATGTCGGAAGTTCTAGTTTTCAGAGCGGAAGTGAAGGCAGAGTTGTGATTGACAACTTAACGGCTAATTTCAGTTGCACCGGGTCACAGGTGGGAGGACAGATTAAGATGTCTGACTGGGAAGATGAGTACGACGAGCACGGTGCCGCTATCTACAAACCCGCTGCTAAAGCCGCTCCGGTTGAATGGGAAAAGCCAAGTGATACCGGTCAACAACAAAATGTATGTTTTGGTGTAAGAAGCGTCAGTCGATTTGGTGCCGATCGTAACTGCGACGACAGGAGCCGCAGAGGTAGAGGCCAAGGCCGCGCGTCCTCCCCGGGTACGGATCGTGGAGGCTCGGGAAGACAGCGCTTTGGCGACGGAAAGTCGGACTCTTCTCCACCTGTGACTATCACCGTTGAAAATGCTTTAGTTGGGAGGATAATAGGTTGGTTGTTAAAACAATACATTTGCCTTCAGAGAGGCACGTTGCAGTGTTCAGTGGGTGTGAAACAGCCTCTGCTAGCTAGCATTGCTAACTAATCGGACGTCAGTAAGCTAATAGCCTCTCAAATTCAGGAAGCTGTTTTGGTTGCACAGCTCAGACATATGGTTTTCGTGGAGAGATCTCAGACATTAAACACATCTTACTTGTGTCAAAGGTCGTGGAGGAACCAAAATTCGTGAACTTGAAGAGAGCACAGGTGCAAGAATCAAGGTATGTTGACAGGTGTTGGCATCAAACATGGATGTATGGCATTGAACAGTAAACCAATTGCTGGTGCAGTGCAGCAATAAGGAACACAATGCTTCATTATTTCCAGTCATTACTGTTATAGCATGTGGACAATGCCTTGATCAAATGACGTTCTTCACCCATCGTCCGAGAAAAGAGAACGCAGTGAACGCAGCACTTCTCCTTCACACTAGCCCGACCAAATGTCAAAGTATCAGTCAGCCAATAAATGCTGGTTTAAGAGGTGGGCATAAAATCAGCTCTTGGATGTATTTGTAATCTCATGGTGGTCAACATCAAGAGCCAAATTGTAGAAGTTGTAAATTAAGTCCAAAAGGGGAAATTCAAGGACATGAAAAAAGGCAATGGACATGACAGATCAAGCCATAAATGAATGTAAATAATCCTCAAAAGTTGTCTGGTCAGTTTACAGTGGTGCCTGTTGTGATCCTTTTTTTCCACATCTTGTTTAGACATGAGCACAATAAGTAATACTCAGTGATTTTAGACTGGACTAACAGCAAGACTTGATAGCTGTGCCACAACCTTGTGTAGTATATATAGTGAGCTTCACTAGAGCCTTCACAGACATTGTGGTGAGAAAGTGTATGCTGGTTTTATAGCCATGTGTGTAACTTGAGTTATTCTGTTTTAGATAAATAAAGGGGACTATGAAGGAGAGGTTGTCATCTCTGGGGCCCCTGCTGCCCAGCAGAAGGCCAAGGAGATGATCCAAGACCTGGTAGCAAGTGACGGCTCTGGATTTCGCAATGGTACAAAGACACTAACAGTGTGTCAGTAAACGGCACAGTCACATTTTGTAGAATAAGTCATAACAAAGTGAGATTACTGATGCTTTGATTTGGGATATAATTCAGTTGTAGTTGTAGCAGTGTCACAAAGTTGATGACTATGTTAGTGGAGTAAGGGAAGCTATGGCCTGTTTATTTCTGTGAAATGTTTGTGTTAAAAATATAAACATAAATCACTGATACTTGGGTTACACCATTGCTGCAGCATCCCCGATCTGTTTCTCAGGTCCTGGAAGGGCCAGACAGCATGGAGGAGGTGATGGAGGAAGCCATGGCTCCGTCTGGTCTTCTTCACAATTAGAAGCTGCCAGTGCTGCTCCCGCCCGTGTAGACATAGACTGGAGCAGCATCCGGGAGAACAAGGAGAAGTACGAAGAGCTCAAGTGGAAGGGTGAGGGCTCAGTTTCTCTCACGTATGTACTTACAGTGTGAGCGCCGTAATTTGCAATGTAAACAAAACTGTGATATTTACAACTTCCCTCAGACCTCCCCCCCTTGAAGAAGATGTTTTACACTGAGGCAGAGAGTGTGTCTCTGCTGATGCCAGAGGAAGTCAGTGCATGGAGGTAAAAAAAGACAGTGTGTCTTTGCATTACACAGTCATGTTCCTTGTAGGTGTAAAAAAAAAAGAGAGAAAGTGCCATTATTATGTTATCACATTTAATAGGCACTGTTGGTTAAGGTTTTCCACAGTCAACACATTTCCCAAAGGTGTTTGGTGTTGGAAATATTTTCTACTACACTCTCAGACAAATACTGCAGGTGGCACCATTTTTCTGCCTCTTCAGGTATAAGCTTTACAGGTACACCTGCAGTGCTGCAGCCGCCTACGAGCCAGCTGTCTTTGAATTTGGCAGTGGTTCTCAATTTTCAGGGCCTCACACTGAGGATGTGGGAACTGGGATTACTGGGGAAAACAGCAGAAGTATTGGGGTTAACAGTGGACCACATCTATTAACATAGTTATGTCCCCAGGACCCAGGTCATTAAACTGTGTTTAGCTCTCTGGGTCAGTTCCACAAATTGTTCTTTCATTAAATTTATTTTGCATTGAAAATGGTTTAGATTTATTTATTTTTTTGAATAAAATATTCTTTCTTATACAAGGAAGAAAAGAGAACGCCACACAATATGGTTGATTTCCATGTGGTTTTTGGAAAGCTGCATTATTTGGACTAAATGTGGTTTCTGTAACATAAACTACAGCTATATACATTTCATTTTGATTGTTGTTTGGTTTAGCCGTGTGGTTTGGATTCGACCGCTCTAACGTTTTCAGCCCGTTCCTCCATGCTCATGTTTGTGTTACATTTTTCCACAGGAAGGAGAATAACAATATTTTTGTGGACGACCTGACGGAGGGAGGGGAGAAGCGACCCATTCCCAACCCCTGTCGCACTTTTCTGGAGGCCTTCCAGCTGTACCCAGAGATCATGGAAAATATTGAACGAGTTGGCTTTGCCAAACCAACCCCCATCCAGGTATGAGTGTGGCCCCTGGGCAAACGTATGGGTAAATGTATTGACACAGTAGATCTGGATGGGATTACATCTGGCTGCTGTGGGTGTGTGTTCACTGTTCTGTGAATCTGTCAGGCAGCTTTTCCCCTGAGACTGAAAGAAAATTACCTAAAAGTCAGTCAAGGTAAAGTTTTGGGTTGATTACTGTGTAAATGATTCTTCTTGTGAACCAGGGAGATACCTCTCCTCATACCTGTCATGTGAAATGGGCCATGGATTTAATTATAGTTAAACTACAAACTTGGCATCTTGTGCATGAAGAAAAATTTCCATGTATGTCACTTCGCATAAAAGCTGCAGACAGAGAGACGCACCTGTAGTGACCTGTCCTGTTCACTGCGTCTGTTGCCACAGGCAATCCCCGTGATGTACGTAGATCCATATTTGGAAATACCCAGGCTAACGGAAGTGTTTACGGGAAAGAATGAGCCCTCGTTATTCTAATTGTAATTCTGTAATAGTAGTCCTCCCAAAAAGCAGAAGTGAAAGGACATTTCTTTGGGCAAGTTTTTGTTTAATGCTATGAAACCACACTGTATCTGCTTTATCTCTTTACTGGCTGAACAGGTGTAAAAATAGTTCAGAACAAATGCAGTTTTTAAGAGCTCATCCTGAATCATTTGTAATTTAATTTGCAGTTTGAGTTATTTTCCACAGTTTCATGGCTTAACTGAGTCATAGCATTAAAACCAGCCTCCATGTTTATTGATGTTACTTGTTTTCAACATAAACATCTTTTACACTAAGTTAAACCCTTTGGTTTTAAATATCTATTTATATTCCCTTAAATTTTTAGTTAAATATTTACATTTACACAATCAACCACTGCCTCCATAGATGTGTGAGCCGTAACAGTGCCGCAGTGACTGGACTAATGAGATGTGTCACATTTAGCTTTCACTGGATGATGGGAAAGAAGGAATGCAGACTGGTAAGGTGCAGAGAAGACCGCAGAGTTACTGATGAGCAGAAGAGGAGAGATGCCATATTAGAGAATGGTCATGAGAGGGGTGTGTGTGTGTGTGTGGGGGGAGTAACAGGTTTCACAGGTTGTTTCACCATCATATTAATGAACTTGTTTGACAGCGTCCACACCTGTTGAAGACATTCAGGGCATTCAGTTCATAGCTGGTCAATACCTCGGTGAGAACCACAGGAGTCATGTTGGATCATTATTCATATACACTACTCACAAAAAGTTAGGGATATTTGACTTTTTGGGGAAAATTTATGGCAAATGTAAAAGGTTCATGCTACAGTGATATTTTATCATGAAAGTATAAACGGCATTTAGTGTAATTTCAACTCAAGTTCACCTGTAAAGGTTATAGTGTCTTTTAGGTGCATGCTTTTTGTGAGTAGTGTAATTCCAGTCAAGCTGTACGTTACGCAGGTTCATGGCTCTGTCTGCTGAAGTTTTCCAGGCTCACAGATGGGAAATGTTGCCTAACCATGTCAGAGTGAAATGAAACTGAAACATCTCTTTCCCTCTTTGATTTCAACTTTCATTTCTCACTAAAAGGCTTGTTCACATGTGTGTCACGTCACTGGCCTGTGTGTGCATGTAGCTGCAGAGCCAGCTGTGTGTAACGCACGTACAGGTGTTGCCTCACCCTTGGCTCTGATCCACTCTGGAAAGAAGAGTGTATGCTTTTCAGAGCAGACACTTGTTCAGTTTTTCACTAGTTGTGTTTTTAAGTATTTATGTCACTCATGTGTTTGTGTACATGTATTGCTCTGTTATTGTATGTGTCTTCACCAGTCTCAGGCATGGCCCGTGTTGCTGAGCGGGGAGGACCTGATAGCCATTGCTCAGACAGGGACAGGGAAGACCCTGGCCTACCTGCTGCCAGGCTTCATCCACATGGATGGACAGCCGATGTGAGATCAGGACCTGTTCTAACTTTGCATACTGTTTCTCCTTACAGTTTTTAAATGCCAGACGTGTTTTAATGTCATTTATCCAAACTGTGAAATAATATTTCCTCCATTTCTTTTTGTGAGTGATGGACCGTCAAAATCTTTCTGGCCTTCCTTCCATCTCAGTCCCAGGGCAGAGCGCAATGGTCCAGGCATGTTGGTGCTGACTCCCACCAGAGAGCTGGCCCTGCAGATTGAAACAGAGTGCAACAAGTACCGCTACAAAGGCTACAAAAGGTCCAGCAGTCTGGTATAAGAATGAGCTTAGCACCAATTAACCTCAGTGTAGCGGCAACATGGTTGTCACTGTTCCTCCTGTACCTTCTCTCAGTATCTGTATCTATGGCGGAGGGGACAGGAAAGGACAGATCAACCTCGTGAAGGGTGGCGTGGACATAGTGATCGCCACACCGGGCCGACTTAATGATCTGCAGATGAATGACCTCATCAATCTTCGCTCCATCACTTACTTGGTCAGCTCTTTGTGTCTGAGTGTGTTTGTTTTTGTGTGGGAAGGTGTGGAAGTTTGGATGAATCCACTGTCTATAATGCAATTTGTAAAGACTGTCCACACATACACACACACACACCCCTGTCTCCTGTATTTTGTTTTGAATGTTGGCCCAGTATGTTTTTTTTAATACCTGCTCTGATCATCCTGAGCAGGTGCTGGACGAAGCTGACCGGATGCTGGATATGGGCTTCGAACCTCAGATCATGAAAATTATCCTGGACATCCGGCCAGACCGACAGACTGTCATGACCAGGTACAAGAGGGTTCACATGATCTCCTGCATTCATTTAATTTATACCATGTATTTCATCCAACTGAAAACAGACTTGTTTCTTCCGTAAAACCTCATGTTTCAGTGCCACGTGGCCCACTGGTGTGAGACGTTTGGCTAAATCCTACCTAAAGAATCCCATGATGGCTTATGTGGGCACACTGGACTTGGCAGTAGGTGGACATAAATATAAATATTCATGAGTTGACTGGGTATTTAGTCTTTGGTGTTTGTATTTTCCCACCATCTGAATACACTGTTCCTCTGTTCTGAATCTGAATATGTTAAATGGTTGAAGGTGGCTCTATGTGTTCACATCTGTAACATCTGTGTTTCCTCTGTCTCTGTTTCTCAGGCAGTTAACACAGTGCAACAAACGATACTGATTGTCCAAGAAGATGAGAAAAAGTCCTATGTGTTTGACTTCATCAGAAACATGCTTCCTGAAGATAAAGTCCTCATCTTTGTGGGCAAGAAGCTCCTGTGAGTCGGTCACTCACACGAGACCTGTAAACAAGAGAGTTACTCTGGTTTTTCACTGAACCCACAGTTTGTGGTTCACCACAGAACACGTCACTGCATGCCACATGCACTAACAGTGTCCTTGTGTCTATTTGCATGCGATCCCAGGGCTGATGACCTGTCCAGTGACATGTGTCTGCAGGGTCTGTCTGTTCAAAGTCTCCATGGCGACCGTGAGCAGTGTGACCGTGAAGAAGCCCTCAAGGACTTTAAAGAGAGTGTGTGACAAGCTGGAGCTTGAAGCTTATGAGCTACCACAAATATATTGTCAAGGATCAAACAAGCTGCAGGATGAAAAAGGTTTTGTTTTTGTTTTTTTGTTTTTTTTATCTTTTTCCAGGTCGAGTTCGCATCCTGGTTGCCACAGACCTGGCATCTCGAGGGCTGGATGTCCATGACATAACACATGTCTTTAATTATGACTTCCCTCGTAATATAGAGGAGTACGTCCACCGCGTCGGCCGCACTGGGCGAGCTGGGTGAGAGGCCTGTACATGCATGTTTGTTTACAGACCTTGTTCTGTGATGTTCTTGGATCAAAGGGGAAAAAATCTCTCATTCATTAACTTTCCAGGCGTTCAGGTGCAGCTGTTACCTTGGTAACAAGAGATAATTGGAGGATGGCCCCTGAACTGATTCCTATCCTGGAGCGAGCAGGACAGGTTAGCACGTAACTCATTTCGACACATAAAACACAAAGTGTGTGGGTATGTGTGTGTCACAGGAAAATTCAGCCTTAAAGGAAATCTGAGGCATGTGCACACGGTCTTCTTCTACTGTGATTTCATAACACAATGACTCATAGGATTTTATTCATGAATAAACCTCAGGCTGCTGTTAAAGGTCTCACTTACGAGAAGCACAAATACAAAATATCAGAAAATCTTTTTTTAACCATTTAAAAATGTTAATGGCTTTAAGGCACTAAATCAGGAATCAGCAAAGAGTATCAATTTTCCATTATAGATTGAATAAAATATCTAAGAAGCCTTAAATCAGTGCATGTATTTTTTCTGAATCCTGTTGCAGGATGTTCCTGAGGAGCTGGTGCTCATGGCAGAGAGATACGAGAAGCACAAGAGGGAGAGAGATATGAACAATCCAAGGGGAGGACCTGGAGGACGAGAGGGTGGAGGTGGAGGGGGCTTGAGAGGGGGAGGTGGAAGGAGAGACGGGGGAGAGGGAGGAGGAAGGAGAGATGGTGGAGGGGCCTGGGGAGGGGGAGGAGGCAGGAGAGATGGTGGAGGGGGCTGGGGAGGGGGAGGAGGAAGGAGAGATGGTGGAGGGGGCTGGGGAGGAGGAGGCAGGAGAGATGGTGGAGGGAGAGGGAGAGGAAGCTGGGATCGAGGCCAGGACTGGGGGTTCTAATCTGTGAGTGTTCATATCAAGTCCACATGTACCACAACAAACACAGCTCAACATAAAGAGTCATGGTCTGTAAAATGAACAGAAACTTCAGTGTGCACACTTTCAACGTTGGACTCTGTTAACATAGATTGAAATTAATTGATCCATGTGGTATTCTAATGGGACTAATGTTGATTTTCTTTTACTTTCTTTTACTTTCTTTTCAAAATGATGGAGCAGGATCTGAAACTGCGTGTGTTGTGATTCCCTTTGAATCTGTGTTTTTGATTTGAATGTTTGTTTCCTGCTGAATTGTCAGAGGTGGTTGCACCTCATTATGTTGTCCTTCTGTTTTAAAAAATGGTTGAAATGCACGATTTTTACACTTTTCTTGTGTTTGTTTGTAATTCCTCAACCACAGCAGTGTTTTCGTGTCACTCTGAAAATGTTACAACGTTTCTTTACTTGAGCAGAAAGAAATCTGTCTAATAAAGAAATGAGTGAATCTTACTGGCTTCTTGACTTGAAATTTCCACTATATAACTTGTTCTGCTTTGTGCCAGTCCATATCACCACAACCATGGCAGAAATGGGCCTGTGAGATACTAAAGGTGAGTGTTTTTTTTAATATCATCGAAACCTGGAAAGCAGTCATTTCTTCAACACCCCGAACTGTTTTTTCCATAGGAAGTTCTGCCCTGAATCACCTTCAAGAGCCTGTCTGCAGTACATGGATATAAAATGACTGCTCTCCTTGGACAATGTAAGATTTCCTCTTTCCCCAGCTTGTGTGTGTTTTCAGAGCAGAAAGGATTTTTGTAACCATTGCAGTCATTGAACAACGAAACACACACGTTCCATGTTTTACATTCAGAGTGTTCTTTTTATAAAACTGCTGATTATTTTCACCCTCCGCTCTGGTTTCAAAACAATATGAAGATCAGTTTGGTTTTTAAAAAAAGATGATTTCAAATCAAATATAAAAATATCTCAATTTTCAAATGTCAGATTTCCACCATCTCTACAAAGCTGAACAGGAAACTAGTTGAAACTTGATATTCACGTTGCCTGTCATATTTTACTTTGCAGATTAATTTGACCTCCAACAGCTTCTGTGGCATGTGTGTGTCGACAAACATCCTCTCACCCTTAGGTAAGATGCTACATCTTCTACATAGTGTTGCCAGTGAATCAAAGTAGGTTTTTTAAATCAAATGTAAATAATAAATGTTGAAGCAGGAAACATAAAGAAGGAGAAATGCAAAGGTTGGTTGGAAAAATGTTTATTAAAAGGCCCTCATGTTATTTAATACCTCATCGATATTAATTTGCAGAATCATGGTTTTTATTTTTTTTATTTTTTTACCCCAGGCATTTTCACATTAGTGTCACAAAGTATTTAACAGAAAAGTAAAAAAAGGAAAACATGAACTGAAAATATGGTTCAATAAAACTGGCTTTGGTAAACACAACAATGAAATGGTTATGAATTGTTTAAAATGAATGCCATTTCAACCCTGGATCCAGCTGCTCAGTTTTCAGGCTGTTAAAGTCATGGTGATAGAACCGCCACAGTCACACACAAGTCGCTGCTTGTTCTCATCTGAAAATCGGAAAGCCTTTGTCTCGTTCCTCCTCGATGCGCCGAATGAGGCTGTCGCACTTCTTCTGGCCAGGAGCAGCAAGAAGGTTCTGATTTGGGATGAAGAAGTTGGGGAGAACACCTCTTTTCAGATGGCCTACAAAGTCCTCCAGGAGCTGCAGAAAACAGCGGCTCAGCTCTGAGGCCCTCCACTCGCAGTCTTGGGTTCGAGAGCAGCAGGCGTGTAAGAGGGTGGTCTTGGCCTGATAGGAGTAGAACTTGTCAAATGAAGTGTCCTGTTCCTTCAGCCGACTCAGGAGGTGTTTCAGGAGCTTCAGACAGTCCTTCCTGTTTGTAAAGAGATGATGATGGCAACAATTATATAAACTTAGAGGGTCTGAAATAAGCTAACTTCAGGTTCTGAAAAGTCAAATCAGCCCATACACTGGGTTGTCTGGTAAAACTGAAGGTAATTTATAACTACTGCTAGGAAGTCTTGGGTAGAAATGCAGTTTAAAAAAATAATAATTCTTTGCCATATTGTCTCTACTGGTTTTCCTTCATACTTCTGCCAATATGATTGTGCAACAGGTCTTGCATTGTGGTACAAGTGTTAACAGTGACCTTGGTAAATTCTGCAGAAAACCTGGAATTGAGTAATAGAAAACCCAGTCAGGAAATCTAACCTGCAGCAGCGTTCGCCCTCTTTCTCACAGCACGTCTTCTGCGATCCGTGATTCATCAGAATGGCCTTTTCAACATGAGAGAATGAAATCCTCCAAGTATCTGCATGTGGTAGAAGAAAAAAATAGTTGATGGGCAGGGCAAATTGAAGCTTCCTGTTTTCTCCTCATTTATGATTTGGCTCATGTGAAAGGCACCAAAACAGTGCATGTGTTCAAAGTGCTGCTGTAAAGAATCCAGTGAGTTGTAATGCTAGGACATACAATACAATACAGTCATAAAATGATTAACTCAAGACATGCTTTAGTGGTGGGTTAGTGCTCTCACAGTACTGTAGGGTCAACATGAATCAGTCATACCTGTCTTACCAGTCAGACCTCATTGTTAAGTGAGTCAGTGGCTAGTGAGTCATATGTATTAATCAAAATGTGATTGTGGTTTGGAGATGGTAGACTTACCTTTAGCTTGGACTCCATCAATTTCCACCCTGCCCCTGCCCTCATATTTGGGGACGAGATAATATGCCTTTCTCTTGTGTTCTTGCTTTACTTTAGCTCCCAGCCATCTTTCGACTTTAAAGCCATCTGTGGTAAAAGCTGGCCAGCTTGATTTGACTTTAATACAGAGAACAACATCCAGTGAAATGGTGACCGAGTTGACTGTTGTGGTCAAGGTCACTGCAGGGCAGCCCGTCTTCTTCCTCGTCACTGTCCATTCTGAAAGAACAAACAGGAAACACACTCTGAATGTTCATTATATTTAGTTTAGTTACTTTTATTGTCTCCCTTGGGAGAAATTGATCTTGGACACAAGAGACAATGTCTGTTCACATATAACACATACCACAGAACACTGTTTCACTATTTAACAATAAGTCGTGCTCCTCACTCCACTCAAAAACATCAGCCAATTCCGATCTGTAGATTGATATGTCTGAGTCCTGGGTCAGTAGACTTAACAAGGCATGAATGCTGGCTTCGACAGTTATTTGTAAATAGAAAAGCAGAACTTACACATCCTTGTGGGGCCCGTTTACTTATTTCCAATATGATAGAGAGGGTTGAATTGACCCTCACCCTTTGCTGTCTCTTCATGAGAAATGCATATTACCATGGGATTGAGTCGGGGTTCACATTACATTCTATCAGAAGAAGTTTACTAGTGCCTGATCAAGGAGAACAGAAGAGCGACTGACACAACATGAGTGCATGATGCCACCTCACTTCAGAGGGGCCAGACCACAAGTTCAGATTCTTATACTAGAAAAGCAGACAGAGCCTGCAAGTGTGCAATGTGTTTACATTTTAGTGGCTATCGGGCATGAACATTAAGATAAAGATTACACTTCCTAGGTGATGGGAACGCAACAATGGTTTCTCTCTTCTCACACAATGTGTTATCCGGTGACAGCGCCAGTTATCACCTAGGTCTGCAGCTGTGTCTGGAACACTGCCAAGTAGTGAGATTTCAAATGCAAAAGGAGGGAAAATGGCCTTGGCATGTTCCTGGGAGAGGGTGCAGGGAGGATAACTGTCTCTAGCAGTATATCTCAGAAAGGGGCATGTAATTCTCAGCTTTCAACTATAAGATGGATTGACCTTGACCTTGAACCACACAAGATTGCACGAGAGTCAAATTCCTCTCTAACACATTTCATTGACCATTAATAGATATCTCAATCTAAGGCAGAGGCCACAGTAAAATGTACATGGTGGCTGTTAAGGTTACTGTTTGATGAAATCTTATTATTTATGAATATACAGACTGCTGAAGGCAACACTCAGGCTTCAAGGTGTAGATGATGACAGTTTGTCTTCACAGTAACTGGTTCGCAAACTGCTTTTGACCAACTCTGCTCATTTCTCAACATCTATAACATGAAGTTTTTGACACTCACCTTTAAATGCCTTGACACATTTCTTCACTTCTTCCCTGAACTCACTGAGCATTGCACTGGAAGATAAAACGTCTTCCTCCTGAAATTTTTTCAGAGGGTTGTTGCCACGTTTCAACCCCACACTGTAATATGCTCCATCTATGTCAAAGGGTTTGATGTCCACTCGGTCAACAGGGATCGCCAACATAACATCAAATTCATCGGGATTAGAAATCTGTATGAACAAAAACACCACATTGCAAATCATTCAATGGCCTGATTACTAAAAGTGCTGTACCACGTGTGGGATCATTTCCTCTAATTTGACAACTGTGCACCATGCAGTGACCACTAACTCAGGACAGTTGATTGAGCACTATTGGTTTGTGGGAGACCTGAGCAAAAGTGACTTACCTTCAAATTTTCATAGTAACTTCCAGTAGGTATTTGTTCTATTTCTTTAAACCAGTCAATGTTTTGTTTGACATGGTCAATTATGCTTTTTGTTATTTGATTGATGACTTTTGCGGCATTTGCTCGTTCAGCCTTCCTAATCTTTAAATTTTCCAGAGTTGTGAAGAGGAGAGAGCCCATTGCAGCTTCACACTGGGTCCGTGGTGCACAAGCCTTCGTAGTGTGTGTGTGTGTCTCTGGCTGCATCCTCATTGTGTCTTCTGGGATTTTTTCTGGTGGTTTGGCTTTGCCAGCAGACTTTTTTTCTTTTGTAGTCTTCAGAGAAGCCTTTGTGGTTTCCTTCGGTGTTTTTGGTGTTGATTTTGTTTTCTCCTCGTCAAGTTGCTCTGTTGATTTTGGGTTGACCGCATATTTTCTTTCTTTTTTGATGTCAGGACAATCCCCTGTCTTGTTCTTTGGTTTCCCGGGCTTCATCATTGCTATCTCCACTGTAGATTGTTCTGTTGTCGTGGCCCTGCTGGCCCGGGTTATGGCTTTTGCGCCTTTCACAGGAACCTTTACGTCATTTGGAGGTGTCTTTTGCTTGGTCTCTTCTGTGATATGTTTTGCGGTCTTTTCTTTTTGTGTGCTCTGTACAGACGGCTTCTCGTCAGCTTGGTTTGGCATTTTCTGTGCCCTCTGCCTTGGTTTCTGTTCCTTTGTGGCACCATTATGCTTGTCTTCCTTTAAGTCTTTCCTTGGACCTCTGGGTGATGATACTTGGTTAATTTCTTCAGATGTGGTTTTGCTCTTGGTGCACTTAGGCTCCGGATTCTCTGCCTTCCGTGGTCTCCCTCTGCCAGACATGATGGTGTAACATGAGGAATGAAACAACTCTCCCAGAAGTACACTGAAAGTTCTTCCGCTTTGCGTTTGAAAACACGCCCCTTTATTTCTTGGCAGGCTGCCCCTGCATGAGCCTTAAAGAGGAAATTACATTTAACTTCTGTCATGTTGCTGTCATCATAGATTAAGGAACTGAGTGTATAAAAAATGTGTCCTGTCATGGTCCTTTTGAAAAAAGTTAGAAAGTCCTTGGACGTTTGCTATTTTATTCCTGTACCAACAGCCACATCTTGTGGACAAATATGTGTATTGTAAATATGCTCTCACTCAGAAAATGAAGATCACAGACCAACCCACTGGTTGAAACATGTTTAATGTTGCAAAGAGGCTCATGCCATCTTACAGTAAGGTGCAGTAGCTTATGCCAATTTAAACTTCTTCAGTGCAAAGTTAGCAAAATGCCAATCAAGGTGCTTCAAGAATCAACAGGTGGTCTACTCTGAGCCCCTGGGGAGGGGCAAATTTGGACCATTTGTTTTAAGTGCCATTTAAAGCTTAAACACAACAAATCACTAAGTTCAACTAATCTACTACTTAGAGGAACATAGTTTTAACATCTTTCATAGGCTCCTACTGAGCACCATGTAGTTACAAACAAACACTAAAAGCAAGACAACACATACCAAGTAAAGAGACCAGTACCTGCACTCCAGGGAGCTACAGAAGTGATAAATTACAGTACCTCTACTTGTTCAATGTCTCGGTATCACAGAAAAGGTATTGCCATGAACCAAACCAACAGTGGACATTTTAAACTACCTGGTTGATATTACATTGTATGTAATGGTAATCTAAACCAATGAAATACGGTCAGGAGTACCGTGTCAAGGACTAAACACCTACATGTTGTTCTTTCCTTCGAATGCTTTTGCGATGCATTGTGATGATTAACCAGTCTTTGATTATTAAGTTGAAACAGCCAATTGTAGGATGGAGTTGGATGACTGATGTCCTGCCCTGGGAGACCTTGGGGTCGGCAGTGTAGCACAACATTCATTTGTTCCTCTGGGCCTTCTGGGCAGACTTGGTAATTTTACCAGTGGTGGAAACCTTCTTCTCCACACCCTTAATTACGCCGACAGCCACGGTCTGACGCATGTCGCGCACAGCAAAACGACCTACAAGGTGAAGAGGAGTAAAGAAGGTCATTTTAGGAGATGGTGCCATCTGATTTACCATGCTTTCACTAGGGTGCAGTTTCCTGGGAAACAGTTGAGACTCAACACATCAGTTCACTTGAACTTACCCAGTGGAGGGTACTCAGAGAAGCTCTCAACACACATTGGCTTGCCAGGAATCATATCCACAATGGCAGCATCTCCAGACTTGAGGGCTTTGGGATTGTCCTCCAACTTCTTGCCAGAGCGGCGATCAATCTTTTCCTTGAGCTCTGCAAACTTGCAGGCGATGTGAGCAGTATGACAGTCCAGCACAGGAGCATAACCAGCACTGATCTGGCCTGGGTGGTTAAGGATGATCACCTGTAAAGCAAAGGGACAACAGGGGTAAAATATAACATGATGCCATTCTTTCTATGGCTGAAGTACAGTTTGGAGATTCCTTTCATTTTAGCTCCTAACAGCTGAAGAGCTGATTATTTTAAGTCGTGCTGACGTTTCATTTCTGAAAATAGACCTTTTGCAGTGTCTACCTGAGCAGTGAAGTTGGCAGCTTCCTGTGGTGGGTCATTCTTGCTATCACCAGCCACATTGCCACGGCGAATGTCCTTGACAGACACGTTCTTGACGTTAAAGCCCACATTGTCCCCAGGGAGGGCTTCGGTCAGTGCCTCATGGTGCATCTCCACAGATTTCACCTCAGTAGTCACATTGACGGGGGCAAAGGTCACCACCATGCCAGGCTTCAGTATGCCCGTTTCCACACGGCCGACAGGCACAGTACCAATACCTGAGAAAGAGGGAGACAGTCAGCACAGGGGACAAAGGATGAAGGACATTCAGGTAACATAATGATAGGTCAGTCCTGTGCTGAAGTAAATGCTGCTAGATGCTGGATGGTATCTATGTCCTTATCAGTGTATTACATGCCTCCTATCTTGTAGACATCCTGCAGAGGCAGACGTAGAGGTTTGTCTGTTGGGCGAGTGGGAGGCTGGATGGCGTCAAGAGCCTCCAGGAGAGTGGTCCCTGATGCATTGCCTTCTTTCCTGTTGATCTTCCACCCCTTAAACCAATTCATCTAGAAAGGAGAAAATAATGAGCTGTTTTAAACAGTTTTTAATTTCATATTCATATTTAATCACTATTATTGCAGAGTTTCTTTGAAAAAGAAGCTTTTTTTTTTTTTTTGGTAAACATCCCATCATTCACTTAAATAGGTGATTAGGGGTTTGTTACTTGACCACTAACCTATAGTGGTTGATTTTAGGAATCTTAAACAGTGTCAGTGTAATTGCAAAGGAAGGAGGATCAGTTTTTTTACTTAGTTGAGTTGGATCTACAGTCATAGCCACTGGTTGACCTGTGAGCCACAGCTCTGCACTCCAGGCACCATACAAATCAGTATTCAAATCCAAGGCTGCATACATTTTATTGTTTCTAAAAGCAGTTGCACTTCTTTTCAGTGTGGTCTACTTACATTGGGGCTGGGCTCAAGCATGTTGTCTCCATTCCAGCCAGAAATGGGCACAAAGGCGACAGTGTCTGGGTTGTAGCCAATCTTCTTGATGTAGGTGCTCACTTCCTTCACAATTTCCTCGTAACGTTTCTGGCTGTAGTTCGGCTCAGTGGAGTCCATCTTGTTGATGCCCACAATGAGCTGCTTCACTCCCAGAGTGTAGGCCAGGAGGGCATGCTCACGAGTTTGTCCATTCTTGGAAATACCTGCCTCGAATTCTCCCACACCTGCTGCCACAATCAGTACGGCACAGTCAGCCTGAAGAGGCACATGAAACATATGTGAAACATTAGTGCTGCCTCTCAGTCACTATAGACAAACAGGTTGGATGAATGCATTAACGTCGAATGGCACATGCTGTATGCAAATACAGTGGCTGGGTGTTCTCGTGTTACAGACCTGTGAGGTCCCAGTGATCATGTTCTTGATGAAGTCCCTGTGACCCGGTGCATCGATGATGGTCACGTAGTACTTGCTTGTTTCAAACTTCCACAGCGAGATGTCGATGGTAATACCACGCTCCCTCTCCGCCTTCAGCTTGTCCAACACCCAGGCGTACTTGAACGACCCCTTCCCCATCTGAGAAATAACAAAAAGCCATCAACAAATGAAGAACTGTTTGACATGTTTCTACATTATCTTTATTTGAACTGTTGTTTTTATGACAAACGGACCTTTGCATGACCTTAAAGTAATCTGTCATTCTGCTTAGTCATTAATGATGTCATTTTACAGTATCTGTTCATTGTTTAAGCATCGTCTCAGCAGCAGTCCTGATCTTGAGAGAAAAAAAACATCAGCTGATAAAAGGTGCGCCCCTCCTCCTGTCTGTATCCTCTTACCTCAGCAGCCTCCTTTTCGAATTTCTCGATGGTTCTCTTGTCAATGCCCCCACATTTGTAGATAAGGTGGCCCGTGGTGGTGGACTTGCCAGAGTCCACATGGCCGATCACGACAATGTTGATGTGGAGTTTTTCTTTTCCCATGTTGGCTGGAGCTGGCTGAAGTCACGAGACAGACTGTCTGCTAAAGCCAGGGTTAAGTTACAGTTAGTACGAGTCACAGATGGTTTGCAAGGCAGGAAACAGAAACCTTTGAATAGACATCGCAAGATTACACACTGGGGAATCAACAATGATGTCGAAGCTCTAGGTTTAAAAACAGAGGTTGCTAATGCCTCTACTGGCGCAGGAAGATTGTGAAGGGACATTAAACTGCTACAAAAGGAGGGAGGCATTAATCCCTTTTGTTTTCTAGTTCACCTGACCTTGAAAGACCTATGTTGTCTGTTCAGTCCTGGACATGTTGGACTGAAGTTACTGGCACTAAGAGCTCTTCACTGTTAATAGATGTTTTTGTGAGCAGTGTGTCTCAGAAGATTAGGGATGGTATCAATGGCCACTGAACTGCGCCAAGCACAAAACCATCTGCCCCTCCTACTCTTTATTCCTCCATCCATCCACACCACCGCTCTCTCCTGTCATCGCTGCCCCGCTCTGTTCTGCCCTGCTCTGCTCTGACACATCAAGACAACAGGACTCTGATGTTTCACAGCACCGTCCGTCCTCCTTTCACAGCCACACACTTCACACAGCTTCACCACAAGCCAGAATCCTCCATTTTGTTAGGTCCTATCCACTGACAGAGTAGCAGCCATTTCTCAGACACTGCAGTGCACTGCACACAGATCCAGACACAGCACACTGTTGTTAACTCTGCAGGAGTGACACAGAATAACCCACATAACAACATACACAACAAAGTTCTCTTATAAATAACCCAACAGACTGTGGCTTCTTTATATGTTGCCCGAATCCACTTGTTATCTGATAGAAAGGCCAGGAGCTTAATCCAACTGTAACATGAATCCTCACATGATCTTGTGCAGGTGAACTCAGACCAGGACAAACAACCTTTAACATGCGCTCTTGAACTCATCCCTTGTGTGTGTGTAACGTCACCACGGATGCCGCAGTGCGCTTCATGTGCAAAAGATGATAACACAGAGGACAGAGCCCGAAAAAATAGCACAGCTACTGCGGTTAATCTAATGTCTGAAGGATTTAATGGAAATGCCAACCATCCGCCATGTTCTATCATCTGCTCGCTCACTAACGCCAGGATGCGCATTAACGAGTATCCAGCCGTCTGCCCTGCTTTCTGCATCACAACAATATTCCCAGTGCACTACCTGGAGACAGAGCCACTCAGGAAAACACAGAACAGTTCATTTTCCTCGTTTGCATCAAAGACAAAAGAAATCACCTCAGTTAACAGTTTGATGTAGACGGTGTCGTCCTACCTGAGAGATGCCTGGTGTCAGTTTGGGAGCAGGACCGGAGAGGATCGCTGATCCGGTTTTAGCGCACAGGACAGGCGGGGGTGTTGCGTAATTGCGCGCACCCGCTGCTGCACAACTAGGGACCAGGAGAAGTTGCCGTAAACGACTTTTATCACAGGACCGAGCCAGCGGCGACGCATCCGAAACGACGCCGTCAGTGTGTTTACACTGAAAACTACCACCACAAATCCATGAACGTGCTCAGTTATTTACCAACGCACATTTACAAAGAAAAAAAAAAAAAAAACTTTATTGGTGTTTGTCGCAAACGTTTGTTTATTTATGTTTCTGTGCCGATGCGAGCTTTACTGTGCGTTGCTGGTTTGAGACTGCGGTCAAGCCGGGAGTCGCGTAGTCAAGCCAGCCGCTCCAAAATTTCAAGTGCGCCCTTATTACAGGCGTTATGGCAAATACACTGAGACAACTGGGAAAGTCAGCGCTAGCTCACTACAGCGTGTGGAAACTTCCGGTTGTCAAAATAAAACGTGAGCGTTAAGATTTGATTTACGTATTTATTTATTTTTTTGAAGAAAGAAAGAGGTGTGTCTCATAAAACAAGTATGATCCTGCACTGATTTGGAGCTGAAGCTGGATATATTGAGCTAAATTTTCTCATAGCTACATTATGAAATGGATTTAAAATGTGAGAAGTGTTAAAATAGGATAAAAAGAGGCATGTGTCTCTTTTTATAGCATTTTAACACTTCTCATATCTTTTATGATTTTTTTTGTACATTTCATAATGTAACTATGAGATAATTTAGCTCAATATCTTCCAGGTCATGTGACCTACTGGCTCAAAATCAGTGCAGGACCATACTTGTTTTGAGTCAACTTTGTTTCTCTAAAAAAAAAAGAAAAAAAATCACATCTTAACACTCCTCATTCTTAAAATACAATTTTAATAGATTTAATACCCTCGTTTTATTTTGAAAATCGGAAGTTTCCACACGCTGCAGTGAGCTAGCGCTGACTTTTCTAGTTGTCTGGTGTATTTGCCATAAAGTCTGCAATAAGGGCGCACTTGAAATGTTGGAGCGGCTGGCTTCACCGCAGTGCACAACTGGGGCGAAGAGCGTCGATCACGCGCAGCAGGTGGAGCGCTCACCTTTCCAGACGCTCCCTAGTTGGATTAAAATTAACCCCGATGGCCTAAACTTCCCTCCCTCTGTCTGCACGGCAGTCTGCCTCGTTATCACTTGATACAGGGCTGCAGAGGCACGGAACTGACTTATCTGCACTTGAACACACACTGCTTGGAACATTATTTTGTCCTGACATTTTATGGTGATGTTATGAAATGCTGCAGCATTTTTCTCTACAGTGGTGACATCTTTGGCCCAGTTTTTCCAAATATAATCAGATCCAAGTGGTTTTTTTTTTTTTGGTTTTTTTTTTTAACAAAGATCTGCCTTTGTTGCTCATGTTATCAGTTGGTATGACTGGGTGTTGAGTATATTGTGTGGGCTCTGTAATAGAATAGAATAGAATAGAAAATACTTTATTGATCCCAAAGGGAAATTCATTTGTCTTATAGCTCATCGTAAATTTGCATCATGATCTCTTACAGAGCCCACACAATATAAAAAGTCAGAACTATTGAGAAAAAAATGTCAGAACTGTTGAGAAAAAGTCAGAAATTCTGAGGAAAAACTCAAATTCTGAGCTAAAAAACATCAGAATTTCTGAGAAAAGAAGTATGAATTTTTGTAGAAAAAATGTCAGAATTTCTGAGAAAAAATCCAGAATTTTGAGGAAAAACTGTCAGAACTTTTCAGAAAAAACATCAGAATTTTTGAGAAAAAAAGTCTGATTTTTTAAGAATAAGTCTCAATTTTTTAGAAAAAAAACTCAGAATTTCTGAGAAAAAAAAGTCTGAATTTCTGAGAAAAAGTCAGAATTTTTGAGAAAAAAACCTCAGAATTTCTGAGAAAAAACACCAGAATTTTTGAGAAAAAAAAGTCTGAATTTCTGAGAAAAAGTCAGAATTTTTGAGAAAAAAACCTCAGAATTTCTGAGAAAAAACACCAGAATTTTTGAGAAAAAAAGTCAGAATTTTTTAGGAAAAACATCAGAATTTCTGTGAAAAAACATCAGAATTTTTGAGTTAAAACATCAGAATTTTTGAGGAAAAAAAAGTCTGAATTTCAGAGAAAAAATGTCAGAATTTCTGAGAAAAAACATCAGAATTTTTGAGTTAAAACATCAGAATTTTTGAGGAAAAAAAAAGTCTGAATTTCAGAGAAAAAATGTCAGAATTTCTGAGAAAAAACATCAGAATTTTTGAGTTAAAACATCAGAATTTTTTAGGAAAAAATGTCTGAATTTTGGAGAAAAAGTCAAAAGATTTTAGAAAAAAACCTCAGAATTTCTGAGAAAAAACATCTGAATTTTTGAGGAAAAAAAGTCTGAACTTCGCAGAAAAAGTCAGAATTTCTGAGAAAAAACATCAGAATTTTTGAGAAAAAAAGTCTGAATTTTTGAGAAAAACTGTCAGAATTTCTGAGAAAAAACATCTGAATTTTTGAGGAAAAAAAGTCAGAATTTTTGAGAAAAAAAGTCTGAATTTCTGAGAAAAAGTCAGAATTTTTGAGAAAAAAACGTCAGAATTTCTGAGAAAAAACATCAGAATTTTTGAGAAAAAAAGTCAGAATTTTTGAGGAAAAACGTCAGAATTTCTGAGAAAAAACATCAGAATTTTTGAGAAAAAAACGTCAGAATTTCTGAGAAAAAACATCAGAATTTTTGAGAAAAAATGTCAGAATTTTTGAGTTAAAACATCAGAATTTTTTAGGAAAAAATGTCTGAATTTCTGAGAAAAAGTCACAAGTTTTTAGAAAAAAACCTCAGAATTTCTGAGAAAAAACATCTGAATTTTTGAGAAAAAAAGTCAGAATTTTTGAGAAAAACTGTCAGAATTTCTGAGAAAAAACATCAGAATTTTTGAGTTAAAACATCAGAATTTTTGACGAAAAAAAAAGTCTGAATTTCGGAGAAAAAGTCAGAATTTATTAGGAAAAAACGTCAGAATTTCTGAGAAAAAACATCAGGATTTTTGAAAAAGTCTGAATTTTTGAGAAAAAACGTCAGAATTTCTGAGAAAAAAAGTCTGAATTTCTGTGAAAAAGTCAGAATTTTTAGAAAAAAAGGTCAGAATTTCTGAGAAAAAACATTGGAATTTTTGAGAAAAAATATCAGAATTTTTGAGAAAAAATATCAGAATTTTTGAGAAAAAAAACCATCAGAATTTCTGGGAAAAACGCCAGGAATTCTCTGGAAAACTCAGAATTTTTGAGAAAAAAATAATCTGAATTTTTGAGAAAAAACATCAGAAATTTTTAGAAAAAGTCTGAATTTTTGAGAAAAAATGTCTGGATTTCTGAGAAAAAACATCAGAATTTTTGAGAAAAAAAGTCAGAATTTTTGAGAAAAACTGTCAGAATTTCTGAGAAAAAACATCAGGATTTTTGAGTTAAAACTTCAGAATTTTTGAGAAAAAAAGTCTGAATTTCTGAGAAAAAGTCAGAATTTTTGAGAAAAAACATCAGAATTTCTGTGAAAAAACATCAGAATTTTTGAGAAAAAAAGTCTGAATTTCTGAGAAAAAGTCAGAATTTTTGAGAAAAAAACGTCAGAATTTCTGAGAAAAAACATCAGAATTTTTGAGAAAAAAAGTCAGAATTTTTGAGGAAAAAACGTCAGAATTTCTGAGAAAAAACATCAGAATTTTTGAGAAAAAAACGTCAGAATTTCTGAGAAAAAACATCAGAATTTTTGAGAAAAAAAGTCAGAATTTTTGAGAAAAACTGTCAGAATTTCTGAGAAAAAACATCAGGATTTTTGAGTTAAAACATCAGAATTTTTTAGGAAAAAAAGTCTGAATTTCTGAGAAAAAGTCAGAATTTATTAAGAAAAAACGTCAGAATTTCTGAGAAAAAACATCAGGATTTTTGAGTTAAAACTTCAGAATTTTTGAGAAAAAAAGTCTGAATTTCGGAGAAAAAGTCAGAATTTTTGAGAAAAAACATCAGAATTTCTGTGAAAAAACATCAGAATTTTTGAGAAAAAAAGTCTGAATTTCTGAGAAAAAGTCAGAATTTTTGAGAAAAAAACGTCAGAATTTCTGAGGAAAAACGTCAGAATTTCTGAGAAAAAACATCAGAATTTTTGAGAAAAAAACATCAGAATTTCTGAGAAAAAACATCAGAATTTTTGAGAAAAAAAGTCAGAATTTTTGAGAAAAACTGTCAGAATTTCTGAGAAAAAACATCAGAATTTTTGAGTTAAAACATCAGAATTTTTGATTAAAAAAAAGTCTGAATTTCGGAGAAAAAGTCAGAATTTATTAAGAAAAAACGTCAGAATTTCTGAGAAAAACATCAGGATTTTTGAGTTAAAACATCAGATTTTTTTAGGAAAAAATGTCTGAATTTTGGAGAAAAAGTCAAAATTTTTTAGAAAAAAACCTCGGAATTTCTGAGAAAAAACATCAGAATTTTTGAGGAAAAAAAGTCTGAATTTCGCAGAAAAAGTCAGAATTTTTGAGAAAAAACATCAGATTTTTTGAGAAAAAAAGTCTGAATTTTGAGAAAAAACATAATTTTTGAGGAAAAAAAAGTCTGAATTTCTGTGAAAAAGTCAGAATTTTTTAGAAAAAAACGTCAGAATTTCTGAGAAAAAACATTGGAATTTTTGAGAAAAAATATCAGAATTTTTGAGAAAAAAAACCATCAGAATTTCTGGGAAAAAACGCCAGGAATTCTCTGGAAAACTCAGAATTTTTGAGAAAAAAATAATCTGAATTTTTGAGAAAAAACATCAGAAATTTTTAGAAAAAGTCTGAATTTTTGAGAAAAAATATCAGAATTTTTGAGAAAAAAAACCATCAGAATTTCTGGGAAAAAACGCCAGGAATTCTCTGGAAAACTCAGAATTTTTGAGAAAAAAATAATCTGAATTTTTGAGAAAAAACATCAGAAATTTTTAGAAAAAGTCTGAATTTTTGAGAAAAAATGTCTGGATTTCTGAGAAAAAATAGTCTAAGTCGTTTAAGGCTAGTGTGAGGTTTTATAGCCTATTTGAGGTAAAGAGATTCAGAGATTCAGTGGTAAAGAAAAGTGCACTGTTGCTGAAGATAGATGAAAGCCTGTAAATGAGACCCAACACAACATCAGAGTTGATCAATGCTTTATATCATGACGTATTTACTATACAAGACAGTGATTTAAGACAGATTTCTGGAATGTTTCCAGGGTCAGAGTTTACAATGATTTCATTCTTACTGCAGTGTACATATCATACAAAAGTCCCTTTTTAACTCTGCATAAAGATCTGAATGTTAAACAGAAATAAGAAAAACAGGAATCAGAACAAGTCAATGGTCCAGAATTGTCTGTTACTATTTTAAAAATAATGGAATAAGGCACCAGTTCATTTCATCTTGACTGTGGAGGATGGTGCTACTTGCTGACAAGATGCTGTGGCTTGATTTTGATTTGTCTCTCTCTGGTAAACACTCATATAGGCTACTAATATATACAAGTGACCTGAGAGTACATAGCTAAACTGGTTACATGGGTAAAAAGCTAATACTGTAGTATGATGTATTGCTTTTATTTTGATAACCTCATGCGATTTGAAATTTATTGTAATGATCGAAGTCAGTTAAGATTTAAAAGCTGAGAACACATACCTCAATCTGGTAACTTAGTAAACATACCAAACATAAACATCCTCTTTGATCCTTGTATGACACAAGAATATACCTGAGAATTGGCACGAAGTGCAAATCCTGTGACTGAATTAAGGCTTGTATGTCCACCAGGAACCTGTTTAATAACCTCTCTTCCCCTTATTTAGAAAGACACCAACAGCTCGGCATCTTCTTAATGTTACAGACGAGAAATATCACAACCTGTCCGTTCTGTAGGTTAAAGGCTGCTACAGAAATTAAAGAGGTGCCTGGTGGACCAAACCCGAACAGACAACATTACATTGTTGTTCACACAAAATCCCTTAACCAAGTAAGACAAGTAACTATAAAAAAAATGGTCCTTTTTAAATCACATACAACACAAAGAGCTTTAAAATCATTTTAAAGAGGTAAGGCATTTTCCCATTTTGTCTGTGCTGTGCAGTCACAAACTTGTCTAAAGAAAGACGGTAACCAACACTTAAAAGCAACACGTATGAGCACTTTCTTATGCATTTCAAGCTGGCACATTGTGTCGTCCTCAATTTTACTCACAGAAATGTAGGACAACATCCTTCTGAAGACTGTAGACCGTTACACTGGCAATAAAACTCAGCGTTTCACTGTTCAAGGGTAAAAAGAACAAGAGGCTGAAGTGCTCTGGAGGCAGAAATAACAGTTGAGCCCAGCAAGTACGCTACATGACACACCTCAATACCAGAAGTACTGCATTCTTTCACAGCTTGTTTGTAATGAACGTTTGATAGTTAACAAGCTATTAAAACCTATAGCTATATGGCTGATGGGTATACGTGTATATTGTTTAGGTAAGTGGTAAGAGTTAAAGACTTGATATGAAGCATCTGACACCTCTTGGAGGTTCATACTCTGTTTCATCTCTATTATTTTTGCCTCCAAAGTATTTCCGCTTAACTAAAAGTGCAATCAGCTTTTTCTCCACGGTAACTGAAGGTGCATCTGTCAATAGACTCCACATTCACAGTAAGGAATATCCTTGAAGGTATCATGGTTGTTACTCACTGCTGATTAGCTGTGCTCTGAGAATTATTAGCACAGCTGGGACACATCTCAACCTGTCATTACCCAGTGAAGGAGCCCATGACTCAGATTTGTCCATCAGACAAATCTGAATCAAGAAATGCTCCAGTCGGCGGCTTTTCATCTTCCACCTCAGTCTCCATGAGCAGAGGCTGTGCGAACGGCCCAAGGCTGCACTGTTCCTTGGCCGAACATCGTGTAGACTAACGCTCCGAACAGGTTGATGCCAGCAGCGATGTAAAACACGGTCTGCCACTCCTCTATGGTGTTCTAAAGGACAGACAGCAAAGTTAATTAGTACTGAACTTAATGGGGAAAAAATAACGTAGCTGAATATCTGTGCATTCACACAAAACATCTCCTCAGGTAAAATCAGAGTAGCTGCAGCATTTTTACTATCTGTTACACTTCACTCAAATGGCTCCTCCACTCTCTGTAGATACACATGATAAACATGCATTTTAGATTAGAAAATACGTTAAAATGATATGACATTGCAGAGATGAATATTAGTTGCTAATATTACTATTATTAGTACTCAACAGAGTTTCTCCTGATTGACATTAATACACATTTAACAAGCATAAGACTGAGTTAGAATTGTATGTTTACGTAAGTAATAAGGATCATTTAAAAGACAGTAAATGTATTATTCCGTTTCACCTGGTTACCATGAAAGTTGACAGTTAGTATACTTGGCTATTTGACAAATAAACTTTGCAAGAGTGTGGGGAAGGCTCAAGCCTAAAATCTATAACTTTCTATAAATGCAGTACATTACATCAACAGTGAGTGAGACCTGTATTTCAGATACACTCTTGTTCTAACTGTTACTTTTTATAGAGGACTATCGGTGCCTCCTGGTGGCTAAATTATCATTAGCATGCTAATCTTGTACCAGCTAAACCAATTAGACATTAAATGGGGCATCAAGCCAAACTAAGAATCCCATCTGTTTAGGCAACAACGCAGCAGGTCAGGAAACCCAGACTGACTGACTGATGTGAAGAGCAGCATGCTACAGTACATACTACAGACTATGAGTTTAGTTGTTTAGTGTGAGTGTGTTTCTTACATGTGCAGTGAGGGCTCTGGCTATCACTGGTCCCACCATGCCAGGAATCGTGGCAAAGGTGTTGGTGATTCCCAGCAGAATGCCAGCATATCTACAAAGATAAACACAGCGCTTGTTAAATGTGACAAGTATTTATTTGTGTATGAGGGATGTATTTTCTTTTATTTTTAAAGGTAAAATTGTAATCTAGGGTTCCATAAGTTTCTTCTGAGGCTACAGACAGTGATCACTCCTGCATCTTTGTCACAGAAGAGCAAGACAAGAATCAACTATTCCCTCCAAAATGATGCTTACAGGTGAAAAAAAGCTTATTATTTTAGCGATAGGAAGGAGCCACACTTACGAAGGAGCAATATCGAGATGGTTGATGTTGAAGCCGGAGGCTGACACTCCACCCAGAGAAGAGGAGATGGTGAGGAAGGTGACAGCCAGGGTGTAGTTACAACCTGTGTATCCTGCTGCCACTATAAACACGGCCGGTCCGATCATACCTACAGCACCACACACAATCAGGGTAAAAAACAAAAAAAAAAAACCTTCTCAGTAGAGTTAGACATGGTACAGTGGATGTACAATTCAAGAGCCCGTTGTCTGTTTCACACCAAAATAACACAATCTGTGACTCAGCTGTGTTGGTGGCATCTCTTACCAACAATGGAGAAGCACTTCCTGACAGTCACTGTGGGGTACTGGCAGGTTTCCCGCAGGTAATCTGCAACCTGACCGCTCAGCACAGCTAAAACTGCACAACCCATGTAAGGCAGAGCTGACAGTATACCGTTCTGTTGTGGACAGAAATAGACAACAGCTTGTTAATGTCTATGTTGTGACGGCCTCCTGCCTTGGAGATGGGTTGTAACAATGTGTATTTGTAATTACACATAATTACTTATAGCCTATAGATATCATTAGTCCTTCTCAAAAAAAAAAAAAAAAAAAAAAAAAAAATATATATATATATATATATACTAAAGAAAATGGTTTGGTACATGGTCACGAACCCAATCAGAGTGTATGTGTGATCAAATTTTTGACCCTAACCTGCTGTATGCTGAAGCCCAGTATGTCATTCATGTAGGTGGGCAGCAGGGTGAGCAGGGTGTAGAAGGTCCAGTTGTAGGAGAAGTGAGCCACCACGATGGCCCACAGTGGTCTGGACGTCACGATGGCTCGCCAGGGGATGTAGTTTGCAGATGTGGACAGCTGGGCCACAGGGGAAGTAGAAGGAGGAAAAAAACATTAATTCTTCCATCCATGAAGATTAAAGCCAAATAAGTGTAGGAAAAAACATTGTGCTGCCAAATGGGAGGAGGCAAGAACTTGTTCACTTAATCTCATTTACCATTCGTTTTGTTCAGCTGTGTAATTCATTAGCATTTTACATGTTAAAAAAACCCCATAAATATCAATACAATGTATTTTTACTTAATTCCTTCTTCTGCATTAAATGAAACAAGTCAATCAGATCAAACACTGTGTTTATTTGTAAGTCTAACCACTACAGTCGCTCTGTGCTGCATTTACTGTTCATTTTATTTCTTGTCTTAGCTTTTTCTCCACCTGCTGGCCAAAAGATAACAACACATTTCCCTCCTTCATTTTGTGTTCTTGTTTGTTTTCAGATTAAAAACACATTTTCCACACATATTCACATCCAGTTACACGTTTCACTGTGTAGAAAATAAAAGAATAAGCTAAAATACATATATATATATATATATATATATATATAGTATAATATATGATCTCACCAACAGGGTTCAGTTACCTGCTGAAATAATGAACCTTTCGTTATTGTTCACCGTCAGCTCTGTATGCAAATGTCATCATAAGATACAGAACCACAAGTGAGTGTTACGATCTAACAGCTGAATAAAACAGATAAGACAATAAAATGCTGCAATATACTGAGATTACGTAACATTATTATCTGATAACTGTGCTGGAGCGGAAATGCCTGCAAGTTCTCTGCTGCTACTGTATTTCCCCTGCTCTGTGTCCACCCTACCGTACTTATTTTTCTAATGTAGAACATATAGTCTGGGTTGTCGTGTTACCTCGTTCTTCAGTGAGGAGGTGATGTAGAGTCTCTCCTGCTCTGATATCCGTGGGTGAGTGTTTGGACTGTCAAAGACCAGGAAGGCCCACAGGACAAACCAGAGTAGGCCAACAGCACCTGGACACACAGATGAGGATTGGTGTAAATCCTCCATCACATGAAACCAGCACACGTGCAAAACACATGCATAGAAAACTTTTTTATCGTCATTTCCTGGAACTGAACTAATGTCTGTGCATCTTATTCCTCCGACTTTAATCTCATCCACAGAGAGTAATAGGTGTGTCTGACATCTGCTCTCAGTGGTTAAAGATGGAGTGAGATTAAAGCAGTTCAGGCAAACAAGTTAAAAAAAAAAAAGTAGCAGTGCAGTGAAGGCACCATCTGCACATTTTCTCCCTCAATTCGCTAAATCATCATTTCCGCTGACAGAAGAGGAACAAAGGAGCAGACAGTGGAAACAGCTCATCTGATGCATAAAATACTGCTGTTTTTCATAAATACTCTGTTGTTTTGCTGTGATGTGAAGTTTGTATTACTTATTCTTTACTAAATGTTCTCTAATAAATACAAATGTGTGGGGAAAAACAACTCCTGTCAGGTGTTGGTCCTGTTCAAAGTCACTCAATATGAAATCTAAACAGTGCTACACTATAAAACCTGGATATACAACAAAATATTTAAAGGCTAATGACAGATGAAGCTTTGTGTTTGAGGGAGAACAGCTTGATGAAACACCTTCTGACTGAGTCTGACCCCTCTCCCCTCCACTAGTGACACGCAGGTGTTTTACCGAATACATAGAAGACGTAGGTCCAGTCGAGGTAGAAGCAGATTTCACCAGACAGAGGAAGAGAGATCACCGTCCCCAGCTGGGCTCCTGGGATCAAAGACAGAAAACAAACATCTGTATCACATGGCTGTCTGAATGCATGGGTAAGTACTGAGTGATGTGAAGCTTGTACCTTTCTGTCTTACCTATGTATGAAATGGTGAGCAGCCGGCTCCTCTCCAGGGGTGGGGCCCACGCTGCCCACATAGTGTACATGGCAGGAAACGTGACTCCCTGAATACAGACAAGAAGAATGTGGACTGAGCGCAAAAGTGACACCAAAATATCACTGTATCAATGTGTTTGGCTTCATCTACATCTGCAGTAATGGGAGGTCAGATATCTCAATATTACAAGCTCAGACAAATGGAGCTACATTTGCAGACCGGCTCAGGTGTGTGCAATAAATCTGAACTCCCCCTACCTCTCCTATCCCCTCCAGCACCCTGACTGCGATGAGATAGCTTGCACCCAGGTCAGCGGCCACGGGGGTGAGCAGCGTAAAAACTACAGTTCCCAGGATTCCAAAGCCCATCAGCCACTTGGGTCCGAAGCGGCCGGCCAGGTAGCCCCCGGGGATCTGTGTCAGGATGTAGCCATAGAAGAAGGAACCCAGGATCCAGCCCTGAGTCTCAGAGTCCCAGTTGTACACACTGGCCTGTAGGAGGTGGCATTCACAACGATATTAGGTATTGAATCTGTCATATATTATAAACTCTTATTGACTAAAGGCTGGAGACAGTGGTTCTGGTTGTTAGGCTGCTAAATGGACTAGACAGCGCAATCACCCTGATCACTCTCAATCTAATTCTGCCACAGTCGTGCTTCTTGCTCACCGTGTGGTTGTGTTTGGGCCGTGGTGGGTTGGGGTGAGCGGGACACACTGAGATGCTGTGGTTGGGGCTGGACTGGTGGGTGTTGTTCAGCATGTCCACCATCGCCACGCTGAGGTTCACTCTCAAAGAGTAGACCACGAAGAAGCCGTAACAGGAGAGCAACGCCAGGCCATAACGGGATGAGCAGCATACTGGGGCTACAGAGAGAGAGAGAGAGAGAGAGAGAGAGAGAGAGAGATAAAGCAGTGAGATGACAGAATGAGTCATCTAGTTAACAGCTGCAATTCACTATGTGGACAGTTAATCAAGTCATATTATCTCTTGCAATACAAGATAAACTTCAGCAGTGAACCAGGAGAAGAGTCACTTCCTCTGTACAGGGATAGAAATGACATCAGAAAAAACGAACTTTTTGTTTTTTGTTCATTTTTAACTTCAAAATAAAAGTCCATGTTGTCCTTTTTTGATTCTTTTCTGAAATGTTATTAAATTTATTGAGAAAATAATTACTGGATTAGTGATTAGTCATAGGCTACATCTTTAAAAAATACACATGTTTTTGCTCCATTTTCCTCAGACTGTCTCAGGTAGGCCTGTCCTGTGAGGGCAAATGTCTGAACTCGTGACTTGGCATGTGCTGAAACGTCAGCATGTGCACAAGAGCACAGGATGGAGGTGGAGAAAGCCATTAAAAGTCTTTGTCATGTACTCAGCTCTGCCTCCAGAGGTGACAGGGCCAAGATGAGACAAACATTTTGTGAACAGGTTAGGTAAATAGCACGGTGTAATGACTGGGAAGATGTCAGCTGATGCACAGGAGTTTGACAAAACAATATGAACACCTGCAAACTTTACTGTAGTTTATGCAAAACAGCAGCAGCCAGTGGTGAAAACTAAAGTAGCCTACAACTGCGAGGTTGAGTAGTTGACAGTAGTTGACCGCTACATTTATTAGGATTTTTAGATGAATATAATACACGTAAAAGACGGTATACAGCTATAAAACATTATACTTTATCCTACATTATATCGACCATTGATATATTGTAAAATGGACCAGGGACTTTCTGCAGAACCTTTACTGTTGATGCTTTATTTAAAGGCCACTTCTCCTATACTTCTTTTTGTACATTTCGGACTGTATATTGTTAAAGTTTGATTTTTTTCTGTTTTTACTTAAGTCAACGATTTTTATACTTCCTCCACCACTGACTGCAGCCCTGCAGAAGTAACAGCTGTGTTATTGTTGTTGGGGAACTGTGGGTTTGCAGTTTCAAATCTTGTTGTATTAAATTTGTTGTATTGTTATCGCCAGTGTTTTAACTGTTAAAATGTAAACCCAGTTTTCTTCCGACTCAAACGTCTGAAAACAGCCGGACGTACCGACGCACGTTACCCGAGCTGAACCTCGCCGTTCGCGGCTACTCGCGGTGTTAGCTCCCGGGGGCTAGCTTAGTAGCCTCACTTACTCACCTCTTTGCATTTTGTCTTCATGTCCCCGGTGCAGGAGCGGTGTCTCCTGCCCGTCCCCTTCCGTGTCCGACTCGTACCGCTCCATGTTTAGTGACTGGCAGAGCGGCAGTAGCCTACAGCATCACAGACTTAAGCTAACGCTGGTGATAACAACAACAACAACAACAGTAGCAGCCCGAAGCTAACCGCCCCACTGGAACGTCCAGTCAGCTGAGGTCATCACCTGCTAACTGACGTCACTTGACGTACGGGCGTTAGAGAACGTCAGCAATTCCCCCTGCGTTTAGTCTTCAGGCAATAAACACTAACAATGATGATAAAGAAAAACTACGCGGAAAGTAGAGATTACATGGTTATTTACGTGATATAAGCAGAGGGAGTGTTAAAATAATGAAGTAAAGTAAATATGATACACAACAACAACGATACAACATTGCTTAAAACTACACAAAGTACAAACAATGTAGCTACAATATTTTGAATGGAGAAATATGACAAAACAGTTTTCGTTGGGTGATTGTTAAAGTATTTGTTATCTCATCTGATCAAAACTAAAGAGTTCTGACTGTTCCTCCATCGTGATCCTCATTGTTCCTGTACTCCCAGTAATCATATCAGACTCAGACCATGAACCCAGGGAGCATGTTTATTATCCACAGCATGTTCATTATATCTGTCTGACAAAGGCTTTCTTTGATTACGCAAAAATAATACACTTAAGTGTTTACATTAACTTTTTTCTCTTCCTCTATCTGAAAGCAACAGATACATTAATGAACCACATGTTCTTCCTTGTACCCACTGGTTGGATCATATGGTTCACAAAACGATCTGAATCCTGCTTTAATTCCCAAACTCAACTTATTCCACGGTTTTATGTCAAATGTGATCCGTCAAATAATGCATTTCCCATGAACATTATACAGAGGACACAATGTATATTTACAACAAACAGGCAATGAACAAAACCTGACCTTTTAACTTGTGGTTTAGTTACACAATGACATTGATAATAAATTGACTTTCTGGCCTAACTGAGCCAAATCATCAAAAACCACATTCCCTGAACTCTCTTCCAGTTATTGGTGAATGACAACTTTTGTTTTGCTTTTGTAAACAGAGTAATGGACAGTTGCTTCTCCCCGCACACGCTCACGTGCACCCACAGAATCAGATAATGTGTGGGAAAGACGCAACCTTCACACACACACACACACACACAGGTTTGTTGGTGAATTGAAGAGAAGAGCGGCTCAGCTGTCTTTTCTACAGGCGTCATTGTCTCCACTGCAAGAAGAAGGAGGAAACATGTGCCAATTTCTTTATCAACTTATTTTCACGTTTTGTTATTTAATATTATTTAACATTACATAATTGATGAAGAATTGAGACTGAGTGGCCCTGGAAGTGTTTACACTGCTGTTCTGATCTTATCTCAGAGTTTAAGAGGTTGTTGCTCTGTAATTGACCTGGATATCTGACCTCTGACCTCTGACTTCCCTTTGATGGAGACAATGTGACAAAATGGACATGAATAATACTGCACATAATGTGTGTGTGTGTGATGTAGTGTGGCTCACATTGTTGACCTTTGTTAAGACAATGTTCCCAGGAACAGTCAGCAACAAACTGTACGTCAGCAGCTGCTGGTGAATAAGGACACAGATTTTTCCCTCAGGAGTTGGTTGAGACCAACTCAGAGCTAAAAGAAGTGAATGTTGGACTTAGACTGATCAGACCGTCTTAAATGTGACCCCAAATGAGTGCTATTGTTGCTCTTTGTTTGCTGGATGTTGAAAATATGGAACCATGTTGTGTTAAAGAGCTGGCTGCACTGCCCTCAAGTGGCCAAAACCATATTTATTGCAGATTTAAACTTGTTTGACTTTGGCAAATTGCACAGTAGTTCCCTATGGCAAATTATTTAATCTGGTAAAGGAGCAGAAAAGGAAAAAACAACGAGATAAAACCACATCAAGTTCACATGTTAGACACACACATCCAGTGAATGCTCTCTAAACCATCTTCAGGGTTTTTCTGTCACTTTGTTGAAACTGGTCTAATGTTAAAAACCTCCAGTGAAGAGACCACAACCAGCTGGTTTCACCACTGCAGCCACTCACTTCCATCCATTTCTGATCAACACTGCTGCTTAAATCACCTTATTAACAGCCAGTCACGCCTCCTTTAATCTAATGAGTTAGCTACAGTATGTGACTGCATGATGAACAAATGTCTCTCTCTCTCTCCTCCTGATCTCTCTCTTCTGTCCCTCCACTCTCTGAAGACAAGGGCCTTTTTGTGCAAAAGGGAAATCATAGGACTCACATGCTTTGGAGGAGAGAAAGTGAGTGATCACAGCAAAAGACAGGGTTGTTCAGAAGAGGCGAACAGTGGCAGAGGAGCGGGCTGAAGTCATCTTGAACTGGATAAGGACTTCAGAAGTGGACCGTGGTGAACTGGACCGGACCGAACTGGACCCTAAACATGGAAAATGGCAGAACAGAAGAAAACATGGAGCACCTGTCGGAAGGTAAAGGGTCACATGCTCACAGAGGAAACTTTTCTTCTTTGTACTACAGATACAAATGATAATTAATCAATCAGTGGGAGAATAAACGATAAAGAAATGAAGCAATAACAATCAGAACTGTTGAGTATGTGATCAGAAAATACTGAAAACTGCCCACTGACATTGCTTATTTAGCGAAAACAACCAAAGACCTAAAGATATCCATACAGACAGCTAGATCAATAGATATATAGATTTAAGTGTCATATTGACACAGGAATGATACAACAGTGAATAAGAAGTAGATTTTCTTTTCTTAAATGACTGTGGATTATTTTAAAATGCCACAGGTTTTTCCCCATGAAACTGTAATTGGATTGAATGAAACCAGCTGCAGTCGCGGCCCCATAAAAAAAAAAAAAACTTCAAAGAAGCAGGACTCATCTGGATTAGAGACGACTGAAGCTCCCGGCCTGTTTATCATGTCATCTGCATTAAATTGGATGTTTTGCAGTTTTCAGTGATGGAGCTGAAGAACAGCAGCAGTTTGTGAAAAATGGAGCTGCACTCAATGACACAGGCACGACACGACCGATATAGGGAACTTTTCAGCCGATATTGATATGGATATTTTGGGGTTATCAGAGCGCTCCAGGGGACTAACAGACCTTTTTCATGTTGGATGATTCAATTTAAGGAAGAAATCGATAAAAGTGGCTCAGTTTCATTGAAATTCTCAGTACGCATGCGCAACATCACGACCCTGGATCCAGTTCATCCTAATAAATGCAGATCTTTTAAAGTTTTTTAATCACACCTGCACTTTTCTTGCTGCAAGAATCCTGTCATTAGCTGTCAGAAAGCCTGAAACCCCACGGTGCAATGAGTTAATCTAGGCCTGGGCCAATATGTAATGATTTTTGCCCTCTGGCCTGTGTCAACAGAAGCCAAGTCGTCAGAGGACTGTATGTCCTGCAGACAGAGAGACTCTGTCGTTGGACACTATATTCCTTCTTTGGGTCATAAACGCTCAACAACAAACATTACGCAGAACTGACGTGGCACACTGCGCCACAGGGCCTCGTCAGTTATGCATGATAATGTATGTTAAGTGGATGACCCCCAGCAGTGTTGACAGCAGCTTCCAGCCGTGGCATTTCCACTATACAACCAGGAGCATTGTGCTTTTATACAACCAGCTAACTGTCTCTAAAGGTCCCGAATGTAAAAGAAAACACCATCTCAAATCTAAGCTTCCTCGTTAGGGAACAACCCGACAGAAACAGGGACAAGAGACTGAAAAACTGACATACAAGGACTGAAAGGACACACAAATGACACTTTTAGGTGGTGTGAGGACTCGCTCCTCAGAGAAGAAACGGAACTTTCACATGACAACTGGAGCAATCCTCAACCTGACTGTCCCAACCTTGACTTGTGTGTCATGAGCTTTGTTACAAATGTTTTTATCTCTAATAGCCCACATCACACACTGACACACACACACACACACAAGCTCATTAAACTGCTTTGATAAAACTACAAATGACAGCTAATCCAAGAGAAAATATTCCATTTATTTCATGTCACATAATTTTTTGATTTACTTTAATTCAATTTTGTGTCTAATGACTCAGTGTTTGAACTGAGCTATTTATGGACTGTGGGTTTGTGGAGTTTAGATCGCTGTCATATTTTCAAAGCACTAACATCAGACTGAGATAAAAGCTCCCAAACCTGTCGACCATTGTCTCTGTGACATGTGCTGAATCAAGCAGGTAGTTACAGTATAAATTGTGCTCCACATGGCACTGACAGATTCTTTAACTGCTGAATAAATACGTCAATAAATAAATAGATAACTAATGTATTTTCTTGGGGCAACACCAAGGTTCATTCTTCATAATATAAATGTAGCTCCAGTGAAATGTCCAGTTACATTTTCTGCACTTTTACATGTCTTATCAATACATTTTTATGTGAACTTGAACTGGTATCAATCAATATTTTCATTTTCCTGACTCAGGTGTTTTTTTTTCTTTCCTCATGTCTTTTTGTTCAGCTAAAGAAGAACATGTGGAGGAGGCAAACCTGGAGATTGCTCAGGTAATCAACAATTCTCACTACTTTTATCACTTGACTTACTTCCCCGATAACTCTATCTGGAGCAGAGGCCTAAAACTTTTTTTTTTTTTTTAAATATATACTTCCATGTTGTGTTGGCTGATCTTTCCAAACTCTTGTTCCTGTTCATCCACTTGGAGCCAGTTTACTTTTCAATTTTTCATGGGAAAACTTTTGTAACTCTCCAAGGATGTCAAGGAAGCACTGGGGTCAGAAGTCACAGAGAGGTCAAAGGTCAATCTAGTCATGTGACACGGACCTTCTGAAAGATCATCCTGTAGTTCAGCTTTTATAAATAAATAAAGTCACCTCAGGCCCTTTCACGCATTTGATTAATGAATTGATCGACCAGGATGAGGAAGGAGTGTCACAGCAAATATTATAGATAAGTAACCTGAAGCTACAAAGGAGAAAACACCTGCTGTGGTGGTGGAGACTCAAAGTCCTATAACCGAATATAAACACATGTTTCTTATCAAAACTGAACACACAACATTTTAGGAATTACACTATTTAAATAAGAATAAAAAAATTCACCTACAACAATACAGAGATACTTAATAACATAATAAACAGCATTGTGCTTCAGGATGTAACAAGTATCACAAACATCAGTAACATAGTGGAGTTCATAGTGGAAATGTAGCATCCAAGCTCTAATCATTGTGCGTGTGGTGTGAAAATACATATATATATACTTGTTTCATGCTTTTCTGGTGTTTAATTTGCACGAGGTCTCGTGGTGTTTGATCAAAAGTGCATGTTCACTCACAGCAGTAGAGAGAAAAGGACACAGCTGCAGGATTGCGGTGAACTGTAACTGCATAAAAAACATTTTTACAAATGTCCTGCACTCTACAGATCACAAACAGTAGCTGTGAAAAAATGATCATATATCACTAAAGCGCCCAAAAATGAAACATTATAGTTTTCAGGTTGAGTTGTGAATGGGTTTAAATGAGGTCACTTCAGCTTAAGTGAACTTCTAAACAGTCAGCATTTCAACTGTGCTCTTGTTTGCTTAGTCAAAAGGAACCGACTGCAGCGTTGGCTGCGAGTGATGCAATTAAATAATGACGATCTCTGAGCCTGAGTCTTTAGATGTGCGGCCCTGAGGTGAGGGGACGTACAGTGGCCCTGTCAACCACACAGGGAAAAGTGCAGGGGGCAAACAGGACAGACGCTCTATTCAGACTACTCCCTGATGCCTTTCACATGACTGAGAGAGAGAGCGAGGAAGAGAGAGATGGACAGATAAGGAGGAAGGAGAGAGAGAGGGACGTAGCTGCTCAACCCATGTTGTGTTCCCATGAGCTGATTCGGTTATCCCCCGACGAATAAATTTAATCAGCTATGAGAGAGGAAACAAAGGACGGAGCTGCAGAGAATAAAGAATCTGCTGCTTATAGAATATCATTAGGGAAAAGAGGAGAGAGAGTGACGTTGGTTTGAAATGAGCGGGACTGTGTGAAAGTAAGGATGAAGGCAGAGGTGAAGGGAGGAGAGGAAAATCAAGTGCTTGGCTGTACAGAAAGGACTGGAGGAGACAAGTCACCAAAACCACAATAAGTTGTAGTAAAAATCAAAAATGACAGAATAGGAGGAATAAAAGAAGAATCTTACAGAGGAAACAAACTGTAAGACTTGTTGACATGTCATGCATTCAAATAACTAATCAAATAAAGAAATAAAGATATTAATAGAGTTTAATAATCAGCATAAAAATTCTAAGAAAAGAATTAAATTTACTCATTATAGTCGAAGCAGTGGAAAAACACGGCGCAGTCATAAGTTCCTTACATCTGAACACTCCATGTTTATTTCTTTCCCAGTCAACATGCTTCAAAACGTACCACTGAAAACATTATGTATTCATTTACGTCTTGTGATGCAGCTGCAGGGCCTGGTGGCTGAGCTGCGTGAGGGGCTCCATGCTGCCCTGACAGAGCTGGGCGAGCTGCGTCACAGGGACCACAGCCTGGAGGAGAAGCTGCAGGCCCACCAGACTGACGTGGATGATAAGATCATGGGCCTCAAGAACTCGCTCAACACTTTCAAGGTGCTGGGAGACGCTACACAGAAAACACACACACACACACACACACATATACACACAGTCTATTCTCAGAGAGGTGGGGAGGTCGCCTAAACATAATTTAGAGCATCTGACTGGAACTCTGTTGAAAATGTAAACTAATTTCATTTATTAGGCAGGAAGGCTCTGGTCTCAGACACTCACTCTCGGCTCACTGCTTGATTATGTGCATCCTTCATGCAGGAATGTATGTTTACTGTTTATTATATCCAATCTGCACATACACACACACACACATGCAGCAACTTTATAAACTCACAAATAAGCGATTTATTCACAACCAAATGTGTCGTTATGGGTTTTTTAACTTTCCCATGGTACATCTGTGCAGACATTTTTGGTATGTTTATGATGGCTCCACATGAACTGAATGGAGGTTTGTTTGTATGTGTGTCAGTTATATCATCTTTAACATGATTATGCCAATTATGTCTGTGGTTGTGCTGAAGAAGCTAAACATACTGGTGTTATTCTCACTGAAGCTGCTCCTGAAGATAAATCACCCTCCAAATCTCTGCATGTTGTTCAAAGTGGAGGAAAAGTTAAACACACAGGGATGAGACGTTTCATCTGTTTATAGCAGACGCACTAATGCAGTGATTGCGTATAATGTGTTTGCAGGAGGAGCTGAATGTGGCGTTGTTCCACATTAAGGACGTGTCCAGTCGACAGAGGGAGGTTCAGAAAAGGATAGAAATGCTGCAGTCAGAAAGCACCAAGGAGATCATCTCTGTCCCACACAGGTTTTACTGACATATACTTTGAATTCTATCTTTTTCTTTTTCAATCATTTCACCTCATTTCATCTTTAGACAGATCAGCCCTGTGTATAAATGTGAGCTCTGCTTGTATCATTAAATTTCCCCTGAGCAAGATGCAGCATGTGAATTTGCTCCAGTGCTGCTTTGGCTGTTTTTTTTTTGTTTGTTTTTTGAGGGGATGCAAAAAGGTCAACTGTGTTGTGTAACTTTGCAAATTAAGGTTTTTCTTGTTCTTGTTCTTCTGCTTTCCCCCCCTTCTCACTGTGCTGATTGGTCCTAAAGCAGGAAGAGCTCTAAGGCAGATGTGCTAACGGCATCTGGGGATGAACACATCTGTATGCCCGGCCAATCAGAACTCAGTGTTATTCAGCACTTCTTCTCCAGTCTGCCACACAGTGGGTCGCCACAGAGGAGCAACACGTCCACACAGAGTGAGTCCGTGTGTGTGTGTGTATGTGTGCTTGTATTTGTCTAATGAAAACATTTCTTATATAATAAATCCATACTTATATCATGAAACACATTATCTTTCATGGTCTGTTTGCACACAGGAGGAGGTACTATCTGCTTACAACTATATTATAGTGTATTTTAATGTCAATATAATCCTGTTAAATACAAAACAAGTGAAGGAAAGAACAATAAGTACCACTTACTCATTAAAAAGTGTGTGTGTGTGTGTGTGTGTGTGTGTGTGTGTGTGTGTGTGTGTGTTTTGCAGCCTCTACCTCTGAGAAGGAGGCCAGTCAGTCCAGGTCTCCAGGATGGGGAGAGGGGAAGAGCAGCAGAGAGGACACGGAGAACCCAAACAGCCAGACTGAGAACAGTGAGAAACACAGAGTTATTACTGCTCCACTACTACTACTGCCACTGGTGCTGCTAATAGTTTAGAGGAGAAGATCATGTCATGTCCATCATTGTAAAGCTACATTTAGCCTCACATGAAGCGTGGATAGAGGTGGAGGTTGTTGCCTGGTTGTTCTCTTGGACAATGACCATAAATTGTCTTAATTTTTTCTTTTTTTTTGTATGAATTAAACAAACAAGATATAACATGGTACAGAATGATTGTTGCCTCATTAACACTAAACAGCTTCACACTGAATCTACAGTGATGAGAATGACATGAATCTCCTAATTAAACTCTCAGAGAGAAAACAAACAAGCATGTTTCATAAAGTGTTAATTTGAAAAGACATTAAGACTATGCTAAGTACTGTAGTAATGGCAGAAATATAGTTTTAGTGGACACAGATGACACAGACTCAAAGAAAACAACTCCTTCAGTCTGACACCTAGTGGTGTAGCTGTGTCCATCAGGTGATGAGGAGAGCTGGTACTGTCCAGAGAACAAAACAGAATCTGCAGAATATGTAAAGTTAACATTTACCCTGTTTCTATGTGTGTGCAGATAAGAGGCAGCGAGCGGCTCTGGAGCTGCTGGAGTCTGAGAGAGTTTATGTGTCACACTTGTCTCTGTTACTGAAGGCCAACATTTCCTTCAACGGCTCAGAGGCGCTCGCCAGCAAAGACAAACGGTGAGACAAAGACAACTGATCTCAGTCTGACAAAAAACCCACAAACAGGCGGATCTTAAAATCCTAGAAAAACAGACAGTATTGAAACCAGCCAATAACGAAGGTAATTGAATGAGATGCAGGCATTTAATCTTGTATCCTTTCCTCGTTTTAAAGTCTTATTTAATCAGTTTCCATTTAAATATGTGCACACACAAAGTAAGGAGGACTCAGAGATGGTCTTATCTGCAGAGGAGAAGGTCTCCCTGATGTTATGAGTCATTTCTTTTTTGTCCATCCCCACTCTCACACATCCACAGAAACACACACACTGAATTTAGTTGCTACTGATCTAATTTGAGAGGTTGCAGTGAGGGGAGAACAGGAAATGAACTAATCAAATAAAAGCAGGTTATATACACACCAGCGGGGACAGAGAAGATACTCTTTTTAAAAAGACTCTAATGAAATCAGGGCTCAGCTTCGGCCCACGTGTTCCCAATGACCTGACGCGCAAATGAAAAGGTGCAACTGCTGAACTGGGTCAAATGGTATTTGTAAATGATTGCATTTGTTTTAACTTGATTTACCTGCTGCCAGATGTCTGTCACATTAGATGGCACAATAATTACCAGAAAGTTTAACATGTTACAGCAAAGTACAACCATGAAGGATGTTTGCAATTACTTCTAGGTATGAGACGGACATGGAAGGAGGAAACACCTCCTAGCCTGTCTTTGTTCATGGTCAGATTATTTGTATGCAGTCATAACTGTAGATGCTTTTAAACACATAGAAACATGAAACGTGCTTTAAAATGATTTTTTTGGGGGGGGTTCTTGGCCTTGATTTATTCTAAGGATCAATCAGCAAAGTCAATATTCTCTCTCACTGATCTCCACCTCCTCCTTTTGTTCCCACTGTCTTCAGTCCATTCCCCAGCTCTCTGAGGTTTCTGATCCAGCAGCATCTCGAGCTGCTCCACACTCTCCAGGACCGTGTGCTCAAGTGCCAGTGGCAAGGCATCATGGGAGATGTGTTCATGAGGCTCACGAGCAAAGAGGTAAGCACAGACGCAGACTGCACGATGACACATATGTGAGCTGTTGTGCATTTTTATGTCTTTGATCACTGTTAAAGCTGCTGCTCCAATGTCTGTATATGGACCCTGGTGCTTCATCTTACTAGTCTGTATATCAAAAGCTTGATGTTCAGCATCACACTTTGCTGGTCCAGGCCACTTCATGTGGAGGGCTGGTTTGAACTTGTGACTGGCCATTTATAATGAATCTGAATCACTTTGGCAGCCATGACCGGCAGAAGAGGAAATGTCAAATACCAGCAGAGCCATGTTGAGCACTGATGTATAGATGTGATACAAACTGTACGATATGATTGATGGCACAAAGGGATAAGATCCTCATAGTGTTAAAAAGACAAAAGAATAAAAAGATGCCTTTGTGTTTTGTGATACAAAGTAGGTTTTAGTGTTGACTGACCAAATCTGAGCTAATGAGGCTATTTTGTAAAAGCCAGTGTTTGGTTAAATGGCTGTAAGTGAACTGGAGGAAATGCTGTAATTGATAAGAACAATTACCCACTTAAAAGAAATAACAAGGGTAAACACCACACAGAAAAGACGTGTGAGGAAGTTGTATCATAGATGCTCTGTTTCCCTGCAGAGTGATTTCTTGGACTTTTACGTGTCCTACCTGAAGGAGCTTCCAGACTGTTTGTCCGTCGTCACCATGCTCGCCTCCAGCTCTGTGAAGACTTCTGCTCTCCTGGAGGTAAAACAACAACAAAACAAAAGCACAGTTCAGGGGAGACTGTGATTAATCATTAAACCATTATCAGACTGTGGTAAAGTCACCCTGCTGCACTAACTGGTTGTTTTCCCTCCATCCTAACTGGTCGACCTGTGCTGCCCTTTTCACTGGTTCCTCCGTCAGAGCGACATCATGGGTGATGAGTCCAAACCCTCGCTCCACACCCTGCTGCTTCAGCCGGTTCAGAGGATCCCTGAGTACCTGCTGCTGCTGCAGGTCCGATTAACACACACTGTCAACAATATACATCATGATTTCATACATGCACATTACAATGCAATAAAATAACTGAATATTAAGAAAGAAGACTGACAGTGAGATGATGCAGCAGAAACAGAAAATATATCTAATATTTCTTTCTGCTGGTGACTGTGATTACCGTATCTACTCAAATATGTCCAGAATATACATATGTAAGTCGTACGTGTGTGCGCAGGGGCTGCTGAGGCAGACAGATGCAGAGCACCCAGACTACTACCTGCTGCTGGTGAGCATCCAGCAGTTCAGGTCCTTCACAGCTCAGTATCACCACCTCCTCCAGCACAACCAGGAGCTCCTGCTGCACAACCGCAAGGAGGTCAAAAGGTCAGATTCACCAGTCTACAGATGGATATATCAATAAATAACATCACATACATGCTCCAGTGGATAAACAGGACAGTCTGGTGAGATGAGCAGTCTGTTCACTGTGCTGTGCGCCCCCTGCAGGTCGACCATGAAACAGCTGCTGAAGACGGTAGAGAGTGGGATTCAAGTGAACAACATTGGCTCGCCGTACCCTTGCACCAGTGCAGCCATGTTGTGAGTATCAGCAGTAATGTGCATAATAGAGAGTTCTGTCTGTGTTGTTTGTTGCTAAAGAGGTGATCAGGTTGAATCTGCTTCATGACCATATTTTCCAAACAGGGAACGTGCAAACCAGGTGAAGCGCAACAAACAGCAGCTCCTGGAACAGATCCAGTCTCGTCATTTCCAGGAGTGGGAGAGGGACCGGGATCCTGAAACTCATTGTTACGACACAGATTGGCCCTCCCAGCTCCCGTTCTTCAGCCCTGAGCTGGACTCACGGAACCACAAGCCAACAGGTCTGTGGGTTCACGAGTTTCTGATTATTGCACTTTGACCTCTTAATGAAGAGAGATGTGTTGCTTCTGCATTCAAGTGGTGCCATTTGGATCAGATAAAAACATTCTCAGATATAAACTACATTGTCTGAAGCATCCTGAACCTTTTCAGTAGCACATCTGGTGCAGGTATGAATGACAACCAGTCAACCCAACCTTTGGCTTTCAGGTCTTGGCAGCATCCCAGAGAGTGAGGCATCTGAGAGGTCCATGCCCTGCCAGCATCATCTCCCCTCCAGACCTTCAGACTTCCGTCAGGTTCAACCAGGATCCGCTCTGGCCGATGCTCTTGGGGAGTTCCTTCTCCCTCCGGACCCCCCAGGGATGGAGAGCCTCTATGAAGAGGATGGGGGCTCCCTACGTGACGTCTTTGACCGTTGCTCATCTGGTTCTTCAGATTCTTCTATTGACATTGCCTTTGTTAAATGTGCCAAAGCCCCCTCAGCGTCACATCATGCAATGGCGGCCAACGTGTCGACGACCCGTGATGTCTTTGGCAATGGTGGAAGCCATGGCAACGGTTACAGCAAACTGCCCAATCGAGGATGTGTCTCTCCAGATGAGGCTGTAATGATGCGTCGCAATCAGCATCGCCCCCTCCAGGCCAGCCAGCGTAAGAGCAAGGTGAGCCTGTTTTATATAGAGACAAAAAAATCTGAAACAGTTTGTGTGTCAACTCAAAATGTTCATCCTCTCTGTGTCTTCTAGTCACTGAATGGCCTGCAGATGGAGAACACAGTGAGTAGTATGGACGGTGGACATCTATCAGAGCCCCTCCAAAGAGTGGGGCTGGGCAGCCATGCAAAGCTGGAGCGTCAGGGCAGTAAAGGCAGCAAAGGGTGTCCAACCCCGTCCCGTCTGATCCACAGTCCCCTGGGAAACAGACTGGACACAGACAAACAGAGCAATGATCTCCACGGGCTGCTCAACATTGTGGGTGTCAGGACACAGAAACACTTTAGAGACAGATATCAGCTGTTGTCAAAGTAAATTTAATGTCATGCTCAACCCCGACAGGACTCTGGGATCCAATCCTGGGGGGACGAAACAAAGTGGAGGGGTGGGACAGAGGAGAACAACCACACACCCTTCAGTGAGAGGAGTCGGAAGCAGGACAAAGGAGGCTTCAGGAGCTCCTTCAAGAAACTGTTCAAGAAAAAGTGAGTGTAACATAAAAATTTACACATTAACTGTTGCTACTCAAAGATTTTACATCAATTCCTTCAAGAGTAAAATCAAAAAAAGAACTTGAGGTAAAGTCTGACCTGCAAAGGTTGCATCGTTTCTCCATCACTGTTGACAGAAAACACATGATTCCTTATAACTGTATAATGTAAAGAGGTGTCTATCTGCTCTTTCTTTCCAACAGGAGCAGCGATGAGAAGAAAGAGAAGGGAGGTGAGAAAACACCAGAGAGCCAAAACAACATCGAACAAGAGACGTCGGGGAAAAATCCCAAACTGGTGCATCTAGAGATAAACCGTGGCACAGCTGTATGAAGGCGCCTCCATCACACAGACTGATCGAATATACAGTGTAGATATCCATGCTTCAGCATACGTAACTGACTTGTTTTGTACTCTCACAGCTGCTGTATAAATGCTGTACAGGTAGAAGCCGTTTAGCTATGCAACATTTGAAAGGCAAAGTCCTACCCCCGGCCCTCATACTGAGGGAGAGCACTTAACATGGTTTGTAGTTTGGATGTGACATCAGAGGAGTTGGTTGAATCTTTTCACCATGTTCAGTGTTATTTTGTAAATCTTACAGGGTTTGTATCAGTTGGTCAAACTAAACGTCACCGGAGGAGAAGGTCTGTCAAGTCAACTTGGATTAAATATGATTACAGCTACAGTTAAAGGCCAAATGAAACTTTTTGCCAGTGACTATGTGAGTTAAGTTGTTACAAACCAAGACCACTAGATGGTACAGTTTGAGTTTCAATCCCTACACTACGGTGGCCCTGAGAGGTCAACAGACTGCAGGTTAAGAAAACACATTCAGAAAACTGGACTTGCAGATCATGTGTTGTCAAAGTAAAGATGTTTCCTGTATTTGTTTTTTTCTTTGGTTGCAGTTTGTTGGGCCCTCTGGGCCACCGTACCACACTGTAAATAGCTCTGCTCTACCTCCAGGTGCTGAAGTTTTTCAGACAACTAACACTTTTCTTTCTCTTTCCACCTCTTTTTTTTTTGTTTTTTCAAGATGTGTCATTTTGCAGCTCAAATTTCCAATCTGTGCAAACTCACGTTTTTTTTTTTTTTTTTTTTATGGCTGCTTAGTTTCTTTAGCCATAACCAGAAACTATTACACTGTGCATATACTCAGGACAAAAACCATGTAACAGTTTCAACTTTGTCTATGTTTCTATATATTTGAACAAACAACCCAATGTTTTTGTTTTTGTGCACTGAATAGAATTGTTTTGTTAAAAGACGAATCAGGAGAAAAATGTTCATTAAAAGTCGACACTGAGAATCTGATCAATGGTTCAAGATGTTTGATGAAACAAATGGAATTAAAATTATTGAACCATTATGATTATGATGATTGAGTCCCAAGGTTAATGTGAAATGCCAAAAAAAAAGAAAGAAAAGATTTTATAAAGAAAAACATCTGGTCTAATGTTCGACAACTCAGCCGAGGATTTGGAAGTTATATAATAATCACGAAGTACATGTGGGTTTAGTTGTTGAGATGTTTCAGTCTGGGACATTTTTATACAATTTTTAAAAAATGTCTCTAATTAAAAAGCTTCCACATCCTGGTCCTTAAAATTGAATTATATCATGTGGGGGAAAAAAATCCCCAGCTCTTTTTCAGCTCACATACTGAAAAGGTTTGGATCAACACAGTTAACTATTCTACTATAGGTTCAAGTATTCTCCAAATAACAAAATACAATGAAGTGTGAATGAAAAGAAAGCAAAAGAAGAAAGAAGAAGAAAAACACCAGTGTTCAACATCTGAATTTAAGAACTGAAAATTGTCCTGAGATCAAACAAAAGGATAAATACAAAACCTTGAACATGGTGCGAGTTGGAGTGGAAACACAGTTCTGTAAATCAGTGATATTAACTGGACCTGGATCCACTCACACCAGTTTCACCATGCACTGATTGAACTAATATGAGAACAGAGCTCTTTTAAAAAGCTACAAAAATCTGACCGTTTTCACTTAAAATATCCTCAGCATGATTATTCACAGTTTGTGCTTCGACTCCGACTGTGACATTTACATTGTGAGTCCATGAGCTCTCCCCAGAAATGACCAGCAGGAGTCAGCAGGTGGTTCAGTTCCTTCTTTTTAATGTGTTAACCTGTCATCTCATAAATCTGTTACACTTTTGAAACAAAATATAGGCAATTATACAGTATGTAAAACAAACCCATTTTATTTTACACTATGTACATTTCATAACGTGTGCATTGCATCATGAAAACAAAAAGACAAAGGTGATGTTAACGCGACAGAACAGAAGAGACTCGTGTTTCGTTTTAATATCGGGAGGAAAAAGGTCTTAATCCTAATTTTCTATGTTTGTGTCATAATCAAATCATCTCAATACAATCCCTATGAATTACTGTCACATGTGACCTGATCCAGGAGCAGGAGGCCATGCTGGCGTCTGCATTAGAGGATTATAAAGCATCATTCAATCTGACAGAAACTCACTTTGTTATTCTGTAAAAAAAGGGACAATTAAAAGGTAAAAAAAAAAAAAAAAAAAAGCTTGTATAGTGTATTACGACTAAATCAATACGCACTTTTAATGATTTTAAAATGAGCTGCTATGAAACAGGATGAGTTTTTGTTCTCGGGGTTGAGATGTCATGAGGTTTCTCAGCTTTCACTCATTTACAACAAAACCAGCTGAGAGGACGTGGCCGTTTGGACGAGAGCCTCGGGAACATGTTTCATTTCACACCGACTCTGCACACGGCTGATGGCTGACAAGTGGATTTTGTTTTTCTGTCTTGGACATACCACGAGGTAGACTAAAATTGGCCATAAAAATTAATCAACAACATATGTTCTTGGTGTTTGATTTTGTTTTTAAAAAGAAAAGGTTAAATCCATAAAACATGTTATTTGATGTAAACTCAGTCCTAATGTACAGGAATGTTTGGGTTTTTTTTTTTTCCCCAAATAGATAATGACCTTGTAACCAGGGTTGGTCATGCAATGCTGCTAAAATCCAGTTTCACTTCAATTGATCAAATGATGAGGAATCCATTAAACTGTATGAACTGAGCCCAAATACTAAAAGTGATGAATTAGGCTGATGATGTAAAAATGATGCGATGCAGTATATTTGGTTTGACTAATGTCTGACTGTTTGGAAAATATTTTTTTTCCTTTGTAAAACAACCTGATTAAGTGAATGAAACTTGATTGTGGCCCTGGAACTGGAACATGTCTGTAATGGCGGATGCTGGCCAGAAGCACATGTATTAACATGATCGGAGCTAAATCGTTCGCCTCAGGTCTCGTGGTTTGAGCAAATCTCTGAATCAACCGCCGGCTGCTGCTGCTGCTGCTGCTGTGCCAGGAGGCTGAACTCATCTGACATTTATCTCCTCTACAGCTCCAACAGCATTCACAGTGTCACTATGAAGGAAGACGGTGCCTGCTCCCCACTAACTACATGGCAATTTAGTATGTTGTCATAGTGTCTTGTATGATTAGTTGTCATGTTTCCAGGTGCAAAAATAAAAAAAAACTCACTGTGTGCATCTTTTATACAAGACATTGTGGTTATTTCACCACAACAGAGCGATAAGAGCGGATCAGGAGCTGGAGTCCAGAGAGAGGATATGTTAACTTATAAATAAATCATAGTGGAAACACAGTGAAGTCGTGTGCAGGGTCAATGACGTGATTTCCATCTCTCTCTCAGGTGTGGAGGAGGGACAAGCCGCCATGATGGTGCATGTTCATGTTATAAACTGTCACAGCATGGCCACGTGTGCCCGTTACAGCCACTTTTGCCACATCTATACAGAGCTGAAACGATGTCATCCATGTTGCTTTGTTGTTAAACACCGATGATGAAATGAGTCTTAAAAATCTCAGCCTGTGATAAAGTGTTATATTCTAGCACTGGGCTGAATTTGGATTAGGGGTGTACATGTAACATAAACCATCAAGTTCTTACAAAACAGAACAATTATTCTTAAAATGTTGAGTTTCCATCACCCAGAGAAATCACTGTTGCCATAGCAGTCATCACTGATCACATCCACATCATTAGATTAATGGCATTCAGTGTGACATTGATCTGATTGAGTCTTTGTTTTTATATTTTCTATTCATAACTGGTTGGATTAGTATGCACCTCTGTATCTATGGAGAATATGAAGACAGGTTTGAGACATAAACATCTGGAAACCAGTTGAACATGAGTGTAAAGGCTCAGGATTCAGCTCTGTAAGATGTCAGCATTATGAGAGATGGTGTGTGTTTTTTTTTTTTTTTTACAATGACCTAAACCTCCTCCCCTAGTGTCACAGCTTGCAAAGACTGGTAGTGTGTTGCCACATGCCGACTCTCCAACACAACACAAGACAAGCACGCGGTGCACAACAACATGCATGTAGTGTGAGCTTTGGTACAGATGTTGGCCTTTAAAAAAGTCACAGCGCTGAGGGGTGAAGATGGATACGACTGAAGTGAACCAAATGTAGCACAGAAATGAAAATGTGATAAAGAGTTAAACACCCCCACCCCGTTACTTCTGGGCTAGTTTCTGTCTTGACTAGGAGCTGTTGCTAAATGTGATTATGTGTTTTTACTGACAATAGTTACATTTCTGTCTCTAAGCAGGTTCAATCTGGACAAAGTGTGAATACTGTCCTACTGACAGGTTGTTTTCAAGCAGTGTTTTGTCTTATCCAGATGGGTGCTGTTTTCTGCTGCTGGTTATAGATCCAGTGAAACACACTATTCATTTATATGGTACAACTCTGGTTAAACGGATGTTGGCTAACAGTTAATATACACCAGGCCTAGTGTAAAAACTATGAGTGTTTTACTTCTGTGTAAATCCAGTTTTTTTTTCTCTTGGTGCTCGTTTCACGGGGCTTCGGACAGAAACACGACTGTCACTTATTAAAGACCAGACCTGTACAAGATGCACTCGTATGTGCATATTCTATGACTACACACACATACATACACACACACACACATACACACACACACACACACTGTGCATACACACAAGGTCATATATTATAATGACATCACATTTGTTTATCAAATAAGTTTTTTCTCTGTGCAAATTTTTAACACCAGTGGTTCAATAAAAATAAAAAATACCATTTAAGAAAAAAAAAAGAGGCTTTTGATTAAAAACGGAATAAAAAAAAATGAGACAGGTGATGTGAAACAGGAAACAGAAACTTATATGAACTGAAATCAAAATGTCCGCTGCCCTGGCGACTGTCGCTATGGTGCAAACGAGCAGGAAGTCTCTCCATGGTGATGCATGCAAAATGAAAAATGACCAATCAGTGCCGCTTCCTGCGTTTGCTCAGTTTGATCCTGAGCTCCAGATCATTATTAGAATAATGTCAGATTACTAAAGCTGTCCACCTGAGGAGACTGAGGGGGCGTCTGCTTCCTGTCACATGATCAGGGAACCAGGAAGTGACTTTACAGCCCTATCACTCCTCCAAGCCTGTCTGTCTCTCTGTTTGTCTCCACAGTTGTACAGAGCAACTATACACACGCCTATCTACACGACCGGTCTTTTTAGTGTTCGTCTCTGTCAAAAAAATACTACATTTATATTTACAACAATTAAATAGAGGTCAATTAAGCACTTGTGTGGTGTAGTGACGGGTATTGGAATTTGATGCTAGCAGAGGTGGCGAAGCTTTTTTAGTCTGTTTTCTCTTTTTTATCCTTTAAAAAAAAAACAAATAAAAACAGGAAAGCCATCCTGGTTCGTTAAAGTTACATCATGCCACAATAAATAAAGGTGTAGTTTAAAAAAAAAGGGGGGTAAGGGAGGAGGGAGAGGAGGAGATAGAGGGAAAAGACGACGAAAGAGAGGAAGGAAGTTTTTCTGTGCAAGATGGCTGTTCTGAGAAGCTTTAGCACAAGTAGCAGTAGCAGTAGTAGTACTAGTGTGTGTAGACGTAGTAGTAGTAGTAGAAGTAGTGTTGAAGTCAAACTTCTGTGCTGGATGCTGTTTTCCCAGTGTGCAGTATGCAGGGGGAAGGTGGGATGGTATCAGGATTCTGGGTTGAAGAGAGAGATCCCCCACCGGCTGTCACAACCCGAACTGGCCTCAGACCAGCTGCATTAACCCTCGCCCTGTCTGGAGATGGGTCCACAACCCGCTGTCCTACTACAACAAGCTTAAATCATACACATTTAACACTGCTGCGTATTTTCAATGTCTGCAAGTGGGAATCCACATCTGCACCCGCGAACTGCTCATCTCCCAGTTACACTGCCGGCATGGCCAGGTGAGAAGGTGGGGGCTGGGGTGTGTGTGTTTGGGGGGTGTTAGCGGTAGCAGGCTGGGCTGAATGTGTCTCCCGGTTGCTTACTCCCTTGTTTGCATTAGTGGTAGGCTGTCTATAGTGTGATTATGTGTGTGTGTGTGTGTACGCATGTGTTTCAGTAGCTGTTTTCGTGGCCTGCCAGGATGTAGAGGTTGCTGTGGGCTGTAGGGTTGTCTGTAGGCCTGCTCTCCAGCACCACCACTCTGCAATACAGACACACACAGACAAAAACACACACATCCACTTTAGTTTCAAGGAAAAAACATGAATGGCTTTTTATTTAATCCCCTAGAACAGCCTAAAAGAACAGCCTCGTCTGTTTCAGCATGTTCTCGTTATTCCTGACAGAAATAAATCAATGTAGCAAAATAAAGTATGAAGACATATTAAAGACCCAGGATTTATTGTAGCAACATGTACAGCCAGCCAGCAACCCACACAGGATATGGTCCAAAGCCTTAAAAAGCCCTGTTATTTGGAGAAAAGGCAGCAGAGGGATGTGATTTGTTTTGAAACTAAGCTCTTCATGAAGTACACTCTGTTTACCCAGAGGAGAACTGTGTGAAAGCTGTTAATACCGTTTTAACGGGGACCCAAAGTCTCAACGCATTCACACATCATCACTCAGGGGAACTCAGCTGCTCATTAATGATGAAACAGAAGGCACCAAAATGATCCAGTCCAGACAAAAAGTACGTCTTCATGGATCAAAACATTGATATTTTATGCAGGTTCTACTGATGGAGAAAGACTGGATGATTTTGGTGTCTATTCTGTCATGACTTGATTTGAAAAATCAACCAAAATGTTTGGTGTATTTTCTCTCTCATACACACATACACACACACACACACTTTTTATCCAAAATAGTCTCTAAATCAGTGGCATCCGGCGTCAAGCACACCTCCAGAGTCCCGACAGAAAGAGGGAGAATTTTGGGCCGTGTGTGGCCAGCGAACAGTGAGTGTACCTGGGCAGAGTGTGGCCTCTGTCCGCAGCATCTGGATCTCTACAGTCAGCACGTCTTCAGTGACAAGAATCAGAGTGTGTGTTAACAGAAGCCTAAGTGTGTGTGATGTCCATGAAGTGACAGGTTAGTGTGTATGTGTTGGTGTGTGTGCGTGTCCTCACCTGTCTGATCCCAGTAGTCTGAAGATGCGTGTGCTGTCAGAGATCTCCTGGGTGATCTGATGGAAGGAGGAGGCAAACACAGAGAGACAAGAAGTTAAGGTCAGAGCTCGTCAGGTGGGATCACCAGTCTGAGTAGTCTGATGTCGGGTGGAAGTGAAACTTCAAGAATGGTGTTTAAGCAAACTAGGAATGACCCGATTAATGGCTACTCAGATCAATCAGGTACAGGTACAACAGTCACGGTATCAGTCGCACCTCGTTGGTCTTGAAACTCCGCCCCTGCATGCCATGCCTCCAGAAGGCCAGGACACTGTCCTGGAGACAAACTGTAAAACCGCAGAGAAACAAATTTGTTTGTATTGTACAAAAGAGGACAGACAGTACATGTCATTTCACGTTCCTTCAGCTTTTATTCACTCAGTTTATAACTCTTTGATTCTTGATGTGGTCCTGAGATGCATTGTTTCAACATTAATGCCAGTGTTATATTGTTGTGATTCAAAATATGAAAGTATGTCTCTCTTCGTGTTTTTCTTTTTTACCTATGGATTCGATCTGGAAATTGAAGGTCAGCTCGGCTGACAGCTTTCTGCTGGATTTCAATCGGCCCTGGAGGTTCACTATCTTTATACACCCTGTGGAGAGAGAGGTGGAGAGTGAAGAAGCAGCTGTGGGTGAAAATCTGCTAAATCTGTTGGATTTTGATCTGAAGTCACTGAGTCTGCAAAGAGCAAACACAGCGATGTGTTTTTAAGTGTCTGTGTGTTTAACTCACTGTCAAGGCAGACTAGGATGGTGTCTCTCTCCAGCTGAGTGACGTGGATCACACATGTCTGTGGTGTGTCTGCAGAGAGAAAGATGTATTTTTAATCTCAATCAGAACAAATCATGACTTGTTACATTAACACAACAGTAATGGTCACTATGTTCTCACCAGCTTCTGTGAACCAGGAGGAGGTAGAGTTGGGGTTGACCGTGCCGAACCGGACCACCTGATTCAGTTCGGTGCCTTTACTGACAGCAACACAGATCAGAGGGTAGGTCTGCTCCGGGACCACCAACATCTCAAAGACCTCCAATGGACACGGCAACGGGAAGTCGATGTTCTGTCATGTAAAGAAAACAGGTGAAACATCAGTGACGTCTGTTATCCAGAAGGACACTGACCTGTGGTGTAGGTAGTAGTGTTGTCAGTAGTGACTAACCTACTGGAAGTGAGGTGAGGAAACACAGATGAGTAAAAACTGACCTTGATGAGCATGAACTTCTGCATTGACTCCACCCACTCCAGCAGCATGACACTGGACTGGAAGGCTCCACACAGGTACTTATGGCCTGTGTACGGGTTACGCACTGCACACGCACAGAAAAAACAAATCATTAGCTATTGCTTTAAGAGCTAACACTAACACTATGTTTGTGCTGTAAAATAATGATTGTATATACGTAATGTGGTTTTACAAGATAGTAAACTTTTGTATTGTGGTGGACATGTTACAAAGGATTATACCAGAATATCCTAAATTAGCAGTGTTGGTCTCAAAAGGTATAAAAACCTCAATCAATGACTCACCTACGCAGCACTTTTGGCACCCTTTAGTGTCTGGAATTTTATTGGACACAGCAAACTTCCTGTACACGGATAAAAAAGAATGAAGGAAAAGGGGTTTAGTGTTGGAGCTCAATCTATCAGAGGAGTTCATTAAAGTAAGTGGGTTACCTGGGAATCATCTTATCAGGCAGCTTGTGTGTGGGAATGGGTACTGGTAACTTCTGTAACTGTCTGGCCTGTTCGAACAGACCACTCAGACTATGGGAGTACAGCTGGGAGGCTTTTCCTGGAAGTGCATGAAACAGAAGTGAATAAATAATGTGGATTTAAGATTTGGAAAAAAAAAAGTATGTAATAATGTTTTGAAAAAGACATAATGAAGAGCTCACCAGATATGGAAAGAAGACAGTTGTTCATAACATATAACCAGGTACACCGTCGAGGGAAGAGCTACAGATGAAAAGTAGAGAGAAAAGAGATGCAGCCACTGATCACCACGTTGCTGCACATGTCTTATATACTACTCCCACTGGAAAGCTTCATTACCTAGTTTTCTCATATATATGTATATATAAAAAAAAATGAACGGAAATGTATATAAATGTAAATGCATATTGCTGTTAACCTCTTAAAAAGCATGATCCTCAGTCTCACCTGTTCCATTGTGGTCTCATGCAGCTCATTCAGGTTTAACGTGTAGATCCCCTCCTCAGCTCCAAATATCAAATACTGATCTGAAATACACACACAAGCATCTTAGAGCAAAGCAAAAGCTCACATTTCAGTTTTAACTACATTATTAAATATGTTACTTCAAGAGTCAGGGTGGTTTTATTCAAGATGTAACTAGTGACATATCTATCACCCTGTGAGGTGATGTTTAACACTGGATCTGGTTTCCTATTAGTTACCTCTGGTGTCGGGGTTGATCCAAGATGTGGCACAGTGGATCTTCAGGGGACAGCCGTTGAAGACCTTGGAGAAACATGCACCCATCTGCAAATATGGGGACAGCACATTAACACAGTGAAGATGAAGAACTGGACAGAAGACATGATGAGTAATGTGCAGATTATGACACAGGAATGTTTCAAGTTTTTCTTTCTGTGAACATGTTTTTGCTCAGAGAACTTAAAAGAAGAAATTCCCTTCAGGGTTATTAAGGTTTCCTGGAAAGGTTCAAAGGTTGGATTAAATGTCTGGTGGTTTTACTACGGTGTAATCCAACGAATGTGAGAAGCATGTGATTTGATATGGTGGTATATCCCTGCAAAGAATCAGCAGTTTTTCTGAAGGAGAGCTGAAAGAGGTTGTTACTTACATGGACTTTGGGTGTGGGAGGGAGGCCATTACTGATTGGCTTCTGGGTCAGACGGATAAACACACGTACGCACGCACACAAAGAGAAACACGAACACAAAATCAGTCAGCACATGATGGTAAGTGATCCTGGTGACACCCTGTAGGTCAATATTACACAGGGTATCAGAAGACGACTGAAGCTGAAGTTGCACAATCTCTTGTTTTTGCTGCAGCACCATGACGTCAGATTTTCCTTCAAGATCACCAAATCTTACAAAGTACCTGAACGTTTAAGAATTTAGGGGAACTATATTCTCCTGCAACAAAACTTGAATGGCAAATCCTTGTGCAGTGTAGGCTTTGTTATTGGCTTGGGAGATGCTAAATCACACCATTCCTCTGCACAGGTACCATGACAGTGCGGTGACATGAACATAATCCCTCTCTGGCACTCTGCTCTCACAGAGAGTCTGACTTTTCTGCTCTGTGCCACAGCACTTTGATAATTTCACCGATTAATTAACAAAATGGAAAATGAATGAAAACTTCTAATTTTGAAATGGTTCCTAAGGAACTTCGTCAGACATCTCTGGAGATCCCCGGGTCACGGCTCTAGATCCAGGTCTGCTTACCGGAACATCCTTCTTGTCTTTCCGTATGGGGACACTAGGGGGCATAGTGGACTGTCGCTCTGCTGGACTGTCCCTCTCACCATTGTGTGGAGAGTTCAGCCCATTACCTATGACGACAGAGACAATGTGTTTGAGTGTCAGAGAGACTGAGAGAGTTTGTGAGTGTGAGTGTGTGTGTGAGGGAGAGAGAGAGAGGGAGAGTGTATGTGCAAATGAGGATGTGTCTTTGAGGAATAAAGTGAGTGAAAGAACAGACAGTGACTCTGTAACAGAACTTCACGCCACTCACACTGACATGTTCTCATAAACAATGTTGGTTTCAGTGAGTACAGTCTGATCTACAGGACTAGAGACACAGAGGAGAGTCACAATAAAACAGTAACAAACAAATACTGGGAGCAGAGAGGGAGGGAAGGAGCAGGCTAGCAGGAAGAATGCAGAGGATCAAATATAGTCATGACCAAGAGGTGTCAATGTCCCATACAGTTTGTCACCGGGCAGGCAGTGGTCAATAAGAGATTAACTGTGGCTGGATAACAGCCAATCAGCATGCACTACTGTGTTCAATGAGTTTGTGTTGGCTGAAAAATAATGAGACTTTTTTTTTTTTTATAACAAGTCTCTGTAACTGCAAACCAAATCATTTCCTGTAAATACTGGAAGGATATCACACACACACACACACACACACACACACACACACACACACATTTGTGCACACAGCATGCTTCGTCACCAATGCCTGCCTGCTGAAGGCTTTAAGGACCATTCCAGCATAAATGTACATTTCTAGCCTGTTTTCCATCCTGTCAGTGTAACGGTGCAGTTCACCGTGTTGTCCAGGGTGTTTAACCGTCTTTCTGTGAAGCAACTCCAAACACCACAAGAAACAACTACCTACATTTCAAAGTTTCTCACAAAAACTGATCTGAGAATCCAGAGCCAACCTGAGCTGATCATCATAATCAGACCTGCCTTTTTCTCAATCATTACAGAAACCGGATATATGCTAAATTACAACTCTACTAAAATGTGCTTTTCCTTCTGTGGAAGTGTTACCACCACAAAGCAGGGGTATCATTCCCACTGCTTGAGATAATATGTGGAAAATATTTGGTGCATTTTTTGTGTTTGATTATTTGCATTAGTAAAGCTGCAAACAGGAACAGGAAAGACAATCATATAATGGGAGGAATGAGTTGGTCTAGCACTCAGTATAGATAGAGGTTTGATTCATTTGTGCACCATCATGACAGTGTATGCTGTTGCCTGTGTTTAGATGAGCCAGGACAATGTTTTCTCCTCTTCCTTCTTCCTCCTAGGAAGTGAGGGGAAGTGGTAGCAGACTACTAGCTGTTGACTGATTGGGTTAAAGAACCAATCAGACTTCACAAAAGATGACAAACAATCATATTGAGCAGAGGCTGATGGACGGAGGGAACTACGAACAAAAAAAAAAAAGTTAAAAAAGCACCATTGTTAATGAACTCATGGAACAAATAAATTAACCAGACTACGAGGACTGACTAATGGGAGGTCACACAACCAGTCGAGGGGGACGACAGGGTCTGCGGAAATGACCAATCTACCAATCGGCTGCTCTTACTCTCTTCCTTTTCCTCTTTTTCCTGCTCCTCTTTCACCTCCTTCAGCACCTCCCATGCCTCCTCCAGCTCCTCCTCTGTGTGAGGCGTGTGGAGCCACTCCCAGAAATGCCTAAAGCTCCCATCATCCTCTGGGGCAGAATTTTCGGCGTCCGTACGCTTCGGGCTCTCGTTACCTAGGCTACTGCGGCGGTGGGGTGGCAGCTTCGGGGGTGGGGGCCGTGGGGGGACGTTAGAGGCGGGCCTGGCTGGGCTCGGCGTCTCTGGGACTGGACAGCGTTTGATGGTCCCTCCCCCTCCGCCGTCGTCCTCGCTGTGTGATTGGCTGTCGTCCTGTTTTTGTAGTTGCTGCTGCTGAGATGAGCAGATGGACTTGGGCTGAGAAAGGAAACAGAAAAAGAGTTCAAACAAAAAGTCCACAAACAAATAACTAATGAAGTAACTAGTTTGTTAAACAGAGGTCAAAGCAACCATATTACAAAAAGTTACTTCATACCTTGGGGGGAAGCGGGGGTGGGACCTTTGGCCTCATGATAGTGCTTGATTTACTGAAGAATGAAAAGACAGAGGATTTGAGACGCTACTTGATGAGACCCTCATAAAATAAACTAACTGCTTTTTATTACAAACATGAGTTACACTGGGATCAACACCACTGAGGCTATGGTTTCACTTGCCATTTAAAAGCTTTTTTTTCTCCTGTCTTAAATCCTGAGGCAATCACATCACATATTATTGTTTTCATACTTGTTAGAGGTCTGTTTTCTTAAACTACTGAATAAGCTTGGCAAAGAAGCACAGCCTCACTGATTAAATCTGGTTTTAACGTTTGTTGTACTGACATCCTGATTTATTTTCTGAACTTGAAAAAAAAACCAAAAAACTCTGAAATAACAAGTCTAACCATAGCCTGAAACTTTCTGACACTAAGACAGAGACAAGGTAACTACTGTGTAAAGTTAACTACTAAATACAAAGAGAGACTGACATAACAGAGATTATTATGAAACACTGGAGATAAAACATTTGTAAAATCTCTGAGAATAGTAGCACTGATACAGGAAAAACTGATGACATGATACAACCACACAGGCTTTTTTGTTAAAATACTATTATTGCAATATATTTACTAATTACTACAATATATATACTATTATTTTTACTTGAATCTAAAATATCACATTCAATGTATTCTCTTACATCGATCCATCTGTTAAACACAATATTTAAATCAAGCAAAAATGCAAAACATTATTGGTTGCATTTTACTCTTTTTTGTCATCCAATTCAAAATCATATCATATTTTGAACTCTGACCAGCACTCTATTCACAGAGACTTTATTATTTCTCCTTAGAGACTACAGATTTAAGGAGAAACTTGTTATTGACTGACAGACAATGAAACAATCAGAGAGCAGAGAGGCTGGGAGCCAATCACACTGAACACAAGAACGAAGATGCCGGTAAAAATGAGTCACAGTGATTTGGCTAAATGACTGTCAACAAATATATATATATATATGTATGCACTCAACAGACTTATCAGTTCACACATTCAGGACTGGGAGCTAAATAGCTAATATGATGCAAATGTCATATTGTAATGGAATTGTAACGGAAAATGTGGCATGGTGGTGGGACGTGAATGGCAAAGGTTCTCCCTCTATTAACCAATTCTTGAGGAGGGCAAAGAAATGTTGCTGATGCAGACATTGCAAAAGGATTTCCAACACAGCACTGTCTGCACTGTATCAGTGACACCAGACCTTGTCTTCCTCTGGAGCTGGTTTACCACTTATCAAAAGGAAATCAATGAAATAATGACAGCAATGCTTCAAGTTGGTACACTTGATGTGCAGGTTTACCGTCCAAATCTTTTCTGGTGTCACAAGTTATTTTAGACAAAATAACCCTAAACCTTTTTCTACATGTAAACATGCTCTCTTTCACTTAATGCTAAAAATGAAAAATATGTATTCAATCTACTGTGAGCAAAAAGCCTAAAACATAAAGTGCTAATGGCTTTTCTGACTTCAGTGGAAAATGTCTGTGCAGAGGGAAAGCTCAAGTCCACCGCAGACATTTGGCTTTTGCACAATCAGGGACAAGGCTGGGCGCCAAATACACAGTTTTTTAAAGACAGGAGACAACAGAAGGCACACGCGCGCACACACACACACACACACACACACACACACACGCTCACACACACAGTTGGTAGCACAGGCGGAGAACAAAACAAGACACAGCAAATAAGATGTCAAGGTCATGAGGCTCTTAACACCAAAACTACACCCAGGCCTCATATTTTGTACTTGACAAAAATCTAACCTTATAATCAAGGAAAATTAAATAATAAGATGGAGCTGGATTTACATGTAGCTATAATGTACTATTTGATGCTGTGGATTTTAGACCAATCCCTGTTATTACTTGACCCTGTGCATCTATGGAAGTAAAGTGTCGTAAAACTTCTATATCAACAGCCACCAGGTGAGTTTTTTTGGGTTAGGGTTACTGTTAGTAGTTATTAAACTTCACACAAGTAGTAACAGCATGGAGAACACACGGGCTGTAAACACACACACAAACACAGGTGGCATATGTGTGGCATGATGGTGGGGTGTGCCGCATAGAGATGCATGGATGAAACTGTGGCAAAGAGAGGAAGAAATCCTCCTTGTCCTACTCCTCATCCTCCTCCTTTCCTCTTTGAATAGAGGGAGGGATGTGCGGAGAAAGAAAGAGAGATGGGGAGACAGGGAGGGAGAGGCTTCCAGTTCTAAGACTGGGAGACAACTTACTGGGTGTGAGTTTCATCATCATCTGCACCATCATCATCCTCATCCTCATCATCCCCTAAGTGTGCCACATGGCCCCTGGGAGAGGAGGTGAAGATAGGAGTGGGGAAGAAGGGACAAGGGAGGGGTGGAAGACAGGAAGGAAGATAGGAGAAATAGGGAGATGAAGAAGGGAGAGCATAGGAGGGAGAAAGGAAGCAAGCATAGGAGGTAGGAGATGACAACAGTACGAGGAGGAGGAGGAGGAGGAAGAGGAGGAGGTGGAGGAGGTTTGGGGGAAGAAGGGGAAGGGGAGGGAGAGCTGAGTGAAGCTTGGTTCACAAACTACCTCTAACCCCTGAACCCAGATCTGAAAGGACTGAACAGATCCAAAGACAAAGTGGAGCCTTATGTTCATACAGAGATTATTGCTGCCAATTACCTCCACAAGCAGACTCAGCTCAACTGTTTAAACCTATACAGTCCTGACAGATCTACACACCCCTCCACAGTAAACCTGACCACTGATCAGTCAATTCAACTCCCTGCAGTTTATGTCCACTAAATCCTCAAACATCAAGTGCACAGAGAACCAGGCCACTTTTGAAACTGGTTTCTACCTGCACCTCTGTCTTTAAACAGAAACACTGCTGACTGTACTTTGCTGTGCTTTTGAACAGTGACTGAACACCTGCAGATATTTCACAATAAAAGTCTACCACAGAGCCTTTTAATGTGAAACGTGTGTGCAGGAAGTGATGAGTCTGATTGACAGTAGTTTTACACTGATCAAAAACACAGCAAAGCAGAAGCATGTGGAATTAATCAGAATAAAACAGTGTCTCTATTTAAAAAGAGAGATCCTGGGCAGATGGTATGTTTTTTTAATCTTTTATTTGCTTTATTAGATTTTATTCATTTGAACCTGACATGACCTGAGCTATTTTTGAGCACCTTTGCAGCAATAACAAAGCCGGTACTGTCTGTCTTTGGAAAAAGACATGACTGAGCTCTCTCCATTCAAAGTAAATATCTTGCAGTCCCATTAAACAGAACCTTCAAATCTTTACCATATACAATATACTAACCCTTTTCTTCTATTTAGATATAGTTAACTACACAAATATACTGTGACAAACAGTCAAGGTTGCGTGGTTAACAATCAGACCTCTGTCTAAAAGCCTTTGTCAATAATTGCTAACGGTCTCTCTGTCTTGAGGTTGGATTTACAACGTCATAATAAATCACACCTGCCTGTCACAGATAAGCAAGAAAAAGCCACTTTCATCTACTTGTCAGATTCCTGGTGTAACAGTCTCACCACATCTTGAGTGGTGCTCAACAGAGCTGCATTTACTACAGGCCTGTAAACTGCCTGACTCTACAAATGGCGGCCCTTTGTCTACAGATGTGTAAACTCTCTTTAACCTTTGTTACTTTGCAGACCAGAGAATTCAGTGAAACACATTTGTTGTAACAGATCATTGGAAACAGAAAAGCACATAACTGAAATCATCAACATTGTCTTCGGGGCAAGTAAGAAGAATTTCTCCACAGAGATGCCAGGACAATAGCTAGGGACACCCACTGCAGCTTTGGCTAAGAAACTGCATGTGCGTGCATTTGTGTGTGTGTGTAGGTGAACGCACACATGAGAGTGTGAGTGTGTGTGTGCAAGCCATGCTCTGCGGGAAGCTCCTATGAAGCACAGCCTTGTCCTGATGACAACAAAGCGTGAAGCAAAGCCGCAGAGGGATAAATAAGACCTGAGAGAGTCCAAACTGCTGAAAGCCACGATGACAGCCTGTAGGCGTTACAGTAGCATTAGTTGCGTGTGATTGGCCAAATTAGTCCTGCCGTTATCAATGATTGGCTGATGGGTGGGCGTGGTTAGAAGACCAGCAAATCAAGGCACCATGGGTCAATCAGGATGCCAGAGTCTGACTCACCTCTGCTGAAGCTCCTCCTCCACAGACTTCAGAAGACTCCTGTTTGTTGAGGAAGTGAAGAGAAAAGCACACAAGGAAATAAGAGGCAGGGGGAGAAAAAAAACCTAATTCAAGAATTTATTTGCTGAGAGTGAAAGTCTACATGCTTTAGAAATCATCTTGCCTCTGGAGGACATTCTGTTGCCCTGATCTGAACCTGAGCTCTCTGCCTACAAAGCACACTTGTTAGTTAGCGGAAGGCACAGGCAAACACGCAGCCTTGACATCCTCAAACTACAATTATGAATAAATCATCAAGCCTACAGCATGAAATTTCTTCCTATCTCACAGTCTGGCTCTCCACAACTTTGTCCGCAACTTTCCTCAATCTAGACGGTTAACTGTAAAAACTAGGACAGTCGCAACTGTAGATAAAGGAATAGGAGGAAGAAAGAGAAAGAAACAGAACACGATGAGACTTAAAGTGAAGGTGAGACTCACTTGTTTCCCCCCAGCAGACTTGGAGAATCATGCCCATACTCCAGCTGCAGATCCTACAAGAGAGACAAAAGGTGTTACTACTGTGACATGATATTTCATAACCATTTCATTTAATGAAAGGATGCTATGTATCTGATTTCTCCAGAGGCACAAACAGGGCTGAAGCTCTGGGTCATGTGGCTGAATAAACCACACTGAAGTAGTGACCACAACTGAAACCCTGTTCAAGTGCCAGAATCACTACAGGAGCTGCGACTGTAGCAGCAACAGTTAAACTAGACGTAAAACCATCCCCATAAGACTTCATAACCACAGAGGTACACAGATACAGTGTATACAGTAGGCACGTGGCTGTATGCACAGCTGTATGCGTATAGATTTGACTCTTGCTGAGTTCACATTGTGGCATAATAAATGTATTTAACGTTTGCCTATAAATGGAATTACAGGTACAAGAAAGGCAGTGAATAATAGAGAGAAACTGAGTCAGAGGAAGATTTTTCTGGACTCTAAAAGAGTAAAACAATTGTTGAATTCCTGCTTTATCCTTATCAGCCAAAGTAAAAACAAGAGCAGGCTGATAAATGTAGACATGTGTGGTTCCCAAACTCTTTTGGTCTGTGATGCCCTAAGATTCATAAATGTGTTTATGAACTGACATGACAAGTTATGAACTGGTTTCACCCCAAAAAAGGTGAAAAGAGATTGTTTTTTTTCTGTTTTCACACCCCTTTGGCCTGTGGTGAGACCCAGAGCTCGACAGGCTGCTGTGCCTCGTTATGGCTGCAAAGCTATGAGTGAAAAATGGCTGATCTGTGCCCAGTTGAATATATTATGACTCACAGACAGGTCCTGTCAGACAAAGAGCTGCTTCTGAGCACAGCAGCTTCTTGAATGTGAACAGGATTATGGAGACTGATTAATTTTTGTGTGATTTGCAGCAGCTCCGGTGGAGTTCAGTTCAAACCAACAGTACATACAACCACAATGTGAATGCAGCATTGTGCCACAAAAAAGATAATGACATAATGCAACAAGCGTGCAGAAGGCAACACGCATACTGCGAACGAAGAGATAGACACAGACATACAGTCGAACACACAAACACACACGCCCACACCGAAAAGGCCTCATTGCTCTGGTCAACTATAAGACGCAAGAGGTTAGAGAAGTAAGCAGCAGTGTACGGAAAAGACACACACACACACTTTGTAGAGAGAGAGACAGATCAAGAGAAACTGAATGTCAGACAAATACCAGGTAAGTGTATATAAAGTAAGTAAGTAAGTGTCTTTGAGCAAGGCACTAAATCACTTCTGACCTCCAGCCTTCTCCTGCATGTGTTTAAATGTGTGTCTTTGAGATAATGAGTGTGAGTGCGTGTGTGTTGCTCCACACAAGTCTCACATTTCCCCCAAAAAAACACAGCCACAAGATTTATAATTTGATTTGACTGACTGTAACATTTGTGTGCACTGTATGTGTATCTGAAAACAGGAAGAACGACAATAACAACAATCACTAACGACTTTTATCACCATGACGACTACAACACCAGTTAGTGAGGCAAAAGCCAAGGCTGGAAAAAGAAGAACAAAATGAACAGTAACAGATGGAAGGACCAGAATAGATGGAACAAATATGTGAAAATGAACAAAAATACATGTTGGGACACCGAGCAGCCAAAGCAATCAGCAGTCTGGAAAATTAAAAAAAAAAAAAAAAAAAGAGAGGGAAGAGAAAGAAAGAGAGACAGCAGGGGCTCGGAAAGCAAGAGAGCCAAAAGAAGGACAAGTTCTTGCCCTTCGTAAAAGGAGTACAAATTAAAAGTGTGGAGTGGGTGAGATGGAGGTATAAAAAAAAGAAGGTATAAGGTTAGAGAAATGAAGAGACTGAGAATTAAAAATAAAGCGAGAGAAGCAAAGAGAGAGTGAGAGAGAGAGAGAGAGAGAGAGAGAGAGAAAGAGTACTACCAGATTAGATCTCGCGGTATAGTAGAGCTCCTCAACACAGTCCAGATAGGGTTCAGAATCACACTGGTCAGCAAGACAGAGCGAGAGAGACCTCAGTTAATACATTAACCTGGACTGATGGAGGGGGCAGGGGGGGTAGGAGGGGGGTGGGCGGGGGAGGAATGGAGGCAAGGTTGCAAGAGAGAGGATGATAAATGAAAAATGGATGAAGGCCAAAAATGTTCTGTGACGTCAATGGATCGGCAAAGACAGGGGAGGAGGTAGATACTGGGACATTAATCTGAAGAGAGGAGGCGATGGATGGGAGACAGATTAAACAAGGCATGAATGCACCTGGGAATAAACTGGGGGGGGGGTAGTATTTCTTTATAAATACTCCATGTTACTTTCATCCATTTTCCTGCTGTTGCTATGGACATGTTTTTTGTTTATTATGACACAAGAAGTTCAACATGCTGAATGTTGCTCAATCCATTGACTCATCAATCTCTCTGTATTTGCCAGAAAGTCTTCAGGCTCCTGCTCATCCTTTTAATAATCTGTTACAGGATTATTGTAGTGATGATTTAATTGATTTACAATGCTGCACATAGTACTATAATCCTGAGCAGAAAGATCTTGGAGAGATAAAAAAAAAAAACACCCTAGTCAGCAAGACTGAGAGACACCCCATGTTATTGGATTACTTTTGAGGAGAAGGGAGAAGAAGGGAAAAGGGGACGAATGTCACTGAATGTCATGAAGACCTGCACATATGGCTTGTTCTTTAATAATAAATAGATGGAGTGACAGAGACAATGACTGGTTATAAAGATGGCCGACATGACAGCACCCCGAAAGTGAAGCCAAAATATCTCAATTGCCCTGCGATGGATTAATGCTGTGTGAGTCCTTAATTTTTCTTGTGGTGGGTCTGGAAGATGTATGGGCGGCTCCAAATGACATCACTGGCACAAGATGGCAGCGCCCATATCCAGGACATTTTGGCTTCATTTTTGTACACAGCATCATCCATCTTTATATACAGGCACTGGACAATGGTAAGAAGGAGAGGAGGACTCGACTTGATTTTAGGATGAGTTTTCTCAGTGGACTTCAGTGGACGAGTGATACAAGAGTTGTGGGAAAAGTGCAGGTGCAAAGAAAGGACAGAAAAGGTGGGAGACAGTGAGGGGAAGGGAGGACTGACATTGTGACTGTGCATGAACCCTGCACCATCCCATCTGTTCACTAGCAACAACTCTTTTCACAAGTGGGAGAAAAAGTCTAACTATCTTCTGAGGGCCCTAGTGAGAAATTCCTGTTAGGTACAGTACAGTACGTGTCCATCCATGCCTGTAAGTAAGGAGACATTATGGCAAGAGAGCTGTTCACAGTTCATAGGCAAGGTGGGACATAGAGTCCCTGTAGTAAACGTATTCTAGGTCTGTACCAGTGTCTCTGAGCTACAACACAGACTGGATTCCTCCACAGGACGGCACCTCGATCGGATGCCTGCACCTCCTTTCACTGCAAAGGGGCAGCAGCTCTACTCTGAACTCCTCTTTTTATCTTCTGTCCCTGCACAGAAAACTAATTTTGTCTGCTTTTATCCACAATATCAAGCCTCTATGCACAAAGCAAATCAGATTACAAGGTGGGAAAAGAAAATCAGGTTATGGTGGAAAACTCCAAGCAAACACATTAACATTCACTGCTTTTAGAGTTCATTCTTACTCTACTGACTGCTCTCAAATCTGGTTTCTTCTCTACTCAGTAAAAGATTTTTGAACCATAGCTGACATAATCCGGATAGATCAGGACGTCACGTCCCCATTGAAAACGCTTCGATTCAATGCTCTATCCTCCAGAGTGAACTTCGTAGATGGGCTTCATGTTCAGTTCACCAGAGACTGACAACATTATGGGGTTGGTCAGGGTGCTTTCCGTGATTAGGTGAGGATCAGCCATGCCAATAGTGGTGAAGTGACATTCACACAAACCATTCAGTATAATCTCATACACACAGACAAACACACACACATAGAGAGAGACATAAACCACACGTAGAAACTCACCGGTTCATGATGGGGCTCTGTCTCTTTTCTCAATGGAGGATCAAACTTCACCTGACCAACTGAGAAAGTAAAGAAGAAAGAGACAGACAGTGGTGATGAGGAAAATCTACCTGAAGATGAATTTGTTTGTGTTGATCTTGTGTGCACACTCACAGTTTATCTCAGACAGTGTCTTTCCTTCCCTAGTGCTCCTGCTGGTGGAACGAATACGATGAGGAACAGAGACCGGAGACTAGCAGGAAAGAGACAGAGACACAAACACACAGTCAAGTAGCTGCTGTGCAAAGAATATACACAGAGTAGTAATTCACACCGCACTTGAGAAGATTACAATAGGCCAAAGAAAGAAAGAAAAAACAAAAAACGCTTAATCCCTGTGCTGTTTCCTGTGGGTGGGATTTGATGACACAGCAAAACAGCCAGCTGCACTCTGCGAGCAGACAGCCAAAACATAGCAACACAGATGGAAAACACAAACTTTGCAGGCAACACCATTGACGTTTCATTCATTGTCTAATGTACAATATTGCCCATTAAAAAATACTCTGGACGGATGGTTGTCTTCAGTCTAAAGATGTAGATTTAAACCACAGCAACCTCAAACCATGCTGGTAAAGTGACCAGGGAAAGACAAACCAAGGCTCTAATAGATCCATATAAGAAGCCACATCTGTAGCACAGAGCAGTCAACAGGTATGTCAGTTTGAACAACCACTTACAGTTGTAATCAAGTCCATTCTCATAACACACAAATCATGGTTAGTAGCTGTAAAGGCAAAGATGAAGATGGATTCCACAATCCCCAGTCTTTTCATAATGCATCCTGTATCCTGTGTTTCCAAACCACCAGATGGGGAGATAAAGCTTTGATCTTTTAACCAGAGCTGGGTAAAAAACAAACCAAAACTATTTTCAAAGCCCTGGACAGAGACTCATGTCTCATAGATTTCCGATATTTTCCTGAACCTCAAGGTTATTAGAACTGAGTCTTTAGTATCGTTTTCATTCTGAAACCCCACTATTAAAGAAAACATACAGGAAATGATCACAATGTCAACACTATTAACGTAAAAACCATTTGAACTCTGTGTGGTTTAGATGCATTGTTGTAAGTATGAGTATGATGCTGACAGACTTTGGAAACCATCTTTATGAACCTGGACGTTTCTATATTGCCCAGCTGCTGCAACAGAACGAGAATGAACCAGCACTGTGGTATAGCAATATGGCCGCTAAAGAATCTACATAATGTTGTCATGGAAATTACCTTTTTTTTTTTTTCTCCATACATAGTGTAGTGCATGTATGACATTTATAAAACTGTGGTATTCAATACATATCCTTAGAAATTAAATATATGCCTCTGGACCAACAATAAAACACTCTGATAATCATAATTAAATCAAATGCAGTATTTTATTCATTAAGTCTAAACCTCATCCATCTAGTTTACTGTATGCACATAAAGGCCAGTATGCTACCGTCATAATTACAGGGTTATGAAGATGTTTTGATTTATTTTGGCACAGAATATATAATCTAATCATATTCTGCACTCTGTGAAGTTCAACCTCATGACTTATCTTTAAGCAAATATTTGATATAATTGTTCTATTGCTGATTAATCAGTTATTGATGGTGTAACTGACAAGATTCCATGACTTCGATAACTGAGGGAATTAAAATTGTGACTGTATGATCCTATCAAAACAACCCCACCAGCTGATGTGCATGTCAACAGAAAGGCATGAACGTTTAATACAAGCGCTCACTGGTATGTTGAACTAATTATACAATCGCCATGGCAATCCATCAACGGTCTGAGCCTCACATGCCAATGTCAGTTTCCATGACAACACCAGTAGACACTCAGTTGAATGGAAAATCCAGTTTCAGTTCATTCAGTTCTGTGGTCGTCCTCCTCCATTTGAAAACACAACTGACAGTCCAGTTAGAGTGAAATCACTGCAGACACCGCAGCCAACCCTGGTACCTTCCTACGGGCTGCAAAACGGGGTGCGCGCCGAGCACCGGGGCTTATGGGTAGGAAATGACCTCTGTACTTAAACTGAGGAGGAGGTCGAGGATGGGGAATGGAGACAAGAAGACAGGGGGGGAAAAGAGAGGGAGAAAGAAGGAGAAGAGAAAAGTAAGGAGAGGGGAGAAGTGCTACAAGGAGGAAGAGGAAAGAGGAAGATGAGATGTAGAAGTAAAGAGAAGAAACAAAGAGTGAAATGAAAGACAAACAGAAGATAGATGGAGGAAGAAGTGCTCAGAGTAAAATAAGAGGAGGGAGAGGAAAGAAGGAGTAGGGGACAAAGAGCAGAAAGATGAGTCACATGTGCCAGGGAGAGGAGGGACTGTGGTTGAGGACAGTATGGATGAATGGCAGCGGATGGCGGAGGAATTTAATGAGAGAGGAACAAATGAGGAGACAGAAAGAAAACATTTGAAGGGACGGAAGAAAAGCGAGATCCAGCAAAACATAATCATTTCTCTGATGATGAGCTGCCTTGAAGCTTGATGACACTTATCTTGGGAAAAAAGCAAAACCTCAAAAAGAGGGTCAAAAGTTACCTCAGGTTCGGGGTCGTCATCGTCAAAATCGTTGAAGGTGCTGTGGTCGGGGTTGTTGGCTTTGTCCAGCAGCTCGATTGCCAGCGTCCTGCTGAGGGGCTGCGACACGAAAGGGTGCTGAAAGACCAACAAAGGGAGGGAATGTGTGTCTGTTAGAAATGACTAATACTCTAATAACCCCAAAAGATTTAAGCTGCGACAGATGTTTGATGGGTCTGGGCCAGTTTGTTTAACAAACAGTATATTTTCAGTACCAGAAGCATACACCTGAAAATGTTGCGCTTTTATGAGAAATGGAAGATAGAATGAGGTTTTCAGATAAGATGAAAAAAGTAAATATGTTGTAGTGCTGCTCACCTGCAGGAGTTTCTCAGCTGTGGGCCTCTTCTTTGGGTTCTTGGTCAGGGCGAGTTTGACAAAATGGTGGAAGTTATTTGTCCTGTTTGTTCAGCAGAGAGAGGGAAGACAGAGAAGAGGGGAACAAGTGAAACACAGACTTGATAAAACTGTATGGTTTATACTACTACATTAAATGTGTCTGAATGGCTGTAAAAATGTGAATTAAGAAGAGCGTGTGACCTGTGGGATCTCACCATTTGAGTTTATCTTTCAACTTAGGAGGCTGGAAATTACTCTTGGTCATTAAGAACAGAGCCCTGTGTGGAAAGAGGGAAAGACAAGGATTAATCCCAAAGGCTTAACAGTAACTTAATGTTAAACAGTGAGGAAAGTGCAGCTTGCACAACATGCAATTATCAAGACTACACCCTTCAGAACATCTGCCGCAGATTCTTAAGTTCAAAGTTTCTCATCAATTTACATAGAAAAGGTCCCACTTTACAATGTCCCAGTGTTTTATTGTAGTGTTGATATCCTTAAGTAGATATTGTTCATGTGTGGTTGCAATAAGATGGAGAGTGGGGACTGCTTTGTTGTGACATCACAAAGTTACAGAAGTCCTGATTTAATGATTGTTTTAAGGCTGAATTTGATTAAATGAAACTCATGTAAAATCAGTATCAGTATCAGTGCTCTACATGTAGGTTTTCTGCTCCAATCACTATGTAAAGTAAGAATTTAATTTTCCATATCCATACCATATCTATTGTACACATCAACACCTAAACACACTCCCCTTACCTCATGGGGTGCAAATCAAACATTGGTGGTTGTAGTTCAGCCAGCTCTATTGCTGTGATTCCCACAGCCCAGATATCACACAGCTGGTTGTAACCTCCTTTCCTCTCCACTGCTGCTACTTCTGGAGCCATCCTACAGACGGAGAGAGACACAGAAGGAGGGCAAGGAAAAAAAGGGGAAAGAATTAACAAAAGCGGGTTAATTAAACAGCTAGACACAAGAAATGATTGTGTTTTTTCACAGTATTTCCCTGCAGAAGCACAAAGGGTTCCCACTATGACCTTGATCTACAACTCCCCTGACTTCCCTATGAACCTCTGTCTGTCTGCGTCTCTCTGGAGCTCAAAAATACTATTCATTCCTGGTTTGTTAAGGTTTTGTGAAGATGTGCAAAATCTGGATTCACTACAGCAACCATCAGCTAATGCGATAAATGCATGAGACATGTCCGTCGAGACACTCCTGCAGGATGACGCTGAAGACAAATTCCTTCAGCCTGCCTGATGTCAGACCGTTTATCAAATTCCTGCACTTTCCCCAACTGATCAAAGGCCTCTTGAGTGCAGTGGGAAGTTGGATTTTATACATTTATTTGGCCTTGCATGCTTATCAACATGCAGCTTTACATGAGGTGACAGAAAAACAAGCACAACTCACCAGTAAGGAGTTCCAATGAATGACTTCCTCTTGGCTAGAGTTGCTGTGATCTGGGCTGATACACCAAAGTCAGCTGTGGAAGGAAGACGGGGGGAAGGGAGTAAGACAGGAGAAAGAAAAGGAGAATAATAGAAGGGAAAGAGTGAAAGAATAGGAAAGGCAAGAAAGAATGAAGACAGAATTTGAGAGAGAAATAAATTTTAAAAGAGGTGAGAGTAGGAGTGGCAATGATTATATGAAGGGGGGGGGCACGAGTGAACAGAGGAGCGAGAAAAGAAAACCTAGTCAGTGAATGAAGCCTTTAAGACTCAACCTTTTGAAGCAGAGGGAAACTGCGTGTTCCTCTTACCTAGTTTAACATAGCCGTTGTCTGTCAGGAGGATGTTGGCTCCCTGTCAGAGACAAACACGTCATGTGTCAAGACACAACAAGACAAATCTCACAACAGGTCAATTCAAGTGAGCGAGCAGGGAAGATTTATCATCACCTGCAACTATGAATCAGCAATCCTACATGATTACTAAATGAGCACTATACATGACATACAGGTGACAGAAGATGATATATGGTGCTAATTATTTTATCACATGCCTCTCCAAACTCACCTTGATGTCTCTGTGCATCTTGCCTTTATTGTGAAGATAATATAAACCCTGGAAACAGAATCACAGTTTAACGACACATAACTCAGGTATGTCTATGCAGAACTGTACAGATTAAGCAGAAAAGCCTATGAACAGGTGTCCAAGCTCTTCACAGAGAAATGAAGCAGTTCCAGATAAACAGAAGACCTCCCTCCTATAATATACCTCTTTGTTTATTCCCTCTCTTCTATTAAAGAAATACACACAGTGATATGGCAAACACACAGGACTCTACCTGCAGGGTCTCCCGCGACATGTAGGCTATCTGTGACTCTGATAAGGGCCCAGTTACTGGAGGAGTGAAAGAAGGGATATTAAAGAGTGAGAATGAGATAAAGCTGAATTAAAAAAAAAAAAGAAACAACACAGTTAATATCAAAGTGTGTGCATGTGTATGTGGATGTTCTTACCATGATAGATGTCCTGCAGAGAACCTCCTCCACAGTACTCCATACTGATCCATAACTTATCTCTCCTGCACACACACACATAAAACACTTTGTCAGTATGCGTTTATACAAAAACACACAATGTCTCACAACAGTTCATCTCTGTTTATCCTTCTGAAACAAAACACACACGTGCATGTAAACCAGAGCGAAATGACATTTTGATGACGACCATAACTAAATTGTAGATGTGACACACACAGGCGCAGACACCACACGCACACTAACTTACCGGAGATAACTGCCGAAATAGGCAACAATGTTGGAGTGTTTACAGTCTTTCATCATTATAATTTCCTGCTGGACGACAGCAAAGTCCTCACCTGGAGAGAAAACACAAGCGTAAATGTTATTACAATGATTATGTGGTGTCTTAAGGCTTGACATGGTTGCTGTTATTATTTACAAAGCAATAGTAACAGAGCAGAGAAGTTGATTTATCATGGATTTGTGTCACTTTGTGTTTATGTGTGTGGCTAAATGCTGCAGGGCAAAATCATGGAAGTCAGTGTAAAGGGATGCAGAGGAGGTTTCTACATATATTCTTTAAATTCAACCTTGAGGTCCTTAATTACTCAGCAGCAGCGTGCACACTTCCTGTGACTATGGAGGTTCCTTTCTTTAGTGGAGGACAACATGATAATGCATGGAACAATGATAGAAAGGAAGTGTGGGGCGAGAATGGGAGTAAACAGGGGGTGTGGAAAAAAGTCTGATGAAGGAGGAAAAAAAGAAAGAGTGAAAAAGAGAAGAGCACAGGCTGCCAAAGTCATTTAGAGGGAGATATAGCGAAAAAATGGGAACATAAAAGAATAGAGAGAGAGAGATGAGATAACTCACCCGGTTCCAGTTTGATGACTTTGATAGCAGCCAACTCTCCTGTGTTTACATTACGAGCCTGAAAGAGAGAGAGAGGGAGAGAGGGAGAGAAAATGAGTGAGCAGAGCCTCAAAAACATGCATGTTCATGCAATTCTGTGGTGAAGCAGGTCTGGGCTGCAACCGACGCCATGTGTGCAAGAAAACAACATTGCATTGGCACAGTAAAGGGGTTTCAAAGAAGTGGGGCCTAGCGAGGTATTTTTGCCACATCACAACAGGATGTAATGCAGCAATCCACTGCAGTAGTCTGTGAGTGACATGCAAGCATACAGATGTTCGGGTGTTTAACTGGCAATCACGAAAACTTCAGGATACTGGTGTTTAATGAAACCTTCAGAACATACATCTATTACGCAAACCACCTTTTCCTGCATTACAGTTCAGCTATGATGGAGACAAGTGCATGGATGAAACAGCAGCTATGATGGAAAACACTGAAGACAGTTCAGAGTGGTTGGATCCCACGTGAATCTGCTGTACAATCAACTTAAATCCAACTGTCAAACACACAACCATAATGTCTCTTATCAACTAAAGCTGCTGCTGCTGCTAAATACAGAATCTCTGTATGACACTACTCCTGAACAAGTCAGGATAATTTGCACTACTGACATAACATCAGGGTTCAAGTTTAGACTGATGCAAAATAACCTTATTCACAAAATGATGTCATGAATGCTTCATCTGTCATGTGTGTAATGCAACCAAGAGGAACAAAAACAATGTAGGTGATAAGGCAGTGTGATGGCACAGACCTCGACAGTGATTTTACTGTATTCCTGAAAAGCTGTCTTTTATCAAAAAGTGTTTTCTTGTGCAGAATACAGAGCCTGATTTTCTAAAAATAGCTGACTGTGTGTTTACATTTTCACGGCAGCACTGGATGGGGAGAGGAATTCTATATGAAGTATGCATGAATAAAAGATGGTTTTTCAGAGGAGGCAATGAATTGCTCGCTTCTCCCCGGCCAAGAATGTCCAAGTGTGACTGTGTGTGACATTGCATACGCATGTGTGAGAATAAGAGAGAGAGAGAGGGAGCGTATAAGTAAAATAAACAGAAGGAAACTGGTATCTTCAGTTAACTGATAAGAATTTCTACATTGAAGACAAAACAAGCGCTTCAGTAACTTTTAACGGCTTGAGGCTAATGTGTCAAGACTCTGACACAAAGGCTCTAGTTTCTTCTCCTTATGGACTGGAGGAAGCAGCTGACAGAAACACCCCCATCCACCCTGATCCTGGCTGCAGCCTCGCCGGCATATTTACCCAACATTAGTGAGGAAAACCATGACACTTTACATTCTGCTCCGCTCACTTTACTGGGAAGTTGTTAAATACTAGAGGGGTCTATATAAGGATCCTTCTATGAAGCAAGTGCATCATTTCCATTATGTTCACATCAGGACACGGGAATGTGTATATTTTAAATCAGAGGCAAAAGTCATTTAATAAAACATCAAAATTAAATGTATATTCAATTCCATCTAGGTTTTCTATCCTTCTGATGCAGTGATGCAGTGATAATGTGCTAACCGAGCTGCCTCGTCAGCATGAGCAGTGATCGCCCTAAAAAAAAAGGAGCTCAAAACTGAATCTGAACTTCAAAAAACAAGACACAAGAGTACAGCGCGCACACGTACACTGCAGAAACAGAGCAGTGAGAAGCACAACAGCAGCGAGGAGACAAAATAAAGCGAAGAAATCAAGGGTAAGCACGGGGAAAACAACTGCACTATCAAATATTAATCTGTGATATTACACACAAACAATCAAAACCGATTTTTAGTTTTGAGGAACAGAAGAAGGACGAGAACTGTTTCCTCCACAGTTCAAGGGGAAAATCGAGTGAAGAAGAACAGATGCAGAGGAGGAGGACGAACGACCGAGGCGAGCACACTCCAAAACAAAGCTGTGGTGGGAAGGGAGGGGGGGCACTGACAAAGAGATGCAAAGAGAAAAGACGAAGAGAGAGGAGCAGAGTGGAGAGCACAGACAGTGTGTCTTCAGTCTGAGATGACTCATAGAGCCCAGTGCCACTGTTAGTGGCAACAACACACAGCCTGACTCGACTCGACTTGACTGACTGGTTGTTGTGACTGGCTGGCTGACTGATGCAAGCTGCTTGGTGTGACCACACGGGTGCAAGTTTGACCATCAGTCACACAAAATTCCTACTGTGCTGAAGGGGCCTTGAGCAACAGGCCCGAAAACTCCTCTCTGAGAACCAGTGCCTGAGCTGGTGATGAACGTTTCTCAAGAACAAATAAAAATCAGAGGCCTGAACCATCAAAAGACACAGATGATGCTGTGCGATGCTCATCTGGACATTTTCACCAGCTTTCACGCTCGCGCAAACTTTTTATGTCAACCAGCGTGATTCAGAAAACGCTGCAGTCCATCAAGTCCAGTGAGTGCTCGTGTGTGATTCATGCACAAAAATGAATGAATGACAGCTGAGAACAATACAGAAAATGCCACGGCAAAGCAGTGCAATCCATCATTCCCTGACATTTCAGGAAAAAGAGTCCATTCATTGACGAAGCGGTGACTGAAGAAATGATGGTCAAACACAGAAACCCCTTCACAGAAAGGTGGTGTTATAAGCTACACTTAATGGATGGGAAGAAAAACTGTATGCTGCATGTTGGGACGAAAATGGCGAAGGTGAGAAAGCTGATGATGCACTGATGATACTGTATAACTGATTGATGCATGTGTCAATGCAAAGACTGGGTTATGGTTTTAGAAACCATGTTTTCCCAATATCATCCTGTAATATAAAGATTCTTCCTTGTTTCACTATAAAAGCAGCAGAGATCCTCAAATATTCAACATGAACAGGAACTTAAGTCACTATAATGAGGAACTGTCTCATCTGAGACAACATATAATAAGATTATATTAATTCTGGTAGTGAATGGATGAACTGAATGTAATGAATGATCAATGAACTGGTCTTGAGCACACAGGCCCGGGGGCCGACTGGGTCAAAGGCTCCTGGTTCAGATTCTCTCTTTGAAGTTAATGTAAACAATTTTTGTTGGGGTGTCAATCAAGCGACTACAAAGCAAAAGCCAAATAACCACAAAGAGACACATGGTGACTACAAAGAAGACGCAGACTGTTTGTAGTTGAAAGAGGCGAAAAGTGACATGAAGATATAAATTTAACTGAGGAGATTCATTTTCTGCCTCTTTCAGTCTGTGGGTCTTGCTCCTGTGTAAGAAGGGTGGGCAGCGTTCATGTGTCTCATAATCCACTCATGCTTAACAGTATTTTATAACCTGTGTTGGGGACACATTTTGTTCAGTACCAGGTGTGATGCTCAGCTCTGGTTATGAAATTGTTACATAATGAGAGTTGCCTTCAAAAGGGTGCTAATGAAACAAGAAAAGCAACATTTTGGACTTGCAGAGGAGAGGTTTCCATGTGCTGCACCGGCTTGTCCTGCACCGACTTAATGTGGGCCTGGACAGTAATGGAGAAACTTAGCTCACATCCATCATGAGCACCTCCAGTAGGCTCTGTGTGTGTATGTGTGTGTGTGTCTCTGTCTGTGTGTGATATACAGCATATGGCCAGCACAGTGGAGGATCAATGTGGCATTTCACTCTCTCCTCTCTTTGGCCATGAAAAACAAACAAGAACAACCTCAGCAGTAGCAGCCCACCATGCTAATCATCCCACTCAGCTTGAGCTTGGATCCTGCAACTACTGTCAAAACAACAACAAGGGTGAAACAGCTTGATTTCACTCTGAGGTTGTTTGATTACAGGGCTTTCCATTACGTCGAAACTCAACTAATATTCCTTCAGCTCTGACAGACAGGCTTGTACTGTTTATCGTTAATCTGGTGTGACAGTTTTGTGAGCTTAACTTGTGTCAGACGACTTATCAGACAGACGATCTTAAGGTCAGAGGTCATGCTGGTGTAGTGGTACTCTATTCACAGATCCGAGTCACCCTGGGTCACAGGTTCTTGTTCAAGGATTCACCCACTGATACTATCAGCAGAGATCCAATATCAATCATCAAGCAGCTTTTCAGAAATCAATACACTCTGCAGTGTATTACAGATTTATAACAGAAGCCTGCAAGTAATATAGAAGAAATATAAACGCACAGTCGTGTAACTGATCCCAGTCACCTCCTCTCATGGTATCAGATAACCTAGAAAACTTGCCTGCAGAACTTTCTGTTGTAATTATGATCTCAGGCTCTCTTATCATCTCAGCAGCAGCAGCAACAGCAGCAGCAGCAGCAGCAGCAACACCTTCTGCTAAAGCCCAGTGAGCAGCTCCAACAAGTCTGGGAGTTAAGGCCTGGCCTGGGGCAATCACTGCAACAGTAGCTGGCCATTCACTTCCCTTGATGAGATTTTTCCAAGAGATTTGAGGTTTCAAACTGGCGATCATCCAATCACAAGCAAAGCCTCTCTGACCATGACAAACTCACCTCGTTCTTGACATGCATTTCACAATTATCATATTGAGTACTGTCGTGCGAGGACCTGTTTCACTGTAGATGAAAGATCATCTCCTCCTCTGGTGGTTAACTAACATCTTCTCTTGTTCAAAATTCATTGGAAAATATAAAAAAGCATTGACAACACACACTTTTTCATAGTTTCTGCTCAGTCTGAAGCTCCTGAAGCGACCTGTGCCGTCACGATCCAGCGAGCAAACTGCTCATGTCTTCTTCAAAACAAAGAAAGCAAATCTCTCCCCTTGTTTAAAAATCACTCTCTTAGGACGGTCAACACATCAAAACAGCTGTTAATTAATAAGAGAATTGGGTTTTTTTAAAAAGAGCATGATTCAATAGTATTACTATTTTCTGCCAAAATAACACAGGCACAACTTTGCCACCTGTTTCCTCAGAAATCTCAGTTGTAACAGCTACGCAGCTCAGTCACTACAAGCACATCGCACCAGGAAGCAAACACATTACGCTGACTGCTTTTAAAATATCCACCAGCCAGGTATGTGGCAACATCCTGCATATCTTCACCATTGTTTGCCGGTGAAATGCCAAAGACTTGAAAAGATTCACATGAACTGGTGACTATTATTTATTGTCAGAGAGGGTTGTTATGAGTCGCAGTGTCACCTGGTGAAGATATCATGAATCAGAGCCTGGTGAGTGACAGTAGCAGCTCCTGTACTTCACATTAGTTAAAGCTGCTGAGTGGAGGTTTTCCAGGTCAGAAGCAGCAGCAGCGCAGTGCTGTAAAAATGTGGGTCCGTGCCGGGAAAGCCCACAGACGCCTTCACCTGTCACACCATTATTTTTTGTGTCGGCCCACCCTGCAGAGAGGCCTCATTCCATTCACCGTCTGCACAGCAGTTTCCAAAGCAACACCTGTACCCTCTCTGGACATTTTGTTAATCATTAAGTAGTCAATAAAAGCAGCATATACAAGCCACAGGACCTCACATTTGACTTTAATAACATGGTTCATCAAAAAGCTGGTAACGCCCTGTCTTAAGATCACGTGGACAACAATTGCCAAGTCATGTGTTTACATAGTTAAAATACATAAAGAGCGTTGAGCAGGACATAGACGTATCAGGTCTGACAAGTTACATAGTCGAATGATGATAAAATATTTATCTAATATGCATCTGATATAAATTAGAGTGCAACACAGAGTCAGTTGTGCATTTTCTAAAAAGGAAAGTACTCCACTGTGATACTGACACACAAGGTAAGCTTAATAGCACTCTGCCTGAATGCACCGTGACTGTGCATAAAATGACTTCACAGTGCTACTTTTCACTGGTACATCTGGTTTTGTCCCATACCACCACACTGTGTTAGCAACCACTGTGCAACAGCTATGCAAGTTATCAATGTGTCACTGCACCAGTGGCACAGAGACAAATCCCTGCACAGTACATTAACTGTACTTGGGGAACAGAAAGCACGGAGCCAGGACGGGGGACTAAATTTCCGATCTTGATCTTGAACCTTGCTTTGCCTCGGAGCTTTTGTGAATGTCGAGGTTTGAGGTCCGTGTGTGTGAGTGTCTACCTCAGTGAGAAAACAACTGGAGGAACAGTGACAAAAACAGGATGGTTCTGGCCCAGCAGCTTTTGGTGTGACTCCACAGCCATCTGTGCGTGTGTGTCCATGCATGTGACGATACAATCATCTGTGTATGTGTGTTACGCCGCAGCTCTTTGCTCTGCTGTCTTCCTCTGCTGAAGCAGTGGGAAACAATAGGACATGAACACACACACACACACACACACACTCTCATAAGGAGGAAGTAAAGATTCCTGCATTCCTGGACCATGGCTGCCCAGCTGTGCCCCCCCCCCCCCCCCCCCCCCACACACACACACACACACACACACACACACCGAGGTCTGTTCAGAGGAAATAGTTACCATCACCACATTTATTATTGTTAAGTACATCATACATTACAAGTGAGTGAATGCATAAACACAGGCCCCTTAATATAGATTCAGTCGTCTCAGTAAGATATTCATCCTTACTTTAATGAAGGGAGGGGGGGGCATTTAAGTCACACCCTGGCAAATCAGTTTACCGTCCTCTTTAAATCAGTGACAGCTCATTTTTAATGCAGTTTAAGGGGATTCACGTTGGAAATTCTCCCACAAGTGCAGCTCATTTTGACTCATGCTACAAACAGCCACATCAGCTTTGAGATATTTGCCTGAAAACGCCAAAGGGGGAGACAGGTAGCATTGCTCGTCTCTTACGTGAAGTCCAAAAATACCCAGATTCCTGGCATGTTTCAGGAGCCCACGCTGCCTGCCACCGAAATTGATTTGTCATTAACTGATCCCTACCCCAGTGAAGGCCGCCATCCTCCTCTGCTTCCCCAATCCGCAGCCACAGGTACTGTCACCTTGGCAAAAAACGAACCAGTCATCCTATTTAAACAACCTCAGTTACATCAGATCCTGTGTACTGCTGAATACTTGGCCTGTGTCGTGCTATCTGAAGCACAGGGAGTGAGGACAACTAGTGCACTTTTCTCAGTTCGCCTGCAGCAGGTTTTCATGGCTGTAGAGTGACAAATTAAGCTGATACTGGTTTTTATTGGAGCTCTTTTGAAGCTGCCGCGGTGACAAAGTGAGACTGCAAAAGAGGAGTGTTTTTGCTTCCCTGCTCCGCCCAGCTGAAAGTGACAAATCAATACAAATTGCATCTTCAACATCGGTGAATGAGTGGGCCTTTTACAGAATGAAAACAGGCCTCATGAGCGTCTGGTATTCCTCCTCGCTGGTTTGTTTGGTTTTATTTGGTTTAAAGCATCACACACCAAAGTCTGATAGGTAAACACAAGCATGCTGTGTGCAGTTGACTGTCATGTTACTGGAATTTCCTAGTGCAAGTTTAAATTGAATCAAACCACTGCTTTCCGCTGGGAAAACAAAGAAGCAGCTTTAGAAATTGGAAATCACTCGGTGCTGTCACCTTCGTTAAAAGGCAAGTAGAGAGGCTTTCCTCCAGTATCGGCACACACCTAATGATTTGTGTTTAGGGAGAGTAAACCACATGTGAACATGTGTAGTTGGCGTTACTTGTACTAGACTGTGCTCTAACGTCTCAGCTGCCATGGTTAAGTATTTCAGGACTGTGAGAGTTTCAATTGTGAGATTTCTTTAATCACATTACGTTATTATAATGATAACTGGTACAGTGTGAAAAATTATGTAAAGCCATGAATGCTCTATTGTCCTCTTTCTTTTTCACTATATCGCGCATGGGGTGTCTGTAAAATTTCACCCTGCCTCACCCTGCCTTAAGGAGCAGCTGGAGATTTTCATTAGAGTTTGAATGGGGCGTTTTGGTGCTACTGAATGACCTCAGTGCGGTTAAGGTATTTTACTCCCTGCTAAGGATACATTCCTGAGGGAAATTACTAAATCTATCACCTAAGAACTGCATCATTTTAGAGACATGATCAGCACGCAGTATTGGCAGGCTGAAACAAATATTGCTACCTCTTGTTCGACACCACAGGCACCCTCTCTGGAGGATCAAACCTGTGATCTCGTGGTCAGGAGGCCTGTCACACCACGAGCCACCGATCCTCCTACTTCAGATCCTCCTAACTCACAACAGACAGAGAGGCAGGGCCACAAACAGAGGAGAAAACAAGCTAGCTAGAGTTCACACTTTGTTTCCTGCTCAAACATTCCTGTCCGAGCCACAGATTTTCACACAGCGGTAGAACCAAATATAGGCATCACTGAGGTTTACCAAGAGCCCCGCTGCTTCGAAGCACAACCTTTAATCCAGAGGTTTCAGGTTTGAGCCCCCACCCCACCCCCAAGTGTCCCTCAGCAAAACTTCTGTTGTTCCTATGACGCAGAGCATCAGTTACATAATAAAGCAACAAGCAAGACATTAAAACTCTGATTTTTTGTGGTTCTGTTGCAGGAGTGGGAGTGGACATTAATCAGCTGCCTGTTTGTGACACATCAAGCAGACGAGTTAGCTCTGAGCTGCCGGCCTGGTGGACAGATTATGTCAGACCTATCTGCCTGCAACTAGGCAAGATACTGGACTTAAATTAGAAACAAACAAGATTAGCCACAGCATGGAGGGGTGCAATATGGAAAAACACACAAAAATGAAAAGAAAGTATGACAAGGTGGCGAGGTTTTTAGAAAGTACAGGTGGGTTTAACAGGAGCTGTGAGTTCATAAGGACCTGGAATCTGTCACATCTCTGGCCTTTTGGATACTTTATATTCCTGTAATTACCACAAAGACTCTGGAGGTTAACCAAACATCATTTAGTCCTATTAAAGCATTTAATGAATCTCCACTCTGCCAAAAGCTCTCTCTCTCTCTCTCTCTCCCACTCTCTCTCACATAACAGTGAAATCAAATTCCACAACAAAGCAGCTGCAACACAAACAACTACAGAGCTGAGAGTGGCGATGATTAACTTGCATAACCTGGCTGATAAACAGCAGAGCGCTGATGTGCAAATCAACTTGGAAAAATCACTTTAATATTCCAATCAATACCTGTTTTTCACACCACTCTGCATGCTTTCCCTTTGGTTATCAGACATTATGGTATGTCCTATATGTTGTGGTGTTATTATAGAATCATAGACTGACTCTACTTATGTCTGAAGCACTCAGCCAGGGATTTATAGCAATCTAATCCTGCAGGATGGCATTTGTTCTGTACTGCAGCTTTACTTCACAGTTCCCTGTGACGGTATCATAAATTTTACATGACATGAAACAACCTTACAGCGTCCACACAATGTTTTCTTAAACTGTGCCGTGCATATTTGACTGCAATTGCTCTAGGTGCGATATATTAAACATGGTGATACCCTCCATCTGACTGCGATGGAGTTGGGCTGGTAATTCAGGAACTGGCTTCCCGTTTGGATCCCAGGCTTCCCAACACAGGGCCCCGCCGGAGGAAAGTGTGAGACCAAAGGCAACAGCTACAAGGCCACCAATCAGACAGGCCACGCAGAAAAGAACATCTCAGTTCCTTAATAATAAGTGTGACTAATTCTTACCGATGTTGAAATGTGATTATGAACCATAGCCTGATACTATGGTTGGTGTTGTTGCAGCTTGCTCAACCCCTTTGCGCCTTTAGCCAAACTGGATTTCCAGGCAGGCAGCTGTCAGTCTCTGTCACAGCAAAACCGAGACACTTTTGACTAATTCTGCAGCTGGCTCCTCGCTTTAAACGGCTAATGGTAACCCTACTGGGTCCAGTTTGTGCTTTCGTGCACATAACAAATCACTGCTTGTTGACATGTTGTCAAAAACGTTCCCACGACTCAGCTAAAAGCCTGATTAGCTTCTTGATGCTATCAGGGTAACTGCGTCCGTTGTCGGACAGCTAACGGCTAAACGTCTATTATCGGACATGTGAAATAAATCCTTCTTTTTCACTAGTAACCTTATCTATTCACTACAATATTTAGACGATGGACACGGTTGGCCATGTGTGAACAGACATGTCGCCATTTCTTTGTAACTACTCATAATTATTTTAGGTTTGTGGTCGACAAATTCAGATTTAACGTTGCCGTCCGATAGTTAAGGTTTACAGTAAACGTAAACGTTAGCTGGGGTTATTTATGATTTCTCGACACTCGGGCGATGTAGCTACTGTAAAGCATTTGAAATATCCGAAAGGCGGACGTTCACATTGTCGGTAAATACTCGGGGAGAAAGGCCAAAACAATAACAGTCACAAAACATCAGCGAGGACGAGCCCTGGCAGTGTCCGACAATGGAACCTGCTAGGTGTATGAGTAGCCGATTACATACTGCATCAGTAAACACCAACACGTACAAAGATCAGGATTTGAATAGGTGCTGTTAATAGCTACAGTGTTAAGTTTATGCTTTTCTGATAACACACATGCGCCACAAACAAAAGCTGTAAAACAGCTATAAACGTCTAACCCCTCTGTGTCCGAAAATGGAACTCGGTAAATGCTTCCCTCACTGCAGTTTTACCTTGTACACATCTCCGTATGTGCCGCTTCCTATCCTCTGGATCAGCTCGAAATCCTCCTGCGGATTCCGCCGGGACAGGTCGACACTGGAGTTCATCATTTCCACTGCCGATTACGGCGCCGATCGCGCACGGTTGACGGACCCCAACAACGTACGAACACAGATATTTTAAGAAAAACATACGGCGTCAGAAAATCCCAGCCCGACTCAAGTGTAGCTCCAACATGGCTTCCAATGCGCAATGGGCATGCGCAATGGACATCATGGCCTTCCCTCTCCATGGAGTCTGACCGGAGGGACGGAGCTATTGTATTTGAGATATTTGTGTTTTTCCTTTTAATATGGTGTGGTGTGGAAGTGAACAAAAACAAAACTAAACAAAAAAACGTAAAATCACTCCATAATTTATTGACGTGGGTAAATTAAAAATTAAAACCATTAAAATAACAGAGAAAAGCCATTAGACCTATTTTTAATTCAAGCCTATGTAGATTTCATTTCCTGTAGTTTCAAATCCATGCAATAACCCTGATCTGGACAACCAGCCAAAACACAGTAAGTTTACAGCTGAGGGTGAAATGAATGAAAACACTAAGCCCGGTGTGGCCTTGTCTAGACTTTCAATGTAAAACTGGGCTAAGCAGGGCTAAACAGTAGCAGATGGCAACATTGTGATTCAGTTGATGGGATCTGTTATAAAAGCTGAACAAAAGTCCCATTACAGAAAACTTTACAGTTACAACTCACCTTACAGCGGTGGTAAGAAAAATAGCGATATGTGGCCCCAAGAGCCAAAATCCTGCCATTTTCATAGTTTGCCTTAAAAACCTCATTTTCCACAACCTGCGGTATCTCTGTTAGCACACACTAGCTAATAGGGAATATGACATGTTCCATGCATACATGTAACCTCAAAACAAGTTTTATAAACTCATTTTATTCTCAAAGGAAATAAATATTCCAAAACATTTCCTATTGTTTCTCAAAAATATACATTTCTACAAAACATTTTTGATAAAAAAAAAGAAAGGACAAATAGTAAACATGTTTCAGAGTAGTCACAATTAAGCAGCATTTCATTCAGAAACACTTTGAAATGTGACTTCCATTACAGTGTCTTGATATATTTATGTATAAGTCCATCTATCGCCCCTAAGCTAACCCTCATGGTTGCCTGGTGCTTCAGGAAGGACAGGGGTGGAGGCGTGCTGTGCTGTAACCCAGAGTGAGTGTCTGTTTCCTGAGTAGGTGAGGATTTCACAGCCTGATGCTTCTTTGTGGGACATAGAGAAGGAGATTGGCAGTCTTGTATTCCAGTTTGAGGTTTTGCCTCCTGGTTAGATGTTGGTTCAGTGTCTTTTTGTGCCAGGAGTTTTTTCAGGACACAGGATAACTGAGGGCTCAGGAGGAGAACCAGGATTCCACCGACATGGAGCACTCTAGGCACACAAACATTAATCAAATTAATTTCTTATTTCCACAGGCTAAGAATTATGCACAGCACATGAATGCAGTCAGACACAAACCGGTAAAACACTCTTATTTACTGAACAGACCTCTCCATCTCAGTCAAAATGACTGGCAGGTTGGCAGCCATGTCAGTTTTGGTGCCAAACTTCTTGCCAAATGGCAGGTCACACACCACAGCATCTACACTGGCACTGGTCAGAGGCAGCTCTGCAGGGGAAAGACAAGCAGCAACAGGTAATTTAACACAGCAGGGTTCATGCTCACCTCACTCCCACTGCTGTGGATCTACAGTGAAATAAACAGAGTTTGATTTCTAAATCATAACATCATTGCTCTGTAATCAATATTTGGTGCAGGTATGTTACCCATAGATGAAGCCTTCAGCAGCTGTACAGAGTTTCCCATCTCTGCAAACTCAATGTTCTCATTGGCCTTCTGCAGCTGTCTCTCATCAATGTCCACACCCATGAAACAGGCAGCCTGAAGAGTGCGACATGAGATTATGATGGTGGTGTTTCAATTCAACGGTATGTATTTTGTGCATTTACTTAGCTCTCTGTCCAGACCTTGTGTTCCTGTGCTGCTTCTATTAAGATGCTTCCCACACCACACATTGGGTCGACTACACAGAAACCTGGCTGAGAAAAGGAGATAACATGCAGAGCAGTTAGTCAACTACACACAGTGCCACTGTGACTGTAAGGCAATATTACATCACAGTCCACAGGTGAGCATGCAAATACTTCAGAACCAAAGACCTGCAAGTTCTAGACAACATACATTGAGCTACAAGTTTGACAAACTTGAATTTGGCTACAACAAAGACAGCAGAACCCTTGCTTGCATTATAATGCTTTCTGATTTACATACATAATAAGTGTACACATCATAAAGTGATTTCCTCATAGATTTTAGGAGTCATATACACACAAAGAGCTGTGTGTGTTCACACCTGTATGTTAGCCAGTGAAGCCATAGCCCAGGCTACTGTAGACCTCAGTCCTGTGGTTTTAATGTAGCTACGGTTAGCCAGAGGTAACCTGAAGGAAAAGAATGTGACTCATATTAACATGACTACTTATTAAATTAAATCAATCTGCAATAAGACACAGATCTACAACACTCTACTGTGTCTAAATCTACAATTCCTCAGATATTTGGATTTCAGTCATGTTTGGGAACATACAGCAGCAGTCCCTGTTTGGCAAAAACTGAGACTGACAGAACCAAAGCAGCAGAGAAAGCACAAAATTTAAGATGATTGGCTATGGTCAGAGTCTTATTCTGTAAGTGTAGAGAATATGTTTCATTCAGTTACCTGGTCAGTGGAATCCCCAGTAGGCAGTGGTCATCATTTAAAAGAACATTTACCTGCAGAAAAAAAACAGAAACTAATGATCTGTCATTTTAAAGGCAGACAGGAGAGCAGAGAATTTCTGCATCAGAACAGAAACCATATGATAAACACCAACAGGAAGAACAGAGTCAAGATTACCTCCAGCTGTGGGCTCTTCAGATCAGCTTTCCAGCCCAGAAGTCTGCTCAAACCTACTCCAATCACTTTGCTAACCTCCTGTGGTAAATATATTTTGGACACACACAACATTCCTCTGAACAAATAGTCAAATACAGTGTTTCATGTAGCACTGTGTATAGGAGTATTCTGTATATCCATTGGACAATTTGATGAAGAGATTTTTGTGTTACAATGTGCAACTTTTGAAAGATTTTTTTTGAGGGTCATCATGCATTTTTATCTCCACTACCTGTGTGCTGAAGTACCGAGACAAAGATCCAGTACACTTGCAGCTGATCCTGAAAGAGACGGGGACAGAGGAGGTAATCTCTGGTTTGATCTTGCTGGGTTGCAGTAGAGTCTTATCTTCTCGTCCAGTTGCCTTCACTTAATTACAGAGAAAAATATGGGTTAAAAAAAGAAGCAAGAAATTAGCAACGGGGAGGAGAACATGTCAGCCTCAAAAACTAAATTAATGACATAAAAATAAAGCAAACAAAAAAAAATCTTGTTACCATGTTCCACATTTTCCACAGGACAGTCCTCTGTGTCATGTGTTTTCGTGCAGCCACTTTCAACATCATGGTCTATCTCTGTTGTTGCATGGACATCAGACTCCGCTTCATTATCCCTCCTCATCTTTTTCCCCAGTGTCTGGGCTCCAACTAAACAGGTTTCTTTGCTTATCCTTTCTTCTCTTTTTCTCTTCTTTTCCACTGTCTCAGCTCCATTTTCTTCACCCAGTCTCAGCCTCCCGATCCCTCTTTCCTCCCCTTTCTGTTCTCCTGTACTCTTTCCAGTCTCCACATTGCACTTCTCCTCCTCTACTCTCTGTTCTTCACTCCCTCTCTCCTCCGCCTTCCTCTTCACACCCAGAGTAGTGCTTATTGACTTCTCAGTACTTCTCTTGTTGCCTAGCTCCCCCTGCAGGCGGCTCCAAGTCACTACAGCATTGGTCCATTCATTCCCATCACCCAGCAGTCTGGACTGCAGGACAGACACAGCCTTTCCTGTGAGTAGCAAAGAGAAAACAACCAATAAGTCAATATAAAAAGGCAGCTTTGGCCTAAATTTAAAATGAAGTCAGGTTTCTCCTAGTGATTTCTCTATTAACTATATAGATTATGGTGTCATAGCAGTAACTGTGGGACATTCATCTGATTAAAATCACAAAACACAACACACACACATGCACACACACCAGACAGATTCATTTTAAGTTCATATAAATTTTAGAAGAAGGATGAAAGACTGACACATAACATAATATCTGAGATATGCTGTGTGAATTTTATCATAAGTGTCAGTGTATAGGTAGGTATGAGTGCAAATGTGTCAGGCTGATACCACGGTTACTGTGGGTCGACAGCTGCACAGGTGAGTCATGTTTCAAGAGGAGGAAGAGCCTCTCTGCTGCCTTCAGCTGAATGACTCTGTCGATCCTCGCAGAGGAGCTGAACAACACTTTTCCTGTCATCTGACACACCTGGACACACACAAGAGCAAAAAGAGAAAGCTGGTGTTTTAAGTGTTCACCTTGAGGCCAAAGAGCAACAGTTATCCCACTGAGAAACCTTTGATCAAACTCTGAACACTAACATAACCTGGCTGATATGAAACTATTAATATCTGAGGATCTATTCAACTCAACAGCAGCGTGAACGCGCAGCAATGACGTGACGCATCATGTTAGATGGGAGCAGAGTCTCCATGGAAACCAACATCTCGATGAACCCAGCAGTAGCCCGTGGTTCATAACAGAGTGTTCAGTGAGTGTGAGTATTATACAATATCGCACAATTTTAAATGTTTATAGTGACAGGATTTCTCATGTGACAACTTTAGAAAAGCAAACAGCTAATGTGCCGTTTGAGTGACATTACTGACAGCAACAGAAAAACTGAGACACCGTTAGCGTTAGCTGTTGACCTACGCTAAGGTATACACGTCGAAAACAGTAATCTTTACTGTCGTGAAACCTGATATCAAAACTTCCTTCTTTATGTTGAGAAAGGACAGTGAAAATATATTAGAAGCGGTTAGTGTGCTCACTCATGGGCTACTGACTAAATACGCACATCTTCGGCTGCCAGCTTCCTCTTCACCTCGTCGGTTACGAACGGCTCCATCCCGTTACCGGCCGTGCAGTAGTACCGAACAAACCCGCCGTCGTCTCTCGGTTCAGTCATTATTATGTTGTAAATCGTCTTCACTATCAAGACACGCTCGTATCTATTGGTAAAAACGCGCCATATTGGAACGTTTGTTTACACCGGAAAAGGAAACGCGTCACCAGGCTGCAGTGTGCAGTCTTAACCAGTAGGGGTCTCTCTAGCACTGGCGCAAAGAAACTGGAAACCATCTGCATATTAATCGTAAAATTGATCACAGCGTGAATGCAATAATGTGTCTCCAGCACTCAGATTTATTCACATTGCCCCCCCCCCCCTTTTTAAATAATAATAACAACAATATGCTAATGTATGACGACAGCACAACAAACCTTATTCATTTTGTGCTTCATTTCATTTTAATAATGCTGAACTGAAGTAAAAGCTCTTATCAGCACACATGCATACTCCTTTTATTACTCAACTGCCTCTAGGACAACATTAGGTATTCAGATAGAGGGAAACTTTCTACAAAACCACAAATGCCCAAGTGCACACATTGAATACACACAGATACACAAACACACACTTCTGCTGCAGTGTAGTACCCAGAGGCAACTCTGAACAGGTGTTTCTCCAAAGCTGCAAGGAAATCTCTAATAAACCCTTCAGCAGCAAAAAGTGCTTCCACACATTTCTGACTTTTTCTCTCTATCTGTTAGAGTCGGATCCTCCTTCCATCTGTGTCTCAACACTTCACTCACTAAATCCCTTTCTTATCTGTGTCTCTCCTCCTGCTCGGTCACACGCTCCCTAACACTTTTTAATCTCCCCTCTTTTCTCTGTTCGACATTTTAATGACCCCAAACATATTTAATCCCCTTACTTCAGTTGATGAAGGAGTGTTCTGCTTGTCGCCTTGTCCCATAAACCTCTCAAACGCTGACAGGACCGGTGTGACCTGCCACTGTGTTGTGCACGCTCATAACAATATCAAGAGTTACGGCAAGGACATATATTTATAAAACGAGCGAGCATGAATATTACTTTAGATTGATGTAATATTGCCGCAGTGTGTGAGGAGGACAAACACAAACACATCAAATTTATATAAAGATATGCAGAGCATGTTACATTTCCAAATGAATAATTGGCAGATGGCAATAAATAACCATATAAAAATTTACTGATGCTTCCACCAATCCATTGTAAACCAGAATTTGTCTAAAGGACAAAAAGAAACTTCCTGCACTAAATAGAGGTAATCGAGATCGACTACATATGACATACCACCTCATCTGACAGGTCCTATGTCAGGAATTTACAGTCACATAATTTGACACAATGACTACCTGTAAAGTCTCTGCCAGTCTTAAAATGAGAGAGATTATCTTCTTGAGGATCTTGGGCTGGGCACCTGTTGCTGATTTGGCTCCGTGAGACAAACTGAAGCACCCTCAGCCACACAAAGAATCTACTCTTCCTCTTTTACTGACGTTTTGCTGAGTAATTGTGAGTCTTAAATGGCTTGAGAGATCAAAGTGGAAATCCAGCAGTGCAGACACCCAGTGTTTTGTGGCAATAAAATGCATTAGAGTTGTAACAAGCACAATGAAGAGAAAGTAACAGAGACAGCAAGAAAAAGTATGCCAAATTCCTTTATGTTTTACAGGTATAAATAATAAGCTTCCTGGCTTTCTAACCTAAGTGGGCTGAGGTCAGGGACTTGGGGTGCTACCATATAGTTACTCACCTGACTCAGTGACTTTAACTACAGTAAACCAAGAGGGAACCATATCCAGAGTAACCAACCTCCTGACTCAGCAACAAAAAAGTCAAAGAAAGCCATAAAAGTTCACATTATGACCTAAAGATACCAAAAGGATTTCTACACAATGCAGTGTCCGAACAATTAATAAGGCTAGGCACTGAAAACAAAAAACTACAGCAGCAGCATTGGGGGAGCACTGTGGGGAGACCCCGGCAAGACCTATAACCCATCTGAACAATGACCACCTCTGCCTCTGCAATCTGCATCAGCTGTTCACCTCTGAACTGCAAACAGGCTGCAGTGCCTCAATCTCATGGTTGAAAAGGCAGGAAACTTCTGATATGCTCTGCATTTCTTTCAAGTCACCCCCCTGCCGCCAATCTTCAACACCCCCACTTTATCATTCTCATTTTCAGTAAAGTGCTCTTTGAACCTATTCCAACACTACATCCATCCCTTTTTTTTTTTTTTACTCAGCGTGACTTTCTGCCTTCAGTCCTTCCTCGTCTCCAACCTCTTACTAGTCATTCATTTCTCTTATTTTCTCCCAATTCACTTCCTATCAGTTGGAAAGCCTTAGAGTCTCTATTACTTAACCCCAGCTGTCGATTTCATTTCTTAGCCACTTTTACCTATTTCATCCTTCCTTTCCTCCATCAGCAGCCAGGGATGTTTCATCCTCACATTTTCCATCTCTCAATCTTTTACTGTTTTCCAACATCTCTCTGGCGTTTCTCTGGCTTTCTTCCCCTTTAAGCCTATTTCTATTTATTATTTCATAGTTGCCGATCTTCCTTCTCTCTGTCACACTCCGAGGACGCTAAAGAAACTGTGGATAATATTGATGTTAAGATGAGAAGAGGGAGCAAGTGGATAGTGAATGACAATGGATGATGAAGACCCCTGTAGATTTGTAAAAGAGGAAGCAAAAACATATGTAATTGTTTAAATGACCTTTCACCTTGGCCAGTTGACTGAACTTAACCTGTTAGCATGCTGTTACACTACCAGAGTCTGCAGGGTTGGCCTAAAGGTACCAAAAAGTATTTTACATTATAATCACCAATGCCAAGTGTAATTGCTTATTCAAGTGCTCAAGTACAACTCTGAGTAGCTCCTTTCATTGACCCGTGTATTGTTGTTTCCCAGAAAACCAACAACAAAAAACACCTGAATGGGTTTTTTCTTACTTCTTTCTGATATCAAACCGTTTCCATAACAATCTTTCTGTTCATCCAACCTCTGGACACACTGTGGCTCATTACATCCAGCATTTTGCAGAAGCCCCATTACTCTAAAATGCTCCACATATGATCTTTATTGGGCTGTAAGATTAATGCTGATTGTACAGCCAGGGTCAACTTTAATTAAAATCAAAGTTGGTTTTATGGGGCTTTTACCTCACGAGACACAATTCAGGTTTCACTTTTTCTCTGTCACTCTCGCTCTTTTTTAGAGTAAAATCCCAAGACTACTTTTCATCAGCCTGTAATATGGGATGTATCCATGTAGAAAGGAGACATTAATACTCCTTTCAACAGCTGCCATTTGCAATAATTAGCTCCACTGCTGCTAAGTGAACACAACAGTTTCTCAAAATGGATGCCGTCTGGCACACCAGCCATGAAATGATATATTACTGTACATTAAACTTGTTTTTATTCTCCTCCACACCCCATAAATGATCGGATGAAGGAGGATAAATACAGGGGGGGCAGACGAGGAAGATGGGCAGGGGAGAGTGAAGGAAAAGAGAGGGGGTGAGAAGAAATAATGAAGAAGGCAAACAGGCACAGAAGTGAGAGAATAAGAAATGGAGGGAAAAAGATAAACAGATTAATGGTATGCATGGAGGGGGCACATGCACGGTGGCTTTGTTTCACTGCTCCATCATATTGAACTAATTAGTGCAACCTTGGTTACGCAAAGTGTTTATGCAGAGCTCAGGGCTGATGAGATTTGAAGGGGACATTAATGTAAACAGTGTGCACAGACACTTGACCTCAACCTGGCAGAACGCCATTTATTGAATGAAATAATTAACAAACCGAGTGAAAACGAAGCAGCGTTTAAGTTATTACAAAGAAATGAGGAGTCAGAGCAGCTCTGCAGTACAACGACGACATGATGTAATTTGTTCAGGGAGTGAGTGTCCCAGCCTCTTCCTCCTCCCACTTAGTAACTGTTCCCCTCATTATTTTTAATGCACCATGTCGAGGTGAGACTAAGACCAAGACCTGGCAGTTTTCCATCTTATATAGGTCATATGACAACAAATTTAACAATATCCAAGACAAGTGTGCTGCAGAAGACCTGGTAATGTGTGACAGTTTGCAAAGTCAAAGTCATGGGGGCTTTGTAAGATTATTTTTCCCATGTGAACATGTTACCATCAGCTACAGTAACGTAACAATGTTGAAAATCCATCACAATCACAAAATGCAACAAGATTGGCTACAATTTTCCAAAATAAGGTAGTTTATTGGTAGACGTTGGCAGAGTTAGGGTCAGTGTTAGGGTCAGACTGTGCTCATACACATAAAATTAATGTTAGCTCCGCTCACTGAATAAATATCATCACTGAAACTTTTCGATTTCAAGCCCCTGTGACGTCAGTTTTAGAATAAACACTAGATTCAGGTTCAGATTAAGGTTAGATTAGGGGCAGGTTAAAGTTCGGGTAGGGGTTATGTCTAGGTTGGGGGATTGGTTTGGGCAAGACAAGAGTGGTTAGGATTAAGGTAAAGGTATTTCCCCAGGGAACTGATGTTATCAATGTGATGCCATTCAAAGTGATGGAGGCACAACTGTGTTTGCTTTGAATCCACCTGTCTTTCCTCATCTTGACTCCACACCACCTCTTTCCTATATCTCTCTTCTGTCACCCCCCCCCCCCCCCCCCAAACACACACACGCACACTTCTGTTTTCTTTCCTCTAATCTTAACTTCACTGTCAGATGGAAATGAGACCTTTACGATGAGACAGAGTGAAAACAGAGGGGAGCCACTGAATTTTCTCCACTTCACCGTGTGAATGCCTCCATGTGCGTTTCTGACTGCCAATATGTGTGCATGTCTGTGATGTGAGTGAATATTTAAATATTCACTGCTTTCAGAGGACCGTGAGGTGTGTCAAAAGGGCTAAACATCCGTGGAGAGAGCGGAGCGAGAGTGAGACCATGAGAGTGGGGAAGAGAGAAATACACGTTTTCTCCGAGCCACAGAGACAAACCAGTAAACACTGCATCAAACTGACAGAAGCTATCAAAATCAACAATAACAAGAGAAATGGGGAAGAGCAGGAGGCTGGGAAGCAGAGCGGTGGGAGAGAAAGATGCTCAGAGGGAGAGCGAGAGGGGGGAGGAGACAGAAATGAGGAAAAGTGTGTGTGCTGGTCTGTGTGCGGTGTTTCGTGCTTCCAGCGTGCGACTCAGAGGTTCACTGTCTTCAATTTTTTAAACACCAACACGTCATTGTCAAATGCCAAATGTACTGTGTCAGCCTGCCGTACTCACTGTACAATGTGAGCACATGAAGTTACAGATAATTATGTATGTGCACCTCAGATTTCATGATAAAAAGGTCTGTGATTTCATCCACTGTAGTTCATTTTGCTTTAGCCAGTTTAGCTTATCTGTTGAAGTGCTTAAACATAACAGATACAGTTTTGCTTATTGGACTAATATTTCTGGAATGAAAGAGTAACTGAGAAATAGCAATGATTGTAAGTCACAGCTAGTAAGGCCAATATTCACTCAGCTGTGGTTTAGTCTCCACCAACTCCTTCGGGACACATCTCACTCTTCAGCAGCTAAATGCTCCACTTTGTTTACAAGCTAGTTGCTAATTTTGGCTTTGTGCTGTTTGGAGCAGGACAGGTAGCACTCAGAGAAACAGCTGCTGCCTGCTGTGCCTGGAAACGAGGCCAACAGAAGCAGTGGGACTGAACCGAGGCAGAGCAGTGACAATGCCAAAGAAACCAAAACAATGAGCTGAAAGATGTTAAAAGGCTCCAAACTCTTCCTCAGGGTAAGTCACAAAGAGTGACCATATATCTATGCTATAGCATTTCTGCTTGCTTAAAATGGCATTACATAACTGAACCTACTGATTGTAAAGGAGATATGGGGTGAAAGATCCTGTAACATTAATTCAAATGCTTAAAAGACAAAACGTCCACGTCAACCTGAACAATGGTCCAAAACGCTGAGTGGGAAATTTCACGTAGCTCCAGAAACTCTGAGGCCTGACAGTGCACAAGCCCTTGTCCCAGTTAATAAAGAACATCTCTCACACTACATAAAATCCCAAATCCCCTTGCCCCATATTTTATCAAGCAAAAAAAAAAAAAAAAAAAGTCAACATCACACCACCACCAAGGCCACTGTTCCATTTAGCTAAATAAAAAAGCTGAAAGCCCTTGGCCTATTTTTTCAATGTTTGACACAGCCATAAAGAGTTTGTAGCTATTACTTTCATTCTCAGTGACCTCTGGTTTCTTACAGGGAGTCCCTTCCCCTCCAGCACAAGAAGGATTAGTTTAATTTCACTATCATATATTAAGTTCAAGATAACATTATAAGAAAGAGTGAAAAATAACTGTTCTCTGAGGTTTTAATTCTCTGTGCACCAACAGCAGACTGGCAACAAAAACCCTCTCAGATGGAGATTAGTTGGACTAAATCTTAACAGCCTGAGGATCTTTGGCCTTGAGGACGTGACAAACTGTTCCCGGTGTTCACAGCGGCTGCACTTCCTCATCTCAGTGGCTAGGGGGAGGTCTAGGTTTACTGCTGAGCTACACTCTGCTGCTGTGTTGTCTTGAATAATCTCTTTACTGCAGCAGGCGGGGGCTGTAGGAGGAAGCAGGGAGGCGAGGAGACAACAACACAGGCTGGCTGGCTGACTGCATGACTGGCTGAAACTTAGCTCACTGCAGTGAGAGAGAGATTAGATGTGACTGAAACGCTGCTGGACTCATGGTGTGAAGTGTTAAGCTGCTGTTTTTGAGGTATTTGGACAAATGTCATATTGATATGATGAAGGAACATAAATGTGTTTTGTTTTGAATCTGCTATGAATTGTTTGAAGACTGTAAGACATTCACCACTTGTCTTAAAACCCCTTACAGCCATAGCCATCACATGGATCATGTGACGTGTATGATTATGTAAAATAGAAAACAACAACCACATTGTATTCGCTTTTGGCACCAGTTACTGACTCCTCTAGGTTTGTTTATGTGCTGTATTCCAGTACGTAGTCTCCTGTTTCTCAGACATTTACAATATTTACCTGTTTGTCACTACTCACAGACACATATCATCATGGGCCAGACGTTCTCATCAGAAGAAGAGCTTTCTCAAATGAAGGATGCAGTCGGTTCTGTCCTCTTCAACGCCATGACGGAGGGTGGTGCTGTACCTGACCTGGGGGTCGTCCACCCTCTCCTCCTCACTAATCGTGATGAGAGTTCGGACAACCGTGACCGCCTCCAGGAACAACTGCAACAGGTCTATAAGATGTACAAAATGAGATGAATGGGGGTGATGATTATTCTGCTCACGAGTAAAATATTGAGGAGAGTGAGCACAAAACATTAGGTGACCTGAACAGAGGGGGTGAACTGACTCATTGATTTCACCTTTAAGTCCACTGGGTTGTGAAGTGCAGATGAAGATGAACCGAAGTGGAGAGAAAGATGTTCTTGCCTTGACACACTTAAGGATGAGTGATGGTCTAAAATGAGGCAGCAGTGTAGGTCCTGTTGTGGATTGTAAAGAGGTCACAAATCAATACAACGGCCAACAAGGAGCAATACAATGATGACAAAATGATGCTGTTCACGCTTGGTCTTAAAAAGAAGAGGGAGAACTACTCTCCTTCCATTTTTATTTCACTGAGACAGATGTTTCTGTTCATTTATCCTCACTCAGCTGCAGGGAAACATCGGGAACAGGGCACCCACCTACCTGAAGGATCTGATAGGCAGACTGACAACCTTCTCAGATGAGCCACGCCTGGCTGGCTTGGTGGGATTAGTGGTTTCCATGGTGATGGATATGGTCTACACATCAGCGAAACAGTCATCGGGTGCAAAGGGGAAGTCAGCTGGGTCGTCATCTTGCCAGGTACAAAACTGGTGAAGGGGATAATCTTTTATCTATTTATTGATCATGAACCTTCAAATTTGAAGAAAAATTAACATCTGACAATTTCCATCCTCAGCAGAGAGTGTGGGAGCTCCAGGAGGTGATGGAGGAGTACCTGAAGCGCTGCAGGATCAACCTGAATGAGAAAAACAAGCTGATCCAGGATTCCGTCAGACTCGAGGCTCAGTTCAGCCTCACCCTGACTCAGCTGAAGACCTGTATCCTGGGCGGGGCCTGTGACTCCAGGTGAGTGAATCCAGCAGAGGTGAGGGCAGTAAAACAAAGGATAGCATCGCACAGCAGAGCAGCAGTGGAAGTATTATGGAGACTCATTAGAGTTTCCTTTTGTCTCCAGGTCTCTGAGGTACTGGGCCAGTGCAGCAGCATTTCATACCCAGATGTTGATTCACCTGGCTGCACTTGAGGGTCAGGTTGAGCCCCTGTCTGCAAGGGCTGTGCTGGAGCAATACATGGAAGACCTGACACAGATCATACCTGCTTACAGGTAAGACAGTAAGAGATGCAGCAATCTACCAACCAAACATAGTGGAGGATCTCATTGCTTTTGCAGCAACAGCCTTCAAACCAGACACTGCATGTGATACACTAATGGGTGAGATGAGTACCTGCTTCATATATTACATGCGTGTTTGCTTGTATGGGTCATGATGGCAGAAAAAGTGGGATACAAGTCAGGAATAACATCTCTTATTTTCTTACTCTTTGACTCAGAGTTGAAAGGTCAGGTTCTAAATCTAATCTTCTGTTTCTGTTTCCCTGTTTCCCAAATGTCTGCATGTCTCTGACCCGTGTTTGATGAAAGGCACAAGTTTTTAGTCAGGGAGGTTGGAAAGGATGATCTCTGACTGAACTACACTCTACCCTCCTCCTCTAACCCTCCTGCATGCTGGTGGCAACCTGGATTTTAAATATACCACTTTAGGTGGTGCTGGAGTTTGGGGCCTTTGCAGGCATGTGAAAGGCATGCATGCAAACACATACTGCAAGTACACTGACATTTTTTTGTTCAGTTTTTGTTGTCAGGCAGCAAACGCACAGACACTTGAGGGGAGGCAGGATCCTACAGTAATAAAGCAAACCTGACAGCAGAAACCACAGCCACACTGGGCCGGCCTGTCTGCCTTGAGACAAGCTTTCCAACCCGCTCCAAATCTGACAACAAATACATACACACACACACACACACACACACATACAAAAGCTCATCAGACTGTCAGAAAAGTCTAGCCCCCAAACTTTTAGTTTAACAGTAAAGATCCAGATGGGAAGAGACAAAAGCTGCAGTCATGATATAATCATCAGCATGTGAGCATGAAAAACAAAACAGCTGTTTCATCAATGAGTTTTTAAACCTAGTGACCAACAGGCTCTTAACCAGTATCCTAGCAACATCTCATCACAATGATCAACCCATGTTTCTGTCTCTTTTAATATGCATGTGTAATTTTCAGCACTTTCTCATCCAAACTAATTCTTCCCACTGTCTCTTCATTACAGGAGGTATAAAACTACTACAGTGTGTGTTGTGAAGTGTCGTGGGGCTCATGACCCCTCTGATGAGGTGCCAGAGGAGGGATCCATGACAGGACTCACTGTGACTGACAAAGAGATGGGAAAGAGCGTCACCATCCCTCTGTCCACCTTGCAGACAGAGACAGGTAGGCTTTGTTTCAGTAATCAAGAAAAATGTTCAAGCCAGCCTGAATCATGTTGTGTTTAACTGAGCTTAGTTGCTCTTCACAGGGAGAAGACTCTCTGGACCTGAAAACACCTCTTCGTCATTCTCCATTAACCTGGACCTGATCACCTCAGATCAGTACACCCAGGCATATTTGGAGCATCTGTTCTCTGAGAAGGGACCTGTGGCCGAGCTGGAGAGCTACTTTAATAAGGCGAGAGACAATCTGCGAACACTGCGGACTCTCCCAGGATGTACAAACAAGACAGGGGTGAAAGCTGGGACAGAACAAAGTGACGGAGTGCATCTTAAAGAGCGGGCAGGGGGAATAAATGGTGAGCAAAGAGAGAACAGGGGCAAAGGTCACAGACGAAACGAGACGGAGAGAAGAGCAAGACAAGAGGAGAGCAATCAGAGAGATGAAAGTTTGAAAATGAGTATAGTGGAGACGCAGCCAGAGGAAAGCCTCGATCACTGTGTTTACAGAGCGTCAAGCACATAAAAGTAGTGATCATGTCAGCTCTCTAGAGGAGAGGAACAACGCAGAAACATGAAGGATATAAGAGCTTTTTCTGTAATTTATTGTTGGATAGAAGGTGAAAGGCAGGTTTAACTGATTTGTCTGCACACTGAAAAAGTGACACGGGCTTTGGGGAAAAGTGCACAAAAGCTTATTTATAATGTTAAATTTGTTGATTTCAGTAAATCTATGCAAGAAAAGTGTGTGTCACTCATTTCTAGCTGGACACTTTTTGTATGTATTTCTTCAGTGCCAAAATACCAAATAAAACAAAAAATAAAAATCACAGAACAATTTTAGGATGAATATGACAGATGCACTAGCCGAGCCAGAACAGCTAAGAGGCTTATTGTGTGGTTCTTTTTAACAAGTCAGCATCAAATCTCAGGAGCAAAATAGCTACAGACAACAATTAGGCAATGATCTGTGCAAACCCAAGATTACAGAGCTGTTAGAACTGCATATTCTGTCATTTTCTAAAATAGCAGGAGTTGAATTGCAGATTCTGGGACCAGGGAGAGACATTTTTGAATTTGTCCTTGATCGTCTAAAGCTGCAAGTTAAATCTATACAGGCCTCAGATTCACAAAGTGCATAGAAGCTCGTAATGCTGATACATAAGGCAAAAAAGTGACATTACATGGTGCGAAGTCACAGTGTGTGGCATAAATTTCCACTTTAAGCACGTTAGCAACACCTTTACCTTGCTGCAGATACAGAGGCAGAGAGCGAGAGAAAGAATGAGAGAGAGAAATGTCCAACTCTGTGCTGATTGCAGCCTCTGGCGGAAATGAATATGTGCAAATCAAATTCATTTTTCCCCTGAGAGATCGCCTTTGGAACAGACATCATATTTGATGATGTGAATGATGAGCTCTGTAGTCACACTGTAACCATGGCAAAACACATTTCTGTAGTTCCTAATCACCGCGTTGTGACAGATATTTCTGTCACTGTGTGTCAGACCTGGAAATATAAATGTAAACCTCAACTTGTAATAAAGTGGAAATATTAATATCGATATCGTGTCAGTTAATGAATGTAGTTGGAAGAAATACGGACTCTGCTGTGACTCTGGTGGCTCCAAACTCATGTGGAAAGGTCACACAGCATAACAACCAGTCCAGGGAACACAGGCTCAGAACATGGGCAATTTGGGTGACGTTCACAGGAGAGATGGCACTTTTCGTTGAGTGTTTTTGTCACTCAGGGAGGTTGAAAAGATGCTTTCCCTCTCAATATTACAGTGTGCGTTGCAGCAGGTGGGCGAGCGGCACAGGAAGGAGCTCTTTTGTGGCGTTAGCTGGCAGCACTGTGTGAATGTCAAGCCAGGAGGGAGAGGGAGAGAGAGAGAGAGAGAGAGAGTGTGTGTGTGTGTGTTTGTGTGTGGGTGTGTTGGCATGAGTGTGTGAGAAAGAGTTGGGTTGTGTGTGTGTGATAGCATGTGTGTCAGTATGTCTGGATTAGAGAGAGATAAAGATGTGAAAATGAGGGTGTGTGAGTTAGAGTTGGGGATAATACGCGTGGCTGTACAGAAAGAAAGGAGAGTGGTACAAGTGGTTGATGGTTTTCTGTGCTTGTGTGTGTCAGGTCTCACTAACTGTCGATGAGTCACACTTCACAGCTCCAATTACTGGTCTCTGTTCAGCTAATGCTGTCTGATTGGTGTTATTACTCTCTCACTCTTTATTCTCTTCCTCCCTCACTCTGTTTTCCGTTTCTCCCACTGGCCATGAGATTAGTACAAATTTATTATTTAATGTAATGTGCAGAGGTCGTACATTTAATTCACATGCACTATACAGCAGTACATTAAGAAGTGCAATAATGTGCATAAAACTCTGTCTTCCTTCTCTTTTCCTTCTCTTTCTTATACTCTCTCCACTTTTTGGTACAAAGAGTGAGTGCATTATTTTCAGGATGAATTGCAAGGTAAAATGTTTCTTTCATTGTCGAGTTTATATAAAGATGCAATGAAAGAGAACTTTTCATTGCATTTTGATGAGACTGAATAGCATCATTCCAAAGTGGCACTGAGAGAGGTAAACAAAACAAACCCTGGTCTGATAACTAAAGAGAGACACACAGTGCACAGTGCAGTGCATGTGTTCTGGATCTACCTCGAGGCCTCCAACAGGTCGGACGTGTGTGGAAGATCTCCAAGGAAAGCCACCCAGGAGGCATTGTAACCAGATGCCAGAACCACCTCAACCAGCTCCTTTTGACATGACCGATCAGCAGCTCCACTCTGAGCTCCCTGCGGATGTGAGCACTCCTCACCCTGCCTCTGAGGCCAAGTCCATCCACCCTGTGGAGGAGACTCCTGTCACGTAGCAGCCTGCAGGGTAGACCCTGAACACACCGGAGAGATTATATATCCCATCCGGCCTGGTTACACCTCAGGCTCCCTTCAGAAGGAGCAGGAAAATGTTACTGAGGCAAAGGAGGTCTGGATTACGCTGTCTGACCTGCTGACGCCTTGACCTGACCTCAGATAAGCAGAAACAAATTGATGGATGGATATGTTGAAAGAGTGTCCATCCTGGAGGCGATATCCCCCATCCAAGGCAGTTGTAGAGAGGTAGATATCAAGCCTCATAAAACTAGATTTATGACTGTATTTGGAAGCACATATAATTTAACCCATTAGCTACAAATGTACAGAAAGGAAGTCAAAAGGTCAGGAGGCTCTGAATGTCCTCATAAAGCAGGTTTACTACACCTCAGGGCCTGTTCACATTGTCAAGAGTCACCATGTATGGATTGACAGTAGCCTATATATGCATCTGTGTGTAATTGAGAGCATGTTGGTGTGTTAATTTTCCCATCTCCCCTCTCCACATTGCCGTCGGTTGTTGCGAAAGCGTTGCCGCGGCAACAGAAAATCGCCACAGTAACTCGACATCGTCAAGCCGCCCACAGCCTCTCAGCAGGGAACAGTCGCTGACACAGAGTAACCCACTGTCGAAAGTGTGCGTGTGTGGACTGTTACTGTATGTGTGTTTGTGTGTATGTGTGTACAGATGTTGGGGGGTGTGTGTGCAGAATGTGTGTGTTTATGGGTGCCTACGAGTCAAAGAGAAGAGGACTTGATCATCAACTTCGGCCCAGAGAGAGGGTGGAAGACGAATGAGTGAGACAAGGATGAAGGAGAGACTGAGGCAGGAAGGACACGAGGGAGAGACTGAAGGGAGGAGGAACTGAGGAAGGACATTAACCTTTGTTATTACTGATCAATAAACTCCTACTAATCAATCTGCTCCATCAGCATTGTGTGCAAATGGTTTGACCACATGTGACAGACAACAACCAAACATCTCACCAACAGACTGTGATTCAAATGTTGTTAAATCCTAAGTGGTGAAAAACTGGAGAAACAAAAAGTCTCCATGTGAAATCAGCAAAACAGAAAATATCGTGTTCATGTCAGACGCATGATGAAGTAGTATCCTCTTACACGCCTGTCTCCTTTGAGATGACTAGAATGATGATCTCTGTGGATTCATCACCATCATGATTCATATTCTTCTCATCCATCATCATCATTATCATTATGAAGACATATTGGCAAGTGCAGCTTCAAGAGCTGAATAAGAGTGTTTAAGCATGATACTGATGTTACAGGCAACTCCAGATTCTATACATACTTCTATACATTATTGTAAAGTCAGGTACTGACTCAGATTCAGTTCATTTCACTAAAGGAAAATTAACATTCGCTGACGTGGAGCTTGCCTGAAATAGATGATCAGGCCAGTTACATAAAGTCTAAGGATTATTCGTTTGTCTAGAAGAAGGAAGGAAGGAAATAAAACAAATGTCAAAATAATTTCAATAAGCTTCATCACTGAACAGCTTCATCATGGTAAAGGATAAGTATATGCAGTGTACTCATCATATGAACAATGATGAGAACAGCATCATTTATGTCAATTATGGAAACGATCATTGCTTTATATTAAATGTATTTTAGAATATTATATTTTATCGACCCACTGATCCTAAAAATAAACCTATACAAGACTGAATTGTTGTTTAAGCAGATTTAAAAATCCAATTTGCTGCTCCCTTATGCCTAACACACACACACACACACACACACGTACATGTAGATCACATTATACACCTACGTGTTTTCAGATCTAAACATCATGCATTTAAATAATCTGGGAAAAAGAGATGCTTTGAATTTATAGTTGCAACATGCACACACCACATGTACACACATACCCGGCACACTAACCTGAGGGAGTTCATGCTCTGGTATTTTCCTGACATTTAATTTCAATCCATTCCATGTGTGTGAAACACCTGCTAACATGGCTACATACACACACACACACACACACCCACCCACCCACCCACACACACACACACACACACACACACACACACACACAACCGTTATTATACCTTTAGTCAAGCTACACAGGCAGCTAAAGGTAAAACCAGCAGCACAACATACAGCTCCAGTACGTATGGCATATGAACGGTCTGATACACTGTGGGTGTGTGTGTGTGTGTGTGTGTTCAACCTGAACCTTTGGTACTATGACGAAGAAGTGACAGTCCCATTACTGAACACTAACTCCCCTGGTCTGCCCCAGAGATACAGACACCCTCCCCCTCTTTCTCTCCTTTTCAGCAGGCTTGACATTTCTTCCACATAAATGCCATTTGATCTGCTGGATGTGGGACAGCAGGGTTGGAGGGAGGAAGGTACGAACTAGAATATGTGAAGAACAAGAGACATGTCAAGGAGAGATGTCAGCACACACACACAGCAAGAGAATAATCAATTCAGGAAAATGCCAGTGACAACCACCACACACACACTTAAATGTCTGTCTGAAGGTGTTCCATAATCAAGTAGAACTGTCCGTCCGTCCGTCCGTCCATCCATCCATCCATCTGATATGACACTTATGTACATATGAAGTCAAAGCACATGCGGTGTATGAATTATATATGGAACCTATTGATGATCATGAGTGTCAATATATGTTAGCATTGTAAACAGTGAACTCTAGATGTCTGAGTCAGTTTTAATACATTTGCATACACTAATTAAACATATATCTAATTTGATATATCATATATCATCATATATGGTTGCACTTTGTCATACCATATGAAAAGTCATAATATATAATTTTACTGTATGAGTCAAGTTTGGTTTTCTTCCATCTACATTCATCCTGCCTACCTTTGTGTTTAATACTTAGTTCTTCCTTATAACCACTACTGATCTAACTTACATACAGAGCAGACCACTCCTGCTGTTTGATGGTATATGTCTATGTTTGTGACTAAGTCTGGTAAAGTTATTGATATTCCAGCGCTGGCCGAGCTGTCATCCTCGACCTCCGGGAAAGGACAGAATAATGTCTGACTCAGAGACAGAAATAAAGCACAAAACTAAAGAGATATATGAAGGTGACATGTGGACCAAATTAATGTCTAGACAGTGAAACAATGTTAGTTTGGCATATTGAAGACCCGATGTGCATTTTCCTTGGTGCGTTCTGGGTGACATCACCACGTAAAGCCCACAAAGAGAAATGAACGCGAGAGAAGTGACATCAGGCTGGTGCAGCGTTCAGACGCCGCACCGGCCTGGTCCGTCACGTTAATGGCTGAGTTCCAGTCTGGTCTCTTACAGACCATAGACTGTAAATGACTCAGGCTCATTCACGTGAAGTGTGAGAGTCCCATTGTCACATCATCAAGTCAGTTTGTCCCCTCACTTTCAGTCAGCATCGACACTGACTCTGCTTCAGGAAATTATCCACAACTCAAACACACGAGATGTCGTTGGAAGCGTTGGAACGGTCCCGGTGGTCTGGTACTGGTACCGGTTCGGGTCCCGGTTCCGGTCCCGTTACCAGTTCTGGTTCGGGTACCGGTACCGGTTTGGGTTACGGTCCCGATCCCGGTACCAGTTCCAGTTCTGGCGGGCCTGGTGCCGGTCCTGGTACCGGTTCTGGCACTGTAACAGCCCCATGGTCCTGGCTTTGGTCCTCGCCCCGGTAATGGTACAGCCCTGGCCCCGGTTCTGGTGGTCCTGGTCCTGGTCCTGTCCCATTCCTATCACAGCATCTGGACCCTTTCAGGCTCTCACACTTACTCACTTACAGCTGTCGTTGTTTAAGTCAGTCAGAGCTCAGGGCCAGCTCACACATAGAAGAGACGCACTCTCCATCATTGTGTTACATCCCTGTTTCCAGTCTACGGGCTCAACAAGGGCAAACACGTCCCCAGACAACATATAAGCTGAACACACGAAGATGAGATTATTGTTAATCCTCTCATCAGGCTCCAGGTGAGACAGTTCATTTAAAGGCCCAACACAGCCACATGGAGGGAGGGGTGGGGGGTGTTTCAATTATTCTGGCTGATCAGAACTGTGCTCAGTGAAGTTTGGCGAAAAGCTGTGCAGGAACATCAAACAGGAAAAGACACAGATAAAGGCTCACATTGTCTCACCTGAACACTTTGTCTTGAAACAACAACAAGCTAATGTTTCACAGCAATGAAACCACAGTATTCAAACATCTCGTTTTAATATTTCTTTCCAATGTGACAAGAAGCGATAAATGGTTAGTCAGCCCCGGGGGAGAAATGCCTCTGTGTTATCACTGCTACAAAACATTTGAAACGTTGTCAAAGAAAGGACACGAACATATCAGTACTCTCCCTGCTTTCTTCAACGCAGATGTTTCATTTGCCTCTTAATGTAAACACGAGCAATGTTTCAACAGGAAGCAGACGGCAGGTCAAAAGTTTGTCTATTATGCTACTTCAGCTCTGCATGTGTCTTCTCCCTCACTTTACAGGGTCTGGTTGAGCACTGACAGACATCTGAAACAAAGCAAAAGTGAGCAGTGGACAGGAAATCAAGGCCGGCTCTGTTGTCTCTCACTAAGTGGTTGTGTATGATTTGACAGCCGATGCAGACTTTCTGACAGTTTGGGCTTTATTCAGCATTCAGGAGCAAACCGTGGCGCTCACACACACACACACACACACACACACACACACACACACATAAATTCACTGCTGATTTCCCGTCGAGCGGAGGAGGCCGCCAACGCGCTCACCTGTCTGGAAATCAAATGTGACAGCGTAATGAGTTTTTAGACAGACACAGTGGAGTGCAGGTGATGGAAAAGAGTCAAGGTAAACACCTGTACACAGGTGCATAAACAACAAGCAAACGGCATAAAGCATGCTGCACAAATAGTCTCTTTTGCTGACTCATTCAAACGTGCATTCGCAAGCAGTAAAAATCATATAAAAAGAACATCTAACCACAAACTCTTGCACTTAAGATATACAAATATAAGAGGAACTTGTGTAAAATGAAATTAAAATAGAAACTCTTCACTGTACAGGAACAGAACTTAATTGTAATAGGAAGAATCCATCACTCTGCACACTGAATGGGCTCGATCCATCACAGTGGCAGCATGGGAGGAGGAGCAGCGGCAAGCACAGCTCATCCATCAGTCCGATGTTATATGAAGGCGTGTAACTTTCTGTCCATACGACACACCATTTACATTTTGTTTAAAAGCTTTGCAGGCTGTAATTTTCACAGCCAAACTGTACGCTGACAGCGCTCCACTTCAGTGGGGGGAGGCTGACTGGAAGTGTCGCACCTGGAAAGGTGAACGATTTATCCTCAGCACGGTCCAGTTGGCTAGCTAATTGTAGAGCATTAGAGGATGTGTATTGGAGGCAGCAGCGAGAACAAGAGAATCACCTTTTTAACCACATAAATGGATATTTAATCTTAGTCAACAATAGCAACAAATATAGCACAGAGGAGGTCTGGGTGGTGGAGGAAGGATCAATGCAATAACATCACTGTTGGATACTGCAGAGAAGATCTTCTGAGTTTTGAGAACTTCAGGTTATTTTCAAATCTGTGCCTGGTGAATAAGATCTTAAACAGTTTGGCCTCGCCTTCACTATGAGACTCTGATAATGTCTGCTCAGTAGAGTCCATAAAATCCATGAGAGTAGCTTCGGCGAGAGGTTGTTTCATTGCACTGGCTTTGGTCAGTCAGCTTTTCATGTATGAGCAACATCTCAGTGGAACGCCCTCGCTGATGACATCAGAAACTGCAGCTCGATTTGCAGCTTTGACATGAAACAATGAAATCTAACAAAGTCTGACAGACGACGTACTCTTTTGTGTTTTATCTCATATTTTGTATGTGATCTACCAAAGGGACTGCAGATGTAAATTAACTCCTAGATAACTGTACATGGTCACTTTACAAAGTCTATAAAAGGAGCTACATCAGGTAACAGAATCAGTATGAGCATGACAAGAGTTAGATCTGTTCGGTTTTAAAGGCTGCACTGCACACGTGTGCATGCTGCACAAACACCACAAACACGCGCCACATAGCAATGAAGGAGCTGCTGATATTGAAGCATGAACAAAAAGGCCTTCAGGAGCCTGAAGCTGAAGAATCTCAATGGAACTCAGCCATTTTTAGTTTCATTTTTTACACCACGTTGTATGCGACATGTCAAAATGTCGTCTGTGAGATTGAACCATTCCTGCATGTTACGTGCCTGTAGAGAAAAGTAAAAGAGACGGTTAAGCGTAGAATCACAAAAATGCAGTAAAGTTGGTGTTAGTCTGTGTCCAGATCAACAAAAACATGACGGGCTAAATAACCCAAATGGACCTGATTGAAACTAAAGCAGTTACAGCTACAGTGAGAACTTCATTTGAATCCACTCTCATACAAAAAGCAGATTTAATTAGTCCATTAGTCAAACCTAACGTTCTATGCTGTAGTAGGTTAAAATGAGCTTTTCTTTAAATACAAATTAATATTTCATCTCTCCTAATTTCCTCCGTCAAAGAAAATCGGCGAACATACAGTGTCGAAGGGGAAAGAAAAACACACACACAAAGCACATTCACTCCTTTTTCACAGGAAAACACAGAGCGAATTAATCAGCAGTGAAGCAGCCGGCGTGTACATATCTGACATAATGACAGAGCAAGTCAGATGAGTCCGTTAATGACATGTCAGCTTATTCAGACAAATGTGGTTTTCACCATTGACATATAAAGAAGAATGGATGCTTGTTTGTGAAGGAGGCTGAGGGCGAGATGAGACGAGAGGTGGTTACTTTCCCCCTGAATAAAAATGTCCCTCTAATGAAAATTTGCATGATAATTAAGCTTTCATATTAAAGCTTTTCAGCACAAATTAGATGTCACACACACACACACACACACACACACACACACACACACACACACACACTTAAAAAAAAAAGGAGGTGGACTCACAGGGGTCTCTGAAACAGGGTATCCCAAACTTTATTTTATTGGTTTTTATCAGAAGTACCATGTACCATGGAGAGCAGTCACAGTTAGTGGCAACACACATACAACTTTCCTCCTATCAGTTGGTGTTCAACAACAAAAGAAACAAACAAACAAAAAAAAAATCAACAAAAAAGTTTGAACATACTCACGCGCACACAGAGGACAGTGGCAAAACAAAAAGAGAAGTTATCTTCATTGTTACCAACATTATAACTGTTGTGGTTATTGTTGCATTTTAAAAAACACACCAAATCATACTGACAAAATATGACGTTCCCAACTACACCCTGTGAGAGCGACGAGAAGGAAAGAGAGAAAGTAAGAAAGTAAGAAAGAAGGGGCGGATGAAGAAGAGTAGCAAAGGAAGGATTACGATGAAGAGTAAGAGACTTTGAGTCAGACGGTTCTGAGTCAGACAGATGGTGAGTGAAGCACAGACAAATGATCCTCGGAGAGAGTCAGACAGATGGTGACATGGGCAGTTATATTTAAACTATAGATGGATATGTATGTAAGAGGAGGACAGATAGAAATAACAGATGAATACAAAGCAGGTGTGGCGATATGCTGTTGAGTCAGGGGGCGGAGCAGCCAGACGCACGTCAACACAGACAGACGGACAGATGGGGGAAAATGTGACAGGTCTGAGGTGGAATCAAACAGAGAAAAGATCGACAGAGAGAGAGAGAGATCTGAAAACACCCTTCAGACAGAAAATCAAAAGCCCGTAGAGAAAGAGATGGATGGAGTAAAAGAGATAAACGGATGATTGATTGAGAAGAAAGAGTGAGGCAGAGAGAAAGAGAAACAAGCTTCAGGCAAACTACAACTCCTCCAAAAAGGCAATATATGTCATTCTTGAGTGTAGTGAGTGTTTTTGTTTCCTTTAAATAAATATGTAGAATCAATTCTCTATGCTTAGTGTGATGGCCATACAGTCCACCTCACTTATAACACTGTACAGTATATACACAATATTATTATTATTATTATTTCTTTAATGACAAAATAACCTTTAGATGTACATACAGTATTCCTCGCCCTCTGTCAGAGAATACAGCCACGGTATTAGAAGTAGCAAGCAGTGTCTTTTTTTTTCTTTGTACAAATAACCCATGCAACTTCCGTATAGATTATTTATTTAAGATACATAACTCCTTTAAGATCTCATCTCTCATTCAATAACAGCAGATATTGCCTTTTTAACATCAACAATAACAAAAAAAACCTTAATTAATTAATCAGTCATGTGCAAGTTACTACAAAACAGAAGACGTCATCGATCGTCATCTGTGTTTAAATTAAAAACATACTGTTGTTAAGATCTACATACATTAAAAAAAAGAACTGAACAGAGTAAAAGATGAACAGAAAAAAAAACAAACAAACCTGAATCTGTACAACATTCAAACCATTTTTTTTTGTCAACACCAGGGTAATGGGATACGATTCTCTATAACTATATACAGACATGTTATCATTCATGCACAGTATCAACAAGTAGCACATTGACATTCCAAAATATGGAAAACATGGCATAGGGAGACGGAGGAGAGTAAAAAGGGCCGGGGGGAGGGGGGGTAGATCCGGGAAGAAAAGTCAGAGTAATAATAATAATAATAATAATAACAATAAAAGAAAGATCACTGCCTCTTTTTGGTTATTTTGGCAGCAGACGGAGAAAGAAAGACAGAGAAAGAGTGGAGGAGGGTGGAGGGTGGGGGGTGGGGGGGGCACAGAGGGACAGATAGACACCATAACAATACACATGCTGGGCAGGAGAAGTCCATTTCAGTCTCACTGACCCAGAAATCAATGTATGGCTGTAACTTCATGTTTTTTTTTCCTTTAATATTCATCTTCTTCCTCCTTGTCTTCCTCCTCCTCCTCCTCCTTCCTCTTTTTTTTTATCATCGTCCTTTTACATTGTACCTGTTGAACGTTACTTTAAGGGTGGAGAATAGCTCTGGTAATGTTTTTATTAGTTTTTTCTTCTTCCTCCTCAGTCTCAATGTGACATTTCTCAGCTTGTACCAACAGGGCTGTTTTGTCCTTCTTTGCATTTGTTTGTTTGTTTGTTTGTCCGTTTGGTGTTGCATTTGTGTATTCCTCAGTCTGTCAGACAGACAGTTCAGTTAAGAAGTGAACGAGGCAATGGAAACGCATCATCAATCTTTACGTTAGAAGCGACATTGTTAATGGTACACAACTGATTCAACACCTTTGTATTTTTATCTTTTTTTTTTTTTTTTACATCAGGTACAACATTATCATTGTGTACTTCAGTCAAAAAAAAACAAAACAAAACAAAACCTCTGTTGTTGTTTACATCAGGAACAACTTTGTTAACGAAACAACATAGTAGCCGAAAAGAACCAGTGCAATGCTTCTCCTTCATTTCAAACCCTGCACGCTTCTTCGAACCCCAGCACAGAAGAATAAAAACAAAAACCTACTTCATCTACAGCTCGTTTTTCTACTCCTTGCTTGCTCTTAGTATTATACCGTATGTACAGTGATGGCCTGGCTGACCTTTGACCCTTCAAACCTCAGCAAACCCAAACTAAGGCAGGAAGCTAAATTCAAGTGCATTAGTTGGTTCTCTGGCTGGACTGGACACTCCTGAAGAGAACCTGGTTGGGTCCTTACAATCGTGGCGAACCACAGCTAACCTTCTGTTAGCCGCCTTTAGCTTCCCACCTCAGTCCGAACCCTGCGGTTGTCGTTAATCTGCCATTAGCTTCACGTCATACTAGCGTTGAAGTCAAGCTAGATACACAGAGAGAGAGATAGAGAGACAGAGGCGGTGCAGAGAAGCTGGAAGTAGCAAAAGAACTTATGTCTCATAAATGAAAAGTGTTAGCCTCTGGAAAAATTTGTGCAGCAAGCTAACTTAATGCAAACAACTACGTTACTGCAAGCTTTTAATCTAGTTCACTCGGACAAATTAGGCAGATTTTTAAGTAAATCCAACATGATTTAGTTCAATCAAAGCTAATTCATACCCTGTTGGAGCTACTCAAAACGTGATACAAACAGCTTCTACGATGTTAATTATTGTTTCTTTTTTTTTGCGCAAGCTAACATAACTTTTTTTTACTACTTCTTTTTTTTTTTTTTTTTTTTTTACAGTGTATAAACCTTCAGCTCCATGCCAGTGAAGAGACAAATGCATACAAATTTAAATAGAAAGATTCTGGTTAAGAGTTAAAACAACATCAAGGCGTCTTTTGTCTCTTTTCAGAGTGGTGAAATATGAAATATGAAGAATATTTGGTGTTTTTAAGAAAGATCCATTGGTTACAAAACCCTTTACAGGTCGGACTGCAAATATTAAGTTTTCCATTAGAAAGATTTCCCTTTGGCAAAACAGGGGTAAACTGCCACTCCAAGGCCTTCACATGAGAACAGCTACTCTAATGGAGAGCCGTACATTGTGCAGAGTTTGGCAAATGCAAGTGATCTGACATCCCATATTATTCTTCATTTTGGCTGTCAGAGGGTAATTTAATTATAGCGTTTATACTAATGTTCTGTCTTGGTGCAAGGGTCTGCAGCAACAGAGCTGAAGAGGAAGGTTGGCCACATTTCTGTAAGTGTTGCTGGACCTCTGTGTCCCGGTTCTATCACCATCATGGGGTGGTTCTGTACTCCAAGTGCATCTTTTGGTGAATTTCATATATATATTTTTTTATCTTCAAACTACTCGAGATTTGCCAAACTCATCCAATCCAAGGCTCCGCTCAGCTCTACTCTCTCACAGGGGATTGAAAGCTGTCCGTGACAAGATTGTTGCCAAGTTTTTAAAATGGATTACGTCTAAGCCCAGACTATGTACTTTACAGATGACATTTAAAATACTAGTTATTATATTATACATCAAGTAAAAAAACACAACATCAGCAGGAAAATTCTGGCCAATCCCGATGCATACAGTATAGTGCCATTTAACAAACTACAGACCTTTACGCCTACATGTACAGTAAGTTTTTGTGTACGTTGAGATGTGGTTTTGGCTGAATGAGTAAAATAGTTAACAGTCTGAAGTGTAAACTTCTCTGACAGTCGAGATAGGCTCGTAGATTTATTCTCTACACACGTCAGGACACTTTAACACGTATCATTTCTAAGGAGATATATATTTATATTATATTGTCTGTTAATGACTGGATCATGAGAAAAGATTCCCAGCAGTTTGTGCCTGATAATGTCAGTTTGACAGTCTGTTGCATTTGCAGTTTAATGGGATTTTAAAGTTTAGATTTATGTTGTTGATTGTGTTCATGCTCCTGAAAACAGGTACTGATACTTGCTCACTAGTTTCCCTAGTGCTTGACAGGGGGTTCCAAAGATGCTTGGCTGTTGCTTGAGATTGTGTTTTGTAGCTGAACCATGTCCACATTAACCTTTTTGGTTACAAACAAATCCAGTCATATTGTGCCTCTGTCCCATCGTGCACACAAACCCCAAATTCAGTTGGAGGAGGGCAAACAACACCTCAAACAATAAAGCGACTCTACAGAGGATTTATTGGTAGAGCCCAGCGTGGCTCTGTATCGTAAACCGAGTTTCACTCTGGGCTGAACCCAGGCTTTCTGCTATCACAAAGATGATTAACTTTTCACCAGGGTAACTCACCATGGCTGCGCTGCTAATTATCACCAGCTCACTGGGCTCATAGATGATGCTAATTAGCACACTGAAATAATGAGGTGATAATAGACTCATTATTTCTACACACCCCAACATGGACAAAATTATTACACCATAAAAAGTCCAAGCGATGTTGCAAATTTGAAACCAACTCCACTTGCGGATGAACTTGCATATAGCTGGATAAGAAGAGGCTCAGAGTAGCCAAATGACCCAGACACAGCACTAACATTGCAAGAGGTGCAGTTTCTGGGGGCGGGTGTTTTCCAATATACAGCCAACTGATGAATGGCTTGTATATAGATTTCAATTTGAAATTTGTCTCCAAACCTTTGTGAGCACGATAAACAGAGTCTGTCTGTTTAAGATTAGATGTACCCAGTGCTGAATGTCCCTACAGAGCCACTGTAGTACAACGGTCTTTGCCCCTATCTGTTAGTAAAACTGCTCCCCCACCAAATACAAATACCTTTAAACCTTTTTGTCATCAGATGGCTCAAAGGATAAGAATGAAAACTGGCTGCTGAAGTTAAAAAAAACTTGAGTTTCCAAGGCCGACGTGAAGCAGTGAATCGTGCAGATTACATTATGAGACTTTACTCAAGAGAAAACACATGCCCTTGAATAAAGGCATAATATGAAGTCAGATGTTCATTGCCTCCTTTGGGCTAAGGCCTTCATGATCCACATGACTGAAGGTTTGTATGTTTAAGCATAGCAATGAGCGGGGGCGGCCTGGGAAAAGAACATAGTGGGTATGATTTAATTTGGAATAAGGCTGACTGCAATTTATAAGTAGTCTTCGTAATCAACTGGGAAAGACTCCCACCAACGAAGGCTGATGCCTTGTCTGCTTTTCCAATATTTGGGCAACTCTGGAGACTAAATGAAGCTGTTAAACTTTTATTTCATCAATTATTTTTTTTCTTTTTACAGCCGCACTAATAACTGAGCAAGTGATGTATGAGGTTAAGGAATACAAATCCCTGTTAAAGAGCCCCCTATGGACCAACCTATGTGAAGAATCATAAATCAAGGGTCAGGTTTAGGGAGTAGTGGTCGTCTCATTTTTTTTTCTTTCTTTCTTTTCTTTTTTTTTTTTAAACAAAGCCCTTGAGGATGTTGATTGGTCCACTGACCAGCCAGGGGTGGGGTGGGGGGGCGTTGCTTAAGACAAACAGGGGGATAATAACTGAAGCTGTCGAGTGAACCAATGGGGAAAGCTGCATCATCAAAGTGAGATAAACGATGACAGAGGCAGTTAACAGACATGAGGTTTCACTGAGGGCGGTACCTATGGTTTTTTTTTCTTCTTCAAACTCTATTGCAATGTTACGATTGACACGTGACGGTGGCAATCTCATCAGTGGAAAACCAGGCAACAGTTTTCCACGGTTTAAAAAAAACAAAACACAAACACACGTAAGAGTAACCTAGATATTTATGCAATGATAGTAGTTTCTCTAACAGTTTTAAACGGTAGAGTGGCCGTTGTGTCCTCTCAGACGTGGCCTTATTAAAGGTAAAAGCAACACTAACCCCTTTCTCTTGATTCAAATTAGACCTTAAATCATTTACATCTACAGTATAAAGCAACAGAAAGAAGAGGGCCCGTTCAGGAGCGCATGGCGTAACCAAGACATTCAGAAGGAAAGTAGTGGAGCTGTAATGTATGTTCAGCTCTTTGTATTTACATTTCTAACCTCAGTGATGTTCAAAACCGTTCACGTCATCAAACAAAGAGTCTTAACTCAGCATTTTCTACAGGCTGGGAGAGAGCGAGGGTCTGAAAGACCTCCAAATACCAAAGCGAATGCCGTCCCACGTGGGGTGGGGGCGACAAAACGAGAGGCGTTTTTTCTTTTTCGTGTTATTTTTTTGTTTTTTTTTTCACAGTACTTGAGACCATCTCTCCACAACACACAAGCACAGAAACACACAGTCACACACACCAGCACTCGCACAGTTTGTCGTCATTAAAACAGTTGTGGCAAATATATCCGGTTTCATCTGATTGTGTTTGTCAGTATCTTGTCTGATCATGCACGTACTGTACATACTCATACAGGTACTCTGTCTCTTTCTGTCTCACTTGTGCCTGTTACTTTTTGCTGGACGCCAGAGTAGCACTGATCCATCTGAAGAGGGGGATTCATCGGGGAAATGCTGTTGTTGAGGCCGCACATCCTCACGCCTGTGGTGGTTGCTTCTCATTTTGATTAGTGTATGGTTGAACCAGCTGGGAAATGTTGTGTGTGTTTATTTCTGTGTTTGTGACTTTGAGGGATTAGATTTATGTAATTAAAACAGGGGTGGGTTTAAGACAGCTTGATTGGTTTGGATTTGTAGGTCAAGAAAAAAAATGTACTCCACAGTTTATTCAGTTCTCCACCATGTTTCCATCTTCTGAGCCATTTCTCTAGCTCCTGTGATTTTCCTGTTTGCTGTCTTCCTTCCATGTATCCGTACTTCTTCCCGTTCTGTTTTAAGATGCTTTAATGCGTCCTCCATTCCTTTATCTGTACATCCATCCATTCATCCGTCAATCAATCTATTGCGTAAAGGGAGGGAGTGATAGATCAGTGAGACAGCCGTAATTTCCAAATCTATCCATTCACCCACCTCCCCTCTTGGTTTCTTCTTCTCCATGCTCTCCTTCTGTCCCACCCTTCCCTTCTTCACCTCCTGTCACCTTTAGAAGCCCTGGATGTGGCAGTAGGCTTCCAGTGAGGAGAAGAGGATGTAGAGGAGCCACAGGCTGACAAACAGCATGGTGGTCAGGGCCTTCGCAGTCCGGGGCCCGCCCAGCTCTCCGCCGATCTCTGGCCGCCTCCGGTACATCAGCGTGGCAACGCAGACGAAGGCAAAGATGGTGAAGAGGGTGACAGAGAAGGCCAGTGTGCCAGGGTCCACCCTGAACTCCTCCCCGCGGCTTTGATGGTAGATGGCAGCGATGGACCACGCCACCTGCCAAACACCATCACAATCAACTTGAATAACAGCGAGTGCTCACAACAGCTGCGACCACATCATAGGGGACTGATGGCTGCCACTTCAAGGTTCATGCAACTTCAGTCACACGTTATTGTAATAACATCTCAGGAGCAGGATCGCACAGATTTAAAGACAGCACTCATGCAGCAACATCTTCATTTCTACAAATATATGACAGTAGTAACTGACATTATGGCAGCATGACAAGCAGCTCTGCATTTACACTAGCAATGAACCTGTCAATCATGCTCTCAAGCTGGTACTCACCCCGATGCCCAGGAAAACATTGACGGCGTTGGAGCCTGTTACGTTACCAATGGATGCGTCTGCATACTGATCCTGGATAGCAGCTACCTTACTGGCAAATGTATCTGGATGGAGAGAGGAGGTGGAGAGATCAGATTTATGTAAACAATTTCAACAGATTCAACTCAGTGGATGTGTAAACATTTTTACTATCATTACAAACAGCTGTCCAGGGATATATGATTGCGTCCGTGATTTGGTTCCATATTTTACACTGCATTACATGTTTTCATACATGTTTTTATGCTCTTTGATGGAAATTATTTTGAAAAAAATAATCATTTATTATAAGAAACAGAGTGTCTGTGAGATGAAAATGTCTAATACACTGTATTTATTGATTTCCTTCCTTTACACTGCCAGCAGAGGCTGCTTTATTGGTTGGAGAGGAGACACACAACTGCAGCGACAGAGGATAAAGAGTGAGCTATTAGCTTCCACACAGACTCATCCCCAAGTTGGCGCTCCTGTAAGTGCCGAAGACTTCATGTGAGACTCTTCGACCTGTGATGGTGTGTTTTTTCAAACCTATTTCAGGGCTGAGGTTACTCTTTCATCCCTAAGCACCATGTAACCCCGTGCTGGTGACAGGTCTGTTTACAGGGTAGAAAATAAGGATGTTCATCCCGGTATTGTGCTGTACACAGACGTCGATCTGAGCCACTGCTGATAAACACCCATGTCTACCACACAGTCATTTGACCCAGGAGCGAGTGCCCATTGTGCTGTTTTCTATTGCAGACAAAAGCCCAACGTTTGCCATTTTCTTCGACCAGTGGACAAGGAGCTGTAGAGAATGAACAGATTCACTTCAAGTGAAACTGTGACCTTTCTCTGGTGCTAAAATGAGGGCAGATTTTTAATAAGAACTTGTCTTCATCATTTACTTAATAACAAGAGCCATTGAAATCTTGACAACTTGGCCTTTCTCCATCTGCCACCATCAGCTACACTTACACAACTGCTCTCGTCTTTGAATTCAAAAAGTAAAGGCGGCTATCGAGATGATTAACACCTGGTGGGTGGATTGTACTTTGCTGATTGACTGTTTTATAATGTATCGCACTGATTAATATTAGTGTTCATGGTCATTCAGTGTAAATTAGCACCATTTGGAAGTAGAAACAGATTTACTCTTGTTTCTTAACTCATAGTCAAGTCATATTTGTGAGTTACACAATACCAGTGTGACAGGGAAGGACGCCTTTGATAGATGCAGCACACTTATAATTATTAATACAGAACACCGTGCAAATCCTGTTTTCTACATTGAGACCGGGAACCTTAAATTAGAAACCACAATCTTTAATCCTGTTACAGTGTTCTGTCGCTGGCAGCCAGTGCAGGCCAGATTTGGACCCAGATCAATAAATTACAAGGCTGACTCTCACTTTGCAGGGGCAAACAAATCTTGGCCTGACAACTAATCAGTGCTGCGATGCTTGGTCCCAAAAATTTCCTCCTCTTGTTTCATCTCTGCCAAACAATGGTAGCTTCAAAGGAACAGTTTTCCTTGTTGTACTAAAGGCAGCTTTGGATTCTGCCAAACCTCAACAATGGGCTCTTTTATTGGGAGCATAAAGAGTGAGAAAATAGTCAAATGGTCACTCAGTCCTCTCCTCTATTACTAATTTTCTTGCCGTCTTCTCCTACTTAGTGGTTCATGTCCTCTTGCTCCTATGTGGCAGATACAGCTGGGGTAGATTAGTGCTGAGGAAACAAGGAAATGAAGGCAAGAAGGGAGACAAAGGATTTGATGGGAGTGATGGGAGGACCGGAAGAGGACCAAGGAGGAGGAGCAGAGAGAGAAGGTTTGGAGGGTGGACAAGGCAATGGGCCAAGAAGAGAGTCCAGTAAGGCTAAATCTCCTCATACACCTTAAGGCTTCAAGGACAGGCCTGCTGGGCTTAACTGAGTATATGTGTGTGTATGGAGGCTCGAGCTGAACACTCTGTCTGTGTGTTAGTGAACGATGCCACCTGGGTCCAGTCTGATGCCATAACTCCACCAGCTGGCAAAGGCATGTGTGTGTGCATCAATTGGTCTTTGAGTGTTTGTGTGGCTGATTGAGTGGGTGAGCGCGTGGTTGCTTTCATGTTTGGTAGCAGCATGTGTGTATTTGTGTGTGTGTGAGAGAGAGAGAGAAACAGGTTCCACTCTACAGCTCCTTCTGTGAGAGTCGGCCTCCCTGGAGAGCTTTATGCCCTTTTCCTCAACCGCTCTGTCAATCAAAGTTTCTCTCCGTCTCCCTCTCCTCCCTTCATCTACCTCCTAAATCCTCTCTGCATCCACTCTCCTGCACCATTTTGCCCCACGGTCTCTTGAAGTGGAAGGACTCGTCGGGGAGCGCTCATGTGCTCATGGCAATCTGGCAACCCTCCTGCACGCAGACAGCTTTTTGCTTGGTGAGGAACATTTGGTTGAAGAGGAAACGCTTAAAGTCAACAGGTCATGAAAATAATTATACATCATCATCTAAAGGTGAAACTTGTGAAGATAATCTGGGGGAAGAGCTGGACGACTGGTTCTTGCTAATGATCAATTAGTTGATGGAAAAAAAAAACATCTCCAGTTTCTTTAAAATGATAAAACAGAAATACATCTTCTCGGATCATTGTAAATATTGATTGACCCTCTGATTATCTGACCATCCTCTCCCAGTTATCTGAGGATCAGCCCAATGATTTGTGGCCAGATGTTTTCCTGGTTGCAGTACTTTTTCCTTCCTCATGTAACAGCTGTATCACTGTATCACTTTGCCATTCGACTTGCTTCTTTGTCTTTTCACACCCTGACACTCCCTCCTACCCTGCAGTAACCACAGCCCCTCGACTTGTCCCCACCCACTTATCAATTCCTTGCATATATACTGTCCCATTCTCTGACAGGGTATCTACTGTGGCTTCCATGCTGTATCCATCCAGCCCTGCTTATCTGCTTTAGCGTGCCTAGTCTTTGACCACCTGCCTGTTGTTTGGGTTTCTTCCTGTCCCCTGTGCCCTCACTGAGCCTGCTGCTTGTCCCTGCCCGCTTTTGTCTGCCATTGTCTGGATCGAGGTGAACCGTTTTGAACTTTTGTCTGAGTTGTGCATTTGTGCCCTCCCAGTCCTGAGCCGTGACCACCTGTTTATGTCAAGTGACACCCACGGCATGCTTCTCTCAGTTTAAATGTCATTCTTGACTCTACACATCACACTTCACAGTCATACACCTGAGCTGAATCCCAAAACAAGACATTTTAGTTTTCTTGTGTTTGTAAATCTCTGAACAGCTCCACTCTTGTTGTTCTGTTTTCCTCCTATATATATGTGTGTGTGTGTGTGTGTGTGTGTGTGTTAGCCTCACTAACTGTGATAAACGAGGTTAATCATCATGGAACCACAGCACAGGATGGGTTTTATTAACTCTAATAGCCACAGATCTGGAGGTCTGTTTCTTTCTGTGAGTGTGTGGGCCACAAGAGGTTCTGTTAATAAGACTGAGAGCCTCTGAAAGGCTGAATCACTTTGTTTCCATTCTGCAGGTCAACACACTGTGTACAGTATGTCTGTGTGTGTGTATGAGTACTTCTGTTTTTCAGCTGTATGTGTATGCATTTGACTATAAATTCAACTGTTAGCAAGCGCGCACTATTTGCACTGTTTGCAAATATTACATGTCTGTAAGTTGGCCTGTACATATATGTTTGCATGCATGCAGGTACATGTGTGTAAAATACTGTGTAATAGATCACTTTTGTCCGTGAGGTTTCTAAATGGGGGGACAGAGACCACTTGAGCTTGACATGACGAACAGCCATATGCTAACAACACATGGTGGCCCCAGTACAGGTGTGTATGTGTGTGTGTATGTGTGAGAGACACATACACGTGAGTGTGTAAGACTGTTTATCTAGTTAATTAAAGTTGTGCATTGGGCATGTTGTACATCTCCTGTTCAAACATGTGTGTGTGTGTGTGCAGACGCAGCAGACTGGGGCCAAGGTTAAAACGTATTTAGCCAGCTCTTGCAGTCATCGGTCATTCCTCATGTTTAGAGGATGATGCATGCTGCTGTCTGCAGACTGCAGAGCTTTGTCTAACAGGCTCCCACATATGAAAACACACTGGAGAGACTGGAAACCACTTGGTCAGTGGTTGTCAAAGCTCTTGTGGCAGGACAGTGTGTACGCTCGTTTGATCTTTGCTCATTTTTTTCCCTCCATGAAACTAAATAAAATAAACCAAATCTTAATTAATTTGTCGGCTTGTCCTCAGTTAAGGAAGGTCTGTTAATAATATGTTTTAATTAATCATTTATCTCAGAGAGAGGACAATGTATCTCTTCTATGTGCTGTATAGTTTTCAATTTGCCTGCAGAGCCAGTGCTTATTAAAGACTGAAGCAAGTTTGTGAATATTATTGTGATGCCAGAGATGTGACAATCATTTCCCAGTAATGAACAACAACTAATGGCCCATTTCCCATAATTAAATCACCATAAAAATCTAAAAATGTCTTAGTTTGCCAAACCTTAATGGCGGGATTCGCTGAGTGATTCAAGAAGCGGGGGCAGATCTCGTAATTCATCATAAACTCAAGTAAAAGCAAATTCATTTTTTTCTCTCTCACATCTCACACATCATCGTCTTTGTGGAAGTTTCTACACAGATATACTTGCAGCTCAGCACACCGCAAAACCTGGGGTTCTTTCCATTTTCTATTACAGCCGCCATTGATTTTGTTTTACCCGATTGTTGCATCAAAGTGCACAGACTTTAAAAAGGCTTTTAGATGCAATCACCAGAGCAGGGTTATACTCTGTTAAGTTGAAGAAGGAAACGGAGGGGAATATAGCTCCTGGTAATAAAGACTGAGGCAGGTAAAAGAAAATGTCAAAGCACACAGCACCCTGGAGGAGATCATTGATGAATGCAGATCTATTCCTACTTTTAAGACCCCTGGGCGTTGTGAGGCCTTATGAAGGTAAATGCCACACATGGAGCTTTGATTAAAGCTGGCAGTAAGTCCAATACAGGGTAATTAAAATGCTGGTGGTGCTGGATCAATATCGGCTCACAATACATACCATCAACATACACATATGCACACTTACCTGGTACAGAGGTTCCCAATGCAACAAATACTACTGCTGTGACTGAGTCTTTCAGGCCCACTGTGCAGCCAAAATGAGAGGCGAGGTCCCCTGTGATGACACAAAAGGAACAAGAGAGCTAAAAATCCCAACATATGTGTTTTGTAATATAAACACAAAATATAATAAAGTTTGTTAAAAGTCTTGTTGTTGTCATTGTACCAATGATGGCGGTGAGCAGCCCGATCATGGCGATGGAGACGACAAAACAGGCCCAGCCGTTCCAGTACTCTGTGGGCGGGACGAAGGCGAACAGGACCTTCCAGAAGACGGTGAGGAAGTGCATGACGTAGTCGAAACATGACGGCAGCTTTTCCTCGCCACACTCCTCGTCGTCATCATCCTCACCTGGGGGAGAAAGCGTTAAGAGAGATTTTAAGTTTAAGACCTAAATCTGATTGAATCCTTCAATGTTACAGTCACATTAGTACCAAATATCTGTTGTGTGTCCCTCTCTGCATGACGTCCCATCATGGAAATTAGCTGCAGCTGAACTTTAAAATGAATTTTCAGACTGACTGCATCAGATTAAAAGTGTGAACCTTTCCTCGACTGAGCAATAAGAGGTTCTGTGTGTTTATGAGCGCATTAATTCCAGAGGGAAGCTATCAAGTCTAATCAAATTTCTTAAGCTTCAAACGAGCTGCAGATTGACTATGTAAACATCATGTTGTACATCATGTTGCCTTTTCAGCCACACTTGACTTTATGGATGGTGGTGTAATGACTAATTAGCCATTTGCAAAACTAATGAAATTTCCTTCAGCTTCGAATAAAGGCTGTTTTTAGTGCTAATTAGCAAACACTAGCAATGCTAACACACTAAACTAGAAGGTTAACATGGTAAAAAAAAAAGTTATAGATGCTTCACATCAGGATGTCTGCAGCGCTAAAAGTCACTTCACTCTTATGTTATGACTGGAAAGCCTGAGAAATAACAACATATACCAATGAACTCTTCAAAGACTCAGTCATTGAGTGTTTAATATCCATTTCTTGAATTTCATTTTGCAAACTAGATTAGAATAACAGCAGCGTTATATTGTAACAAAGCAGATGGAGAGACTGTCAAAGGTGTTGACAGGAAATCAGAGCTAATGTCCTCTGTCCATCACCTGAAGAGCAAAGGATTAAAGGACTCGGTTTCTGTCTGTGACTTTCACTCCGGCAGCGGGGTCAGAAGTTTAAGTCTAGTGACAGACATGTCCTGTGCAATCCATTATCATTACAGAGATAAAAAAAAAAGAAGACCCAATTTACCATCACTTTTGATCCACTGTCTGGTGTGTGTGTGTGTGTGTGTGTGTGTGTGTGTGTGTGTGTGATGTCAGTATCAAAGACTAATCACTGCCTCAGGACATGGACAACAGCCAACCACATACTGTTTGGGTTTGTTGTGCATGTGGATGGCTGTGTGTGTGTGTGTGTGTGTGTGTGTGTGTCAGAACCTGGGGGAAAAGTTAAAACATGACATTCAAATGTGACACACACACAAACACACGATTCACAGTCTATGGCTGTAGCTGGCTGTAGCTCTGCTCCATTTACAAAAACGAGTCAGATGAATGAATAAAGCGGACTACCTGCTGCTTCAATGAAACACACTGACGGGGTAAATCCCAGCCAAAGCCATGATCTCTAATTGATTTCACCCGCATCATTCAGTCACTGCATACTATTAACCTTTCAAGAGCTGCTGATGCATCCAAACGCACAAACACAAACAAGCTAACAAGCCTAAACTGAGCTGAGCCTCCTTCTACCACAGAAGCTGTTGATCCTGTGGAAGAAGAGACACTTTTATTCATGTCTTTTACTTTCACTTGCGTCTATTTATTCACATATTTCTTGCAAAGTACACTTGACTTTGAGTGTCTTACATTGTCTCTAAGTTCTTTATATGACCCCCAGTAAAGACAGAAGCAGACATCTTTATTGATTGGATGCACAGTGGGTCATAAAGTAAATTTTTGCTGACAATATTTTTGGTTTGGAAGAAACCAGAGGCTTGAAAAAAACAAACTGAGACACTCTTCTACACACACACACACACACACACACACACACACACACACCCTTCGTTTTCAGTGATGGATAAATTAGTTTCTTTTGAAATGTGTCTTTTGGGACTGAATGCATGAGTGCACAGCCTTGGCAAAAACTGTCATAACAGATAATAAAGCAATAAAACATCAGCAAAAAAAAAAAAAAAAAAACACACAAAACAAAGCAGCTCCACACTTGACTTGTCCTTCACTTGATGGTCCCAAAATGAGACAAGCAGCTTCAGCTCTGACCTTCTGTGGTGAGCACCACACGAGACGGCCTGATATTTAAGTCATTAAACAAAAGTCATGAACCAGATCCAGACTGTGTGTTGTGCAAATTACTAGGTTTCAGTGTGGGTTAACACAAAGATTAATGTACTCTATCTAACAGGGCCAATCATTTCCTCCGGGGTCGTGCACTTTGTTTAATGTAATTAAAAATAAATGTTCCACATTCAAAGTGAGTGAGTAAGCTACTTAGAGCAAATCAAACATCAGCTATGAATGAACAGTGGAAGGTCAACGCAGGGTGCCAGGGCCTCCTCCACTATTATGGCTTGGGACACACACACACTCACATATACACACACACACACACACAGTAGGTAATGAATCCTAATCTAAAACTTTCTACCTGACTTATATCACTTTTTCCTTTCAGCAGCCGCGCTCCTTCCTGCCCACACAGTCTGTCATGACCGACTGCAGCTCTGGTCTTCACTCAAGTGTTCATTTGAGCTCTTTTGTAACAACCTTGGTCTCTTTCTTTTCATTTCCTGTCACTGTATATGGAGGTGTTAATGGCTTGGTTCCACTATGACAACCCATGAGGAGAAAGAAAACACAGTCTGGAACAACCACAGTGGTAAAATCATAACGCTGTCCACTGCAGATATGTAACGTTTAACTTTCCATCATTGGTCACATTTCTGCTGATAAAGTCTTTATATAACTGAACAATCTCTGTGACTTTCGTGCTTCATCTCTCTACGACCCTCTATTGTGCACTAAACGCCGTTGTTAGTGTCTTCGCCCCATTTTCTGGATGTATGTGTGATATTCTCTGTTATTTATTTGATGCCTCATTAGTTTCCAAGAAGCCGCTGGTCTCTTAAATAAAAATGAAACAGCGACTGAGGGAAAATAATTCAGAACATAAACATCAGAAGTAAATTGAAATCGCTAATGAAAAAGAAATCAATAAACATTCCCATCAACAAAAGTAATACTGAATTACTATTAATGGGGTATATCTGAAAATACATTAGAAAATGGAACAATATCAAATACTGACACATACTGTATGTAGCCAGTACAAATAATGTGTGAATGCTTCTATTGTAGACATATTGTATATTAATATAAATCCATCCCAAAGCCTGTCAATATGTATTCTGTTGTTATGAACTTGCATATAAAAATCAAGTTTAAAGAAAAAGGGTATTTCATATATGTTATAAACTTATATTTTCACAATGAACAAAACAAAATCAAATCAAAATCACAGCCACTAACACAGGCTTCTCTATCCAGAGGCAGCACTATGTGAATGTGCTCGACATAAAGAAATATCTCATCCAACCCATGTACACACACTCATACACACATATCAGTGCTCTCTCTCTCTTGCCTTCCAGGGGTATTAGTGTGCGCTCTCTCATGCTGCTCACTGAGCGTGCCCAGAAGCTGCGTTCTCATAGGTCAGGGCAGAAATGGTCTGTGGCTCTCCTCCACAGGCTGCCAGCCAAGCAAGGTGTGTACATGAGTGTATGGGACTATGTGCTTGGAGTGATATGGTCTGATCTCAGGGGACTTGTAGAAATCATTCTTACCACTGCCTGTTTATAGAAAAATCACACAAACACACACATATCCAGACTCACACACACACACTGATGTTTAAAACCGATGTGGCTAAACAAGCTTCTGTGTAGAAAACCATGTGAGCTGCTGCAAAATGACCCTTCAGTCACTTTAGATTACAGAGATAGATAGAGAGAGGCTTTGTGCAGCTAGCCACTGGGCTTTCGCAAAAACACACACACACTGATATCAACAGCAACAGAGACACACCCTTGAGGACAGGACAGTATGCATACAAACATTTGTTCAAATGATACGTGCACAGACTCTGAATCCCAACTGGAGATGGGAATATCACGCACCCAGTGCACTGTGGGAAATATCACACACACAGTAAAGAAACACAGCCTGTCATTCATCCACGCAGCTTCAAAGGTGGCCTCAGTTTGTGCCTCTCGTTAGTGATGTTTACATTTGGGCCTCAGAAATAAGCTGCTGTGGTTGTCAAAAATAAATACGAGTCACATTTTGAGGGCTTCTAACAAACCTCGCTGCATTCTTGAAGACTTCTGTCCTAAAACGCACTCCTCTGCACAGTGAATCTGAATTTTACCCACTTTCTAAGAGCTTTCTGATTTTCTTTGACCAAACAAATATCACCTCACTTCAAACTAAAACACAGGGGTCTCCGTCTTTACTATGACAGCCATGTGACGGGATATGTGTGTGTGTGTCTGTGTGTGTGTGTGTCATGCTGACATGGTCATATTTATATTCATGTTTCACTGGTCCTGTCATCCTGTCTGTCTCAGAAACACACTCACACGCACAGTCTGGCTGTCAAACAGACGCCGGAGTCACTGGAGAGCTTCAGCTGAGACAGCTGACAGTTAGACGAGGCTGAATCTTCACTCAATGCACCGCTGCATTTAGTAAAACCATTATTATAACTTTATCACTCAGACACTGTGTGAACAGAGTCATTTTGTCCTGTAAGGACACAAGATGCATTTGAATTCTGTTCAGCCTCTGCTCTTTCTGCAGTTGTCACGAACAGTCTGTCAGCGAAGGAGTCAGCCCGTCCTTTGACAAATCAATCAGTCAGTCAACAAATCAATTCAATAATCAGTAATTTAACAAGTCAAACAATCGCTGTCATTGTCATCTAAAGAATGGGAATTACAGTTTGTGCACAGCAGGGGCAGCAGGTGGTGACGTGAGCTGCCGTGCGATAAAGAAGTGTACACTGTCTGCTACTGTGACATTAAGCTACAAAGAGGTTGCTGGTCTTTCTTGTGAGTGTGTGTCAAACACACAAAGGCCTGTCAAAAGTTAATGAGGTTTTGGCATATGTAGAGTTAGCAATTAGCAAGAAGAAGTAAAACCGAACTGAGCCCAACACACAACACAGCACATTTCTCCTCTTTGCCTCTTTTATATTCAGGTGATGTTTATTGGCACCGTATCTAAAGTCGGCTTCACCAACTTCCCGGCTACAAGGCCTCTCCTCTGTGTTTCTCTTCGTGCACTGTTTCACTTGGATATACTGCCCACACACTGCCCCAAGGCTGTGGATTCACATACACAAACACACTCACAGATACACATCCATAAATAACACACTCGTACACACACACACACACCCACACACACATAGAGGAGCAGGTGATGAACAGTGCGGTGTGGTCCTAGTAATTACAGGGCACTGGAGTGTGGAGTGGTTGCACATCAATCTCTTTCTCTTCCCTTCACTTTTTTTCCTCTCTCCATCCTTACAATGCCTCTTTCTCTCTCTCTCCCTCTCTCAATTTCCTTCCCATTGATTTTTTTCCTCCATGTTGTTGTGCCTTTGTTTGCACCTGTTCTCTAAAACAGACAAGAAGAATATGTTCTTTCAAACTATGTCGTGAATTATTCTGATCATGCTGGAAATATGTGACATGCTGTTGTTTAACAGATAAAAAAAAACTCAATGTTCATTTTCTGGTTTGGCAAAGCTCTTGTTTCCAGTTCAGTCAGTAATGATAAGGTTAAGCAGCCAACGACATGGCTGAGACCAGGCAGAGATTGTAGTTATGGTTGGAGAAGATAAGCAACAGTTGGTGGGAGACAGTTTGTGAACAGCTGTATGTATGACTTGTTATTTTCATCGCAGGAAGAGGAGTGACTGGATCTTAAATGCATCCTCAAAGTGCTCTGAGACAGATGTTAATAGCAGCTGGGCCTTATTTAGCTGAAGAGACATGACGCAGCATCTTGTTTTACAACTTCTGCAACACGCTCCCTCTCTCTGTGGACAACTGTTAACACAGCACCATGAAAAAATAATGACATTTGACAATCACCCTTAGGCCAGGAGCATAATTACACCTGAAGACTCTATCTGTATATTGCACTCCCAGACACTCTCGACAGAATGGGAGGGGGGAAAAAAAACAGCAGCCATTTTCACCACAGAGTGACGATGAATCTTTTAAGCTTTGGATTTTGTTTTGTTGTTACTCCCTGGCTCAGTGAGCTGCAGTAAGACTGGCCGGGTCCCAACATCTGCTCCGACAGGGGTCTGTGACTCTGATTTAACACAGTCGTCACAGTCCGAGTTACATGTATTTATTTAAAGATATTATCCAAACAACATCAGCATGTACCAATGACTCCTCCAGCATTTAGCCATATTCTTTCTGTAAATAAGACAGGTCTTTTCCAGCACTTACCTATCCTGATAATTGAAAGAGGCACCTTATGCTCCTCGAGAATAACAAGTAAATGACAATAAAGGCATTAACGATTCAACACCATCGAGCTGCTGGCTAATGTGCTACTTGACAGGCCTGTCACATACTGTACATGCACAGCTGCACATTGACGAACACATAATCTCTCACTGTCTCTCTGTGTTAGATTAACTGGGGAAGAATTCTCCATCAGCCACGCAAACCAGCAGAGACACACAGACACATGGGAAAACGGGTCAGTGTACACACACACACAAACACACACAAGACACACAACACAAGCACACTGACATTTCAGAGGGCTTTAATGGCTGGCTAAATGCATGTCTTTCGCTTTGAGATGAATGTCAGGATCTTGGCAGCATTTTGCGTGCACATGCATACATGTGTATGTGTGCATGTTGGTGTAAGTGCCAGTCTGGTGCTATGATGCAGTGACATGTTGGTTAACCCTTCGGCAGATCTTAAATGTTCTCTCGTGGCTGCCATTTTAGCAAAAGTCAAATCTCCAATCTCCTCCTAATTGCACCGATGAATTGATAAGAAACAACGGATTAATTTTTGAGGCCGAAACAAGGCCGGGTTTTTTCTCTGGTTCCTCTGCAACGGAGATCTTGAGAAAGTGTAAATGTCTTTGGTCAAAGATGAAGGAATATCTGAGGCTCTTTTAAAGCGATTTTAATCTTGATTTCAAGTCTAATACGAGATAAGAGAGAGCGAGGCAGGATGAGAGAGTCAGGAAGTGTGTGTGTGTGTGTGTGTGTGAGGGAGGGAGGGGGAGATGAGATTACATGAAGCTAGCTTATCAGTGTGTATTAAATCCACCACTGTATCACTGACAGCCGCTCTGGACTTGTTCAAACCCTTGAACCAGCAGTGTGTGTGTGAGCGCATGAGCTGCTACGTTACAGCGTGTTTCCATTTGAGTGTGTGTGTGTGAATGTGTGTGCGCAGCATTATGAGGGCTCAGTCTGCAAAACAGAAAGAAAAAGTGTGTGTCAAGTCCACGATGTGTCCACAACAACAGTGTAAGAGCCCAGAGAACAGATGTCTGGGATTATTAGTTGTTTGTCTTGTTTGTAAAAAGACTAATTGCCCTTCATCATATTCTTTTCTTCTTCTTTTCCTTCTCTGTTCCCTCCTTCCAGGCAGCAATCAGAGCTCCTGGATCCAGTTTAGCTCATTTTCCTCCTGTGTTGTTGCAAGATTTTATCTATCCATCAAAATGTGTCATGGCTGTTATGTCACTATTTTCTTTTTTCTACTCTTTTTCTGCCTTCCTGCTGTTTTCATTCCTTTGTTCCTCCCTTCCTGCTGTCAGTCTTCCTTCCTTCCTTCCTGCTGTCAGTCTTTCTTCATCCTCCCTCCCCCTCCTTCCTTCCTTCCTTCCTTCCTTCCTTCCTTCCTTCCTGTGGGTTAACTCACTGGTTGAAATGTTATTCTATCCTTCAGTCTGTTATCTTGGCTTCATTACCTTCTACCCTCTTCTTCTCTTATCTTCAGCATCCATCCATCCATTCATTCATCCATCCATCCATTCATCCTGGAGGAGTTGACTCTTGTGTGGCCTCATGTCACAGCCACACTCCTTCATTTCCTCCGCTCTGGGTTCAACACATTTGAATTCCACAGGAAGAATAATTAATCTTTGACCTGCCTTGTGTGTTTGGTAATGAAGTGGGGGAGGCAGATGGAGGGGGGGCGGGGAGAGAAAGAAGTGGAGTAGTAAAAAGGTTGGGGCTGCAGAAAAGCCACTTACGCCCATTTAATACGACTTTATCTTTGCTGATTACAGTTTATTCAGCACAGATAAGACGACAAGTTGCAGTGAGTTGAGTTACCGTATTCACTGAGTAAGTGTTAGTCCATGATCTCCATTACACAACAACTCTTCAGCTCTGCTTTGGTGCACACAGCAGAAGCAGGAGCCTCAAACTGTCTTGCCTCAAAGAGTCTTGTAATGTAGCTTCCTTTAACAGCATTAAAAAAATACACAGTCATTCTCCGAAAGGCTGCAACAAGGTTTTTTGGTGCCACACAAGTTGGCATTGTTCTAACTTCCACCAAATCAACTGAGCCAAATAAACACTGACAAACATGCGGAGTGTGAAGGAGCCTCAGTGTGATGCAGTAAAGCCCAGACAGTGGGAGCTGCTGGGGATGATCGCAGATGTAATTGACTTCAGACTGATCCCAGCTTCCTGTAGATCCAACCAAACTTCACATGCCGTCTTTGTTGTTGACGCCCAATTACTTATACTGCACAGTAAACACTAACTGTCATAGTGTACTATTAGTTTATGAGAAAACATCCACACCTCTCTCAGCACACACTTCATTCCTTGCTCTCGGTATACAGAGAAAGATGCTGGCCAATCAATTCTTTCACAGCTGGATGTCTGTCTGACCAATCACCTGCCTTTTTGATCCGTAAGCATCCAATCAGCCAATCTGATCCTAATCTAAGACACTTTTGAACTCCTGCAATCCAATCACCTGCAGGTTTAAAGGCCCCAAAAATACAATCAGCCAAGAGTTTGATCTGGTATTGAATCTGATTTAAGTTGTCGATTGCATGTCTGCGTGTGTCTCTGTGTGTGTGTCTCTTATGATTTTGCAGGCCTGTAAGTGTTTTGAATCACGGTGAAACCCTGGTGTGTTCAGTTGCTGTGTGAATACGATGTAATGAAGCTGTGTGTTTTTGTGTGTGTGTGTTAGGGAGAGAGTGTGTCCAACAATAAAAGCGTATTCTTCAGTGGAAACTGCACTCACTGCCTTTTTACTGTGTTTACCACAAACACACACACACACACGTGCGCAAACACACACACAGCACTCTGTCAGCCTAGACAAGCTAATCCCAGATAAGAGAGTGAAGACAGGCCTTTTCATTAATGGCATCAGCTTGCCAACAAAGGCTGGCTGACAGGCTGGCTAACTAAAGCACAAACAAACACACACACACACACACACACAAACACACACACAGGATAAAGTTATTTGAAGGCGCTGAAGTGATTGAGCAGTCTGTATACAAACAATGCTCTGACACAAACCCCAGTTTCAAAGATGGCAACAGCAGCAAATTGGGTGATTTTTCTGGTCCATCTGTGTTTTGTGCCGTGATTATCCGACTTATTTTCATTCACACAAATGAATGTTTTGCTGCGATTAACAGTGTTCACTGTGACTTGCTCCTCTAATAGTTTCTCTACTCCCATATGCAGTTCATCAATGTGCGACCTTGAATCTGTAATGTGCTCCTGTCGGTCTGAGCTGACAGAAATAAACAAGCTAGTTTTTTAACAGTCATCGTTCGCAGCTAAACAAACACACACACTGTCACTCAATGAAGTAGTCATGAACCTGTGTTATACCTCAACCAGCAGACAGGGGCATGATTGAGCTAATAGAATATTACAAGATGTGTAGCATTGTGAATGATAATGAAATAATGGCTTCATGCTGCAGTAATAATGAGAAAACTTAACCATATAAGTGAGTGTCATTGTGAAAATATAACAGCAGCAGGTGCTGCATATAATGTGCACATGTACATCTACAGCCAGCAGCCAGTTAGCCTAGCTTAGCATAAACACTTGAACAGATATCCCGGAGCTAATTATGACAAGTGCAACAAAAAACTATAAATTGCAGTTTTGCTGGACGTCACATGCTGTTAATCTTTGTTGTTCACAGATCTGGTGTGTAGCTTATTTAAGCTAACTATCAGCTGGTCGTACACAAACATGAGAACGATCCTCTCAAAATCAAATATGGTTGAAAGTGCATTATCTGCATCGCAAGAGCTATATTTTTTTATAAAAGTTAAAATGTGTCACAAGCATAGACTGTATAAGAAAAGCATTGTTGTGCTAAAGAGATGCTCGAAACCTACAAATCAAAACACGATGACTCGTGTTGCAATATCTGTCAAAATACAAACTAAATGATGTTTTGTTTTGCACATGGTTCAGCTCTGCTGCTGGATGAGCGGATGAAACACCACAACAATGACGAGCTCCCATCGCTCGAAGAGCTGTTTTCTCTCTCCCTCCTCTCTTTTCCACTGATGAGCTGCTGTGGTATGATCCAGCCTCCAGAGGGCAAGTCACCACTAGTAACCAATCAACTGGAAATATTCTGCAGTGAAACAGAAAATAACTCCTCACAGTCCTCTCTACTCCTGTGTCTCTCAGTCACTTCTTCCTTCTTTTTTTTAACCGGAAATACAAAATTCATCAGAAGGATAAAACCCCCACATACATGAGCGAGCTAAAAAGCCTACATAATTGCAAACATACTCAGCCACTTCCTCCTTATCCAGTTTACTTGTTGTGTGAGTTGTTGACCTGCTAAAACTTCATATACTGTACACACTCTTCTAGTGTATGCATTTCATTTTTCTTCATGAATGTATTCTCTTTTTCACCACTGTGCATGTCTCACATTGTCTGCATGCTCTCTCTCTCTCTCTCTCTCTGTCAGTCTCTGCATAATATATGGACTCTCACACTCTCACACTAGTTGTCCTCATCTCTCACCCTTCAACATGCATGCACTCTTTCTCCCTCTTCATGGGACATCAACACCATCTTGGCTCATAAAAGATCTCGACACTAACAAGACATGAGTGTTGAATATTCCCATCTTTCTCTATAGCCCTGTCTAAAACACATTATCACACACACACACAGAAACACGCACACACTCTCAGTCGCTCCCACAATCGCTCTCCACATAATCTCCCATCTGGTCAGTGTTTGTATGGCCAAACCATCAAACCAAGCCAGTTCACTTTTCCAGTAACCATTAAAAAACCATGAACACACACACACATACACACACACGCCCGATGGCACCATGAAGCCAAGCAGCCCACTTTATTTTTCTCAGCCACTGTTTGGTACAGTCACCATCGTGAGAAGCCGACCACACATGTATGATTTCTGGTAAATTCAGACATACTGATCATTAAGAAAGTGCAGCTGTTCAGTTAAACACACCACAAACACACACACACACACACACACATCTGTATCTTCAATCCACCTCATATGTCTCCAGTTAAACAGACAGACACACACACACACTGCTGGCCTTACCTGCGCTCACAGTGATGGCTTCTATGAACTGGTCTCTCCAGCTGTTGGTTCCAACCAGCAGAGCCAGATTGGTCTTCTTTATCAGCTTGTCCACTGTGTTCTGCCAGAGGACAGATGGACATGGACAATAATGTTTAGAGACACACCACATGATTCAAGATGCCATGTTATATCATAAATCCATTCATTTGTGAGACTGAGCCATTTGCTATTTGCTTGGCAAGTGATTCCTTGCTTTAAAAACAGGAAACTGGCACTGTCCTTTCAGAATAAATGCATTGTATTAAAATCTTCAGGAGAGACGTGAAAGTAAAAACTGTTATTGTGGTTGTGTTGCAGTTCATTTGATAATGATACATTGATATTTAAGAAAACCAAGGCCCTCATGATTTGATGTTTACACTCAATATTCAAACCCACGACACCATGTTTTTACAGCTGCAGCATTTTCCATTTTCCATGACTCAGTGTTAAACGAACAAACAGATAATCACATCGTTACAACATAAATTTAATATCATTTAACACCTCGTGTAACATTTCCATTGGACTGTGTGGTTTGAAAGTTTAGTAAATAAACGCAGCACAGTTTCATCTCTTCTTCATGTCTTTCCCTGTGCACACACCCCTTTCTCCTTCCCTCTCTCTTCCTGTACTCCCTCTGTCATCCCTCCATTTTTTCTTTCTTTCTTTCCTTCCGCATCTCCTTCATTCCTAGGATTTATACACCTTTGTTCTTTTCTTCACAAGAAAGACCCAATGACAGATTGAGATAACACTCAGACACTCTCTCACACACACACACACACACACACACACACACACACACATCATGTTCTAATTAGTGGAGCGGTGGGGATTGCTCTCTCCTTTTCTCTCCACTTCAGAGGGAAACTGGGATGCTAATTGTGTTGAATGGAGCTTAGGGGTGTAAATAGGACCTCGCTGCCTCTGCGGACACACACACACACACACACACACACACAACCGGCTTTACTCTGCCTATTGTATGTGGAGAGTTTATTTAACCATTTTGTATTACTGTCTTTCTCGTTCGTGTTGTGCTGTTATTTTTACCTCCTCTCTTTTCCCTGCCTGAGATCATTACATTCAGATGGACTGGTGTGGGCAAATTCAAATGTATTTACTAAATAGCAATGGCAGCAATTTGAGGGGGAGGGCGACTCTTGCATAGTTGTCAAAAACGTCTTTTCACAGTTGTTTTCTCTCTACGTGCAGCTTGCTCTCTGCCGCAGCCTCAGCACAGGAGACGGGGGGTAGTGATCAACTTGTGATTCACTCCTCATTCTTTACACCTCTCTCTGGACTGAAGCTGTATTTAGAGCAAAGGTGAAATGAATTTTTGAAGCAGCACATTTGCATATAAAGTTGGGGGGGGGGGGGGGGTGATTGATGTGAATTCGCCCCCAGGTGCCATGAACTGAGGTGAAGGCGTGACTGTGTGAGTGGAAAATGTGTGAAAAATTGGCATTTTGGCCAAGACTTCAAAAAGAATAAACCCAGCGGGGGGAGAGGAAAGAAACTGAGGGGTTCACCTGAGACAGAACAGAGACTCAGTTGTCACAAAAACACACCGGCACACTCCTGTACATTGCTAATTAGCCACAGTTACTCTCTCTGCAGTGTGTGTGTGTCTCTGCAGCTCTCTGGGCTGTTCATGGCCAAGAAACAGGGACTGAGGAAAGTGACCGTCAAATTACAGAGAACAATCTGTGGAAATAGATGGGTTTTGTATTCCAGCCTCTAAACACACCTGTACTGACAGCTTCACACACACTTGTCGTCACACCACTTGTGATCACAGAGGTGTCAGATAGTGATGGGAGCTTCTCAAAGGCTTCATACTGAAGAACCGAACATCATTTACCTGATACTTAAACACAATCACAGCTCATCATACTGTATTTCTATTTGTCTGTTAGTCTATCTTTTGTTTGTCATATCAAGTTTACTGAGACTTTTATTTTGTTCAGAGGTTTTATTGTTTGAAACAAAATAAATTAAAAAAAAACTTTTATTTTCTGTTAATGTTACTTTCCTCTCCCCTTCAGTCTGTTATGTCACACTGTTGTACTCCACTATCTGCCAATGGATAGTGCTTATAGGACACCACACAGACTCACACACAGACACACACACACGTAGAAACACACTTTAATGTGCAAAACTACTTGACAAAGTATAGCATCCTGTCAAGTGGTGAGCTATTACTGGGTGTTATTAACTGTCTGTCTAGAGCGAGAGTGTAGGTGGAGCAGCAGCAAGGAACATGCATTAGTACACACACACACACACACACACACACGGTAACAAGGATGGTAATTACATCTACGCTTGCATTAAGAGTCTGTGTGGGAGAGGGAGGGCAGAGATACACAACAATTATGTTTTGTATGTCCTGTAGCAGGAAGTTCTTTGAGTGTAAACTACTGTGTACTTGTGTTGTTTTTGTCTGTGTCTTTTGAGACATAAGTAACACGTTCCAGGGACTTCCCAGTGTTTACAGCCCCACCAGTGATTAATGATGTGAGTGCACTGTTTCGACTGTGCCGCCTCGGTCCAGGATCTATATTAAAGGAAACTGGAGACGGTGCACTGCCCTGAAACAGCAGGGTTTTTATTTTAACAGGTTCTTCTACCATCTCTGTTGGATTATTTAACCTCTAACGAGACCTAGATGAGTCGTTTATCTTACCACAATACACACACACACACACTCCCTGCCTCACCTTGAACTCATATGATTCCTCTATGATGACCTCCAGTTTGACATGGTCGCCCAGCATGGGGCGGCCCATCTCAGCGATGCGGCGCTCCTCTTCGTCTTTTCCCGTCAGTGCTTCCTCTTCCTCGTCTTCTTCCTTCAGCTGCTCCTCTGAGAACATAACAACAGACAGCAAAGTTGTAAGATCAGGGCGGTCAGATGTAGGGGGATGTTGAAGGTTTTGAGGGATTAACTGGACAGATACACCAGCAATAAAAACCCCACAGGATCTCCAGCTTACAGAGGGAAGAGAGGAAGAAAAGTAGGTTTTTATTGTCAGAACATATGAAATGTGAAAAGCCGACGTCACATGTTGCAGCGATTAAAAGCTGAAATGAAATGAACAGTGCAGTAATGCCCGACAGAAGACGCAGGAAGCCCTTGTGATTTGTGTCACTTCATTAAGTCTTAACGAACACATGAGACATTTGTGTTCAAAATGTGGAGACTTACATCATCAGCCCTATAGGGACAGTAATTGTCAATTTGTGTCAAGTATTATGGACTCAGCAGGGAGTGGGAATTTTAAATTTTCATGTGAAATGACAGTAACCCATCTGGTCGCTGTGGATCTCTAAAACTACTTCTGCAAACATATTTGTTATTTGATCATTTGCTGTGGACACAATAAAAACAAATCAATCAATAATCATTGTCACTGATTGAGACACAGGGCTTTTCCATTGTCATACACAGCTTGTTACTTCGTGGTTAAAAGACACTGAACCTTTAAAATGAACTGAACAGATGGATTCAAATGCACAAAGTGATCTGTCACTTTCACCTCCAGCACCCACCTTTGGTTTGAATTAATAACTAGATATATCTGTGGTTTTAACTTATTTAATTAAGTTTACATTAATTAAATGAAACATATATCTCCACTTCCTCTATCACCTCATTATCCTTGTCTCCCTGTGCCCCTTCCTTTCCCTTCCTCCCTTTCTCTTCTCCCCCCTTTTCTTCTCCCCGTTTCTTTATGGTGTGTGTCAGTAATTGAGATTCACTGTAGAGCCTGAACTCAGAGCTGGGATCAAAGAGAGAGAGAGAGAAAGAGAGAGAGAGAGGGAGAAAGAGAGAAAGAGAGAGAGAGAGAGAGAGAGAGAGAGGCCATGATCAAATTTTCCATGGGGGAACAGTTAACCATGCTGTTGCCTTCCATTATAGTGCAGTGCATTGTGGGTCTGCACCAGTTCACTGGTCATTTGTTCCCCTCAGTTGAGTTGCAGCTTATAGCTTAGAGCTTGTAGCTCTCTCTCTCTCACACACACACAAATTTCTGCTAGGACCACTTTTGTCAATATGGTGAAAAGTTCAGATCTGAAGCACGAGAGCTGAGAAGTAACAAGTGAAGCCTCCTAGAGAGGCTGCAGCAACAATAACAACAACGACAACAACGATAACACACAGCACAATACATGTGCTGCTTCAGAGCTGAACATTTTCTGTTTTCATATCTGTGCCACTTGTCATCACAGTAACCTGCTGTAACACTGTTATCTCTCTGAAAACCAATCAAATCCGGTCAAACTGAACTAACGTCACTGTTCTATCGTAGCCAGACGATCTCATTACACAGCATCACAACACAACACAGACAACATGATCTTTCCTGCTGACATTTCCTCTGTAGTCTAACTCCCAAAGACTCATCCTCCCTTAAAAGTTACCTGAGAACGTCACTTTGGTCTGTTAAGATGCTGCTGTGGTCCTTTCATGCTTCAGCCACCAGCTGTTACTGCTGCTAGCAGCATGACGTTGGCCTATGGCTTCTGAGCGACACTGCAAGGTTGATTACAGACTGTGTTTCCCTGCTGTGGAGCTATAGCTGCTGTCAATCAAACATAGACACCCACACTCCTCCAAAATGGTGCATTTAAAGTAACAATAATGAATATAAAAATCAATTTTGGGTTTGAAAAACCGAATTATTAATTGGGATTTCTGCTGAACTTTAATCTGGTATCCATTAATATTTCAGTAAACACACAGAGTCGAGCAGTGGTTTGAAAACTGAGAGCAGAGATGCACAGTTACTGAATCATCTTCCTTCATTTATATCCACATTCAGCAATGTTAACAGACTGAATAGTCAATTTTACTTTAGTCTGCTTTGGTTTGTGAAGGAGTTATTCCTCTGCTCGTGTGATGAAATACAATTTTACAGGCAGTGCTGCTTCACATAGTCAAATAGTTGTGTTTCCGTCACATTCAGCCCAGCAGGCGACGTGAAGAGTCCCAGAGTAAACATCTCAGTTTGTCACTTTATTTTTTACTTTATTCAAAGCAGTATTTCTCTGCTGCTGCTGCTGATATATGAACATTACACCCAGGCGGCTGCTGCTGCTGCTGCTTTGTGCCTTTGTTGCTATTGATTCCTGTTCTTTCAGTGACGATCAATTAAAATAATTATCTGAATGTCCTGTGCTGGTTTGCATTGATGCAGCAGCAGCAGGTGACAGCAGGATGGCTTTGTGCAGCATTATCAAGAAACCAACTGAGTTTAGACAAAGAAATGACACCGTCATGATAACGATCAAAAGCTGCTTCACACAGGTATGTTCGTATTGAATGATTTGCTGAAAATCAGTGGAACTGGCTGATGAGAATTACACCACATGTGTCCTTCAAGGCTCACTTTGAGCTGAGTTGAATTTGCTGTAAATTTGATCCGCACACACACACACACACACACTTAAGCACACAAACACACATCATTACACACCATGTAATTGTGATTTAATGAAGCCAATTAACACCCTTCACTAAACCTCATGGGGATGAACATGACCTGGCAATATCCTTGTTAGCTACGCTCCCTCTGTGTGAGTAGAAGATTATTGCTCGAGTGTCTAAACTCAGTGGGATTTCAGCATTAAAGTGTCATTAAACTTGGTTCTTTTTCTCTATGTTTACTCACATTAACTGTCTTAAAACAAATGAAACTGTGCATGTAACTTTACATAAATGCAGACAACCTACGAGCAGGAGAGGATCGATCCCTAGATGTCTGTGTATTTGTTACACAACCATTTCCCCCTAATCTTTATTTTCCCTTTGATCGCCCTCTTTGTTTCTGCTTCTGTGTATTAAAACCTCTGATACGCACTCCTCTTCCTCTAATTCCTTCTTCCTCTCTTCTTCCCTGATTTAGTTTCAGTTCAAATGAGCTTCCATAAACTGCCTCAGCAAACTAACAAAGAGCACATGACTTACTCAGTTAGCAACCTTGACAGCACAGCTTTTAGATACTTTTACTCTTAGAGCACTTCTCAAAAAGTACTTTGTCAGCCACTGCTCTGAAAGGAGGATGATTATCTATTCAACTCTACTGCTCCCACACTGGTGCAAAATCTTGACTTCAAATCTCTAAATAATTTGGAAAATGCAACTAACATTGCTTTTTCACCACATGTCTTCTGTCAGTGATAAGATAAGATAAGATACTGCATACGCTGCAAAAAGTCATCTAACCTGAACAACCATGCAGGCTGTGTATCCTAAATTAAGCATTCCTACTGCTATTGACAAACTGGACCTTGGTTGATTTAGTAATTACGATTTGGACTGTAGACGCGTACCTACCTCTTCATCACCATGGTTACTATAAAAAACGATAATGGCTTGATTTGTTTGAAGCACAAAAGCATAATAACGACAGTTAGGTTTCGCTTCTGGTTAAATTATCACTGCTTCCTCAATTTGAGATGATGCTTGTTGCCATAGTTACAATAATAATAATGAGATTAACTGCTTGTTTCACATGGGAATTGAACATTGCTGCACTCTTCCTTTTGTTCCTGTTATAAGCACAATGGTCACTAGATGTCACCTAGCAACATAATAAAACTGTGGGTGATAACGAGTGCTTTTAACAAGGATTTTAAGTTTTAAGAATATTACTAATTGGTATTAAATAAAAATAAAAAGTTGAGTGAATACACCAAGCCTGAGTGATTTCTGGGAACTTAGACTCTCAACTGTGATTCATTGCCTTCCTCTTTCAGTTTGAAGATATTTACATGATAGAGGCTTAATATGAGTCACATGATCTTTGTCTCAAGATCCAGATGAAAACAAAGCAGATGATGCATTAACTGCAGCCACTCAGTCAACACACGCCATCAATTCCTTGTATAAACCAGCATGACGTCTGGAGCGGCTGTAACATCTTTGCTTTCCATTGTATTTGCACAACGTGTCGCATGAACTAGATGCAGTGTCTTACTCAGTTCGCACTTGAACACAATGAAATCTAGTTTGATTAAATATCGGGTTCTTAGCTTTTAGTTGATTAAATGTGTCTGTGTCTGTGTCTGGATGAAACATAGGTCAATATGTGCTGACAAGAGGGAGCCTGTGAGTGTGTCTAATGTGTACGTGGGATTTCACACCTTGCCCTGCTTTGATAGAGTCCCTCATTCAACAGAGGTGATAGAAGATGACAAGAAGAAGAGAAGAGAGATAGAAAAATAGGAGGAGAAGCTCCATAGGTGGGGGGAAAAGGATAAAGAGCAAAGAATGAGAAGAGAAAGAGAGAGAGAGAGCAGGGGAGAAGAGGATTTTTACACCCTGTCATGTTTGATGGATTCAGGCTCCATCAGAGGAGGAGGAAGAAGGGAGGGAGGGAAGGAGGAGGAAGGGGGGGGGGGGGGGGGGGTATCTTTGCAACCTGTCAGCGTTTAAAGACAAGAGGAGGAGCAGAGGGGAGAAACTTCTGCGCTGTGTCAAGGTAGAGATGAGCAGACAGGGAGAGAGAGAGAGAAGACAGGGAGGAGACAGGAGGAGATGCAGCCTTTGACAGGATTAAACAGTACAGCAGGAGACAAGACAAGGAGGAGGAGGGAGGAGGCAGACGAGGAGGGAGAAGGAGCTGTTACACTGTCACACATTTGGAGAGTCCCATAGGAAGCAGAGGAGAGGAGCAGGAGAAAGGACAAGTGGAACTTTTAGAGGGTTGACAGGTTTTCAGATAGTCCCTTCTGTCCAACAGCTGAGGGAGGGGGAGGAGGTGGGGTGATGATGAGGGAGGAGGAAGAGGTAGTAATGAAAGTGAGAGGAAGAGGAGGAAGAGGAGGAGAATCCGTCTAATCAATATCGTCCTCTCGTGTGCATTTAGTGCAGCTGATGACTGATAAACCAAACAACAACGGCATTAATTTCCAAAGATTATTTGTCACAGCTGAAGTGAAGATCACTCACTTACATCTCCATATTACACCAATAATAAACATTAAATACATTCATTTACATTGTTTGGTGATTTGTTTAATAGCCTGAATTAATGAGTATTTCACAGCCCCTCATTAAAATGTATTACTGATGCTGTTTACTATTGCAGAGTGTGTGTAAACAGGGTTCAATTAGTTTGTACATTATAGAGATGTATTGTACACAGGCCACCGCTGGACATGGGCTGGCAATTCATTCATGTTTTCTCATCTGTTTGTGTGTTGTCTTAATTAAAGATGGAGTTAATCATTATGTTCTGTTGCATAACTAAGCACACATGTTCATACACACACACACACACACACACACACATATCTGCGCTCACACAAAGGGCAGAGAAAGTCCAAAGGGGAAAATGGAGAATGAGAAGAGAGGACATAGCTGTGGGACAAAATCTGTCACATACACTGTCCTCATCTGTTTGCATCTGCGCGGTCACACAATGTATGCACTGTATATTGCATATGTCCGTGCGTGTTTGACACTGTGCCTGTGTGAGGTCGTGGGGTCGCGACCCTCTGCGGGGTGTATGTGTTTTTAGCTGGTTTCCCTCTCAGCGCTGTTCCTGCACTTTCTGATGACTGATGGAGGTTCACAGGCTGCAGTGAACCCTCCTCTGCCTTCTCCTGTCCTCAGGCTGCTCTGGACCGCAGTTTAAAAACCGACAGTATCACAAACTCTTTGGGGTAAAAAAAACAAACTTCTAAAGCCCCCTAGTGAACCCATTTTACCTCCAGGAAAAGAAAGACACGCAAATCTTCTCCATGCAGGATATAATCGGCCCAAACAGCTTCTCTTCACATCTTTAACACTGTGGGGTGACTGAATATCTGTCTCCACCTGCAAATACTACATATCTGGCTACACCTGCACAAACAAACCAAAGCTGGATGTTCACACCTGCTTTCCAGAGGCTGCTGAAAGGTGTTCTAGGCCATGAAGGAAAACTCTGCCAAAAATAGAAGAGGATGAAATAGGTTAATGGAAAAGTAAATCACGAGTCTTTTCATCCTCTCTTCCTGAATGAATGAGAACTTTTAGCAGCTCTGTGGTTAGATTGTTTTGTGTTGTTTTGTTTTACTGTGGATTATCTGTGATGCAACAGGCTGGAATGGAAAGATTTAATAAATAAACACTGGTTTTATTATTGTTGTCTGTATTAAAAGGAAAAAAAATCCAATTATAGGTGAGGTGGCTGCTTGGCCAAACACTCAGTACATTTGTCTTAAAGAAATGATGCTTGTAACATTTATCAGAGAACCATAAAGACAGCATCACCTCGGTTGCCATGGTCACAACGATCAAAATGCCAGACAGACAGTCGGACATTCATTGCCGTGGTTACAGTAGCTCATAGTCTGGGCAGCTAGAAAAGTGTGTGGTTCAAGAAATCAAGAAATTACCTCCTGAACATTGCTGTTGCCATGGTTACTATAATAACTGGAAATGGATTGGCTAGGTTTGGGGCAAGAAAACCACGGGGTTTATGTTTAGGAAAAGAAGCACTTCCTAGGATAAACCTCTTCTGTACGTTCACTTTCACCAGTAAAAGCCTTGTTAGTCTTTTCACGTCTCTCCAGTTGCCATTAAAATCAAATAGCTACAAGATTATTTACTGAACTACACTCTTTTCCTTTCCAGCTTCCTCATCCTACAAAGGCTGACGCCTCATATCAGTGCATCAAATCAAAGTCAGATCCAGTGCATGTTTAGTCAGTACATTAATCCTGTCAACCTCCTCAGCTTACAGCCAAAAACAGCGAAATAAAACAATCAAAAAAAAAAAAAAAAAAAGGGAGAAGAACATCAGGCTTTCATCTCCGGCTCAGAGGCACTTCACTAATATCTGAAGTCCTGTTTGATGGAAGATGAAACAGGACCTTACTGGATTCCAATAAGAAACGCTGACTCTGTTCTCTCACTCTCACACCCTCTGAATGCTAAAGCTGCTTTCTGGAATTAATATCTCCAGGCACAATTCACACATTAATCAACATTAGAGGGAGTGAACGTGCCTCCTTTGGTTGGTTTTCAGCTGTTGTCTCCGGGGCAGGAGGCTTAAAAGCCCATTTGAAATATGCTGGATTTTGCCAAAATGAGGAAATCAATTCTACTTGCGGCAGTCTCTCTGCAGGGCGCCCTGTGTGAGAAAAGTTCATTTACTGAAGGCACAGCATCAGTAAACACTGATACAGAGCCATGGGAATTCATTATGAATTTGTACAAATATACAATACTTATGAAGTGTTCATACTGTAGGTGAAATACATCCAGATCATAGATGTTATGATGACTTTTTAATGCTAGTACTTAAATGGGATTTTTACTTATATAGCCCAGTATATTCTAGTATTTCTAATATTTAGTATTAGTATTAGTATTTCTTCTTTTACAGTATTTTTACTTTCATAATCCAAGACTGACGCTCTCAATTCATAATTTCAATACTTATTCAGTTTTTGAACCTCGTCGATTTACACTACAAGTCAAAAGTTTGGACACACCTTCTCATTCAATGTTTTTTTTTTTTTCATGACTTTTTACATTGTAGATTCAAACTGAAGACATCAAAACTACAAAGGAACACATAAGGAACTTTGTAGTAAACAAAAAAGTGTTAACCAAAGCAGAATATGTTTTATATATTAGATTTCCTTTTGATTTGACGGCAGCTTTTTGCACCCTTTTGATTCTGTCATCAGCTTCATGAGGTCGTCACCTGGAACGGTTTTCCAACCATCTTGAAGCATTTCCCAGAGGTGCTGAGCACTTGTTGGCTGTTGTGCTGTTTTGCCTTCACTCTGTGGTCCAGCTCATCCCAAACCATCTGAGTTGGATTTAGTTCAGGGGACAGATAACACTTTTGTGTTTACTTTTGACTGGAATATACCTCTGATATATTAAGCACACAACAACATTCACAGCAGAGCTGATGCCTCCTGCATATCATTTAATACAATATTGTTTTAATATGTCCAAACATCTGTTCAGCAGCTCTGTTATTACTTTCTCAAAGCTTTTAAAGCAGAGTGGTTTGGGACTAAGAGATAGACTAGAGATAATTCTTCCAAATTGACTGCTGTTGAAATACTGTTATGTTACCTTGGAAATTCAGCTGTTGTATAGTGTTTTGTTTGACTACTTTTGCCTACAGCAGTAAAGTAAAATCAGTATAACTCCGGACTATCTTGAACACACAGACATGGAAACATGCACACAAACACACACACATACAGAGCATGGACACCCATTCACTCAGACACACACTGTCTTGTGTTGAGACCATATAAGATCAGCGCAGGGCTAATTTAGCACAGAGAGAACCACCACATCAGCTCAGGAAACGCACTCATTAAACACACAGTGTAGCCCTTACACTGTGCTCGTGTGTGTGTGTGCGTGTGTGTGTGTGCCGGAGGTGTGTTTGATCGCCTGACTGTGATAATGTGATATCCAGCCCTCGTCTTTGATCCCCTCATCACTATAAACAGTGCTGATGCCTGGTGAACACACACTATCATTAACACACTGGTAGCATTGCACAGAGAGTGTGTGTGCGTGAGTGTGCGTGTGTGTGCGTGTGTGTGCGCGTCTGTGTGTGTGTGATAGAGATAGAGCTACTTTTAATGAGCCTATTCACCAAAGGTAAAGTGAGTTTACTGACGTAAAACACTCATTTATATGACAACCTGAGAACAGTGTGGTGCACTGATTCAACGTATGTTTCATTTGTGGGTAATTACAGTTATTTATTATTTACATAAACTGCTTTGCCTGAAAGTTAATATAAAAATATTGTGCTTTTGCGTTAAATGCGCACTTTGTTGTGTGTTTGAAAGGCAACGAGTAACAAGTGGAAAGTCCTCTGTGGTTTTACGTCTCTATATTACATTAGCTCGTAACAGAAAAGGAGGGAGATGAGTGGCTCAAATGAGATAATGGATAAAAACACAGTGGAAAACAGATGCACAGATGCAGTGTGTGTGACTGAGGAGAACATACACACACACAAACACACCCACACCTGAAACCACAGCAGCAGCTTTTAATAATGATCACCCACATCACTGTGTTTTGCAACTTACAACACACAGTAATGGAACGAGACAATGGAGACTATTTCAATCACTGTCTTAACTGCACCAGTTTGTACCATTATACTTGATAATAATGTGTTACATAATGTTGTTGCAGTTATAAAAACAGGTGGGTTTTGATGGTCTCTCTGAAGAGAAAAGGTTTATATGTGGTTGAGATGAGACTTTTATATTTTATCTTATTTTCTACTATAACAAAATCACTAAAAGTTTTATTTTTCTATCCTGAAGAAGCCAGTAGAGATGAATACTCAAAGTGGAGAGACAGAGGGACAGATGCTCACCATCCCTGGCCTCCGAAATCTACTAAACATCAACATTTGATTAGCTGAAAAAAACAGCAGCAGTGTCGTCGTTGTGTTGATGCAGCTTTTGTTGATTCTGTCCCAACTTGAATATAATATTCCAGGCAGATGAAAGTGTTGATAGCATTGTATAAAACCCACAATACCCTCTGTAACAACACTACTTTATGTAATGGGACAATGTTTTCTTTATGCTATTTATCTGAAAACGTGTCTGTGCTGTGGCTTTTTATGATTACCTGAATGCTATCAGTGAATATCATTGACATTATAGACATTCCCACACTGAACACACTTTCTGAAATTATCTCTGTATGTGTTTTTTTTTCTGCCAATAATCCACAACCCAGCTCCATATTATGTGAACACTTTTGAAGTGAGCAGTGACATTTTCAAACACCTGCAATGAACAGATCTGAAAGCATTAAAAGCTCTTGGCTGCATGACGAAGGGAAACGAGAGAACAGGCCGGAGGAGGAGGAGAGAAGAAAGGAGCGGAGAGGACAGGTGTGATTCCCACTGAGTTCTGTGTCCAGACGTCTGAGGAGAAGCAGAGGAGGGAAAGTAGAAAAAAAAAAAAAAAACAAAGAGGAGGGATAGAAAGGAGCCCCAGAGTGTGTTCAACCTGAATCCCAAATCAACAGGCCTGTTAAAAAATGAGCGATTAGGGAGCAGCTCTGCGCTTTGTCACTTCAGAAAAGCTAATTTTTATTTCTTGCAGTGTTGCCAGGTGTAAAGTGCTTTTTTTTCCTTGACAACTGAAAAGTGCTCTCCTCTGCCCTATCATGTTAGACTTTCCAAAAAGAGGAATATAATTTGATACAAACACATAATCTACCTTGTAATGTCTCTTTTTTTTTGGCTTTCTGTGGGAGGTGTATGTGATTTACAGAATACGGCTTTTGCAATTAGTTAGAAATTTTTCATGGTTAATATGGAGCAGATCAGTATCCAGCACAAAAATGTTGTGTTGTATCAATAAGGGAGATGAAGCAGGCTGCTGGAGTTTAGCTCTTGGATTGGGCCTGTTGATTCAGGATCAGCTAAAAGCTCATAACGTGCATTCTCAGTGCTGATTGGCTGTCACACCTGTCCGTTCCTTCCCGTTGCGTCTCCACTGGGGGGAATCAAGCAGAACGTAGAAGGAGGACTGCTTATTGTACTCCTCCCGGTCTAAGATCCTAAGGGTTATGGTCTTCCTGTATGGGACACACACGCACACACATATATAGAGGGAGGTGGTGAATGCATGCATGGTAAAAACAAACAGCATGGCAAGGTATGTACACACAAAAAAATAAATCAAAACACGTGCACACACAAATGGTGGATGTGGTGAGATGAGGTGATCCACAACCTGCTGCATGTTCACTGTCACAGGGAGGGCACAAAGAAATTTCCTCCTGTGGGCCTCCGTGAGTTGAGAACATGCAGCCTTTGCAAAATGGCGGACACTTTGGGGTCAAGGGGTCAACGTTCACAGGATCATGGGTCTCAGCCCCCCCTGTCTGACCTTTGGTGTCGTTGCTCTCCATCAGGCGAGGCTCTCCGATCTCTATGTAGAAGGTTTTGTTCTTCTCGTACTCTTCATCGTCGATTATTTTCACCTTGATGGTTTTACTGAGGAGGAGGAAGAGGGGGAGGAAGGAAAAGAGGAGGAAGAAGAAGGAAAAGAAGTCAGAAAAGCAAGAAAGAGACAGACTGGAAACTGGAAAACCAAGAGAAAACAGAAAAAAGCAGCACTTGGTTTCCACACAAGCATTTGAAGCTCAGATTTCAAGGAGCAGTTTTTTTTCTAATTTCAATACATGCAACGATCAGGTAACAGGGAAAAACTCAGTGTTGATCAAGAAGAGGCTGTTTTCCCTCCACCACCATCAACAATCCACCTCATTTAAACCTGACATCTGATGTCAGATTAAACTGCGATGCTATCTGAACAGCTCACATCAGTCTGAAGAGATTGATCTGATAAACTGTGCTCTCTGCCAGCCGGTGGTCCTGATCAAGGCTCAGTTCAGTCTCCTGCTGCAGCCTGATATCAGGGCATTTGTAAAAAAACAAACAAACTTGAGAACAGAGGCTGGAGAGTTTATCAACTCTATTAATCATTTTGACAAATGCTAATGAATTTGTCTCGTACGATCAATAGACTTGTTGGATCCGGCAGCAGGTTTGAAATTTGAGTATTTAGTACAAACTGTTTTGCTGTTACGAGACAAAATATCTGCTAAAGTCTAAATGGGTGTAATCCATTTATTTCTATGTCTTGTGGGAAACCAGAATAATTCACCATCAATTCAGCCAGTTAAAGTCGAATGTTAAATTGAACGTTATAATATCCAGAATATATGAGGTTCTGTAATGTTCTTCTTACATTAATGGCTGAATTGAAATTGAACAGATTTCAGTGTTTAAAGTTGAACAGATCAGCACATAGACAAGTATGACACAGTAAAAGGAAGAAGAAGAGGAAAAGGAAGAAGAAGAAGAAGAAGAAGAAGAAGAAGAAGAAGAAGAAGAAGAAGATCCAGACCAGATGCAATGAACAGACAGAGTGAGCAGGGAAGAAGGAGAGGACAGAGAAGTGTATATTTTTAACCAATGGAAATGTCTGCTGCTGCAATTAACACCTTCACCACCTTCAATTATCACCATCAATGAGACACAGTGACAACACCTCTCCAAGCAGCTCTGACTTGTGATCTAAACCCAGAGTTACTGAATGAGAACATACAGTAAATGCCACATCACCTGTACTTTACTGAAGCCTGTCTTTCTGAACTGTGAAATACAACAACCTGTACAACCGGCACCAGAGTCAAAGTCTCATCTCTCACATACACAGATAAATCTATGTTCTTCCATCATTCTCCATCTTTAGGCATCAGATTAAATCAGACGTGAACCTGCCTGTGAACTGTAGCGATGTTCTGTCAGTGAGCAAAGACGAGCCAATGATTTCCCTCTCTGAACTGGAAATCCTTCAGTAAGACTGAGGAGAGTGAGTGTGAAGAGACAGAGAGACTGTGCGTGTATGTGTGACTGCTTATTGTGGCAGGTGGCCTCAGTCATATTTGGCAGGAAAGCTAATGAGGTCTAACTAAGGTCACAGGGCTATGGAGCAGGACATGGTTTATACAGTGTGTAAGTGTGTGTGTCCTTAGTAGTGAGGACCTTAATCTGTTCACACAGTGACCGTACGGGGACATGTCATTTTTGTGTCCCCATGTTTAAGGTGAGGGTAAGTATGATTAAGAAGACACAACTTGGTGTTCGTGTGTGTGTGTGTGTCTGTGGGCATACGTGCATTATGTGTGTTTATCTTGTGTTTCCAGTCTGGAACAAAACCTACATCCTGGTCCAAATCCACTACAGGCAATAACAGAGACAGCTGAGAGAGGAAACTCATAATCTGGCCTATAGGATGTGGAACGAGATCACACACACACATACACACACACACACACACACACACACACACACACACACACACTTCGTTATCTCTGATCACAGGCCTGCAACCTGTGCTGAATTGTTAGCCAGCATCACTTCAGCTGCATCACATTCACATCCACACTCTCTTAGAGTGAAAAGAGCACGGCTCTGGTGGAAGTAGTATTCCTTTTGTCTTTACCAAAATAAAAGCAGGCACACCAAACAATAAAAAATTCCAATCCATTTGGAATTTAATGGTTTATTGGTGATGACATGTGATCTGATCTTATCCAAGTCCAATATTCAAAATGGTGCTTTATTGACAAACGTACAGTTAGCTTAATTTGCTTTATGTTTCAACATACCCACTTGTGCAGAATGACCGCATATTAAAGGTGTCACAAGATGATGTATCTTATCTTATTAGAAGAGCTGCCAAATTAAACTAATTAGCTAATTAGACGTACATTGCCTCCCTCTAAAATGAAGTTGGGTAGAAGGACGTACAAATACATACTGCAAACATATGTCTGAATACAGCACTTGAGTAAATCTACTTTGAATGTGAACCACAGACAGACTCGGTGAGCACAGCCTGCCCCTTTCATGACACAAGACATATAGCAGCCTGCTAATCATCTAATTATACACGGGAGCATTGCAGGTTAATCTATCAGCTACATAATACAAACACAGTAGAGGTTAATCCATTAAAATCTGAAACGCAAACACTGACACACACACACACACGCACACACACACACACACACACACACACGGGCAAATATCTGGGAGTAACTCATTACGCCACAGGGATTAGCGCATTTATCACTGTCCCATAACAGCAGATGGAGAATAGTTTTCACCTTCTGGCCTGGAGGAGCTCAAGACCAACAGACTGTCAGTTACTGCTCTTATAGTACAGCTGTAGGAGTGATGGAGTAAAAACCCTCCCCTGCCTCAGGGTGGAGCCCTTGAGCAAGGTACGTCTCCCAAGATGATGGAGTGCAAGAACTCAGGGAATGGCGAAGTGTACATTTCCCACAGGGGATATAAACACTTATAATATTAGTTCAGTTCAGACACGGCTTTTTACCAGTGTACGAGAAGTTCACAGAGAGGTTCTGTAACACTGAAAATCACCGCTAACTTTGTTTCACCTTCCTGTTTGTGATTTTCATTTGTCTGTGTTTCACCAGTTTGCTGATGGGCTCCATCTCTGAGTGGGTCCTCCAGCTGTGTAGCTACATGCAGTTCTTCACTTTGCACCCACGTTACAATATCAAGGCTTTCATTAAAAAACCCACTGCAGCCTCCATGACTCAGGAATACAGAAAATAATGCACTAAAACCAATCCGAGCCTTGTTAACACCAAATCACTGATTCATGAGACTAATACTTCTAGATAACCCGTCTTGGCAAGACTTTCACTTTAAAAGCTTTTTTACATGGCGGATTTGCACAGGACTGAGAGCAAAGACGACCTCTGAATGCACATAAATTACAGAGGCACTCAAAGCAAAGATCGTCTCATGTGAGAAGAGCTTTGGCTTGTGTTTCCCTTATTAAAAAAAAAAAAAAAAATCTCTCAAATCAGCAGCAGAATAAATGTTTTTGTATCATTAACCTTATTTATCAGAGTCACTGTAGGACATCTGGACCGGTGATGACATGAAATCATAGGAAACTTCTCTGTGTGGAAAGAGAATAAAAACAGTGATTTAGCCTCCATATATGCAGAAAATGGTAATGAATCATTCGTGCAGAGGAGATTTGGTGAACTGTTTTCCCAAGTTCGGGAATGGTGACTCCTCTGTTGAAGCTGGCACAGCCCAAAGATGACCAACCCGCTGGAAACACACACACACACACACACACACACACGGACACATACTCTCACAGTCAAACAGTTCCAGCGCATCGATGCAGATGTAATCCATTCACAATGAACTGGATTTATCATCTTTATCTGAACTCTCTCTCTCTCTCTCTCTCTCTCTCTCTCTGTTTTCACACATATACACTCACTTGAACACGCACATATGACATGACAAACATGCTGGCTGTGCAGTGCGTTGTCCTGTTGCTGTGGCAACACAATGTTTGGGTAACCAACAGGGGTGGAGAAGATTGTTTCCAGACTGATGATGGGTGTGTGTGTGTGTGTGTGTGCGCTGACAAGAGAGTGTGTTTGGGAGAGAGAAAGAGTTCACATACTGTACACACACACACACTACACTACACAGTATGTGTCAGTATACATGTGTGTGTGAATGTATGTAATGAAGTGCATCGGACTTTGACATTACACAGTAGTCTACATTGTTTGCAGTGAGCAGCGGCTCTTTTTGTGTCTGTGTTCAATCACATGTTAATATACACACTGGGTGTGTGTGTGTGTGTGTGTGTGTGTGTGTGTGTGTGTGAATGATGTGATGGTCCTGTTAAAAATAAAGCAGGAGGAAATGTGCTACTAAACATGTGATGTTGGCACATTGAATGTGAAATTTACACTCTTTACACATATGTGAGTTTGTTCCTATACTTATAAGGACTGCAACAGACATGTTGTGTTCCTTTGTCCCTTTACTTTGACCACAGATAAAACGTAGACCTGCCAGTTAAACCTCTGTGGAAGAAGATTGAGGAGAGACCTGCTCCCCATGTAGATATGAATGAGTTGATTCTAAGCTAATGAAAACACAGTCATTCATAGGTTCAGGTCATTACACACAAACAAAAACACAATTATAAATATTATATTCCATTTCTATCAATAGATCGCTTTGACAGAAATCAACCCAAAAATGTTCCAGCTTTCACAGTGTGAAAGTTACATTGGTCCTCACAAGGACAGAAATACCACAGCACACACTCACACAGACAGAGGTGGTATCACACTTGCACGACAGCATTCACAAATGTATCACACTAGCATGCTATCACACCCCCACACAAACACACTAAAGGAATTTCAGCTTTGGGAATTCAAAATACACACACACACACACACGTGCACAGACACACGCACGCACACATTACTTCAGGGACCACAATGTGTGTACATCTGTGTTTCCACAGCGATGTCCTCCATCTGACTTTGCTAAAAAGCATAAAAAACAAGTCTGAGCATCTGAGCAGCTGTGACAGATCTCCACTCCATCACTCCTCCATCACACGCCATCTCCTCTCTTCCTCCCCCCTGAATCATCCTCTCGTTCTCCATGTTGTCTTTCACAAACAGGATTTCTTGCAACACTTATAAAACCCTTGGCCTCTGACAGGGTTTATACAACATTTCACAGCGAGTTTAATATGGGAGACCTGTCTACAATCAGACAGGAGCAGAGGAGATAATGGAATAAACAGAAGATCGATTATGCAAAAACAGGAGCAGAGGTTCATAAACTACAAACCAGCGTGTGATCCGACTGTGCCAAAACAATTTCACTGTCTGCTCATGTTCAGTTTTCCTTTTTGCTGATCAAGTTTGTCTGTTGTCATGATTTTCCACACGTGTCTCCTTTGCTAAATGAATGATTTTGCAGGTTTTTGGCTTCGTTGCTTTTGCAATTTAGGCCGTGAATATTTGCCATCATGTGGTGTCTAGTTTTTTTTAAGTATAGACGTGATTTGGCTGATAAACATCAAAATTATCCATGAACCCGTTGTTCCATGATAATACCACACTGTAAATTGTTTATGCCGATAGCGGGAACATTAACATGCAGGATGTGGAAAGTTATTGGGCAACAACAACATCCAGAAGTTCTGTGCTACAGATTAAATTTCTACAAAATGTGCCACAAAACACTTTTTCTCTGTGCAGGAGATAAATATCAGCTGTACCACCAGGTAATCAATATCTATCTGATATTTTACCTGATGATCTTTTCATGAAAAGCTCGAGTGACATGTATTTGAAATCCTGCTGTTTCTGAATTCAGAAGTACAGATATACAGTATGCTGTCTATGTGGTGTCTATATTTTCATCTCTTTGTTTGGTTTTCTGACACATACTGCAGTGTTTCATATGATTCAACTGTCTGCCTCTGCAACTGCGATAGAAGAACTTCAAAGTAAAAGCACTTTTTAGATGCTGTCGTTCAAGTTCTTGTTTTAATTATTTCTTTTATTTTCTATTAAATGTCCACAGCTGGGAAAACAAAGTTGACAGTGTGTGGTTACCCATCGAGTCATTCTGTTGCATGGCCACACACACACACACCCACACACAGGAACATACACAGGAAGTTGTAAAACACAGGCAGCAGTGCCGGTCACTCCCCTCTCCTCAGCAACCTGCCTTAGCGACGTATTTGGATTGGAAAATTTGAGTTTGGGAACTGCCGCTTTATTTTAGGTTTGGGGAGGAAAAATGCTGCCACTCAGCTGGTGTGTGTGTGTGTGTGTGTGTGTGTGTGTGTGTGTATTTGTGTGTGGATGAGCAGAGGAAGGAGGGTAGTGGACAACCAAGTCTGATTATCATCACAGTGATGGAACAAACCTGCCTTTTATCTTTATGGGTGTTTGTGTATGTCTGTGTGTGTGTGTGTGTGTGTGTGTGTGTGTAGCTGTGTTGTTATGTGCTGTGAAAAGTTATCAGGAGTTTCCTGTCAACATATGAACATGTTTTTGTGTGTGTTTGTGAGCATGTTTGTCTTCATATCTTTTGTCCAAACTGTTTAAATGTGAGTTTGGGGGAGTGGGAGTTCAGTGTGTGTGTGTGTGTGTGTGAATGCAACTGGCCTTTGAGACTGTGAACTGCTTTGTTTGTGTGGAACAGATTGCTGGTGGGTGGACTTTGGTCACAGACTAAACAAAAGAAGTTTGCGAGTGTGTGTGCGTACATACAATATGTACATGGTCTGTGTTTGAACGTCAGCATGGGAATATGTGTGTGTGTGTGTGCGTGTGTGTGTGTAACTGTGTTATGTCAGCTTACGCTTTATAACATACAGAGGACAGGAGTATGCCTACAAGTTGGTGCAAACATAAACCTCACAGTGATGAAGTGTTTGATTTTATTAGCAAGGGTCTGTAAATGTTTATGTGTGACACAGCTTCATGCAGAGAGCACTAAGAGTGTATGTGTGTGTGTTTGCATGTGTGTGTGGGTGGGTGCTGTTTACATGCAGTGGTTTTATAAGACAAAGCTGATAATGATGTTGGCCACAGTGGGAAACCACAACAATAGGCCGTCAGCGTCAGCCAGGCCTCCTCTAATAAGCTCCACTCTGCTCACTAATACACATAATCCTGACTTTATGGAGGCTAATGGAAACACAAAAGGTTACACACACACACACACACACACGCACACCTACGACAGGGCTGCTGCTGGTCCCACATGGACGACAGGCTGCACCATTTCTCTCTGGTTACGAATCTATGGTATTTTTATATGAGGAAAATTGTCGCAATTCTATGTCTGCTTGAGTCAGATTTTACACCCACTGCTTCATGGGAAAAAAAGACAGACAACAAAGACAGAGACATTACAGGTCTCCATATTAAAACATTCATAAAAGACAAGATATATGTGTCACATCTACATATGAATGTCAGTTATTTGTGGCACTTTTCTCAGACAATAGGCCTCCGGCAGAGCGCAGTAATATATGGGATATAAATGTATTCAATACAACAAGTGCAGTTTGAATTTGTATTTAATAGAAATAAAGATAATATATAAAAAAAAATATGCCTGAGCTACTAAATATAAACTCACTCAGGCTGAACAAGAGGAACATCTTAATGAGTTCCCTTGAATGCACCAGCAATGAAACACAACTGGATAAAATGCTCCCTGTTGTTGATCACATATGGATTGTTGTCTGACAAGAGCTTCTAGCTACTTAGCATGCTAACCTCTGCAGCAGAAAAGATGGGAAGGAGCTTCCATTGCTGTTGAATGAAGTTTGATGGTGAACTCACAGCATTTGCTTCTAGACTGGCTGTTAATGCTAATGTTTACAACTTAGACATAACTTCTTTGGAAATAATGGAAACAGAGAGGAAGAAAATCTTATTCTGCATGAACGAAACCCATGAATTAAAATCCAGTTATGGTTAAAGTCTCAAACGCTTGGGAGGAAAAATGAATCAAGGTTTGACAGGGAAGCCGTCAGGAGCCAGCTGCAGATCACTGTACTGCGACGACTCTACCTGGACACAAAGTGAACCTCAATAATCTTTTTTTTTCTGTTTGGTTTGAGAAGCTTTTACAGCTTTCTGAGCTCAGCCAGGAGGTCAGCGAGAAACTGCAGTGACAGCCATTCGGCTTTTTTTCCCAGCTCACACTCATTTTATCAGTGAACAGAGCTGTAAAAATAATGTTTATGGTAATAGTGGTTTTTATTGGACAGCACTATGCAAAACAGTTGACAAAGCCATAAACAGCAGCAGCATTTTTGCCTAAGTGTGTGTGTGTGTGTGTGTGTGTGTGTGTGTGTGTGACAGATCCCCCTGTGTTGTCTAAACTGTGTCCTATCATCAGACAGAGTTTCACTGTTTTCTCTCTGTCTCTCTAAATGATGTCCAACTATCTCATTTCCCCTTCATTCCTATCTGCAGTAGTGTATCCCTTAACCTAATAAGGAGTTTGGAAAATCCTGGGGACTCCCTCACACACACACACACCACACACACACACACAGATGCAGCTTCACACAGGAAGCATCCTTGTAAATATAACTGAAACCACATGTATGTGTGTGCCATGTATACAGCATGTGTGTGTGACAACATGTAAGTCTGAAACAGTGAAAATAATCAGCAGTGGTGGCGTAGTGAGCACTCGCAGCGAGTTGATGACCTAATGACATGGCTGGTGCGCTAACGGCTATCACAGTGACAACCCAGTAGCATACCAGCACTGGTGACTCACAGTAGGCTACCAGGCTTCTTTTCTTTGTCTCTGCAGGCCTGCCGGGCCACTTACTTCCCTATGGCGTGCATTTGCCAGGATTGTACATCACTTCATTTAATGATGAGATGAAGATGGAGGAGGAAAAACAGCGCTCTGAGCTCGCTGCGCAGACACTCGGCTTGTTTACTCCCGCTTACCAACGGTCAGCTCGGACGCTAACAAAAGGTTCACGCAGTTTATTCTGAAGATAATAAATTAAAGGAGAGCCTACTGCTGTGCTGTTAATGAGTTGGTTTCTTTCATGGATTCTTTGGCTATTGCTTCTCTCAAAGGTCAGGATGGTCAGAGAGAGAGAGGGAGGGAGAGAGACTAATTAATATGGCATCTTTAGTTATTCCAGTCAGGATTAAGCAAGAAATTGCTGAGCTCAGCAATTTACAAGCACTGGACACACACACACACACACACACACACACTGCAGCATATAATTGCAATTAGTGTAAAAAGTATTCATAGGCTTGTGAAGAAGGGGACAAGGAGTGACAGATGGTGAGGCTGCAGTACAAAGTGATTATATATATATGTAGTGCATATATTATTATGTATAAAAACAACTGAAAGAGAGAGAGACACACACAGAGAGACAGAGACAGAGAGAGTGTGAGTGTGTGTGAGGCAGCAAAACAGGCCAGTAAGGATAGGAATGCTAATCAGCTGATGCTGCCAGACCAGCTGTGGTGCTCCACCATTTCCAGGCTGTTTATGTGCTCTATCTAAGCTGCACGATTGAGATCAGCTCTGATGGAGAGTGACGCACAGTCAAGTGGACTGAAGAGCCTCCGGAGCCACAAGCCACAACTGTGGAAGTAAAAAAAAAAAGTGCTGCTCCATTATTTTTATTCTAGAGCAGACCTCCAACATGAGAAATGATGGCTTCATATGTGTCAAACACTATAGTTTTTTTTTTTTTTTTTTATTAAAGAGCATGTGTGCATGGATCCAAATGAAGTATAATGGAGAGAGAACATTGCAACTGTCAGACATCAAAACTAAAATCATTGAAGATGAAACGATAATCAAGATGCTGAAACAAAACTTGTTGGCAAAACAAGGATCAGATGATTAAAAACCTTTTATTTGTCTGTTGAATTTTGTTTAAAAACACAGACAAATGTTTTCATGTCCTCCTTGGAGAGATGCAATGGATTTAAAAAAAAAAAAAAAAAAAAAACTCCTTTATACTTGTTTTTGAACAAAACTCCGACTTCCTGTTACCAGCGGGAGACAATGAGCTTCTTCTGCACGTCTCTCAGGCGTCTTTTTTGTTCTTCTCTCCCCATCTCCCTGAGTGACGACAGAATGACGTGGAGCTTCGGGGGACATTGACTCAGGGACGACATTAAAGTTTAGATTTTATGGTTGGGCCTGTCTGATGCAAACTCCCGACATCAGTTAATAAGCTTAAACGTCTGGGCTCAGAATTCTAACATTTAACACAGATGCAGATGCTATTTCTTTCTATCATCAACTTTTCACATGTCCAACATAAATGCCATAGATGCAGTTGCAATGCTCTCCACAGTCATTTGTCTACTGTCAAAACAATGGTGTGTTAGTTTGTTAGAATTAGATTTTAGCATTTGCTCCTAATGCTTGAGAAGAAGACATTTTCCATTTAGTGTTACATTAGCTCCTTACAAAATGGATCAATCCAAATTCTCCTGGACCCTCCTCTTATAGCTCGACTGCCTGCTTTCACTGTTGTCTTTCTAAAAAAGACCTTTGCAGGCAGATAAGACACACTGACAGAGCGTGGCTGTCACATATAATCATAATCAGATCCAAATGCAAACACTGGCTCTGCAGATAAATGGCACACTGTGTGCAGAATCTGCATTATATATATACTGTCCATGCATCCCATCCATCCATCAGCTATACTGCTTATCCATGCATGGTCACGTGTGAGCGCTGGAGCCACTTCTGCTGACATATAAAGACAAACAACCTCGCATGTTCATATTCACACCGATGGACAATTTGGAGTTGCCAGTTAACCTAACATACATGTCTTCTTTGGGCTGTGTACGTAAATATACAGTATATAACTTCCAGGTGTTAAAGTGGCTTTACTTTCACAACGATATCCAGCAGAAAAGAAATGCGTATTTCTAATTTCAGTTTTTTTCAACAGGACGTCTCCTGTTACAGGTGTTTCATTGCTGAGAGCCTTCGAGTCAGTGTGTGTATATGTAGGTTGTTAGGGGATAAAAAGGTGAAGCTAATTCAATCTTAGCTGAATAGGTACAGAAGGATTCGTCCATTACAGCTCCTTTCATTTACTCACTTGTTGCTTATTGCGTCTCTTTTCAAAAGGGTTGAATCCATCCAAGAAACCATTTTCCTCTTGAACCTTCCTTTGATTCTTTTCCCCCTCATTTCACCACCATAGTGTGTGTTTGTAGTTATATTTGTGCATTTCCTAGCCTTTGCTACTTTCCTCCCCCACCCCTCCACTCTTTCCTTGACTTCACGCTCAATCAACCACTTTGTGTGAGTGTGTGAAACAGTGTTTTTACTGTATGTGAGCACATATGTGTGTGTGTGTGTGAGAGAGGAAGGAAAGGTCGGTTTTACGCAGTGTAGACTGTAATGGAGGGCACCTGGTGAAGCCAGGCTTAGAAAATAACAGATTACTTTGATATAGATCACGACAAGTACATGAAGCGAACTCTGTGAACTGGAAAACGACCAGTCTAAATGTATATTTATGGCTTTCTGAGGCAAATTCATCCTGAACAAAGACGACGTGAGGGAGCGAAGGTGAATGAGGCTCTTGATCTTTGGTGAGAAATAACTTAATATGACTGTGTTTGTTCTTCATTTCATTGATCTGCTGTCAATCTAACTCATCCAGTTAGGTCAATATAACACTGATACTTTAACTTTGTATAATTTTGAGCCACTCTATGCTGCCACTCTACTACATACTTACTATTTGACTGTTGTTGTTACTAGATCATATGCTTATTAATCAATGGATAATACAACAAGCTTTTAAAATAAAAGACACTGTTGATGAATAAACCAGGAATTTCCAACCTTTTGGCCTCTAACAGACTTGGCATTTCACGTCAATGAACTGTAGCTTCATTTAACAGTGTCTCCTATGATTAAATTAGCTTATTTTTGCTCACAGGAACAAAGCACTTCAGTGATTTGAAGACATAGGCCATACCAAACAAGTATCATTTCTGGTAGATACAATGGAAACAAGTGCCATTAGAGAGCATGCTAAGATGAAACTCGTTAGCTGTTATGTGCTTTTCAGAAATGACAGTGGAAAAAAACAAGCTTTTATATTTAAGCCTCCCACAGAGAACTCATGTTAAATCACTCCCCAACACAGAAACACAAGTGTCTATCTGATCAGTGCTGAAGATTTCCACCACCTCTCTACATCAGTGCGGCAGCCAGCTCTGTGTCAGCAGCAGGACGTGGCTGTGTGGCCTATGTGCTGGTCACCGGTGCTGAGTCTGACCACACAAAGGAGAGCAGGGGGAAAAAGCAAATGGCAGAGCTATTCACAGGCCTGGAAACCATACAATAACCCTCACTGTCTTTTTACCGGCTGCTCGCTCTTTGCCATTTTCCTTTACAAACTTCTGAGGGGAGAAAATAAAAAAAAAACCTCTCTCTCTTTTTGCTTTCTTTCCTCCCATTGACATTTCCTCTCAATCTACAGATTCAGTAGCTCACTTTGTGCCCCCCCCACCCCTCTGCCCTCCCCTCTTTCAATCACTCTCTCCCTCCTCTTCCTCCCTCCTCTTCCTCCTCTTGTTGGCTGATTTAAGTTTAGCAGTGGCACACTATTCCAGTTGGCAGCGCTGGCCTCTCTTCCTGCCACTTACACGCAAACTCCAAATCCATCCCACTTCCCCTCCAGTTTTCAAATGAATTTTTCACTGGCATGAAGTGAAGAGTCCTATTCACCTCCTCTCTTCACCAGCTCTGTTTTGTGCTTTATTGGCATGATTCAATGACAATAACTCTTTCTCCTCCCTCTACCCCCTCTTACTCTCTCTCACCCTCTCTCTCTCACACACACACATTTCTTTGTCTCTCTCTATCTCTCCATTCAAATAGCTTTTTTGGCACCTCAACATTACACTTGCAAGCACTTTAATACTGGCTGACCTGAGTGTATAAACCTCAGTAAACTCAGTCAATTAAAATATATCGCCAAGATGAAAATGTCTTGTCTTTTTGTCCTTCTACTCTCTCTCTCTATTGATTGCTCTCATCTTTGTTCAGCTCAACTCTTCCTTCTGCATCTGCGGGTCTTTAAATGTTTTACAGAACTTAAATCAAAGAACTGAAAATTGAAATTACATTGTAATTGTACATATTTTCCTTTTGCAGGAGTAGTCTAACAGAGTAATAGACATCCAGTTTATGCTGTTCATCGTTGGTCTAGGTTGCAAGGAATTATTCATAATGATTAAATACGTTTTGTTTTGGACACAGTTGAGGTAAAACGAGTATTTAATTGCAGGATTTAACTTTGAGAAACCTGCAGAAATCACTGAACGAATAAAGACGAAACCGTCACAGTTTAGAAGAAAACGGTAAACACTAAAAAAGAGAGAGTGCACGAAGAGCGGCTCACCATCCAATTCAAAGACTTAACACGAGTTCAGTTCGTTAAAGCGCTTGCCAGTTCTCAGTCCCACTTTGCACTGTAGTGGGAATGAGAAGAGAGAGGGGTCGGACTGTTGCCACGGCAACATGTGGTCAGCGTGGCTCGGTTTCCAAGGCACTTCCGTGGCTCTGCTGCCAGTTCGTCTTAAATGGCTATAGCCTACATATGCCCAGGGGGTGGACAAGAGGATAGTTAGAAGGACAGACGAAGAGAAAGGTGGAGAGATGGCGAGGAAAGAATTTCTTCTTCTATAAATGTTGCCTTTTCCTAAAACCGCATTTTTATTTCTGTTTTTCTATGCGTATTTTAATCAGGTTTATTTTACAAACTTTTACAAGAAGCATATTTGCACATTAATATAATGTTACTAACGATTCGTTGTGGTCTGTTGTGAACTTCGGTCTTGATCTACTTGATTCGGATCTACTCCTTGCGTGTGTGTGACCTATAAAAGAGACTGTTCCAGGTTTGATGAGGTTAGGCATAATATAGACCGCGTTCACCTCGGGTTGAGTGGACCTGTGAGGAACCTCTAATGAGAAACAGTAATTCATGTCCTCACCAGATGACTGACGAAGCGTGAGGTGAGGTTGGACCAGTACACTTGTTTTCTATCACAGCCGTGAATACGTTAACTTTTTATTAAAAAATCACAGCGGCTCGCAAGTGTCGGTAATGTCAGCTTTATTTAATTACATCTATTGATCGTTGCACTTTAAACCTATGAGGGCAACGTTTAAAGTGATGGAATATGAGATTTTACTCTTCCTGCAAGGATCCACAGGTTTTCATTTATTTTATTATACTATTTGGTTTTGCTTTTAAATACTTCATACCATAGAAGTACTTTCATGTAAAGTTCTATCTGTATATATAATATAGTGTAGTATAAGCACATGCCCACATATGGCCAATGCATCCATGCAAGTGACCTTTTGACCTGCGTTCTTCTATGGTTGTGTGTACAGAGATGGATTTATACAGCTGCCAGTATGAAAACCCTGAGGTTCAGGGCCCAGAGTGGACAGTCAGAGAAGATAAACAGTCACATCTCTGTCTCTCCTCCTCCTCTTCCTGCTCCTCCTCCTCCTCCTCCTCACTGACAGCTGCTGGTCAGGTACATCAGTCAATACATAAAATGATGCAAGAGCACAAAGCCCAGAGAATAAATTCTGGAGGCCTTTTCTTCCTCCTCTAAATGGATTAATATTGATTTATCTAAAAGCAAAGGTGTTAATTAGTCAGAATGTGTTTACGTATCTGATTACATTTTAATGAAGTAAGGATTTCCTATTCATAATATTTGTTATATTTGTTTGTGTTTCAGAATAAGAGAAGAGAATAACAAAAGGCAAAAACTGCTTTTCAGCCGCTGGGATTTAACGCATCTCCATCTTCCCTTTGATCATCAATCGCTCCATCTCTCTCTCTCTGATGCTCCAGTGACACTGGGTCTAATCTTAGTCTCTGGGACAGATAGTTCTGGGGTCAGGGATTTGTTCAGGGTGTGACAGAAATGTTGTCTGAATGTTTTCAGCTCTTTGATGCTGTCAGACGAGGTGAAATGTATCTCTTCCTCTGCGGAAGCATAGCTGACCGGCCACACTTGTCACACAGTGAACACGATGTGAAAACAGCATTGAGAGTTCCTGTTCTGGGTTAAACCTCTTTGCTACTGTATGTGTGTTTTCTGCTCTCTGTCTCACCCTCTTTCACACACACACACACATACACACGCACAATTTATTATCTCGAAGACAGGAATGAAATCTGACACGAAAGGCATGCCAGACATTTGGCAGTGGCGAGTCATAAACGCGCACACACATTACTTCATTTTCCGGACATAGAAACAGAAAACTGACCTGTACACACAGAACAGTCTTTGAAGAGCAATGTCTAACATCCTGCAGCACACACATACACACACACACACACACACACACACACAATCCTTCATAAATCACTGTGGATCATGTAGCTGCACTGACAAGAGAAAAAAAAAAGAGAGGACGACGGAAACGATAAGTCCGACACAGTGAAATCTATATCCACAACTCCTCTGCGTTACAGCAGCATCATGGGAAAATTTTAGCAACAGTTTAAAACCTTCTGGCTTTTTAAAGGGAAGGAAAAGGAAAACACTCAAGTGCCAAAGCCAATGAGTGACAAAGAGGACAGAAAGAGGACGACAGCAGCGGTGTAGGGATGAGTGGAGATGGAGGGACTGTGGCTCTGGTGAACAGAGGTTAACATGCTCAAACTATAGCCTGAGGCAGCCACCTGACTGGCTGAGGGGTCAGACACAGGTCACCCAATGCAGGTAGTGGTTGGTACATGTAGATGAACACCTGCCCTGGTGTCTGTGTCCATTAAGTGTGTCGTCCACAGGGAGGCAAATTATATTAAGCAGTAAAACAGATATGATTCAAGAAGACCAGGTCTGGGCTGTGCACTTGTACATATAAGCAGTTAAGTAGCATCAGTCAGTCATGCTGTATGTGGGCCAGATCTGGGCCACAGTAAGAGCTGGCTTTCTTTTGCTAGCTGGGAAAAGTTCTGCAAATTCACAGCAATCAGTCAAAACTTTTTTTTCTTTTTTTTTGTAATTATGGAGAAAAGTTTCCCTGGTTGCGTCTGGTTGAGGAAAACAGCCAACTAAACATCAAAACACCACACTAATCCCTTTGCATGATGGAGAGCAGGGGGGTAAAACTTAATTGAGAATTCATAATAAAGTCATTCCTCTGGCCCTGCATGACTGAATCAATATGCAGGATTGTGATTAACACTCTGCCAAAGCTGGCATGCAAAACACCAAAAGCCTTATCTGTTGATCTATCTCTGATGTGGAGGGAAGGAATGAGGGAGACGGAGAAAGATGAGAAGAGACATTTTAGCGATTTACCGGGTCTGGAGTAATCATCACCCTCTGCAATGTTGACGGAGCCCTTGAATAGAAACTGGAGGTGCTGGCTGGTTGACAGCAGGTCTGTCATTTTAAAGCAGAAAACTCCCCTCGCAGATGAAACATCACACCCCTGCACTGTGGTTGTGTGATACATGAAGCTTACACCCGGGTCACGACCCTCTCCAGATCCACTGGCATACATATATAGATATCAAAGTCTGTTATCACTTTGAGGCATCGGGAATGAAAAGCATGAACAGAATATGAACCTGCTCCTTCTTCATCTCTATTTCAGGACACCAGACACTGGGTGGAGAGGAAGAGGAGCTGGGAAAGCAGGTTCTGACTGAGGTCTGATGTCTGTACGAACCTACAGATGATAAATCTGTTAAATAATGTTGTAATAAGTAATCTGATTAACTGGGAAACGACGCCTTGGTTCGTTAAATCAAGCCAAACTGAGGCTGAAATGTAAAAACTCAACTTGCTGCCCAGAAACAGCTCATCCATCAACTCCTGAATCCTCAGTGTGCCGATAATAACAGGGTGAATTTAATGTCCGGCTGCCCTTTACGGGCCGGAAATGGAGAAAAGGAATGAAATGGAAAACAATCACTTTGGTGGCAGTCATGCAGATTGCATTTCTCCCCCGCGATAAAACACACCCCCTCATGTAATTCTCCACTTTCCCTCCGGCTGAATGATTTGAAGCCTGAGAAACGACTGATCGTACAGTGTCATTATCTTCAGACGGATTCGTCTTAGAGAGAGGAAAGTGCTGCTTTTCCATCCCTCTCTCTCTCTCTCGTCCTGACATCATCTTCACTTTCACATTGTTCAGTTCTTTTCCATCTTCTATAAACAACCTCGTGCTACACACCTCGTCTTGTTTTTTTCTTTTTCTTTTTTACAAATCAACATCAAACGGCGAGCGCTCGTCATCACGCAAACGGTATTTCAGCGGTAGTCTGAAGTCCAGCAGAGAAAATGACAGCCTCTTCAAAACGCTGCAATGAATGTCATCGTCATAGCAACCACATACAATGAAACCAAACAATCTCAGAAAGACAGGAGAAGGGAAAGGGAGAAAAACACAAACAGACACTAAACCAAATGTCCAGCATTGTCTGTCCTTTGGCTCTATCCATCCATCCATCCATCCATCCCTCCCTCCATCCCTCCCTCCATCCACCCGTCCTGACCTCTTTCAGCTCCTACTGTAGTTTCCCTCACCACACAATTTTGTGTTGCACTGCCTGATCCAACAGACGGCCTCTACAGTTGGTTTGCCACAGATGGTTCAGGAACAACATCCAGGAATTAACACAATAGAAGAAGAGAACAGACCAGTTCTGTCTTTTCTATTTCTATTTTCATTTTGACTGACGTCTCAAATATCAACACTAAGGTGCTGTTGTCCTCCTGCCATGTATGTATGAAAATAACTCATCACCAACTGTGCTGCAGTGAAAGTGGTCAAGTTATGTTTGATGCCAATTAGCAAGAAAGTCATCTCCATCGCCAGTCAAATGTTGGTCATGTTCAGACTGACATATTTACAGCAGACGACACCTTTACTCCCTCTCTCAGCATGAACACGTCTCTGGGGAGCGACTACTACTTTGACCAGTGTCAGCTGTGAAACACTGACTGATGGTCAGCGTTTGAATCGTCTCACCTGCTCATTAGTCGCAGGACAAGGGTCAAAGCTTGTATATGTGTGTGTATTCGGAAAATCAAATATATGCCTTCTTTGCATTGTGTGTGTGTGTGTATGGCCTTTTTACCCATGCATCACTGTTTCTTAAGACTGCTTGCTCAGCACATGAATAGTCAATAAAAATAAAAGTGAATTTCAGCTCGAGGTGTCGTCTTCAGCCTCTTCACTAAATGTCAGTGGTGACAGGCGGCTCTTTGCTGCAGCTGCCGGGGCTAACAGATTAACTCTCGTATTGATCAGGATACTCTTTCTCGTTTTATTGATTAGGCTGGCTGGGCTGTCCGTCCCAGACCGACCATTCTAATAAATTAAAACACATATATATGTATAGACAGAGAGAGAGAGAGAGAGAGAGAGAGAGAGAGAGAGAGAGAGAGAGAGAGAGGATTGAGTCAGTCCTGCTCATAAAGTTAATTTGCAAGTGTCTGGTGCGTCATATAGAATCTTAAATAAGAGCCGTAATTGAAGAACAAACTTCTTGAGTCATGAAAACCAACGAAAAAGACCCAGTGAGAAGCCACGATTCTGGTCCCTTACTCAAGGGCACTTCAACTGCCAACACACACACACACATACACACACACAGAGAAAATTAAACCCAGGTCAGTGCATATTGCTTTCTCATGTGCACTCACTCAACTGAGATTTAACTTTAAGAACAAACCAAATATAGAGGTTACATATATTTTCACTGTACGTTACACTGACCGTAGAGTGCCACATTACAAATTAAGCAAACACATTACAAAGCTTTGATGCTAAGTGCAAGCTGAAGTTAAATGGTGTTAAAATAAAAACTGGGTGACCCAGTTCTTTATAGGATATGTCAAATGATAATGGAGGAAACGTAAATGTGCTTCTTGCTGTAGTTTCTAACACTTTTGCCATTTTATAAATTACACTATGTAAGATTTGATGTCAAGCTTTAACTGCCTTTCCTTCAAAACTTGAATTAATTATTATGAGTTATCTCCTCGGGGTCTCTCAGTTCCTGACGTCCTGGCGTTCTGACTTTGTGGGACATTTTCACACCACAACAAGAAGGAAACTTGTCAGCACGAGTACACACACACAAACACACACACACTTTGCATCACTTCACGTCTCACTCTTGGAATAAATAACATCATCATTACGTGACAGTGATGGGCGCATGTTGTGACAAAGCCCTCGCTTCTTTCCTGATGTCACTGGACACCTGCCAATCACAGCCCAACGTCAACCTGCCGAAAAGGTCACACTCTCCCACAAGAACGCACACACAGACACACATACTTGGTGGTGACTTGGGCACCCACTGTCTCGCACTATAACACTCTACTGAAGTAAAGAGTGACACACGATCCAAGCTGTCAATGCTAACATGCTAATTACAGGTAACGTGACACATCCAGCTCAGCATGTTTCATAGAAGTCCAGACTCAGAGTTTTGAAATGTGCAGGTCTCAGCTGATTGAAAGAGAAAGTGGTGACAGACATGAAATGTTGAACCTGAGGTAGACTGGAAATAGTCTTACATGTCAGCACATGTGCTCAGATGAATTCTGACATTTACTTTAGGATGAACATGTGTTCATCACCACTTTATATTAATAACTTTGTGTTACAAAATACTGAAATAGTCAAATATTGAAATCTATGACGCTGCACAGAGGAGTGAAGGAGGAGAGACTGAGAGAGAGGCTGTGATTATGTGTAGGATGTATGTACACTGTAATTATGCAATGTGTGTGTGTGTGTGTGTGAGACAGAAGCAGAGAGATTCAGTGTGTCTGACCTTGCCTGTACAGTAAACAACTCGTGACTTGGCAACTTCCCTTCTCCAAGTAACATACACACATGCACACGCACGCACGCACATACACACCTCCTACTGCCGTTCTTGTTTATTGTGTGTTTAGCCTAGAAACACTCACGCTGGGAGATGACAGGACTTAGATCATGTCACACTAAGGCGGGCAGACCTGGGAACACTGTTTAGATGCGGTAACCACTTGCGGCCACACTCGTGTTTTCATGTTGTTTTTAAAAAGAGCTCCTTGGGAAAACAAACAAGAGAGAGAGAGAGAGAGAGAGAAAGAGAAAGGAAAAAAAGAAGAAGCCACATTTCACCACGTATTTATCCTCATCCTTCTTTGGGCGATCAACCAAACCGAGCGTCGCAGTCAGTGCTCTGCGGCGGTGGGACACACTTGTCTCTCTGCTGAACTTCAGCTAAACTCCTGTTTCGTTGCCTCTTGTTTATATGATCACTCACACTGTTTAAATAGAGACGGATTTACTATTTAATTCTCATTTTTCTTGGTTTTCGTCAAATAACCCTCCTCAGCAGATAAACTAAAGGGACATATTGACATGGCTGCTACAGAATAAACATAAACTCTCATTATTGATTGATTATAGACTACTTATTACAGGTGGGAGGGCCAAAACTAAGATGTATTTAGTTTAGTGTGTGAACATGGCTTCACTAATGGGTCAGTGTGCTGTTGGAGGTTAGTTAGCTTAATGCTGTTGATAGCGTTCATATTCTGTGAAAAACAACACTGATATTTCTGAATCAGGGCGAGTGAGATACGATGTGAAACAAAACCACACACTATGTGAGCATATAAACATGAATAGATTAAATAACACAGCCACACTGTAAAACAATAACACAAACTGCATCCAAACTACACAATCAATACATGAGACAAGTAACTGCATAATGCACTCAGACAATGAATGTGTTTCTACTGTTGGACTGCAGGCACTGGCAGCTTTACAAGTGCAGCTGCAAACCCTGCTTTGTGTATGTGTGTACAGTATGCGTGTGTGTGTAACCAATCTGTCTTCGTGTATGTGTGCACAGTATAATGTAGGTCACCAGCACCAGTGCATTAGAAATGCATGTATATAAAACGAGGATTGAATGATCTAAGTAATGCATCTGTGTGCACTGTTTAGCTGCATGTGTCTGTGGTTTACCTTGGCGTGTACATAACTGTGTGTATTTGTGTGCATCAGTGTGTGTGTGCGTGTGAGTGTGTGTGAGTGTGTGTGAGTGTGTCAGTGTGTGCTCGTGCAACCAACTGAGAAATTGTTTCCTCTTTGGTCTGTTTCATTAGCGACTCCATAATTATCACCCCATCTGCTCCTGCAGTTCAACTCTTCTCTTCCACTTTCTCTCTTGTTTCACTCGCTAAGTAAAAAGATTCCTTAACACAGCCGGGAGGATTTGTCAGTGATGTGCAAATTAATACTAAACCGCTGCCCAAACAGTCTCTGTGTTAATATAAATCTACTTAAAACAACGACAACAACAAAAAAAAAATAGTCCTCTTTAGTCTGATGGCGACTTGCTGACTTGTGGGTTGCAGGTAAATTGATGTTTATTATCGCCCCGGCAGCCAGAAAACGAAGGGGCAGGAGTTCAATATGTGTTAAATAATGGTGTTTTTTTTGTTTATCTTTCATTAACCACCCATCCACCCCCTTTCTTCCCACCACCACCACCACCTCTGCTGCACTAATAAAACACTTCTTTTTAATAACTCTCACTCTTTGTCCTAATTTTAAGGAAATCTCACAAAAACCTGTTTTTGTACTTTACAACCGCTCCACACTGATATTATTATGGCATGATATGACTCGATAAAGGGAAAAGTGTGAAGGTTTCATCATAGCAACAAAACCACAGAGGATTATTAACACGGCATTGCTTTCCTTCAGCTGAAGCGTTTTAGCATCTTTCAGCTCATTACTTCACAGCTTCACTGTGGTGATTCACCCTCAGTGCTCTCAGCCTCGTATCCAGCCACACCTGTTTTCATCCCACAAGTTAACTACTAGTTGGTGAACCTTAGTTTGTGTGGAGACCTAACAATATTTCTTAAAGCAGAGCGGATATTGGATTTTCATCAGGTGCACAGACGCATTAATGCTCAGGGTCTATTGGGTGTGTAATTATTAGGCAACTATTTGTTGGCTATGTCAACTTCATAAGGTGGTAATACGTCAGTGTTGCGACCAAGGCGTAGTGTATTACCACTGCTTTAAACACAGGCTGATGTTGGTTTCATTTTGTCTTTTCATCCAAGGATGAACACAGTGAAGATATAAAGAGATTTAAACGTTCACATGTCAGGGACGATAAATACTTTGCATAGAAAAAGTCTGTGGAAGAAGTATTTCCATTCAGCTTTGTCATAATGTATCAGTTGGAAGGAAACCAGAGAACACGGTGAACTGAGAATGGAGTCAGATGGAGACACAGAGAAACACGAGCTCGCTGCTTTGGTATTCTGTGTAGGTTGAGGCGAACAGGTGGATTCCCAGTGGGGCAGAGCGCTCAGCATCTCCATCCTCAGACCAGTCAGACACTGAGGGGGTTTGAAAATTCACAATGCAATGATGCTGCTAATTGGCTGGAAAATTACATTTGGAGCAAAGTGTCAAGCCTGCTGTGCAGAGGACGCTTCGGATGGTGTGAAAAGTGCATGCGTGTGGTCCGTGCGTGCCATGAGCATATGAAGACAGTCTTTATGAACACGGTGTGAACATCGTGGAGCTGTTTTTAGTGTGAGTGTATCGGTGCATGTGCAGTTACAGACATGTTCTCACTCTTTCTGCGTTTGTAGTCGATGCTGACTTTGGCAGTCGACTGATGCATCCTGGGAATTTTAGACACTAAAACAGTGAAATAAACACACAGACCTGAATCGATAATAAAATCGTTGCTAATATGATATCGAGGATGAAAACATAGAGAGATGCCAGGACGAAGCCCTGAGCTATAATGTTACAGCAAACTGACTCCTGCGACTGTAGCATTGGAGTCGGTGACACACACACACACACACACACACACACACACACACACACACACTGAAAAGGCATTGTTTTCCAGGCAGCAAGGCACCGGTGACATCAAACATCTCAGAATAGAAGTGCTGAGGTTTCAGAGGTGCAACCTTAGAGGAGATTTTGGAGCAGAGTAATGGACCTTTGTGGTTTTGCTGTTGTAGATATGAGTCACTGTAACTATAATCCTCCCAGCATTCTCTGTTGGATTTTGACATACAACATTTAGGGGGTGAACCGAGGGGCAACTTACAATATTTAATATCATCTGTGATTTTCCATCATTTTGTCATGTTTTTCTGCAACAGATTTCCATCCAGATGTGATCAGCCCTGATGCAAATTACCACTAACATCTGGCTAAATATGACACAAACCCAATATATACAAATAGAACTATATATATATATGATTATTTTTGATTTAGTTGGCATTCACCATAATAAAATGCAAAGCAATGCATCAGTCAGGGTTTCCAGGTTAATCGAAGGGCCGAAATTGCCGAAATGTCATAGTTTTTCATTGCCACGCTTTCAATACATGATGCATGTCAACGTCCACACTAATGCAGCAGTGCGCCGTCTCATCTTAAATATAGCTGCCAGTCAGGACAAGTTAAAAGGCGTGCTGCTCAATACGCTACAGGATTGAGCACTAGTGGTCAGCTCAGGCCCGGCTGCAGGCAAAAAGAAAAAAAAAAAAACAGATTGTGTGGCGACAATCGATGCTGTGTTACAGTATGTGACCCTGGCTGCTCAGGCTTTAATGGTGAGGGATCAATGGTCTCCAGTCTGAACTTACTGGATCATACAAGACCTGTGGGATTTACACACACACACACACACACACACAGACAGACACACAGTCCTTGTTTCTAAGGGCCTATTGGATTTCTTCGGTCTCTTGAAGAAACCGTCACTCAGAGCCAAGATGGCCGCCTGCCTCTCCCTCTGGACCTTGCCAATTGCAGGCTATTGCAGGCTGGCACACACACACACACACACACACACACACACATAAACACACAATCAGTGAATATGGGCCACATCATGTAAATTGTGGAGAGATCAGAGGGATCCTTGAAGAGTTTGATTTACAAATGAGACATTTTTTCACTGAACATGCTGATGACATTTTTCCAATTTTCCCTCTGACGCCAGTTAAGTTAATTATCATTTCGAGAGCCTGTAGGATTCAAAATAATCTCAAACGAGCATGTTGTTCTTTGTGCTCAAACGACTGTCAAGTATTATGAGAACGATAAGACCTTTCAACAGATTAAAAAAAACACAGTGAAAGCTGGTAGTCAGATGGTGTTTGGAATAAAACCTCTCATGTTTTCAAGGTAGTTTTGGTAGAAAAAAAACATTTCTTTAACAGAATCCTCTGCAGAATAAGAAACAGGATTTCTTTTTAGACACAATGTGAAATATGTCTGTCGAGGCTACGTCTTGAGCAGCGAGCTCTGGATAAACTCGGGGTGTTGTACAAACAGAGAGGTCTACCATTTTTCCACTGTGACCCCAGCTGGGTGTGACCTTTGATAAACAGCAGCCAGTATTTACACCACTGTAAGACTGATGGTCTCTGCTTTCTCTGACATTTACAGAGCTGGAGTTTAGGTTGCTTTAGGCGAGACAGACACGCAGCAGACAGACGGACGGACGGAAAGAGAAAGAGAGTTTAACAGCAATATTATTCGTTTTTCTCTTTTCAGTTCGCTCATTAATTTGCTGTTTTAATGTTGCTTGTCCTGCCTTGTTATGATTTGTTAACATGGCTGGAGATCAAGTACTAATGAGACAGCCTTGATTAAAAACAAACAGGAAAAATCACCTATTAAAGATCAACAAGCCTCTGTTGAGAAGTTACTTCATTTTTCCAAGCCAAGCACAATAAAAATCACTTGAACAACAGGGTGCGGAGCTGAAACTGGACGGTGAAAATGTTGTTGATTATTCTCACACTGGCCAGATGTGATATAACACATGGCAGGCTTTGCATATGTGTATATAATAATTCAGTATATTCCAGCCTGTGTGCCTCCTATGTTTGGCCCTGGCTGACTGACAGATTCTCCTCATGGACGATAAAGTTGATTTGATTTGAATCCTTGGGTCAGTGAGCTGTGTTTGACATTAATGACACTTCATGGTTAGTTAATGCTGCTGCAACATGACTGAACACAACGTCACACTGAGACTTAAAGCCGTCGCTAAGGGCTTCAGTTCATCCAAAGTTCAGATTTGCTCATTTGCTTCAGGTTTTTTTGTTTTTTTTTTTCCAGGGTAAAGCCAAAACTCAGTTGAGCAAACCTTTTTCATCATTACTCAACTCTGCCACCCCGACGACCAGGGGTGTCAAACTCATTCCACAAAGGGCCGAGTGGCTGCAGGTTTTTGTTCCAACCAAGCAACACCAGACTTGATTCAGTTAATCAACTGATCTCAGTCTTCAGACAGTCAAACTGTGTGCTCTTGATTGGTTGGAACAAAAACCTGCAGCCACATGGCCCTTTGTGGAATGAGTCTGACACCCTTGACACGCTTGTTAATACAGATTCATATTCAGGCTGTGAAGCGTGGAGGAGAAACGGAGGTAAAAGGGACAAATGTGACCCTGAATTAGACTCAAATTTCAACTCTCAACTCAAGTTTTGGCTGCTGTGATAAAGCTGCGAATTATCTCAGGAGCATCTGTATTGACTGACGCAGTAGAGTGTAAAAGTGGAGTTTGTGTCCCCTCAGGCGGTGGCGGGGGGGCGCCATGGAAGGCCAGGCTCCCACTAGTGTAAATAACTTTCACCTTTAATTTCACCTCTCATTACCTTGGTAGGAATTATCCCAATCACAAATAAATGTTGACTGACATCAGAGGTCACAAACTCACAGTGATTACCCCACCCCACCCCTCCAACCTCCTCTCGCTCCCATACACAGTGTAGACAATTCAATTCAAACAGTGAATTAGCCGCAGACAAGATCTGATTAGACAGGAGCGCTGTGGCCTAACATGTCTCTGCTGCGGGATTTGATTGATGCAGGATTATAAATTCTAATCATTTAGTCAATATGAAGAAATGTGATCTGCTGTGAATATTCCAGGAGAGGCTGATTCCTTGTTGTGCATTTTAATACAGCCACGCTCAGCTACACACACCTGTCCTCTCAGTCCTTCACCTAGACGCTAACACACACACACAGATGGAAGGAAGAGACACGACAGACTGTGTGACAGGACAGAGAGGAGACGTCAACAGAGAGGAGACTGAATGGTGTAAAGAGAGGTCTGTTACTGTGATGGATGGATAAATGAAATCACTTGCTGCGTTATTGATCCTCTGACTGGCTGCACGGTTGCCTGTCTGCTGCATAAGTGCATCATGCAAGACCATTCATCCCTTTTACAGATATAACATCACATCTGTGGCAGCTGGAAACTGCAATCTTTAGCAATTGCAAATCTGTTGGGGGCTATTCGGGTGCTGTAGGATGAGCTCAACATAATCTACAGTGTTTGTATTCATACAGCTCAGATCAACTCAGAACCAGAGTTTACACAGACAATATTGCTGTATCATCAAACACTGTTGGTTTTGATCTTTTCATGGGATTTGTTTATAAAAACCAACAACAACTAGAAACGCCAGACTTCTGCTTCAAGTTGTGATCCTGTTACAGCGCACATAATCTAATGCAGAAGTTTCTTTATCACATTTGTTTCCAAAGGCTCGAGAAAAGGCGAATTTCATTTCAATTTCATTCGACATCTTAACTGATTTTCATGCCAGCGGAGGAGAAGAAGATGAAGACGAGCAGAAGGCAGAGAAATGAGAAACTCTTCGTCACTGCCCGTTTCAGTTTTTCACTCCTCCTTTGTCTTGTTACTGTCTCTCTTTATTCTCTCTGTCCCTCTTGTCTTCCCTCATTTTTGTGTCTCACTGAAAGGAATGAGTTTTACAATGCTACTTAGGATGTTTTTTAAGAGCCTGGAAAGAAAAAAAAAAAAAAAAAAAAAAAAAAATCATACTCTCAGAGAGCAGCACATGAACCCTCCTCCTCCAAGCCAGCTTCATTTTTCTTAAGGAGCTGGGAGCTGCTGATTAAAAGCCGCAGAGTTGGACAGAGTCTTAAAGGAGCCTGGTTTTGGAGGACAGATGGTCAAGGCAAAAGCAAAAATCTGTGATCTAATCTGACAGAGAAAATGAGACCGGGTGAAAGGGACAGAAAGCGGAGAGAGAGGGAGATAATTCAGCGAGCGGAGAGGCACGGGCTGAGTGAAAATTAGTTGAGACAAAATAGGTGGTTAGAAGAAGAAGAGAAGAGAAAAAGAGGTATAATCTAGACGATTACAGCATCTGTGGAGATTGAGGTGAAGATCCTTCTGTCATTCATCTCCCCTGCATGTGCAGTCAGGAGTTTCCACTTCCTGTGCCGCCCTGTATCCACTTGGTCTTTATAAACATCTTTAATTTGCACGTTCACTGTTGCAGAATCATTAAAACAACATTGTCTTTTCTCTGCAAAAGCAACATAGTGGACATTAGCGCTCCGTGTAGATGCTGCAAGCTGTAATCTGCACTTTACTTCAACCCCTGTGTTTCTTTGTTTGTTGTTTTTTTAATTCATAATCTTAAGTTAAGGAACAACGAAACAACTCAGGAGAATGCAGTAACAAAATTACAAAACGATACCTCTGGCTCTTGCAGCGGTGGAGATGGTTTGGCTCACAAATATAGGGTGTGCACTCGTGTGTGTGTGTGTGTGTGTGTTGCATTCTCACATCGCTATCCCTGAAAATATTCAGCCATTACATCTGCTCATTGTCACTGTGATTATGCTAACAGGAGCTCTGCCTGCGAGCACATTTAAATATTTGTATGCACATGTACGTGAGCGTGTGCGTGCTCCTGGATTTCACTCCAGCATTAAACTCCTGTTGTATCTATCTTCCTTCTTTTTTCTTTTTTTGCTGTGTTTCAGTATTTTTTTTTTTTGTTCCAAGCATCCTAAAGGAAAATTTTAACCCCAATCTGTCGTAGCAGATCCGGCACAGGTTTTTCCACAGAGAGCGGCTTCTGAAGCAGCAGCAGCAGCAGCAGCGAAGCTCTCCTGTGCGTGCAGCTGCAGCAGAGCCTCAGCAGGCTGTTTGATGTCGTCCTCTGCATCTGACATAACTCTGTGTTTACATAATGTTGAAAAAGGAAAGGCTTTGGGGCCATAGATTAAACCTATAGATTTTAATGTCTTTACTGAAGCAGAATTTAGAAATTAATGTAGTTACTCATTCTTAATGACACCAACAGTGATGGTGCTGGAACAGACTGAAATCCCTGCTGGATTTCATGTTGTGTTTTGACACACAACCAGAGTGTTGTGATTTTTTGAGAATCGTGGCTCCGAAGTTGCAAAGAAAGAAGATGATCCTTTTCTCAAACGTGTGCACATATATGATGAACCTTCAGCTGGAGGTAAGCACCAAATCAAATCAGAGTTTCTGCTGACAGGTGAAAAAATCCCAGTAACAGAGAAACCAAGTTTGTTTCGCTCTTGTCAGAAGGCAGAGTTTATCAACTGGCTTTTTTAAGAGGGTTTTGTAAACCAGAGGAAACGATCTGTCAGCCGAGGCTGATTCCTGCAACTTACTGTAACTGAGCCCTCCCACCCCCAAAAACCAGGCTGGAGACGCTGGACTGAGAAAAGTGCCACTGGAAAAACTGTGTTTATATGAGTGAGTGAGTGAGTGAGTGAGTGAGTGAGTGAGTGTGTGTGTGTGTGTGTGTGTGTGTGTGTGTGTGTGTAAAAATGTGTCCTTACACATTTTCCATAAATGCCCCTGTGTGTGTCTGTATCCTTTTACACTTTCTGTCCACAAAAGTCATAAAGAGGTTAAAAATAGTAGTCTGTGTGTGTGTGTGTGTGTGTGTGTGTTACAGTAACAGTCAACATCTGTCATGTTAAACTCACTTAGCCTAAACATGGAAACATTTCACTCCCTTGTGTGTGTATGGTGTGTACTTATATCTGTGTGTGTCTGTGTGTGTTCGCCTCATATGGAAACGCTTAACATGTTACAAGCAGTGTCTTGCACAACGGGGGCACACACACACACACGGAAAGAGGGAGAGGAAGACAAGCAATTTTCACATGTGGTTTATTTTTATGTGATTTAGGAAGGGATCCCCCCCCCCCCCCCTGTTTCTCTGTGTCTCTCCTCCACCCGCCCCGTCTTTCTTCCTGCCTCCCTCCCTGTTTCACTTCCTTCTCATTTGGTCTAATTCACTTATAACAGGGACAGCAGTGGAAAACAGATCATCCAATTTTATCTAAACCCATTCATAAATTAGTGTCCATCCATCCATCCATCCATCCATTCATCCATCCAATACATTCAGTTACCACAAAGTAACATCATCCTCTTCTATTATTCATAAAGACAAGACAAATAGAAAGAAAAAAGACAAGATGACAGACAAGATGGAGAAAGAAGCATCAGATGTGTGTGAGTGTGTGTGTGTCTGTACAATATGGTTTTCACAAATGTACACACACGTACAAAGAAACACACACAGGAACACACACACAAACTCAGTTTGTGTTAATATAAGAGAGTAAATTTACAGGCAAAGTCCATGCCTTGAGGACAAATTACACACACACAGCGAACACCTCGTCTTGATGGCCAAACAACTTCATGATAAGAGTGTTTTCATTTCATTATTTCACGACTGTGTTTATCTTAATTTTAAAGTTAAGTGTGTAGAGACGGACAGAGACTCTGCCGCAGTGAGGAGCTGCAGCAGCCTGAGCATGCAGCATGTGTCATAAAGCATTGACTCTGAGTGTGTGTGTGTGTGTGTGTGTGTGATTGTGTGTAGCTGTATCTGCTCATAGGCATGTATTAGTGTGTGTCTGTGTGTGTGTGGTGATATAATATTAATGCTCCCTGATGGAGTGTTGCACCAGTTCCACATCAAAGCAGAGCAGAGTGGAGGAACAGCCACAGACAAGCCCCTTAAACAGCACAACAAAACACTGAAGGGACGGCCTGTGTGTGTCTGAGCGCGCACCTACGTTACTTATTCCTGTAATGGCATGAATACATGTTCTCAATTTTGTATGACTTATTGATTAGAGTGTATTTACTCCCATTTAAGTTCCATCTTAAGATTTGTACCGCTATCTTTTGTTAACATGGAAACACTTGTGTTATTGTGAATGAATGCTAACACAGCTCCATCAGCCTTCACAACCATCTGCTTCACATCAACTAGTTTTAGTGCTATAAAGGTGGCAGGTCAGAGCTAATACAAAGAAAAAATATGTTAAACTAAACATGGAGTTTCTCCAAAAGCTGTGAACCAAGTAAAAGTAGAGTTTGTGATATCACGTCAGGGGAGTGATGTGCTCCACTGACACTGAGTCTGTGTACTGTACGCATCAGGACAGCTCTGTTACTTCACCACAATGACTTGCTCCATTTACTGTGACTTTGAGTTCGGCCCTGGCCTGTGCACATACACTTAACATTGTATATGTGTGTGTGTGTCTGTGTGTGTGTCTGTGTGTGTGCATGCGTGCGTGTAGGCTAGTGTGGCAGGTTGTTCTGCAGTGAGAGCCTGAAGTCATGGAAAATATGCAGCTAGTTTACACTGCTTCTCTAAACAATGAGAAACTGACAGAAAGTGAGTGAGGCGTTCAGTGTGTGTGTGTGTGTGTGTGTGTGTGTGTGTGTGTGTGTGGGAGAGTGAGGAAGACAGGAGAGAAAGACTGTGTGTGTGTGAGTCAGAGGAAGAGAAGGAGAAAGGAGAGTGATGAAGAGGAAAACATCTTTTTATCGGCTCCGTCTGCCCTTCCTTGGCTGGAAAATCATATTTCCGTTTGTGTGTGTGTGTCTCTGTGTGTGATTGTATGTGTGTGTGTAGGGCCTGTGTTAGTCAGCAAAAAAAGCACAAGTTGTGTTTTAATGTTTCCACATGTGTAAAAGCCTGTGTGAGACTCTGAAACACAAACATTTTGGTGGTTCAACACTGCAAAACTCATTTCCAACACTTCCATCTGAGTGACTCGGTGCTGATTTAACCACACGTCTGCACACTACATGCACATCTAACACACACACAATACACTGTCACAACAGTGTAATGATATAAGCAACAATAAAAAGCCTGATCACAGATGAACATGTCCTACACGGAGCTGAGAAACCTGAGCCACACTGATTCTATCCTGAATGAGGGAGAGATGAGAGAAAGAGAGAGGATGATGAGAAGAACGTCGGCTCAGTTAGAGGCCAAACAGAGCCGCCAATCAACTCTCTGAACATCCACCCACACACCCACCCACCCACCCACCCACACAGACACGCAGAGCTACAAAAACACCCACACAAGAATCAGCTGCACATGACAAAAGAAAACTGTCCACCAATACACACACACACACACACACTGTGTTTTCTGCTCTGGTTAAGGTTTGGTGAAAGGTTGGTGTTTGGGTTAAAAGTGTGTAAAGGTCTGAGGAACCTTCATCATCTCTGTAATCCACAGTTATGGTGGTTGCCATGGTTAAAAGACGCACACCGACCTCCTTCTCAAAAAAAACCCCACGTCAAACTGTTTCCTTATTTGCTCCCGACAGACACGAGTCATAATTCCTGTGGGTTCCAGAGGTCACGTCAACGTAAACACGTGTCATATTTTTTGCGGGGAGATTTGCTGAGAAAACTGATGCTGTTGTTTTTCTTTGGAAGGACAGCCTCCTCATACATACAGTAAATTGCCACAAACACACACACACTGAGCCGTAGAGCCACTTCGACAAGCTCTTGGCTCTCTCCAGAAATTGATTTTAAGGCTCAAATTGGAAATGGAGAGAATAAATTCTTCCTCCCGCTCCTGCTTCGTCTTTTCGTATCGTAGAGGACCCATCTGGGGCCCGTCCGGCTCTTCAGCCCCTTACTGACAACAGCTGCCAATCATCCTGCCAGGCCGTTGGCCAATTAGGACGGGGTTGCCATGGTTACCGGCACGCACTCACGCTCTCACTTCTCACCTCCGACAGTGTACGCCTACTCACGGCATGGAGAGAGAGAGAGATAGATAGAGAGAGAAACAGAGAGAGATGTAGAGATGGAGGGAGCGTTGGGATGAGATGACAGCAGAACGAGGTCTGAGTCCCGCAGTAAAACGTAGGAGAGCACAGGCCGGACTCCAGAGGCTCCTCCACCACGCAGATAAATTACATGCACATAGTGAGAAAGAACTGGACGTGCACTTATTGTTATTTATCGCACACGTTTAACAAGTGCAAGCTGTAACAGGACTGTGAGACTGCAGCTGTGTATCACAACCATTAACTAATTTTCTTGGAAACGTTGCAGGCAGGAGGGGCAGGAGGAGCAGGAGGAGCAGGGTGGTGTCACTGCTGCTGGCCAGATTTGGGCAAGTTTTACTTCTGAGGAACTCCGAGCCAAAACTCCCTCAGTAACGGGATATCTATTTCTACAAGCCAACATGAGAAATCAAAATGTGTGAGTTACAGTGATGGTAGATAAGAATCTGTACTGTCTGATGATGATGTTTTTGTTTTCATGATAATGAAAAAAGTAAAGTAACACAACATCATATTGTGTTACACCTGCACTGTGTCATTTTGTTGTTGGGTTGCATTGTTCAAGTATTGTGCGGCAGTCATTGATGGGGACATGTAATCGAAGTCTGGGCAAAACACACTGTTGCATGAACACACACACACACACACACACACACACTCTGGGCACATCAGCACCACAGGGCACGCACATAATCTGCAGTGTGTTGATTGTATGTGCTAGAGTTCAAACACACACAAACACACGTACGTACGCACACACATTCACATCCCACATATAAACGCTGCCTCGAAGCAACGATCAATAAAATGCTTCTTAAATTCCTCAGCATCTCAGAGAGGGAGAGGGAGAGGGAGAGGGAGAGGGAGAGGGAGAGGGAGAGGGAGAGGGAGAGAGAGAGAGAGAGAGAGATCTTGTCTGACATTCCTCGCTCATCAAATGTATGTGAGATGAAGTTAAGATATTCAAGACAGAAAGGAGAGAGCAATGGAGGAGGGGGGGCTATAGGAGGTTTTGGGGTGAAAAAGAAAGAAGCAAGAGGGAGAGAGAGAGAGAGAGAGAATGAGAGGGAGCAGAATCAACATTTTTGAAGCTCTGAGAGAAAAGGAGAATGGGAGGGGATGCAGGGAGACGGCAGGATCAAACTGTTACTCATGGCACCAAGGAAAGAGGGAGGGAGGGATGTAAAGGAAGGATGGGAAGAGAAGACGATAGCGAGGGGACAGCGAGATCTGACCAAGGTATCTGAGGTCCTGAAGGAACGTGGGAGGGAAGGAAAAAGAGAGACGGAGCAAGATGGTAATGAGGAGGACGGGGAAGGGAGGAAGGGAAGAAGACGGGAGAGTGGAACAACGAGCAACCAAAGACAGAAAAAAAAAGTCGTAAAAAATGAGCTGCAGGGAAAAACCAGGACAGAGTGAAAGAGTGAAGCGAGGGAATGAAAGTGGAGATGAGGCCAAACAGATGAAGGCAAAAGGAGAGAAATAAGAAAGGATAGGTGGGATACAGCGAATCAGAAAGAGGGAAAAGGGAGAGAGGGTGATAAAAGCCGAGATTTCCAAGATGTGGAGGAAAGAGTGCAGCAGCGATGGAGAGCGAAGCATGTGGAGATCAATAGTGATTAAGTTGGAGGAGAGCAAAGAAGGAATCCAGAGAGGATATAAGCTGACACACACATCAGTGGAAGATACCATCTTAAACGCTGCTCTGGGGGTGTGAGAGGGGTGGGGGGGGGGGGGCGCACATTACTCCTCAGCCCATTTTAGAGATAGTCATCGATGGAGACGAGCACAGGACTGTGGACTGTGACATCAGTCGCTCCACAGGCACAAAAATCACAAACTGCCTCAGTAATTCGGTAAATTGTCTTGTTTCATGAACAAAGAGGTCTTTTTGAGGAAACCACTTTGAAGAAAGGCACTTTTAAAAAAGTGAGATGTGAGTATCGAGGGGTGCAGAACTTGTAGACAGACATAAGAGTGGTGTTCTTCACCAGAAAAGTTCCCTTCTTATGATGCCTTTTCAAATTTTGCCTTAAAATAATGTTATTAATAAGATATTGAATCTGAAATGGTGGATTCCAGCTGCTATGTCCACGTCTGTGAATCCCACCTGAGCTGCACTTTCCAATGTGTGTATCCAATGTGTTCTTGTCTTACAGAGAGGCCTCTTTGTCAAAGTGTTGCCTGAAGACTTTCACATTATTTCCACTGCACTCTCATGGTTCTAAATAAACCTGTGTTTAAGTCAGGACACAACAGAAAATGTTTTACCCTTCGGAAAACCCTCGAACCTCGACTTAATCATCCCGGCTCAGCACCTCAGGTTTGGTTTGGCTCAGTTTTTCTGAAGATATCATAACAAATCACACATAACATCATGTCTGTGGAACACAACACGTCACACTTTGTCAGGAACAGATTATAAGTATTAAGTCTTATTTCCATTGCTATCAGTCATCTAGACTCCATATTTCTTCAGTAATCTATCAATCAAAGACTCTACATCCATACCAACGTGTAGCCTGCGATTTATACTTTACAGCTGGTTATGAGCATTAGGTCGTTTTATCTGAATTCATACACTGAAAACATGTTGAAATGACCCATTTCTGGAGTTTTTTTATATTCTACTTCTACTCCGATAAGTGAGCCATCAAACCTCATTATCTATCTACTCCAACTTAATTTCACTTCATTACGAAACTGCACGTACTGTACTTAAAGTCACTCTGCGTAGGAAAAAAAGGCTTAATAACCTTAAATCCACTACACCTCAAACAGCTTTCATCAGTGCATGCGATGGGAATAAAGCTGCGTTCAACTGATCAAAGCAACATAAATCTCTGTAATAAACAGAACTCCAGCTGTTTCACACACTAATTTCCCCCTGGTGCGTTATTACTGTTAGAGAGGTCGGCTCTCAGTCTTCCTGCCACCTCCTACGTCTGACTGTATCCAAGATTGAAGGCAGACATCGCCGCATGCAATATTCAACAGGAGGGAGCCGGGATTAAAATCTATATTCTCGAGATGAACGAGGGAGAAAAAGTCTGCAAGGAAAAATGAGAGTGACAGACAGAGATGAAATAAGCAGGTAACGATAAATCACTCGATCCTAAAGATGATCCACATGCCCTTGAAACACGTTGTCTCCTCCTCTCTCTCACACACACACAGACACATATATATATATTATATATGCTGTATACACCAGTTCAGAAATACACCTAGTGAAACATTCATTACACTCACTACAGATCCCACAGATCTCTGTCTGCACCATCCATCATGTAAACCACGAATCAGTGGCACATTTTCAAGATGGATGTGTCAAAGTGCTGCTAAAGACACTGCAATAGCCGGAGCTGCCAGATAAAAAAAAGGCTCTAAATAATGGCTGCATACAGTAAAAGAGAAAGAAGACGAGATGTTACATGTGTTTCTCCCTCTTTTTTTTTTTTTTTTTTTTTAAGTAGTCATGTCTTTTTGGAAAACATGAATCCTCTCATTAGAGCCTCTGGTTGAAAGAAGGTTAATCACACGTCCCTCCTCGTGTTTCTGTCATACTGGTTTTAAAATAGAAGCTGTTACAAACCAATCATGGACCTAATTGGACATGGTGTGATTCAGGATGCACACGCACACACACACACACACACACACACACACACACACACAGCAGCGGGCACTCTCATATGCTCACACACTTATCTATTAAAAAATTACCCGGCAATCAAGACATTGTACCCATTTATCCACGTGCTCTGCTTTCCAAAAGTAGCTTCCAACCTCATTTAATATAAGCTCACTCTCTCTCTCTCCCTCTGTCTGTCTTTCTAACACACACAGACACACACACACACGAGACAGTTGAGCTACTTTGTGGCTAATTGGTTCTCCATCGATTGCTCTGATTGGTCACTAAATTAAACCTTTCAGTTTTTAGTGCACGGCACAGGTGCATGGCAATTTGTCACGCTACACACACACACACACAAACAAACACACACATACACGCAAAATGCAATAAAACTGTGCAGCGCCTCTCTTGGCTTTGATCTAACGAGCTCTGAATGGTGAAACGACTCTGCCCCGGTGACTCAGGGAGGAATAAACAGTCGCTTTAACACGCAAACGTCTGGAACTTAACACTCGCCTCTAGAATAATGTGACTGAATCAACTGACACTGCATACAGTATGGTACACAAGACACAGACACATTGTGAATATCCCGCTGGCCCTGAACATACCACATGAACCCAACAGCGTGTTATTTACCCACAGTGCACTGTGGATATGTGTGACAAGTCGACGCTGGAGATACGGTTACGCAAATAGTCCCTAATAAACCCTTTTGTCAACTTCAACACACACACTGTACTCTTACACCACATACACAAATGCAGGTTCAAACCCACCGGCCTCCAAATACCCCCAGCACCACCACCACTACCACCACACACACACACTTACACACCACCGTGGATATAAAATATGAATTTGCAGAGTGGCAGATGAATAAAAGATGACAGTGGAGGCGGTGTGGAGGGACCTGCGCTGTCACGCATTACTAAAATCAAACCTTAGCTGGGATTTCCTCTTTTTCTCTCCGTGTTTATGGGGGAAGTGTCAGAGCGCAGCCGGGCTGGGCAGCGCTACGGTTTTCCTCTGAGGGTTCTCAGTCTATCTTTAGTCTCCAGCCGTCTGCTCTAGTCTGCTCTGCTCTGACAGGTAGCGATGCTGCACGTCCAGCTGATCAGAACTTAAGGATCTCCCAACGCCTGAAGGCTCCTTATGCCAAACACTCTTTGTGCCTTAAGTCTGTTTCATCAGTTGAAACCACAGTGGAGAAGTTTTTTTTTTCCCATAATTACATCGTCCTAATTTAAAAGCAGTAGCTCAATATTATGCTCAAACATGCATATTCAGTCTCTTGCTGAGAGTTAGATATCAAGATCAATATCACTCTTGTAACTGCTGCAGACATATGAAGCTGCAGCTAGCAGGTGGTTATCTAAGTTTAGCACAAAGGCTGGAAACAGAGGGAAACAGCTGGACTGGCCCTTTAACAAAATCCAGCAGCATCTCTAAAGCCAACCAACATGTTTTAGTTTAGTTACATATTGAAGTTGGAATAACTTTGTTTTCAGACACATTCCTCTTTCTATTCCTTTGTATACACATCAGTTATCACCTTTGACCAGGTGCACTGACTACATACTGAGTCCCAGTTACCCAGGTAAGACGAATTCATGCCGGTGGACAGTATGCCACAACATCTTAATGCATTGATCGATGTCAGAGGTGGCAATACTCAATATCAGAGTGACATTTGAAAGAGTGATTTTGGACATTCTTATGCATGAAATCCCCTCAAAGACCTCAATCCTATTGTTCTATACCTCCAGTTTTGTTTAAGCCTGAACACACAGTTTGCAAAGATTGGAGATGGGGATGGTGTATTGATTCAGGGAAGTCTGACAATATAGAAGATCAAGGTCCGTTGAACAATATAGAAAGAGCAAGACTCCTGTTTTTTTGATGTTGAACAGCAGCAGATGTTTGTTGCGTTTGTTCTCCAGAGGGAAATCTGGAAATATCTTGAAGACTTGTAGCAGGTTAAAGAAAATGACAGTGCGGTCAGTGCGGAGTCAAATGTAACACAGCAGATTTTGAGCTTACAGAATTATTGTCCTCAGCATCATCAGATCAGAGCGTAATCCTGCAGCACACCGTCTAAACCTCCCTGACTCCGTTACATCAGAAAAAAATAAGATGTTGACAAAAAAACCAACAGATCCTTCATTCCCAGGCTGCTTGTGAACGTAGAAGAAGATTAAGGGTTCACATCTGGCAGACAGAGAGAGATGAAGGGGGAAAAGGTGAAGGGAGGAAGACAGATTACATCACACACAGAGAGATGGACGAGGAAACTTCCTAATAATCCAAATAACTTGCTGAGATTTCTCACCAGTTGGTTCATTCTGCACTGCTGCTGATGCTCTTTCTGAGTGAACATGTTGTTGACAATGAAACAGGAGGAAAAGGCAAAGTGAAGGAAAAAGGATGGAGCAACAGAGCGACAGAGGAAAAGATGAATTAAATTGAGGGAGAAGTTGAGACAGGATCAGATCAGGTTGACAGTCTTAGTGTTTTCATGTATATGGACCCATCTGGTCCTGAGAGAGAAGCTCCAGGCTGATCTGAGTTTTAATGATCAAGCACAGGACACTCTGACCCTGGACACATCCCATCCCTGTGCTTATAGTTCAAATGAGTTCAGCAAATATAAACCTGCAGAGCAAAGGTTATTTTTAATGTAATCTCTGCTGCTTTAAGTAGAGATATTCTTCACATCCTGAATTATGTATTTTATCTTTTGACGTCCTAATGGGGGCTGCTCCCCTCTCATACTCCACTGTTAAACCTTTGTGATGGCTGCATGTGTGTGTGTGTGTCTGTGTGTGTATGTGAGTATGTGCATGTGAGCGAGCAGCCTTTCAGTGGAAACATTAATGACCGCACTAATGTACGTTTATTATGCAAAGACAATTAAGTGTTCATAGCTGAGTGAATGGATGACTTGATTTGAATGAATAAGTGACTTAAAGAGCAGTAGACCGAACTGGTAGGAAAAGAGTGAATGAATAACAACTTAACTACAGGTGAATAAAAGAAGTGAATGAGTGAAAAACAGAGGAGATAAAGAGGTGAATGAATCCATGAAGGCATGGATGAACTGATATCAATAAATCAATAATCAAAGAATCAATTAATCATCAACTAATAGAATAAACAAATACACATAAAGTCGGTGAATTAATTCCTCAGACAATAAAATAATAATAATAGAAAATAAATGAGTGAATAGATAGTTATTACATGAACCTCATACTGAGTGGACAGTGTCACCAAATGTTTCAACAGCAGGGGGTGGGGTACAGTGAGTGAGTGTGTGTGGGTGCATTGGAGACTGACACACACACACACACACACACACACACATACACAACATCACCAAAATCACAACTGACTCAATACTGTTTGATTATTTGCCTCATTATGTGTCTGTATTGTTGTGACTCATGATATACTGTCAGCTCTGGGACAAACTGAAAGCACAGACAAAAATAACTCTCATTAAAAATAATCAGTGAAAAGAGGCTGCATGTTCTAGTGCTGCTTTAGCATCAAGAACAATCAAGAAAAAAAAATATGTTTTCCCTCATTTCTCAGACATTTAGTGACTGATTCACTCTGTTATTCTGATCTGTGAAACCAAAAAGAATCTATGATAACTATTGATTAACGATGCTTCAATGACACAGAAAACGAGAGAGAATTTCCAGTTTACAGATAAAAATTCAGATATTTTCAATTATTTATTTTTGTTGGTTCTGGGCGACGTTTGAGTTTCTGTGGAAGTAAAAGTTCTTGGTAACTATTATTCTCGACATCTCAGGCATGTCCTGTAAAACCAAACACGATGGCTGGGATCAATAGAAGAAGAAGAAGAAGAACAAGAAGAAGAACAAGAGCTACAAGCTAAATCACTATTGCATTGTAGTGGCAAATGTAGCTGATTGGCCTGTTTATTGAAGCCACGCCCCCGTCTCTGGATGCAGATACATGTACATGTACATGTACATGTGATTCAGCAGGCAGAAGATACACAGGCAGCTTTCCTCTTTTGTAGGACACAGGGCGGTGACAAGCAGCAGTCACAGGAGAGAAGTCAGACAAATTAATGGTGAGGGCAGCCTGTAGCACAGCTGGAGCAATGCTGCAGGCTCTGGGTGTGTGTGTGTTTGTCTGTGTGCATGTGTCTAACAAGTGTGACGGGTCAGCCCCTTCTCAGAGTGTGAGGTTTAAAACGGGTATCGCAGAGACATACCCGCATACACACAGCTTCGCTACACTTCACTATACACACACAGCCTCTCATCCTTACTGTTGAGCTGCAGTGATCGCATGTTGCTATGCTGCACAAATAGGGTTGTTCCCACCAATCACATCTCCTGCCTCCATCCCCTACTTATTTTCCTCCTCCTAGTCGAACATCTCAAACTTTCAATCCACTTTAAAACAATGTGGGTCTTATTTTTTTTCTCCAATATTTCTGCCATCAAACTTATCGGTGATAGGAACATTGTGCTCACCAGGTTCAGTGCATCTGGGAACGAGGCCACATCTCTAGAAAAAAAATCAGACGGAGCAAAAAACACCAGCGGTCATAAGATCAGACATTTATTTTGCCATTTCAGGTTTGCTCGCAGTCAGTTTTACCACCTACCTCTGATTTAGATTAGTAAACATGGCTTGTTTACAACGTGTCTGATTTCAGCCAGCACCTTGGGGAGCATAATGTTATCATAACTAATAGAAATTATTGCCAGAGAGACGTGAAAACAAGTCTCAATTTGCACTTAAATGGATTTAAATCTGCTGTTCTAAGGGGAACGTTAAAAAAAAGGAAAGAGCATGAGAAAAATGGAGTGAGTGTATACGTCTGTGTAGTAGAGGAGTTACAGTGTACTGTATGAGGGCCAGAGAGTATAGAGAATGGAAACTGCGGGCCCCTTATGTCACTGTATGTGTGCATGTTTAGTTTGCACTGCAGCCTACACAAACATGTTCTACAGTCCAGACTCGGTTATTTATGTCCAACGTGCACAAACACACACACACATACACGCATGTAGACGGGATCTGTAGTCTTTCAAGCTATTCAATTACACAAATTGCTTTGCTTCAGCCACGGTCCGTTAACTTTTCCTACAGGGAAATGACATATGTTTGCAAACATGCCAAGCACTGTACACACACAAGCACACACACATACAGAAGGCAGCTGGTCCACTGACCTCCGTTATGGCATGACCTCACATAATAGCCACTCTCACACACTTCTACACACACTTGTAAGACTTTATTTGATGCCAACATGCATAAAGACAAACTGAGCCAACCAGATTATGCTCCTGTGTTTTTTCCTTATTAGCTGTGGTGCTGTCAGTTTTCCACTGGATGGATCTTAGCTTTGCCCGTACCAAGTCCAAGCAGATCCAAACAAGACATCAGCCTGATCGTCATTATCAGACCATCTGCAACTTCGCCTTGTTTTTGCAACAGGGCCACAGGGAGCTCATCATGCTTTACTTTAGTGTTCAGAAACAGAGCCAGAAGAGGGTTTTCTGTAGCTTTAACCTGGATTGCACTATACAGCTAAACAGTCCTCATTAAGCCTTGTTAAGGCCTAGTTCTCTGCACGAACAAAGAGGAAAAGCCAGAGAGGGCAAATGCTTATTTACTGGCCCTGATTTCACAGCAATGCCACAGAACGGAGCTCGATAATGTCTCACTGTCGCCCGGTTTCTCAAAGCAACTAGCCAATGATAACTTATTGTCGTTTAATCTCCTCCTCTTGTCTCTCATCTCCTTCCTTGCCACCATATGGGCAAGTAACAACTCTTCTGTCTTTGTCAGCAATGCATCACACACACACACACACACACATACTCGCACATGCACAAATAGTTGCTGCATCCTATCCCCTGACAGTCTGATGAGATGTCATGTGATGTGTGAGTAGAGAGAGATGGAGGGGAGAAGGAGAAGAGGAAAAACAGCACACTAATCACTCCATCGCTGTGGGGATTAACAGTGTGTAAGACGCACACACATATACACTCACACATATACACACATACACGCTCAGTCACTCACACAGCTCCCCTGCTCTTCTCCACCTGCCACAGTTCAAGGGTGAGCTGATGTCCCGTAGAAATGTGTGTGTTACTGGATGTGTGTATCTTTGATTACATAAACGTACAAATATGAGAAAGCACTTTGTATTTCATGTACAGATGTATAAGACGCGGGCCCCTCTAGCATTTTTGTAATCCTGCTATGTCTCTCGGCTGATGTTGCTTTGACGGAGAGAGAGGGTTTTACACAGAGAGAAAGAGAGGAGGGGGGGAGATGGAGGGGGTGAGGTAGAGAGATTAGTAGAACCATGTAGAGAGCTCTGCGAGTGCTGATTCAACAAAAAGATAGAAAGTTGGTGAGTTTAAGGAGAAGCTGCAGAAATGGAGGGTGAAAGAGAGAAAAGGGTGGAACAAAAGAGAGGGATGAGAGCGGCGAAGGATAAAGAAAAGTACAGAGGGAACGGCTTCTTTTAAATTCAACTCCAGCACTGGGGGGGGACGGGACGGGACAGAGAGTTAGAATTTACATAAACCTAAACTGAACTGAATCAAATCTAAAGGAGGCGCAGAAAGACTCTTCTGTCTTACATGAACTCCTGCTACAAAATATGCAAATGTTTTCCTAGAGATACTGGGATGGCAGAGACGGCATCATGAGGCTTTGCACTTCCGAATAATTTATAGTTTGTACAGGCTGAGTGAGGATTCAACAAGATGCCAACCCAAATACAGCGACGCTCCCCCTCCCAGTCTACATACAATACAGGCTGCTTTTTAATGAGTTACTTCATGATAACCAATCAATTATTAACCATATATTAGAGCGAAAACAACCAAACAGAAAAGTCTATCAAATCTTCTTGGCAAATGTGTTTTATTTTTGTGTGTGTGTGTGTGTGTGTAAAACCTGTTCAGGCAGTATTTGAGTGAATGGAGCTGATGCTGCTGTCTGGGCTCAGTGGAATCACTGCAGACACCGATTTGGCAAAGGCCAGATGAATATTTGGAGCAAAGACAAATTGAAAAAGGTCACTGTATCCCATAAGAGCTCTTATGATTTGTCATCTTCACTTTCACTTTCAGCGCAAGCAAATGTGCTCATTCATTCGGCGGCAGCTGAGATTCATTTCCCCCCCGTTTGGGATTTATCTTTGCCATTTGAGTGGCGTGCCAGTGCATTAGCAGACACAGTATACGGCCAATTTGTTCACCTATTTTACTTAAAACAAGTCGGCAATTAAATTAGATGACCTTGCCTGATGTCAAAGTAGTACATTTTGCATCCAAGCACATTATGTATTTATTACTCCTTGAAGTTACTGTGCCTTTGACCTCGACTCTACGCAGACCACAGGTAGTGCTAAATTCATTTTGCAACATCAAAGATAACGAGTAGAGAAAAGCCTGAAGTCTCTCTCTCTCTCTGTTGATGAAGTGAACACAATTTGCCTGCACTCTCTGGTCCGTTTGTTTAGTGAAACATGCGTAGATATAGATCAGATCTGTGTGGTGAGTGCAGTGGAAACATGCAAAAGTCTTAGAACATCTATTATAAGAAGCATTTTCACCACATTAGAGCTTTCATAGCCATCACAGATGTTCTGAGCGAAGCATCACAGAGAGTCCTACACACTGCAGTACAAGTGAGTCAGTATTGAGCTATTTGTTTGCTGCGGATCCTGGAGAGATCTTCCCCCCTTGTTAGCCTTGAGCTTCTACTTAAAAAAGAGGCCCAGCTGCAGCAGGTAGTGCATTATGTAAGCTGGTGGTGGTGGGATATGATTAGCAATCATAAAGTTAAGCTGGCGCAGAGAGAGAGAGAGAGAGAGAGAGAGAGAGAGAGGGAGGGAGAGAGAAAGCAATGGCCAGAGGAGAGGAACAGGAAAGGAGGGAAGCTATATGTGAGAGGAAATAAGGTTTTGGTAGATCTTGTACCACTGAGACCCAAACAAGGATGGGAGCATCTAGGCAGAAAGTAAAAACTCAATTTGCTGCAGTGAACCTCAATAAACAGAACATAATCCAGTCAAATAAGCTCAATAATATCCTGCTCTGGACCAGAAGAGCAGAGTCTGACCAGAACCAGATCTACAGCCAAAAAAAAAAACGAATAAAATTCTCCCTTGTTACAGTTTACATTTCATGTGACTCATTTATGGATTCACAAGACTTTAGCCCCAAGATTAGTCTGCACGGTCTGTAACTCAGTGGTTCTCTGTGGTCACGGTCTGCTAATTACATTTAGATGAGCGTCACACACAGACACATGAAAAGAGAGAAGCACACAGTGAGACTGAGACTGACACACACACACACACACACAGACATAAAGACACAATAAATGATTCTACAGTTCACCTGAGACCAGAGCAATAATAAATTAATCTGCAGTTAATGTGTGTATGTGTGTGTGATTGTGAGCACACTGGGGCCTGTTAAGTAGGTCAGACATCACACTATTTAATAAACATCTCAATGAGTATTTCTTTTTTTCCCCCACTTTTCCACAGTTCAGAGTCTTTCGAAGGGATGGAGACACAGACACAGACACACACACAACTGAACATCAGCGCTGTGCTGAGCTCTGCCATTCTTTTCACTGAGAGCTGCCATTAGTTGCTTTGTAGTTGTGTGTTCTTGCATGAATTTGCAGTTGTGCATATGAAAATGAGTGTGTGCGTGCTGTGTGTGTGTGTGTGTGTGTGTGTCTGTGCATCTGGTAAACAGCGACTGCCACCCTGAGAATTAGCATATTAGAGGTCAAATCCACAATACACTAAGGAAGCTGGAGGGTGTGTGTGTGTGTGTTTGTTTGTGTGTCTACTTCCCCCTCTAACCCCTCCTGTGATACTAAATGTGCTCTAAAGATTGAAGCCTGCAGGAAACGCTGTTTGTGTGTGTATCCGTGTGCATGTGTGTGAGTGTGCGTGAGAACATGGTGCTTGCTCCCTGGTTGATGACACCTCTATTGCATCATACATACACACATACCACACACAAACAGCACAGCACACACATGCAGCACACTGTGAGCCACAGACATAAAGACTCTTTTCCCAGAGGAATTCCTACCAGCTGTTGTGGAAAACGTTGTTTTGAAGTGACGACATGGTGTTTCAGTCTGTTATTAGGTGGTTAGCTTGTGGCTAGCAGTAGCTTTTGGTTTCCCTGAAGAATGCTGGCAATGCTATTAACAGATATCAAAGTGTTAATTGTAGCAAAATGGACTGTGATGGATTGTGTGCGTTAAGGACAGCAAACAAACTAATACAAAAAAGCCAATTAAATATTCAGATATAGGTGAAAAAAACATTTTAAAAGAAGAGTTATAACCAAGACCATGTCACCCTCTCCACCTTTATCCAAAATGTGCTCATGGATCCAGTCACACACCCACACCCACGCACACACACACTCTCAGACATCGCCGTAGGTAGATGCTATTAATACATGGCTGAACCAGGACAGTGGAAGTGGGGAACGGAAGCAGGCCGGTATCCACTGGGAAACAGATCGCTGCCCCCGTTTCAACCAGAATACTGCTGGGAATATCAGCGGGAATGACCGGCGGGAATAAGGAACGGGAAGACCGCTCACTCTCTGAGAAAATCTGTGACCTAGACACCCCAGACAAGGTATATTTTCACTCCAGTGACCGATGTGACGCTTTGAGCTTCGGTATCTCACAGAGGAAAACATGCTTCAGGTCAAAAAAAAAACAAAACAAAACCAACAACCTCAGGAGTGATCAGTGAATATTCAGCTTTAATAAAAACGACATAAACAATGACGGTGAAAAAGGAAGAAGAGAGTCGCTTGTGAAAAAATGAAACAATAAAGTTGCGGTGAGGATGAACTGGAGCAGACGGAACAAAGTCGACACAGATTGAGAGAACTGGAAAAGACGACGTGCATAAGAAAATATGTTGTACAGTTAGAAAGGGAGACATTTGAACTGAAGAAGGAGACAGGATGGGCTTTGGAGAGTGAGGAATGTAAGTGAGGGAAGGATGGACTTCATTAAGTGCGACAGAAAACACACCTGTTGCCCTGCTCTTGTTGTCTCCCAGCGTGCATATGCGCGTGTGTGTGACTGTGTGTGTTATGACAGATGTCGTACCATGCTGCTTCCCAGTAGAGGACGGGCTTAAAGTTCATTAGGAAGGCCTCTTGACATTCAGCCTCTGATACAAGACACTTCTAAAACACCAAGGACCGCTGGTAGAATAATAAATACAAACTGGATAGCTGTGCTCATACAGTAACCTCTGATTGGCCGAGGTGTGTTTCAAGCCACCTTAAAAGACCCAACGAGTCTACAGCTTGTACTCATTTTCATGTTTAAATGTCAGTGTGTTAGAAGACGGAAAATACTAGGACTGTTAACATCTTATTACCACAGCTTAGAGGAAACACTCGAAGATACATTTCATTTGAGGCATCTGGATGCTCAGCAGACTGTGTTACCCACAGCAGTGTGGGGCTACCACCAACAAAAAGTTCAAAGCCAGAGAGAGTTGAACTTTCTGTTCACACTTGCTGAAAATTACTGAGCAAATTCAACTCAAGTGATATGAGTTAAAAGGACCCCGGGGACACACAGAGACAAAGCCGGAGTCACAGACACGGAGCTATTTGTATTTAATGCTACCCTATGAACTCCATTGTGTTTAATAGGAGCAGAGTGTAATTCATTCTGTAACCACCTGAGAAACCAGACGGGACCTCCTGACTCCGCATTATAATGAAGTGAAACCCATAGTCCATTCATCCAGTCCATTAGTGGTGCAGCCCGGTGTCCTGGGATATGAACTCATTAAAAACAGTAGAACCTCCATCAGCCTTTATTAGAACCTTCTGCTGTGTCCACAATTAGCCAAACAGCAGAACTGTTTGCTGTTTATAAAAAGCCAACTGATCGGCAGCACTTCCTGCTGTCTCATTAGGAGAATGCCCTGCTGTCTCTACGGAGCCTACTGGGTAGTGAAGCCTCCATAGTCACCCTCAACATTAGACGTTTCAACAGAGTCCAGTTCCAGTTGGGTTTGACAGTTGAACCTTCGGCGGTTTCCACAGAACCTAACCTAAGTCTACCAACATTAGAGCCTCTTCTTATCTTGAGACAACTAAACATTAGAACCTTGTTGTTTCCAAGGACTCTACTGAACATTAGATCCTTCTGCTATGTCCATAGAGCCTCCTACAAAAACAGGACCTCCTATTGTCTCCACAGCATCAGCTAAACAGTAGCAGCCGTTTGTATCCAGAGAGCCCACTGAGATAAACTTTGCTAAATGCACTCAGGCGATTCAGACACATGACGGGGAAGGGATGAAAAACATACAGAAAACTGTGTTGAAAAGTCCCCAGTTGCGACAATTACCCAAGCTTTCCTCTGTTCTTTTGTGTCACTTTACTCCATCTCTTGTACGGATCATCTAATCACCTCTGTGCAGCCATGTTCTTTTGTATTCGCTCTTGTTGCATCCACTACAATTCAACTCCATTCGGTATTATTGTGTTATATATTCAGCTCCTCTGCGTTTGGGTCCACTTCATTCTCCGGTGAGTGAACAACAGTGCACAACAAGATGCGTGTTTGCTGCTCTCTCTCATCTGACAGTCAGGCGGCGGTGAGTGCAGCAGAGAGCTGAGGCCCTTCATTGATTTCCACTTTAGCTCCACTTCATACATCCAGGATAGTTGAAGAGGTGAACGAGGAGTTTTACTGACACCAGGTACAAGCAGGGAGATGTTACAGGGACAGAATCCTCCAACTATAGGAAATAGCAAAATTACTGGTCTATCAGTGAATATATCATCAGTGAATATATGTGAGGGCTGATTTAGGTTTCTGAAAGACAACCAGTGCTATGCTATGCTATGCTACACAGGAAGGCTGTTAAGCTATCAAGTTACAGAATAAGTATGATATGATTAGAGATTAGCTTCGCTGACCCTGGAGGATGAGACTTGAGCTACGTTCATCAGTCCTGTGACTTTCACCTCAATTGATGCTCCTTCAAGATGGAGATGGGTTTTTCGAGCATGAGGATGATGGATGAGAACTAGATGGTTTAAAGCAACCTCTGAGGTTCAATATTCATTTTGAAAACCTCTAATCATATGGATCCACAAAGCCAACTTTCATTTGGGCTTCATTTGAATATATTAGCTGCCATTAGGGGCAAAGAAAGAGGACAGAGGGAGAGTCTGTCTTGCCTTTGTGTGTGTGTGGACAGTGAGTAATGTGGAGCAGCGCGCTGGGCCTGCTGCCGTCTCCGATAACCAATGATGGAGGGGAGACCTGATCAATAGCAGCACACAACACACACACACAAGTAGAGCTAAAACTTTTTCACTCTTGCTCTCCATTCTGACACACACAAAGAGATACAGCCGAACACAAACATGCACACACATACACATACACACTGACCCCTGCAACTTCGTCTTTTTTTGAAAGCTTGGGAATGGAAACATTCCTGTGATAGAGTCCCCAGAGAGAGGAGGATGGGGAGAGAGAAGGGGAGGGAGGGAGGGGGGAGGGAGAGATGGGTCTAACACTATAAACCTGGACTTTGCTCAGAGGCACTGCAGCAGGGCCACATTTACTTCGTTACTGCCAACACGTCCTCATCCATCCACATCCAGTTACCTCATATTTGTCACCTTCTCTTCTGTCACTTAATATCGTTATATTCCACTCTTTCATTTTCTCTCTTTCTTCTTTTCATGTCAGCACCAGTCTTAAAATAGAGCTGGTCTGGTCTGGAAACTGCTAGCATGCTCAGACACACAAACACACACATACACACACACTCAGAAAGAGCCAGTGGAAATGAGGAACACACTGAGGCCTTCTTGTGTTTTCTGTGGCACCGCTAACGCAATAATAATAAGTCTTGCTAATTAAATACCTACATGAGCTTGCGGTGTGTGGTTGTGTGTGTGTGTGTGTGTGTGCAAGTGTGTGTGAGGAAGTGTGCATGTGTTTTATGATCGTCTTTTGTCAGTGAAGGTATTGAGGGGAGTGAAAGGTGTAGGCTACTTCCTCTGTTTAGGGAGACATAAATCTACTGGATCTGCTACTGAAACACAAAGCGAATGATTAAATGCATCTGGGAGGAAGAGGAGGAGAGAAAGAGATAAAGGATGAAGCAGGGGGAGAGAGCAGAAGAGGGGGAAAGAATGAAGACATTCGAGCTGTGAGCTCATGCTTAAGTTCAGATTCAATATTCCCTTTTCTGAACAGAACAGAAATCCCTTAATTTAAGTTCAAATTAAACTCTTTGATCTGAGCTGAAAATAATTTAACAGAAAATTGCGCGGCAGTTTGCAGAAATGAAATCTTCTCACCTTTGGCTCAAATAAAGTGTAAAATCTTGCAGTTGAAGCAACACTGAAGATAAAATACTTTTTTTTTTTTTTTACATGTACCAATACATGAAAAATATAAGTGACGTGTTTGTGAAAATCCAAAATGTCCCAAAAACGGATGTATGGCCTTCTGGAGAATTGATTGAAGCAACATTGCACCTACTGTTGTACAGTAGATGGTAACACATGATGGTAACAGCTGCATCTACAGCTTCTGTGCTCACATTTAGAGCTGGGTGTTGTTTGATGCTGCGTTCAAGACAACTCGGAAGTAAGAAGTCGGAACTCAGAATTTTCTGACATCATTATGTTCACGCGACAGGTCAGCTCGGAGGAGAAATAACATGGATGCCTGAAAGCAGTCTGGCATATTGTGTCTGATTGCTGAACACAAAAATGTATGCTTCTTTTGGAAGCAGATGAAGATGCATGAAAACATCGACAAACAACTTTTGTTACAATTCCATTCTTACTTTTAACAATGAGGGCCGCCATGTTTTGTTTGTTTTTTCCCAAGTTGCGAGTTGTCTTGAACGCAGCATGATAATCCTGATTAAATATGACACCAACGTTTCAGAGCCAACCCTACAATGACATTTCATTATCATCCAGCCATGAATCTGTTTTGTTTCACCCTCCAGAGAGTGTGTGTCATTCATGTCTAATCCATTTTATTGGTATCATAGGATTTTATGTGATTCTTGTGCTTCCATGGAAAACTCCATGCACAGCGACAGTCACGTCGATAACGCAGCAGTCAACTGAACAGGCAATTTGAAAATGAGATATCTGAAGACACTGGTCTGGCAGCTCAGTAGCTGGTCCTGGATCTGTGCACTCAACTGTAAGGTGTCTAACAAGGGGCTCGTCTCACATCAGCGCTTATCACTGACCTCTTTCTCTTCCTCGCTTTCCCTCTCCCTCTCTCTTTCTCCGGGGGTCAGTGGTTTCTATTGATCGTAAGGTCTGACGCACTTTTGGACCCTGAGGAAACCTTAACTGTGAAGAACACACACACACACACCAGAGCCCGATACGTACATGAGCAGAAACATGAGCATACAGTACATGTATACCAACAAACACACACGTACACATACAGTGAAACGACTGATGTCATTTGGAGTTTCCAGAGATGCACACGAAGCCAAGTCCAACACAGCAGACTGGGAGAAATGATTTCAGACGCTGGTAATCACAGCTTTAATTACATATTCTGCTCTCTCTCCCTCTCCCCCTCACTCACTCTCACTCTTCCTTCACCCCTCCCTCCCTTTAGATCCGTCTCTTCTTGGCTTCGGTTTATGGCCAGACGTTTGTCACTTTGCCATCCTCCTTATGGCTTCCTCTCTCCCTCTCTCTGTGTGAAGCAATGGAAACGGGATTTTTCTGCTAGGTCTTTCTTTCCACTTCTTTTTCATTTGCTCACTCCACCTCTCTTTCTCTCTCCCTCACTTTCCTGCAACCTTGTTCTCCCCCTCCTCCTCCTCCTCCTCCCCCTCCTCCTCCCCCTCTAACACTTCCGTGCTTCATTTATTAAAAAAACATGTTTGTGTATAGCATGTATTTGCAAGCGCAGGCAACTGCATCAAAATGTCAACTGCATCCATTGGGGTTGTGTTAGCCTGAAGGATTGAGGGGCTTGTGACTGCAAGGTCGTGGGCTCGATTCCCCCTGACCGGCAGGATTAATTCTCGGTGGGAAAAAGTGAAAGAGCAGCACTCATCCAAACCCTCCTCAACACCACTGTGGTGCCCTGGAGCTCCAGTGGAGCTGCTCGGTGGCAGATCACATCAGACCGTGGCTGTGTGAATGTGATCAGGGCGTTGCTCTAAAACAGAGGTTGCCTCTCAGTGAAACTACCCTAAATAAATAATAAAAGGTTGAAATAAACATATAAATGGCACAATGGGGACAAGTATACAGTATATTTTGTTTGTGTGCATATGTCTTTCAGTATACAAAATATAAGTGTATGAATGCACATAGCCTCTAAGGATAAAACAGTGTTCAATTATTAATGCCACAGAGCTGTACAGCCTTACCACACACACAGAGACGCAGTGTGCAGAGTATATTACACCACTGTATATATTAAGTGCAGAATTTATTAATTGCATACTAAATAGATGACACCTCCACCTCTGCAGTGGGTGCGCAGACCAGATATGCAACACTGCAGCACTGAAGCTTCAAGTTCCACATGCTTTTTCCTTTTCAAAGTGACAAACATCAAATGAATGAAAATGGAATCTCATCTTTTTTTCTGTCAGATCTGGACCTGGTCCAAATGTGGTCCTGCGGTAAATCAGCTGCATATCTGATCAGTGAGGTGGAATTCCTTTGGTTTTTTTTAAATGCTTCCCAAGCAGACAATGACTCAAGCTGCCAGTGGTGAGGTTAGCATGCACAAAACATGTATTCATATTTGGGCACATGTCTCCAATTCAAAAGGAAACTAGAGCAGACAAATCAGATTTAGGGGTAGAGTTTGCTCTGCTGACGAGGCCTAAAACACTATCTACAGACACATCTTTGTGTGTATGTGTGTTTTCTCCCTGGTGCCAGCCTAACAAATACACTGACGACAACAGAGACTGATCATAGAGTTGGTCCATCAATATTTGACTGAATCTTAAGCACTGCAGTCCAAGTTCTTTGGAAAATAGAGACAAGCACAAGGAGAGGAAGCTGGCAGTGTGTGTGTGTATATGTGTGTGGGCTGGTCATGAAAAGTTCGGTTTCACTGTACCCTTGGAAGCAGAGGAGGCAGGAAGCAAGTGTGTAATGGAGGGAGGCTTGGAAGTGACAGAGAGAGACACACGATGCAGAGGAAAGACTCAGGCCTTTAACATCTTTCCTGTCAATGTGTCAGACACAGAGAAGGACTGAACACACCTCGACCACCGGAGCAGATACACACCTTCAAATACTGTTGATCTGACTTGCCAAACAGCGGGGACTGTAACACACACACAGATCCGTGTCTAAACAGCAGGACATGGCCAGTGTCTGCCTGTCCCTGTTTGTTCTCTGTGTGACATACAACAGACAGAAGGGCAACTGCGGGCCAGTCTACGATAATGTGTGTGTGTGTGTGTGTGGGTGTGTGTCTAAACCATTTACAGCCCTACATTACCTGCTGTCTGGCTGTCACATCCTGTCCAGCTTGTGAGTATATCTAAGCAATTATAAACAGAGAGTGAGAGACACAGAGACAGAGCTGAAATGTTGAGGTTGAAGCTGTTTGTCCAAACAGTCAAATGTTGAAAACATGGACCAAAAAATGTATTAATGCCACCCTGCTTGAGGAATATAAACACCCAGTACAAACTGTAATACATTTGCATCGCATATTGCCTATCAAACACTGTTTTAGTGCTAAGATTAGTAACTATTTATTTTCCATTTCCAGTTTCCATTGCTGGATACTGTCAGCAGGCCCTGCAGAGGAGTCTCTGTCCTTAACCACTTGCTCTTCCTCCTCTTCATTCACTTTTTTTTTTTTTTTTAAACACCATGTTGATCATTTCATCTTTTGTTGATGCGATGGTTTTGAATTTTGTTGTTACTCCCACTTGCTCACAGAGTGGTGCCAACAATTTGGACTCATGCAGGCCTGTTTTTGAATCAGATACGAAAAAGATAAAATAATAACAATAACATGTGAGAGACTCCCACGAACCACCTACATTGATCCACTGGGGGGGGGGCAGTAGTCCAGGTGATGTATGGATATTTGATTAAAATAAAATGTCAGAGGGTGAATTATGTAAAGCATGATCTTGGATATAAATGATATAAATGCTCAGTTTTAACATCACCTAGGTTTGCCACTGATAAATACTTCTTCATAGTCAACATTTAAACTCCAGCTGCGTCACACTCCAGGGAGGTCGGGTCACAGGTCATGTGGCCTATTATTTTTTTTCCCCCTAAACTGGCTAAATATCAAAAAATCTGTTGCATGCGAGTCTGTTGACTCTTTTTTGGATTTAGACCTTGGTGATTCATCTGTGGTGAGTTTATATGGGGTAAATGTCCAGACTCAGTTTTCCCAAAGACAACACCATCATAGGTTGTTATGTCCTTTTAAGCAGAAGGCTCCTGAAATATGGGACACAGCAGCAGCAGCAGGCTGCTAGCATCATCATCCCTGGGGGGTCGCAACATAATGAATATGTGGTTGCTCATCTGAAAACTAAAAATATTAACTACATTTGCTTTGTTTTGGATGATTTTAAAAACAACTTTCTGCATTTTACCCCTATGGCCTGTCTTGTTTCTTGTTAGTGCATTTTCCTCCCAGAAAAAACATCGCAAAACTGATCTATCTGTATAGTTTAAATCATGAATTGTTTACATTCATGCTTGCAAGCCTCTTCTTCACTGCCTCTGTTGGTGCATTGCTAAGTTTGTGGGTGCACTGCTGCTAGCACCTATCGGTTAGCGATTTAGCATGAAGCTAGCATCATAAGGAAAACACACCTGCACATGCAGACGTTGCTCGGCTACTACAATACTTGTCAAAAACCTTTTGCGTTTTAGCATGGAGGACCAACATTGTATGCTTCAATAGAAATGTAGGATCTGATCAGCCATATTTATAAATTTGGTGGCTTCATGTCAGAAGATTTAGGCAGTAGCCTACTCTTCACTGAATATCACAGCACAAAGTGTAGGGAAGGATGAGAGAGAAACAGAGAAAGTTCAAATAGATCACACGAGAAGAGCTGAGAGTGATGAAAGACTTAAAGTACGCCTGCGAGAAACTTAAAATGAGGGTGAAAGTGTGATAGAGGAGGACATATGAGAGAGAGATAATGAAAAGGGAGGAGAGCCTGAGGCCTCTCTCTCTCTCTCTCTCTCTCTCTATCTTTCTCTCTGTATCTCTATCCCGCTCTCTCGTCCTCTGCAGCATCATGGGAGTCAGTGTGCTACATTAGAAACAGGATCAGCTGACAGCCTACATCCACCGCTGGCCTGTCTGTGTCACTGTACAATCCTGCTGCTGAGCCCTGTGACCTTAAAGCAACAATCCAACATTTCACAAATATAAACAAAGGATTTGAACGACCTGTAGTCAGGGAGGGGTGGCGGAACAACTGAGGAAATACAATTGTGTTTTTGTGAGCATTTATGGGATAGCATGAGATGAACCAACAACAATGGACCTTCCAGTTCCACTCAGCTTAAGGGCAGCATTAGCATTAGCATTTTAGCACCATTTAACGCAATGTTTTTGTTTCATAGCTCACAACTGTAGCTACTGCTTTGTTTCACTCCACTCATCAGCCTCATCTCCAGCCACAGCATAGAGTGTTTCTTTAAGTAGAAACTTCTAATAAGGATGGACAAGGTGTTAGGAAATAGCCAGTGATCACAGTGGAGCACCTGCAGGCAGAAAATTCTAGGTTCAAGATTTGATGTTATGATCAGCTTCAGGTTGCATATAGAATTGTTTTTATATAATATATAGTTGTATATATACCTTTGAGGCCTCCGGGAAATCAACGCAGACATAACACAAAAGCCATGTCCTCACAAGTTACTGTAAACATGTGTCTGTGTGTGAATACATAAAGCATGATGCAGCCATGAGTGTGCTTCTCACTGTCAATAGGTGATAGGAAGTCATAGATCACACACATACACACATGCATGCACACAAGCACACACACACACTCCTCGGGGGCCAGTCCTCTCTGACAGTCCGTTCTTCCAATCATGGCTCACCAGGGAGATGCTTGTCACCACGGAGACAGGCAGCAGGGCCACCAGGGCATTGTGGGATAGCTCAGTCCTCCAACATATAGACAACCTGCCATTGCTGATAGATGGGAGTGGATTTATCTCTCTCTCTCTCTCTCTCTCCAAACTGCACTATTTTTTCCCTTCTTTTCTCTTCCTTCTTTCTCTCTCACCTACATCTGAGCTGATATTATTAGTACAAATATCCTATCAAATTACTCATGCTGGCCTGTTATCAAGTCATCTGAAAAGCTGACATGAACCAAGCTGTAGTAGTTACATTTTGTTTATTGATCTTTTTTTATGTCCAACTATCCAAGTTTCCCTTAATTATGTAATAGGTGTGGCCGGTTTTTCTGCCCACCATTAAAAGACTTTCTTTAGCCTGCATTTCCATGGGGAGTTATTGCTATGTGAAGGTTTTGTACCTTGGCAAGGAGAAAAGAACCCCCCTCATCAATTTTGTATGAAAAATTAGGCTTTCAAAATGATTTTGAACAGTGGATCAAAAATATTGAATGCCAGAAGATTTCCCTTGGTTTCTCTTGTCATCCCTCCATCATCCAGCCTATTTATTATCTGTTACCAGTAACCTCATTTTAACCTGACTGAGGAACAAAAATCTCATTCCTCTTAATCAGATGAACTGCCCCCAGCTAACTTTCCATAGTGTGGGTCAGCATCAGTCACCATTCATCTCATTACAGAGCTGCAATTAGCCTTAATAAACTTACAGACCCCCCCCCCCCCCCCCCCCCCCGTTCGTCTTCATACAGGAAGCACGCTTAAGCTGGAGGTATGTTTGACCTTTTGATGTGAAAGATTTTCCAGTTCAATACATTTTAGTCTCTTGTGATTATTTTTGTAGAGGAAAAAAAAAAAGAAGTAGTGGTTTAGCCTTGAAAAATACTATAGTCACTTGTCATTTTTTCTCTAGAGAGAAAAGGGTCTCATTTTTAATCTCTGGAGAAAAAACTGTTCAGATTTTTGTCCCCATAAAATCAATCTTTGGCTTACCGTCACTTACTCCTGCTTGGTCTCTAGAGAAGTAGCTTCAATTTTCTCCCGGATGGTCCTGAGCAAGACAATCTTTAAAAAGCTCTATTTGCTGTAGAGTCTCATAATGACTATATATGGTCCATAGTGTATAGCACTGATCCACGTCTGCAGGTTTTATGATGCACAAATTGCCCCTTGAAACAGAGGGAAATGTTAAATCTCAGGAGATAAAGTCTTTAGTTTGTATTCTCCAGAGAGTCTCATATTAAACTTGGTTTGTTTGGTTTCACCATTTTGCTTATGAAAAAAAAAAAAAATCATGAAACTAGGTAATCTGTTTTGGAAACAAGTGATTACCGTCCCTCCCCAGTGGCAGATCATTTCTCGTTTATTTAAGGAAAATGAAGACTCAACACACTCAATATCGTGTTGAGATACCGCCACCCTGCCTCCAGACTCAGACTCCTGCTGTAACAGCCAAGGCTCTCTGCAGGGGTCGGACACCCAGCTGTAGGACCACACGCGTAACACAGGGGTCGAATGATAAACAGTCTGCCTTAAAACCGGGTCCAGTTCCTTTGGAAGCCATACACAACAGCAGCTTATGACAGCTCGGTGATATACGAGGACGCTGAGGCAGAGCTCACACACACACACACATACGCACATCTAAATCCCTCCACGGAATCACCACTATCACATTCCAGGTCGGGAAAAGCTGTGAGGGAATTCCAACTGGGAATTCCCAAATTATATTCTTATTCCCGGGATCGCGGGAGAACTCGTTGGGGTCGGATCCCTCAGGACCCAAACTGACAGGAGGAATTATGGATAATTTATCTGCCGCATAATATTAGCACATGCATTTACATATGCAGGATGATTACCTTGCATGACATAAACAAACACATTGTATGCACATATAAAACACACATCTTTGCTCTCTCTCACACACACATACATTCTGCACGTCAGGTCAGCATGTAAACCGTGGAGTGTATCGTACGTAGAAAGTGTTTACTAGCACTGAACTTAAACTAGTTGGTGACAGAAAGCTAAATAGCTGCAGACAGTATCGCTCTCTGTTGCCATCTTTTTTAATACACACACAAAAATGGATCTGCAAGGTTTTGTACACTTTGCGGTTTGAAGACCAGCTTGAGGGCAACAGAGATGACAGCAAAATACTGTCAGTGCCACATCATAACACACGAGTCTATGGCCAAAAGGTCTCTAAGTGCCACACAGACTCTAATCACTTCTGTGTGTGTGTATGTGTGTGTTGCTCTGTGTTGGTTTTTTTTCGCATTACATTACATTTTCTAGCCGAGGCTTAGATAAGAAGATCAATACTACTTGTTTGTTAGAGACATTAAAGTGTCATTTTACTGCTCCTGGACAAAAAATATTCACTGGGTTAGAGGTGTATTTTTTCTCATTTGGACAGAACCAGCTGAGCTGTTTGTCTCTGTTTACAGTCTTTATCCTAAACTAAGCTAAGCTGCTTGAAAGCAAATATGTTTATTTTCCAAAATGTTGTCTTAAGATACTACGATCTCAAGATTTTTTTTAGTAGCCAAAACTCAATATTACGCATTGGCTTTGACTAAAATGTTGTTTGTCAGCACAGGATATGCCACGTATTTGACAGCACCAGGCCTCGCACCTCTAAAGCCTCGACTCTGACCTTGAAAGACAGACCAATAGTCTAAGGGGAAGAAACTCACTGAACCTCGTCCATGAGTTGAAGATACTATTGACCACCCCAGTGATGCCGGCATCAGGTGTGTGACGCTTTTCAAAGTTGAAACTGTTTGAGCGCCTCCATGATGCAGGTCCGACCATGTGGGCTCATTCTTCTATCTATGGAAAAGGTGCTGGATTAGCAGGATTTTATTGCCAAGACCTTCCATCATCGAGAAGGCAAAGAAAATGACTTTCACTTAATCCATTTATGTGCATTTGTGTAAGTCAGACTGATTAGTCCATCTAATTTGCTTGAGTTACAGTAGAGTGCACACCACAGTGGGCTGAGCAGTATATGACCTGACCAGTATGAAAAATAACACTCGCTTCTGTTGAGCTGTCATTTTTACACCGAAATGTCGAAACAGTGACAGATGAGAGTCATCAGTGGAAATAAAGCCAATAGAACAGAAAAGATGATTCATGTCGACAGTGTACACATCATGCTGTATTATTCCAGTCTACTAGTTCAACATGCATTGCTTACAGGCTGGAGAAAATCTAGAAAAGATTTATGCATGTGACTAAACCCTCTGAATAAAGATGCTGATGACTGAATTAATATTGGTCATAGACCTGAAAGCTGATTTTATTATTAGTTTTTCCTTTTCAAGATCATAAATAAGAAACAGTCAAAGCTGCAGCTATGTGAATGACAGTGCCCTACCAGCAATGTATTGCATTGAGATTAGTGTGAAGCAGACCTGGAATAGATATGTGTGTGTGTGTAGTTGTGACTCATGCCCATGCATGTCAATGAGCAGAGAGACATCGACATCAAGTTTGCATTGGGTCCCCCTCCTTTCCCCCTCCCCTCCCCAGTGCTGTCTGTCAGCTCCAAGAGGAACAGGAAGGAAGGGTGCAAAGGAAGCAGTCGTACAGTGTAAGGCTTATCACAGTGATCCACATCTGTTGAGTCAGAGTGTAAGTGAGGTCACTGGCACAAATCCAATGATTTCCTCGGCTGCTTTGACCCTCGGCGGCCCTAAAACACAAACACATCGTCGCTCAGCTATTATCTCACTTCCATCTTTTCATTGGTGCAGTTTATTCGATTGGGAGCTCATTCCAAGTCAATCTTGACTTTTTTTTTCCCCATTTTTCTTTAGGATAAAGACATACAGTAGTTTGCTTGGCGCCTGCAGCTGCCAGATTGTGTTGTTGTGTGCAGTGGGAGAGAGGAGAGAGACCGGAATCTGAGTCATGCATGGCTGCTGGTAATTTGGAAAAAAAAACATGTCCTGTGCACCTACATGCCTTTGTAACATGCACCGAAGAAGAAGAAAAAAAAGAAAACACATACAAGGTTTAAAGAACACGGTCGCCCACGTACTGTTTCAAGACTTGTTTTTCCTATTCAGTCAAAAGTTAAAATGTGATTGATGAGCCTGTAGCTACACAAGCCAAGATGTTTACGAGTGACTGTAAAGTTTGGAGAAAGGACACGGGGGAAGATAAAAACAAGCGCTGTGACTGATCCACGTGTGTCTCTAAGAGCTGTCCGAGCCAGTGACGAAGCATCAGCTCCAGACACTGTCTCTGGCAAACTGGGACATCTAGATTACATGGAAAATTCATCTGGTGGCATGACAAGGTTTTTCCACTGTCGAGGAATATTGCCTCTTAAACCCGCAATCTTCGAGTGATGTACAGCACGCTTTCTGCCAAATGGCTGATGGCTTCTACTCAAACACACAAAAGGATTTGATGGTATTTTTGTTAAAGTCTTTCCCACTTCATCATCATCTACTTGTCTCAAGGATGAAATTACAAATAAAATTCTGCGACAGTGCATGCTGTACTGTCTACTCATTTCACCTTTCCATCCAAATAACTGTGTTCAAGGTTACATATCTGGGACCTGCAACGATGAATCTTAGACCACAGGGAGTTGATAGAGTACAAAGCATATTTGTGAACTGGGGCTTTAAATCTGAAAAAGGTAGTAATACAACACAACAGTGAAGAAATCACAGATAGATTTTGGTTCCCTGTAGCTTTAAAGATGTCTAAGCTGCCTCCTCCTCATCTAAATCCCTCATGACTGAAGTGGATTTAATAGGTGAAATCAATCAAAGATCAGAGCCTGTATTCTCCTGATCAGCCCGTTTCATTGAGGGGAGCACGTGGATGTAACATATTTGCAGCTTTGAACACTACACAGAGACGGAGGGAGAGAATGAGATGAAAAAGAGAGACAGATGAATCGGTATCAGATCTCTGTAAGCCAGGGATTCTGCACACTGGAGCTCGTACAGATTAGCTTACACTGCAGCTGCTGCAGCAAGGGAGAGAGATAGTGTGTGTGTGTGTGTATGTGTGTGTATTCTCCACAGTCAAGCAATACACTTAACCAGGGAGCATGGTACTTGTTGTCTGTGCTTTCTCACCATGCAGCAAGCAGTGCAGCTATCAGAGGAGCAGCGATTGTGTGTGTGTGTGCATGTGTGTGTGTGTGTGTGTGTGTCTGTGTGAAACTGTGACTGCTATCAGATACATCCCAGCTAAGCTCCAGGCAAAGGCTCACTCTCTTGCATCAAATCCATTGCAGTTATCCGGGCCACTAAGCACCACAAATCAGTTTAACTTCCACTTGGTTATCACAGCTCTCGACTCACACCTCAACGTTCGTCGCCACACACCCAACTTCACGCTGCGCTGTGGCGTCGTTCACTGGAATCGGAACTTGAACTTGAATCCTTTCTGGATTTCTGGATTTGTCTAAAATCTCAGAGCTTCCTGGTGATGTTGTGCAATAATGTGTGAAATGTCGACTATAGTGCAACAATGGATCACAAATGTAAATGCTAACACTGAGAATAAAGATGTATCAGCATATGGGCATCATAAAATATGCAAATACCTTATCCAGCAGAAATTCAGAACATCCAGCTTTGCATTATAAAAATGCAGCATATGCCTCCAGTACTTTCAGCCACAAAATTCACCTCTAGTTCCTAGAGTTTTTGTGAAGAAATCTTAGAAATGTTTCACACTGAATATTTAGATATGACCTCCACCCAGGCAGGTTCACTATTCAAACCAACACAGAAGCATTAATTCAAGCTAAAACACAGTTAAGTGAAGATTCAGTGGATATTCTCTGAGAAAATCTTCTGCATAAGCGAGACAAATTTAAATGAATGAGGTTTAACTGAATTATTCATTTCGGGGGGGAAAAAAAACAGTTCACTGTCACAATGTTGAAATTGTTAGTAATACTAATTGCTCCGTATAGGATGTTGTGTCTTAGGTTTCTACTGTGTTTTTTCTTTTTGCCTCTCTTTCCACTAGCTTTTCGCTCATTAGCGTTGCGTGCGTTTCTCCGCTGCTCTCATTAACAGAATTTTCCCTCAGCAGCCCGAGTGCAATGAGAAACAAAGAGGTTTGGTTTGATGAGGGCGATGAGGGCGATGAGAGGAAAAGCTGAAAGCACAGTGATGAATTTATTATGTATATTTGAGGAGAAAAAAAACCCAAAACAAAACAAACTGAAGGCACAAGAGGAGGATCTTCTCATCATGCAGAATCTTAACTCAAGGACGAGTGGGACGTCGTTGTCAGTGACAACTCCAGGCCTCATGCTGCTGGACACTGAAGCTCCTTCAGTATATGGGAGATTAATTACAAAGGCAAGCACCCCACCAACAGTTGTTGACAACTCACCCGCCCACATTGTCTCTTCTTTTGAGGATTTGATCTGGCGACTTTCCAAATATCAATCCTCTCCTCTGAGCCTGGAGGCCACATTTACTTTTCCAATCAGATTTTTTTTTCCCCCTCACTCAAACGTGAAAATGCAATGATTGATTCAAATTGAAAATGCTGTTTTTTTTTGTTTTTTTTTGCTGCATTGAATTTTGTTGTATATCACCAGGGAAAACAAATGTGTTGGAGGGTTTCTGTCTTTGTAACAACCCTCTGTTAAGTGCTAAGAAGTGGCCAGCAGTAATGTATTCCCCCTCACGTACTCACACTACAACAACCCCTCTACACTGGTGTGTGAACTCTGCAGCCCAAACACTGGACTCCTTACATCATCAACCACATCTGCACCAACATTAGTCCAATGTGGCCAAACATAGCCTCATCCTTTTTTGGGAAAGTTCCTCTTGTTGCTAACTGACCAAAACTATGCTGGCTATGTTAACGTGTTGTAAACAGAAAATGGTCACACAGGGCTGCATGGAGGGCTGGGGGGTGGGGTGGGGGTGGGGGTGAAGGAAAAAGAGAAACAGATACACTCTCCAGCGGTGCTTCTAGATATCCCATGACCCCGATGACTCGAGGATCTTTCGTAGACCCAGTCGGGGGGGGGGGGTCCAGCAGCAGACAGAGCAGGACGCCAGCTAAGAGCTCTGATCCATCAGCTATACTGTGTGATTATATTGCAGCAAACACATTGGTGCTGCTGGATCTCTACAAGCTGACGTCTCTGTTTATCCCAGAGAAAGAAAGAAAGAAAGAAAGAAAGAAAGAAAGAAAGGGATGGAGTGAGGTGAAGAGAGAGACAGGGGAGCAGTAGCAAATATAAAACACTGAGTCACTCCTGTTTCAGGACAGAATAAAAAATGAGGCGTAACTGAGCAACAATTTGGAGACATGTTAGCAGAGGTTCCATCTCTGCACATCCATCCCCTGGGTTTTCAGGGGTTGATTCCTAAATAGGCCAAAAACAGTGAGGGTCAAGGAAATAGTTTGTACAATTTGTCATTTATTGACTTTCACTTTTCATCACTTTTCACTTTGTGGCCTTTAAAGGTGTTGGTAAAGCATCTCTGTGGCTTTAGCATTGCACAAAACTACATCAATATATAGTCAATGCTTAACATGCTTGTGTTGTGTTCACAGCCTCAGTTTAGCTTCTCTTATCTAAAACTAAAGAATCTGTATTAGGTTACTTAGAAGATTGTCACTGTTTGGACATTAGCATGCTTATCTTGGGCAAATAGGAAACTTATAAGGTCTGAGGAGGGGAGGGTGAGAGATTGAGGATGAAAAGGAAGAAGGAGAACAGTTGGGTTTGATCTACAGAATAAGAATAATGTTCTGCTGTGGCCCGGTGTTGAATGTTTGTACCTCTGCTTCCTTCACTTTGCGGTTTCTCTTTGTCTGTCCTTAGTGTAAAGTTTTCCTCCGTCTCTCTCTCCTCCATTCATTTCCTTTATCAGAACACTTTTTTTCCTCCACATCCATTGATTTCTCTCTCTCTCTCTCTCTCTCTCTCTCTCTCTCTCTGTCAGTGCAGTACAATAAGCGACAGAGAAAAAGAAGTAGAAAGAGAGGCCCAGCAGAGCGTAAAATGGTCAGACCTTTTACTACAACTGGCAGCAAAAGACCGCATACTGCACCAGCCATCGCCGCGGTTACCCACAGCAACACGGCACTAATAGAGCAGCACGCTGAGAAAAAGAAAAAAAAGAGGAAAATAAAACGAACAAGCACAAGTTTGTGTGTTCTGCATTTGGAAAAGGTGTTAATGGGCAAACTGAAAACATGCATGAACTTTCATTTGAAGCCGTAGAAAATACCGTCTTTCTGGTTTAGTGATGGATTCAAACCTGGTTTTACGTCACTCTTTTCAACACCACAGCTCAGTCTTTCTCAACATCTTAGGACCTGACCTCCCTAAACCTGAATGGTGCTGCCAAATCTGAGACCTGCACCTGACCCGACCCAAAGTAATATTTCAGTTATTTCTTCAGAAAAAGAAAAATATACATGCCTGCTGTGGAGACTCAGAAAGTTTTCTCATGACATTATAGCATCTCACAATAATAATCTGTCATTTATCTCAGTTTATCCCAAACTTAACGTCATATTTTCCCCCTCTCAGAATCTGGCCTGGATAAACACGGCTGACAGATCCTGAGCCTTGTTTTTTTCCTATTGAACTTGACAGTTTAAAATCATGACACTGAACAAAACCAGCCAGGTGATCCCACAGGTCATATTGTTCCCACAGTGAAGAAGGCCTTCCCAGGACCACACGGATGTCATTCATGTTCATGCGTAACAAAGAACACACACACACACACACACACACAAAAAACAAACAACAAAAAAACAAGCACAACCTGAACCCCGGATGTCTCAATAGACTCAACCCGAGTCGAGCATCAGGTTTCAGGTAGCACAACTCTTAGCAAGCAGTTTAATACATTCAATTGAAATAATCCAGCACATAAACAACAATGACACATCTGTTTCCCTTGACCTGCCAATTTCATACACACACTAACACACACACACAGACTTGGCAGTCTTCCTGCCTCTGTGGTGCCTCTGTGACTAACGTGGAGGATAAATAACCCGGTGAGATTCAGTTCCAATATCACAGGCCCCGCTCGCCAAAAATTACCATCAGCATAACATTATTAGCCTGCTCATAGTCATCCATTAAAACTACTTAGGGCAGACAGGCAGACAGACCAGGGAATACACCAGCACTCTTATTAAAGCGCTTCCCTTGTAGATAAGCACCGAGAGCACAGAGAGCCGCACCACAGATGAGGAGATGCCACAGGTTTGAATCTGGCTCTTTTCTGCCTCATCTTCGTCATCAAATTGCCCTCAATTGACCGTGTGCAGGAGATGAGCGATTAGTTTGACCTGGTTAATTGTGGTGATGCACTGGAGTAGAATTACAGCACATAAAGAGGGAGTGGACAACTGGGTGCAGACAGAGTTAACCTTTATACTTAAGGACAAGTGAGAGGGTTTAGGGTGTCACAGACAAATATCCCTTATATGAGGATAGCATAGCCTCATTTCCTCAGAGGTTTGACACAAGACGACAATCACTGATTCAGGTCCCATAACATGAAACAAAGCAGAATCAATCCTTGAGTTTCTCCTGTCACAGCAAGTGTCAACTTTCCAAATTGTTTCAGGGAATAATCCTTTAAGACTCACATCTTCTGATATGGAGATAAAGCTTTATCTAGTAGCTTTTCACAATAAAAGCCTCAACTGTAAACACAGCACTGACATACAGCATGTTTGCATGAGCAAACGCAGCACGATCAGCCCTTTGTCCTTGCTTTGAAAACCTGCCAGAGATTTATACCCACTGCTTTGTTCTCTGCAGTCCAGCCTTCCTCTCTGTGAGTCTTAGTGAGCAGCGTTCACGGCTCCCAGCTACAAAATCAGATGTCAGAAATAAAGAGGGAAAATCAATCTTTAGCTGGTTCAACTGCCCATACTTGTTTCAGAGGAGCTGGATTCCCAAACAGTGCAGAGGAATTGTAACCCGAGCTGTCACTGACAAATGGGTGGGGCTGTATAATGGGATAACCCTGTCTCCTCCAGCAGCTGAATGGGCTGAATGGGCCGGATGGCAGAGCAGTGAATAGGAGCAGTGACGCGGCCTGTGAAATCAGTAAACCTCGTCTTGGCCAGAGGTCGTCTCGCATAGCAGGACCCATCTCCATAGCAGTGTGTCAACACAATTATCGTTCTGCTATGGGGGGGGGGGGGGGCACTCAAGCATGTTTTTATCATTTTAAACCAATCACAACTAAACCTCGACACTTAACGCAGGATATGTGGCCTTGTAAAACAGTGCCAGCGGCGAAGTGTGATTAAAATTTCCTGCAGACAAAACACATAAAACATATGTCTGATGGCGCAGTTAAATGTTCTTCAGTGTGTAGGTTGTTAGCTCGTAGGATGTTGTTTCCCATAGCGATAATGACATAACAGGCTGAGAGTAGACTAGAGTGATGGTCAACAAGTTATAAGGAAATGTTTTTATTCCCCCCCAACATCACCTCCAAATCAAAGAGCCATGGGAGTCACACCGCGACATCTATTCCTTTGATTTTTTTTTTTTTTTTTTACTCATACAGTAATAGTTTCCAGATCTTCTATTTGGAAAGACAAACAGCATCACTTCCAAAGAAGTGCCGGGTCATTTCTGGGGAGAGCTTTCATGAAAGGCATACATGTCGCATTGTTCTGTGACGAGTTACAGCCGAGTGCGCTGTGATTGATATCAAAATGCTGTGGAGTGGTGCATCAAGTAGCTGTTCAGCAGCAAACGCGCACAGTCAGTTTATTACTGCAAAATGAGCCGTGGCCTCTCGTTCGCACTGATAGATCAGAATCAGTAAATACGAACACTTAACATAATCAGAGGACACATCTGGTAGTAATCAGATCAAATAACGAGGAAATATAGTTTCCCCCCCATCTGGTCTCTAAATTTATATATTCCTCTCCTCTCCTCTTTATCTATCTATCTCTCTCTCCACCGCAGACCACCCTCTGCCTCTGTCTCATGTCTTTTATCACTCTACTCAGTCTGTCTCTTTCTCCCTCTCTCCCCTCTCTCCATCCCAGCAGTTGCCAAGGCGATGGTGTTTTGTGGAGGCAGCCGGTTAGGGCTCATTTGTCAAACTACTGACCTGCCCTCCCTTCGCTTCTCTTATTTCTCTCACTCTCTCTTCCCCCTCTTTTCTGTTATTCACTGTAGTAAAAAAGCTTGTATTTCCTCAACAGCGAAGCAGTACAGCTGAAAATGGCATATTTCAGTGTTGTCCACTTCTCTCATTATGTTTATGGGATTGCTGGTGAAGGTTGAATTAATCTGTTTTGTTTGGGGGCAATAGGCCAGCACCAATGTTACTGCTGTATACAGTGAATAAACAAAACTACTTCTGGGATTGCATAACGATCTTGACAGGGGATTTCAGAACACTGATTGCGCTCTCCGTAATAAGACACATTGTGGCAGTGTGCCCAACATGAAGTCTGACTTTTGTGGAAAGTGGGGTGAGAAAATGCCCGAACATGATGTCAGTGTCAGAGCCTCCTCTCTTCTGATTGGCTCACCAGCTTGAAGCCTGAGAAACTACAGTGAGGTGGTTTTCTGGATTTTTAAACCACAAATGCATGTGATTATATGGATAGAAATACATCAGGAGAGTGTAAAATAAGACACCTTTAACCTACTGATCCCAGAACATCTGTCAAGCTCTTACCAGGAAATGGAGCTTGATTACTAAGAGGGCAAACAACCAGAATTACAGCTGATCTGTTTTCTATTCAAATGATAAGTGAATCGTTTATGCACTGAAGCGCATTCAGTCGCTTTCACACTCAGTCAAACACATGCACACATACAGTGACAGGTGTGCGAGTCCTGCCAAGAGAGGTGTTATTACCATGTATTCTGTAACACGAGAACACAACCTTCACACCTCGTACAGCACAGCCTGCATGTGCAATACTGTATCTTACAGTTTGCATCGTCGCTCTGTGCCGCAGATACATTTTTTAAAACATGAAATCAAAATCAAAAGATGGAGCCAACACTCACACACAGTTTTGATCATCTGCCCTTTATAATGGAAAAATGCTTTTTTTTTTTTTTTTTTTTTTTTTTTTAACCAATGATACCACATGAGGTTGTAGTGTGTGTATATGTGCACACAAGTGACCTACAAACCTCATCAAGCCTCATTACCCTCTAATGCTTCACTGATATGACGATGTGAATGAGCATTCAAGTGTGCATGTGTGTGCACCGCACAAATGTGTGTCTGTGTGTTGGCTCAAGTGATTGTTTTTGTGTCTGTGTCTGTTTACAGGCTGGAGACTGCACAAATTCTTCACAGCAAGAAAAAAAAAAAAAAGTGAAGGGAGTGTGACTGTAGTGTGCAGATGTTAGTCGACTGATGTTTGCACGTTGTGTTCGTCTTTAATTAGGCTTTTGTCATCACTGATTGGTTGTTTCTTGATGATGTCAGAACTGAGGGGGGTTGTATTGATAACAAATCATGCGTACAAAAGTCACCAGGGAGGATGTTGAAATGTACAGCATTGTTCCTGTACAAATTATCACTGGTCTATGGCGACTGGATTTTTACCCAGAGTTAGTTCCATGTGTTGAATGTGCTCATTCAAAATAACCATCTACAATGTAGTCTTTTAAAGGTTTTTAGCACAACATGGCCCTGAGCTCACAGCTCATTGGTTGGGCCGGTCTATATAAAAAGTCTCGTTGATCAATGTCAAATACTTTTTTTTTTTTGCTCTCTATGAATAACAGCATCCAGAAAACAAAACCTCAGATGTTAGTGTTGGAAGGTTTGAGGAAAAGTAATTCTGTAACTATCACATATGAAAACAATCTCTGATGCTCCATGCTCTCTTTGACAAATGAGACACAATGAGTTTAGAAGTTAGATTGTTTTCTTAGGCTAAAGATCACTAACATCATGACCAGTTGTCAAAGATTGGTCAAGCTCATGTACTGAAAGTGGAATTTGAATAATTTTCCCAACAACTCATACTGGGAATCTTAAAAGTGAGACCAGATTAAGAAAAAGCCTGGTTAAAATAAACCTGGAACAAAAGTAGGATGCCATTTCAGTGTCCAAACAAATCCTCTTCTGCTATAGTGTTAAAATATTACTGCACGACAAACCACATCACACATTCCTATATCTTCAAAGCATTGCACCTCAACAAGGCCAATCTGTGCTGGTTATTGGAGTGTGACATGCCAGTCTGTTCAGCTGAGTGTGTGTGTGTGTGTGTCTCAGCTGTAATAATGTTTCTCCACTAGCTGCCACTGGAAATCGCACAAACTAGCTCTGTGTATGTGTGTGTGCTTGTGTTTCATGTGATTACAACCTCACAGGGTCAAAAAGAGACTGAGAATAGGTCAAACCCATGTAGAACAAGTGCTGGTGCGTGTTCTGCTGTTCACCACGTGTGTGTGTAGTAGCTGTGTGTGAGTCTGCGTATGTGTGTGTAGGTCCACCTTTGTGCTCTGTTTTCTCACTTCTTTTGACCTTAATGTGTTTGTAAGAGTCTTGTTGCCCCGGGAACGCTGCTTCATTGATAACTAATGAACCACATGGTATGTATTCATTGTACATTTTACAGGTTAAGACTCTCTCTTCTTCTCTGTCTAAAAATACAGTTTTAATGCAACAGCTATGGAAAAAAAAAGAAAAAGAAATTGCTGGCCTATTTTGTATTAAGTGGTCTGATAATTCCATCAGGACCAACCATAATAAAAATAGAGCCACTAAGGGTACTAGAAGGTGCTCCGGATAAAAAACGCTCCTCCTATGACAGGTGTGATGATGCTAGCTTGTGGCAGCAAATGTGCATTAGTAGTGGGAGTGGGAACAAAAACTACAGAAGATACTAAAAGGCGGTTTAGTCTAATATTCAGCCTTCAAACTGTAACTGTAAGTGGGTTGTCAGTGGGTTACACCTGTTCTCTGTGCACTTTTCAAATGATAAAACCATACAGCAGAGCCATACATGCAAAGTGAACTTTTGCAACCTGATGGTTGAACAACTTTGTCAGTTTTACATTTGAATCATTTCAATTTGCATTAGAGCCAAGTTATATCATATCAAAGTATAGTGCTGAATAATGCACTAAAGTACTTGGTAAGATGAAGACTTTTGCAGTGTTTGACTGGTTTTAACAGTATAAACAGCAGCTTAGTGTCTGAACAGAGTCTTGGTGTGACAACTAATAGCAATACTAATGGCTGTGGTGGCTGTAGTCAGTCAGTCAGAGTAGTGTAAGCTGTGGAAGTGGTAATGGCAGTGTATAGTCACAGTGGTTCAAGTGGTTGTAGAAAGTGTAGCATTAGTAATAGTGGTGCTACTTGAAATAATAACAACTGTTTAACAAGGCTGTCAACATCTGGCATCTGTATTAGTGCATTACAATACAGGGTGGATATTACTACCACACACACACACACACACACACACACACACACACACACACACACACACTCTAGTGAAGACAAACTGAGATTTCATCTTGAACATCACACACAAACTTTAACACACACATTCACCTTTGAGTCTTTCATGGAAAAACATCAGACATCACAAACTACACCAGAGACAAATTGCAGACGGCCTCTTACAGACAGGGAGAAAGAATTGCAAGGAGCACATGGGGAGTAAAACACAGTTAAAAACTTTAAGAGGTCTAAAACTTTTCTTTCCCTCTCCATCCACTCCATCATTTTCTGCCATCCACCTCCCATCAACGCCTCCATACACACTCGTTTGTCTCTCTTACCATAGCCTCACCACAGTATGTCTCTCCCTCCCTCTTTATCAGAGAAACAGAATCAGGGTAGAGTTAGCCTGGAGGCAACTCTATTTAGATCAGCTATTTTGTAATTCTTTTTTTTTTTTTTTTTTTTCCTGCAGTAAAAACGTCCCCAGCCTTTCCCTAAAGGCCCCTAGCAGCTCATTTATGACATACACTGTGTATTTCTATGGCAACACATATTTTCTAAAAAAGCCCATCATGGGACAAGTGCAGCAAATGAGTTTCAGCTGAAAAAGCTTTGGCATCTGGCCGTTTATTTAGTGAATACTCTTTATCTGTGTGTTTGTGTTCTTAATGGTGTATGTTCATTTACTGTGCTCAACCATCAAGTTTTCTTTTTTTTTTTTTTTTTGGTGTTTTTTTCCCAAGGAAGCTATTTTTGCTTCATATCACATTAAAGGTGTGAAATTTCACCCAGAAGACAAAGCATGGCACATTTTTTCAAATGTATCTAATGTATGCCCGGAAACAGTAATGCACTTTTTTTTTTTTTTTTTTTTTTTTTTACATTTAAAAAGTGAGAGATAAGCCCATAAATAGAAAGTATGTCTCAAAAATCTGGAGGAAAACTGACAGATGTTGATTTAGCCCAGTAAAACATACAGTATATCTAAAATAAGTCCTTTCTTCTCTCCATACACCAGATTTCCATTTTAACATGAACACATTTGATTTTAAAGCAAATAAAAGTTGCTTTATAAAGTATTTGGTTGTAATGTTACAGTACACTAAGCTCAAACACAGAGATACCACCATGGTGCCACACATTTATTAGGCTAGTATTCATGTAATGACAGCTGTTTTGAACTCTATATAAGATCATATTAAAAATTCATCAGAGATGTTTTCTAAAGGGACAATTAGAGATGAGGGGGTTGGGAGACACTCTGTGGGGATTTGTGGCCTGTTCCTACGTGTGAATGAACTTCAGACACTGGAGTCTAAAGTCCTTTTGCTCCACCTCTGGGCCTTTCTTTCTTCCCTGAGAAACACACACACATAAACACAGGCATATACACAGACACACACACAGTAACCAGGATAGCCAGCAGGACAGTCCATCATTTGATTTGGACAAAGTGTTATTAAAACCCACTTAGTCCTGGCTGTAAGAGCTATAAGCTATGGAAACTATGCAGTCGGCCACAGGCTGAAAAAGACAGCCGCGCAGCAGACATCTGCTTCAAATCTGACCAAAAACAGCAGAGAGTGAGAGAAGAGGCTGAGTTTGAGAATACTGTTACTAAGACAGCATCTCTCCCATTCATTCATCATGACAGCACACTTTGTTTCATGTCATTATAACCCTTCTCCTATCCCTAAAACAATCTTAACATTTCCAAACAAGCACTGTACGCAAACTTCTGGTTTCCAAGGCAAAGTACTGCAACTAACAACTGATGTCTGCCAGCTGACATGCCCCACCACACAAACACACACACCTCTACACACTACATGTCTAAACAAGTCGAGTCTGGCTTATTTTGTATAAATCTCATATCAAACCCAATATATCAGTTTATCTTTACAGGCCAACAACCGCAGACATGCCCAGCCTGTGATAACAAGCTCTCTCAGGCGAAAAAGAAAAACTTTCCTCAAAAGATTTTTTTAGGTCAAAAATGTAGAAAACCTCCACAGAGGAAATACAAATCCCTTGCTCTTGGATGGTGGGAGTGCAAAAACCAAAGGTTGATGGCGGACATAAAAATAACAAACATTTTTGTAGAAATCCAAACCACAAACCAAAAATAGGTTTTATAAGTCCCTTCCAGAGAAAACTTGCCCAGTCCAGTGTGTTCCCCTATAGAAGCCCATCAATATAACACATCTAACATCAGTTCTTGATAAAAGATTAATTTAGGTAATATTGAGTGATAATTAATGGTTTCAAGGCGTTTCCCAAGCCTACTGACAACTCCCATAAACTAGCACGTGGCCCAAACAGTAAAAAAGGCCAACTGCTGAAAGCTGTGAAGTTTATTGTATTCTCACTGAAGTTACGAGCCTAACAGGCCTTCAGGCCACCGCGAGAACACTTTACTGCAAACAGTAATTTGTGGTGACATCGTGAACACGCCCACCCCACCATGTGTGTGTGTGTGTGTGTGTGTGTGTGTGTGTGTGTGTGAGAGAAAGTGTTAGAGACAGACCAGTGGCTCTACTTATTATGTGTTGTACAGAAAACAATCATTTTGCTCCACCTGGCTGAAAAAGAAACAGCAATTTCACCTCTCATTTTGAAAACATTGCCACATGGGGAGGGTGCCTGTGTTTGTGTGTATTCAGATTTTCACACTGTGTTTGCATATAGAATACATGTGTGCATGCGTCCATGTCGAAATAGCTTTCAGTGGCGGTTGAATGGAAACGACATGTGGCCGAGCGCCGACGACTGAAAAGATTTAAATCAACAGAGGTCACAGGGACAAATCCATATGGAAGGGTCATCATGAAGAAAATCAAAGACAGTTGTGTCACCACTCCCGACACTAAAAATAGCTACGATTCACAAAATATTGACGACTGTGATGCCATAAACCTGAAGATGAGTTACATCACAGTCTGTGTGAAAAACAATGACACTGTGAACTCCGCATCTACTGTTCAAGCTTAATTTAACAACTAACACTGTTATGAGATTGTAGGATATGTTATAATTGAAATATTAGCATTATTCAGAATCAATTCCTTTCACTATGTCAATATCTGAGTCAACATTTGAGTCAGTGTGTCGAATTACCAGCTAATTCCAAGATCAAATAAAAGAGTGGGAAGAAAATAACTCATTCAGTCACACTGGCATGTGCATGCGTACTTGCTGCAATTGTTTTACAGAACAAAAGAGGACTGGGAAATTTGGTTTTGGTTTCAACCCAAAGTGGTCAGCATTGTACAAACATTTGGCTGATGGCTCGAGTTAATTCCCCCACATTGTGAGTGGGTCAGGATGAAGGGTATACTGCAGCTGGCTGTGAGCACAATCACCGCTGCGGTGAAAAGGGCCTCCAGAAATGTGGTCCAATAGCAATCATGAACCTCACCATGAGTCATCAGCCGATAATAAGGCTCCTCAGTTTGGTTAAGAGGAGCTTTGAACTGCGGTCGCGGCATTTCGCAGCAGGAATCCTTAAATTGAGTTTCAAGTCCTTTTCACACAGGAAAGACGCTTTAAAAAAAAAACAAGACTGTTGCTGGCTGCACGAGTGGTTGCTCTGGGATGTTCCCAGACAGTATAAAGCCACCTAAAAGGGCAACTGGGATTTATTGAACAAAAAAAAAAAGAAAACCGTCTTTGTGTATCTGAATTAAGGTGACTAGATGGATGCTCCTACTTCACATTGCCCTGATTCCCTGCTGCTTATTGAGTTCTTGTTCTGTGTCCAGCTACCAGCTTCTCCCGGGTTCCCATTAATTGCCTCATTTCAACAATCTTCAACACTCCTCATTCAATTTCCAGGTGATTAAATACCATCTACTTAAAATTCAAACCATCCAACATCCAACCAGTTTCCACAACTTCTGCAACTCATAAGGGAAATCTATGGTGCTGGCTGTACAGCAATACAGAAACTGAGGAACTCCACAGCAGACAACAGAGTTCAAAGCAAAGAGGAAAGAAGAGACTGAAAGAATGAAAGAGTCAAAGCATAAGATGGAGATAAAGTTAAAAAAAAAAAAAAAAAAAACATAGAGGGGTAGGGAATGGTTGATTTGGCCAAGTCCCCAACGAGCAATCCGCTCATCGTGAACACCACATCTCACTCACACCCTCAGCAACAATGTCTGCAACATCATACGGACACACGAGCATCAACATCACAAAGGTTGATTGATCAGTTACTCACAAGATCTCATCATTCTGAAATTCCAGGATGCCGTGTGCGTCTTCAAAGTCCTCTCCGTTGCCTCGTGCCGTTCCCTCCACCGTCTTGTATGGCAGCATGACCACGCCGCGAGCCCCCGACGTTCTCAGCACCTTCACCTCCATGGTGCCGACGCTCTCGCTCACGTGGCATACAGGCTCCTCGAATGTAAAGATACCGGCGTGATCGTCGTCAAAGATGGTTACGGTCGCCGTGGAGGGTAGGCCAAGACAGGCCACAGAGTCCACGTGATTAGCGGACTCGCTTTCCTCTGGCTCCTCCCCCTCGGACGTCAACACTTTGACATTGGATAGGTGAATAAGGAAGTTTTCATCCTCCTCGAAGATATCGTCGTCGATGATCCCCACGCGGATCTCCTTCATTGTTTCGCCGGCCTTGAACATCACCACGCCCTCTGTGAACTCGTAGTCCGAGCCGGCGTTCGCTGTTCCATCTTCCGTCCGGTACTCCACGGAAATGGTTTTGCCGAGGTCGCCACCACGACGCACCACGTTCACCGCCACCGTGCCGCAGTTCTCGAGGCACTGGTAAGAGCCGGGCTCAAAGAAGATCTTAGAGATGGGGTCGTTGTCGCCGGCGTCGGAGCGGACCTCGTGCATGCTGACAGCCTTTCTTGCCTGATCAGCTGCATGTTTCTTTAGGATGTTGCCGGCGCCTGTCATCAGCCTGGTGGCCTGGCAGCGGTAGAAAGCACGGCTCTTCTGCTGCTGGCTCAGGACTTGGTAGTTGGCAAGTTCGATGAGTTGTTCCACCTGGTAAGAGAAAACATAAAAAGCACAGAAACAGCATAAAAACAAGTCCTCCAGAATGAAGAGTGGATGTGGTGTAGTATCCTCCACTGTTCATTTGTCTGCTTGGATAAGATTCATTGTTGAACACTGGACCTGACTATCTGAATCTGTTCTGTCTGGATAAATAAGATTTAATGCTGCCTCATGTGGATGAATCGAACATTAAACAGTCAAAGAACTGTTATGTTATAATGAGTCATGCTCTTATGTCTCAGGCACAGTGAAATTTCCATCATCAATATCTGCAGAAAATGTACCCATGGCTTTGTGAGGCCGTACACAGCTGTAACAGATGTGTAAAATGAGACAACACCATCTTAAATTAGAGGACAGAACAGCTTAAAGCACCCTTGTTCAAGATCCTCAGCATTTGCAGTGGCTTGTATGTATCATACATGTTGTACTGTATGTGATATATCATTGGGTTCCAGCTCCTCCCAAATATAGATATAGATCCACTGCAACCAGTATTGTAGCATCACTGTCAAAGTACTGCATGTCAAAAGACAACTGGGAGGCAAAAGGAAGACCCTGCTAGTATTTGACAGCAGGTTAATAAGGCTCATTGTTAATCCATATAGAGATGAGGGCAAAGGCGTAAAAAAAAAACCCATTTTAGCAGGCTCTCTCATGCATGTAAGGAGAGTTGCTGTTTCAGCAGCTTCTCTTGATGCTCGCAGCTCCCATTATGTTTTTTAAGTGTCAAACCTCAGCCAAACAATAAGAGGAGCACAGACTAGAACAAACCTCATCACGCCATATTGAAGGGGCGACAATAGACTGCTGTTTTTTTTGTTCAGACAAGCAGGTTTGCAAAGATAGACAGAGTCGAGAGTCAAGACAATGTTGAAAATCTCTGTCTCACACCCAGGAGAGTGTATTCTAGTCCAGTTTTGCTGGTATCTTCATGTTACTGGCTGAGTTTTTAAACTTTTCCTTTTTGGGGTGCATCTGTGTAGTTCTATGCAAAACCAAATTTTCTCACATTGCACTGCACCGTACTGTATATGTAGACCTAAGCAACCACTAAAAGACTCCATGTTAATATTTCAATAACCACAGCAATAACAGTATATTTTTTCATGCTGCCTGAGGAATGAACTGCAAATATCAGAGCTGGACTATCTGTGCTCATCTTCTCATTCATATTCATTTAATGGCTTTTCCATTTCCTCATCAGTTTCCTTTGTTTTTAGATGATCCATTGATGTCCAATCAGCTGTGACAATAGAGACAAATAGAAAGTGCGCCATCTGTTGCTGTTTATTTTATCTCCAACAGTGACAGGAGCAGCAGTGGCAGGAGATTTTTTTCATGTCATAGTGACACTGCACTTTATGTGAGATCTAATGTGAGAGCCACTCACCTCCTTGTCAGGGTGTTTCTGTTTGAGCTCCTTCAGGATTTTGGCCATGTCTCTCCGGGTCTCCTCCTCATCCAGGTCCTTCTCATCCAGATCCAAACCCAGCGGTCCATCCAGGAAGTCCACACCATGAGAGTTAAGCATCTTCCCGTCCATCTCAATGTCCACCTTAGAGAGGGAAAAAAGAGGAAATTTAATCAGTGTCATAATCACTCAATGATTTGATATGAATATTAATAATAAATATAGAGTTTAGTATGGATAGATTTAGTTCAGCTGGGATAAGGAGTTGACTGTCTAGCCAGATATTTTGATAATTTCCCAAACGACCCATCTAAACAGTAGCTGTACCATTTGTTATGTTAATGTGTTTGCCACCTGTTTCCGAAAATCGCATCACTTTGCAGTTCCCAGACTTAAAAAGGCAGAAATCCTCTTTTCTGCTGAGTGCAGTCTTATTGATGAAATGTATTTTACCTCCTGAGGCAGTTTTAAAACTTGTAAATTATTAGGCTTTCCCCTCAGGAACACAGTTTGTTTAAGTCTGAGTCACCGACTTCTTTTTTAGCCAGTTGAAGTTGAAATGAAAAGTGCTCTTCATGTAATAATGAAGCACTGATTCTTAATAACCTCATCTAAAAAAAAAACAAAAAAAAACAGAGAGATAATAACAAGTAATTTTCAAATTTGGAGGAACAGACAGCAAGACACTCTCAATTAACTGTGTGGTGAATAAACGCAGCCTACACCACAACACTGGAAATTTAATTAGATTCATACAAAGCAGCAGATAGTAGTCAAAACAGGAAATTAAAAAGTGACAATACTTAAAAAGCATTTGTGTGTGTTTGCAGTAGGATGCTTCATAGCATTAGTTTATCTTGGCAGGATTCCATTCAGTAATGCCGATAATTGTTTCAGATGCACATTACTCATGAACTCACTTCCGCCTACACAGAGTGCTTTATCTGCTTCTTTGTTTTCTTCCACCACATGTTTCGATGGGGACATTAATTAATTTTGTGCTGGTGTGCCCGTCATCTCTGACTATGAGCCTCCAAACATGACTGTGAAAGACTCTTTATACGACGTTAATGGAGGAACTTTAGCCCTGAAATGCTTGTTAGGAATTTCTCACCAAGATGAGACCTGATCTAGAAAAAAGTCATTTCAGTCTGCAATATGATTCATATCATCATCATTCCTGGCAGAGGTGACATTATATACAAGAAAATACCTGTTTTCAAATATCTGGGTTTGATGGAGATGAAAGCATACTCAAAATATTATTCACCTCCAATGTACTGTTGTAGTAGAGGTTGTTATCTCATGATTTTAGAGATAATGCTAGTGGTTATAGTGAATGATACGATTTTCACATATGTGAATCCCAACACATGTATTAGAATCAATATTATTATTGTGGTTTACTTGGCTTTCATTCTCATAAAATAAATGTGACCATCATTTCTGTCGACACAAACAAAGAGACTGAAAAGGACAAATCTGCAGTCAGTTGTATCAGGGTGATGTGACGGAAGGTAAAACATTTTGGTGACAGTTTTTTCACTGAGCTTTGTTATTCTCTCTTCTCTTTTGATTTTTTCTTTTCCTCTCTAATAACAAGACCCAGGTTGTAATAAACCAGGATCATCAACTGACATAGAAAGCTTTGCCAGCTATTTGTATCATATAACCCTGAAGGAGGTAATACTACTATGGAGTATCTAAATAATAGTATTATCATTGCTGTTATTATTGTTATTAGAAGTGGTAGTAGTGGCAATAGTATTGTTAAGTATACCTTGGAAGGAAGTGGACGATCCCCCTCGGTTTCGATGATCATGCCACGTTGTTTGCCGGTGCGGTATCGCTTGTACACATACTTGTAGAAGAGCAGGCGGCGGTCAGCCACCCAGGCAAACACCACACAGATGGGGAAGAAAAGGAAGGTAAGCAGCCCCTCCCACACCTGCACCACGCCAGGTGAGATCACAGACAGGATCAGGTAGAGCCAAATGTAGGCGAAGATACTCCAGGTGGCCGTGACGAAGAAGACGCGGAGGTGCTTGACCTTCCTCGTCTCACCATCGGGCACCACGTACACACAAAGCCCAATGATGACGAACATGTTGAATGCTGCAGAGCCCACAATGGTGGAGGGGCCTAGTGCGCCGGCAGTGAACCCATGACCCATGACCTCTATGACAGACAGCAGGATCTCAGGAGCCGAGGAACCCAGAGCCATGAGGGTGAGATTGGAGACAGTCTCGTTCCAGATCCGGACGGTCGTTGTGGTGGTCTCTCCGTTGGGTTTCTTGATTGTGATCTCTTTTTCCTGTGACGTTATGACCTCTATTGACGCCATGAAGCGGTCAGCAATGATCGACACACCCAAGAACATGTAGACCAGAGCCACGAAGTAAACCGTTGCTCGAGCGACCTTGTCACCAAATGATGGGTTTTGTGGTTCCCAAATAGGTAAGATCACCCCCTTTGAGCAAGGCTCAGCCTTGAGGCATTCAGTCTTATTGCTGGACACTGCAGAAACTGAGCCAGCCAAGCTCTGCTCAGGGGGAGCGCCGGCCATTGAGGGATGCAGCTTGAGGAGGAGAAGCACCGCAACAACTGCTAGCCTCAGGGCAGGGGACAGGAGGGACGAGTGATCCCAGCGACCCATGGTGACTTCTAGACCAGTACTGTGAGGTGACAGTTAATGAGGATCTCGAACCTTTAGGGAGAAGAGAGAAGAAAGAAATCAGAGCAGATCATCACAGAACTGATGAATGATGTTCAAAAATAGCCAAAGCAAGTTTGATTCCCTCCTTTGATTTGAGTTTACACTGCAATATTTCATATTATGTCAAAATCTAAGATGACATATTTGTTTAATATCATCTTAATACCCAATAATACCACAATATCCAATACTTCTTTAGTGTAAACTCTCATTTCCCATCTCTTTCAAGTCAAACATGTAGATATAAAAGATGATGACCTTATTTTTTGTTGAAGCACCGTGACAAAAAAAATCTCATATTGGCTCATATTTGTTTAACATCAAGTAATCAATGAAAGGTCAAATCTGCATCTTGTCAGCAAAAAACAAACACACATCTGCAATCAGAGAGGAACCTTAGAAACCCAACATAACGCTTAAACAACAACAAAAAAAAACAATATCACACGTTTCATGTAAAATGTTTGCAAAAGCTTTTCAGAGGCAGCGAGTTCAAATAACCACACCAAAGATAAACTTCAACTCCCCGGGTTCTGCACTATACATTTCCAAGGAGCAGCCACGTCAAGTGCAGCAATAATATCCCCGTGTAACCTGTGCAGGAGTGGCTTTCTCTGATAACAGTCTGCTTCTCTTCTGTCAACAACACCGGCTTGTAAATTAGGTTACTTCAATCAGGCTGCTTTGTAGCCAGTTAGCCATCATTTGAAGGTAATTGTGTTTTTTTTACATTGTATTTCTAAAGCTGAATGTTGAGATAAGTAAAACTTAGGAAGGCAGCATACAATAGGGTTTAAAATGAACATAAACATGAATTGAACTCACAATTTTGAGAGAAAATGTTACATTATAAGCCTTGATTTCTGATCGGCTGTGTCACATTGTACCAGACTCTGGATGCTGTGATTGGATCATTTGAGTGATTGGAGGACAAACAATGAGGGTCTGTTGCTATTTTGCCTGCAGTCATGTAATTCTTGGTCTTTTTTGTTTGAGATTTGACATGTTTGCTGCTCCCTTATTGTGGGTATACCCATCCACTTTATCATTTACATTATACATTTGTACATTGTAATCATAAATGCTTGATTGTGTATCACATTTTCTAAATGACTAGTAATCAATGGAAAAAAAAAACACCATCAACGAGCCCACAAAATCCCAGCACTGAGATTTTACATTAGTCATCCATTCTCAATGTAATTGCTTCCAACAAACATAGACAGAGACAAAACTGAATGTACAAAAAAACCCTATTTGCTAAAGAATCAATTTCAATGAGGCCAAGCCTCCCTGTAGCCCCCACACAGCGCACTGTAGTTACCACTTATAACAAGCTTTTCGCACACCGTTGGGTTATTTTCCGTGGGCAGAATATTCCATCTGAACGTATTTTGCACGGTTGTGATGCACAGAGTTCTCACATTTTTGTTTAATTAAAACCCCCTGCTGCATGTATGGAAGTGTGAAAGTATGTTTTCAGGCAGAGAAGTAATCATAGCAATGAACTTTATAAAACTGGCTTTCACTTTTACACAAAAGAAAATAAGCAGATACAGTCATGGAGAATATTCAGGCAACACCTTCAACAATAGGCTTATATATAGTGGTTCGTTTGGGATTCACACAACTAGAAGCCTCACCATACCACACTGTGTCATAAAGGCTTTCACCAGTCATTTATAATAACCTATGAAAATGCACAGGGAGCCAAATGTGTGCACTCTAGGTGGTCTTTAACTGGGAAACAGAAGTAGAGGCTGGTAAAATGATGTGGGTGACTCTACATTCTAGTTCATCTTTTCCAAGACACACTCTCTCCAGAGGTTTTAGGGGATAAAAGAAAATGCAAATATCCCATTTGAGTGCTGCCACAGGATAACGGAGCATCCAGACAGACTCTGAATGTTTATGCCGATGTATTCTCCACGGAGCTGATAGGCCTAAAAGCAGTGAAGATAATGCAGCAGTGCCTCTGGCCAAATGCGTCAGACCAAGGGCTTGGCAATATCATTTGACAATTTAAGTGAAATCATATCAGGTTGATGTAATCACATGTTATGAATCAAAGTTATGACAATACATCCTGAGGGACACATGAATAAGGCAGATTCATGGCAAATCCAATCAATAGTTGATGAGATATTTCACTCCCGATGACTAAAGTTAATCTCATGGTAGTGACATTGGGGTATCACTAGTGACACTAGGATTCATCCTCAGGGGATCGGGATGTCCGCAAGACACTTTTATTGAAATTCATTCATGAGATTAAAATATTTCACTATAAATCACTGAGGTCATAATGATTCATCCTCTGGGGACCATGAGTTTCTGCACGAGTCAAACAACAATCAAATAGTTGTTGAGAAATTTCATTCAAAAATGTGGTGGTAGCAGACATTGCCATCCCTAACCATGCCATTAGCACCCCCAAAAGTATCCTTTACACTGTGATCTTGATATATGTTTGGTATTGAGTGTTATGCCACTGATGGTGGTGGTGGTGGCAGGAAGGGGGCTCAGGTTAGTCTGGATTTTCAAAACCAGAACAACCAATTTAACTCTCAAACAGCTCCAGAGACTTGTTGACACACATTGAAGTTAACAAGACTGCAGGAGAGGGAGAAAGGCCTGGCAAGCTATTAGTGCAGCATTTTGATTTTCTAGGCTTTAGGCAGCGAGTTCAGTTGTTGTTGTTGTTGTCGCTACCAATGTTTCCATCTTTATAATTCTCCTCCAAACTTTTCCTCAACAGAAACAACAGCAGCGCAACACTGGTGCTCCTTTTACTGACACTTTAATCACATCTGAATTACCCAGAAAAAAAACAAACTTTAACAACCTAAAGCTTGAAGAAAAAAACATGCTGAACACACACACATAGATACACACACAGGTAGCAATCCTTTTAAATTGGGAATCAATACCAAGAAACAGGACCCGAAACAAAGATCAGCTCAGGACTCAAACCTCAAACAAGCCTCTTCCTCATCCCTGCACGCCAACATCCATTTCTCAATAATTAACCGTTCACACTCTTCATGCAGACACAGCACAATTCACCAGACGTCAATAGTTAAATCAGTACTTTTTTGCTTTTCTTCCAACCACAACCCTCATTATAGATAAACCTGTAAATTATTGAACAATGTCAATCACATTTTCACTCACATTACATGCAGTGAAGCATGCCACACTGATTAAAGGGGAACTACTATGCAAGTCCACTCGCTTTTCCGCTGTTTTGCTAAGCCTCCTCCGGGCCATGTGCATTTGTTTTTAACGAAGCAATCCATGGAGCGGTGGATAATGTCATATAAACACGATGATATGATGTTTATATTTGTGTAGTCTTAACCGTCATAAACGAAAGATTATAGAGCGCGTTTGTGTCGCGGTGCGCAGAGACGAGAGCTGGGACACCAGGGTGGAGGCCAAGTGCTGCACTGATGTTGCAAGGTTGGTTTTCAGGCTAGAGACGCGAGGTGGAGGACAGAGAGCCTCCAATGTCTCTCATAACACATTACAAATCATGTATTTAACCATCACAATTACTCTGAAGCTGTTTAATTAAGGTAAAAATGTAGCATAGCCCCGGAAAAATCCTGCATAGTTCCTCTTTAAGGCTAAATGAACAACACAGGAAACGTTTCCACTTGGGGTGTAATCAGTGTTTACAAGTCCAGTCAAGATGATGTAGTAATAACGTGTGTGTTTCCTAATGTTGCTGACAGCTACTTGCTGCATAAATCAGACACAGTGTAATGTCAAGTATGCCAATGCCAATAACAAGTCCACCAATGGTTGAATTTAAATATTTGGGTTAAACAAACCAAGCATGACGAGTGTTCACTTTGATGGCTGTGAGTGGGCTCAGCTGTGGTGTGAAAGCTTTTAGCTGTGATGTTAAGAAAATCAATTTCCTAAATAAAATCACATGTCTACTTAATTAATCTGCAATTCAGTGAGGTCTTGACCAAACATTTTCAGTCCCTGGTAATGCAAGCCAGCAGCTCTTGGCCCTTTACAGTCTTCTTGTGTGGTCACACAGGGCTTTGTGTGGCATTTCCAAGTGATCAATAATTGAGTGTGCTTTGGGATTTGGTTGTTTTCACTTAGGGATGTCATTGTTTTTCCCATGGACTGATGGTTAAAGGGTTTTTTCTCTGCAGCTTCTATAGATCAGTGGATTCTCAAGGTGACATTTTTCAATCAGCTGCTGAAGCACTAAACATTTTGGTAAAAATGAGAAAGCTTTACAAATGTTTGAATGAAAATATTAAAATATACAGTGTAAAATCTTACAAATTAGCTGTCAGGAGTCTTAAAATATTAATGTCAGAGTTCTCACAAGTCGTACTGTACGACTGAGGAGGCAGATGTTAAAAGTGAAGAGTCAAGGATACAAAAATCCAAACAGGCAGCTGAACCAAAACAGGCAGCAGAAGAGGAGACTAGAGCGCTTAAAAGCTAAAGCACATGTCAGCGAGACAGTCTGGCAAAGAGCATGAAACAGACTGATTTACTGCTGCTATACTAAGAAGCTAATGGGTGAATGGGGAGCAGGTGAGAGCATGTGGGTGGGTGGAGCAGGTCAGGTGATTCAGGAGGTTCAGGGTCAGAATAGGAGCATGTGCTCAAAGAATTGGTCCAGAAGAATGAAAGGATGAATGAGCAGACCGAAACCAATTAAGGATGACTCGACAAGAACCTCTGTCATCCACGTGACCCCACCCTCCTCGTGACATCAGCACCTGTACATCTGTATAATGAAAAGAAAAAGCCACATTAAAACAGAGGCAGTGACTTCCTGTTGGAGTCAGATTCACCACAGGTGGGGAAAAAAACAGACAATTCATGTCTGTCACTTTAATTCCTTCGGGTGAGTCAGCTAATTCACTCAGCAGCAAACTGCAGGTCTTCAAACTGTGAGTTAAATGGAGTTGTTTTTTTGTTTTTTTTCACCCTTCAGGGGAGGGGCGGGGTTACTTCAATCTGGGAATATGCTGCATGATTATGGTGATTGAGTATTACAGGGATAATTTACATTATGAGAAATACCCCCAATGCACTTAGTGGCCATGAGTTGGCTGGAAGATGGATGCCGCTCTTATATGTGCCCATTAGGAATGAAGCTACAGCCTGTTAGCTTAGCTGAGACGAGCATGAACACACTAACGGGTAGACTGTCTCTGTCCAAGGTTGGGAAAAAAATTAAATAAATAAAATGTGACTAATTGATCTCATTTGTTTAATCCACATCCATAATTGCAGTTTACCCTTTAATGTGGACAATTCTGGGATCTGTGCAGGTATAAAAACGACCACTTAAATGGTCCATTGACGCTTAGCAGACCAGGATTTACACCACATCACGGAAGAGCATTTTAATTAAACCTCACAGCTTTTATGGCTCATCGTCTCCATGTTTCCTTTGCAACCATCTAATCAAACAATAATCAAAGGTTGATTAATTCTATGGCTGCTGCTCTGATGGCCCTGTGACCCCGAGGAGGACAAATGGAAGAAGACAGTGGATGCGTGAATGGATGATTTGAGATGATTACGTAACTTAACAAATGGACTTGGCTAAAACGCACAGGCTTGTAAATTAAAAGTTACAAACCTTTATCCTCTCCTATCTATAGCCTCCAGATGTGCTTGTATACTACAGCAAACAGTGCGACAGTTGCTTATATGAAACAGCTTATTAATTAAAGCTTGTGTTGCTTGCTGTGTTTCTTCCTTCCATATCCTTTAAAATCCATCATAACAGATAAACTTTCTTCACACAATCCTGATTGCTTATCACGTTTTCAGGAGATTACACTGTATATCACTGAAGAGAATCACCTGTTTTAAGTTCAATTTTGTTGTGCAGCTGCAAAAATATCTCCTGCGGGAAAGTTCGACTTAAGATTTCTCTCAGCATTAAAATCATTACTGGCTATTTGATGAGGGAAAAATCGATGCCCTGTGAATTATCAGCTCCAAAATGAAGGGTGTGTGTTAACGTGTCTCCTGTTCACACTGGAGAGGCTAAGTCACCGAACAGTGGCTGCTAATTCTGAAATATCACATTTCAGTATATGCTGCCATGATATTCCCAAGAGTTATGACCTCAAAACTTGACTTGGTGTCAAGAGGAACAAAATGTAATACAAGCCAATCCAGCTTCATAAAAAAAAAAAAAAAAAAAAAAAAAAAAAGCCAAAACACACACACACACACACACACACACACACACACACACACACACACTGGACCTCTGGATCCTACTCCCTGAAGGCAAAAGCCAAGGCACAATACATAAAGTCCAGAAAACCAAAACCATGTGCTGCACTGAGGCAAGCTGTTTCCTCCCTGCCCCAATACTGTCATTCCCCTGAAAGCCTCTAAAGGCATCACCTAAAGGTGCCAAGAAGGGAAGTGATCAGACCAGCAGGCAAAAAAAAAAGGTTAGTGTGTTACGACATGAACACACTTGACCTTTACCATGCACAGAAATCATCATCATTACCAGTGATGTAGCAGCCAAATCATTTAAAAAGGAGTGAATGCCGGCCATGTGCACGCCAAGGAAAATAAACCTGCGTCTTGCCCCAGCCTGCCGCTCTGTGGAGGCAGTCTGTCTTGAGATGCATTTTCCTCGCTACAGGGCACGAGGCGATGATAAAAAATTTAAAACAGCGAGTGAAAGACGGACAAAGAAATATGGAAAAGCAAATACAGAGAGGGTGGATGGGAAGAGGAGGAGGAGGAGGAGGAGGAGGAGGAGGGGGAAGAGGAGGAGGGGAGGGAGGAGGAGGGGGAGGGGGAGGAGGAGGAGGGAGAAAGAGTGGAGGGTAACAAAACAAAGGTGCTCTCACTTTCTCTAATATTATAAACCCAAAGGGATATTCCACTGTTTATGTGACACACACACACACACACACACACACACACAAACACACACTGGCTGCAAACGATTGAAGATTAATGGCCTGCATTTACCATCATTACAGTGATGTTGAGCACTTTTAGCCTGGGTCCGCCCTGTGGTCATTCCTTGAGCCAAGATGTCTTGTCATATTATTACACTTGGAGAGGAGGGAATGATCCAGACTGGCACTGTAATACGCACAGGACTATTTCCGAGTGCCTGTCACTTTGTCCCTCTATCCATCGACATAATCTGTCTGTTTGTCCTGTCTGTCCTGTCTGTCTGGGAGGGACGTGACCAAGAAACATGAACATGTGCAAGAGCGATGATTAGCTCTGGGGAATGAAGAGCCAAGACAAAGGAGGGGGGGGGGGGGGCAAAATCATTAAAAAGCTTAAGAGTCATATAATCATTTCCTTTATCTACCCTGCTCTATTCATCCACAGGAGAAGAGGCAACCACAGGCAAATATTTATCTAGATTTCAGCCCTCCCTTCTAGCAGTGGGTGGTGTAATCTGTACAAACATATCTGCCATGATATGAATTTGGACGGAGGCTGCTCCCTTTCCTTGCAGCCTCACTTCCACTAGCATTCAGATGGATTTCCTGTATCGTTCATCAGTCTTTTAGAAACACCTGAAACATGGTCATTTCTTGCACAATAATGGTCTCATGGCTGGTCTTTTTCCTTGCTTTCACTCTCAAACAAAAAGTTACTTATAGAGTACATACAAAAACTAGCAGGTCCACTGAGGATGTGTAAAATGAAGGGTGACATTTGTAGAGGGTTCCCACAGGTCATCCACCGTTTGTGTCTTTCAGCTCATTGTTTTCATTCCACCTTCTCAGCAGGATGAGGCAGCTGCTATCAGCGGGGGAAAAAAACAGCTCTGAAACTCACGACTACACACACCAAACTGCTGACGGGCAAAGTGAAACTACATCGTGGCGAACACAGTGGAACATTCAAAAGACAGATACGTCCATCAGGAGTTGGTGGAGATGACAGCAAATGCTATAGAAGGAGGGAGTTGAGTATTGGACCCAGGAGGCTCTCCAAATAATGGTCCTCCATTTGCTATCACATCTGCTTTTGTGTTACATGCTGATAGCAGACTATATGTAGCCTTTTTTTTTAATAATATGTAGCCTATACATTAAACTGATTTAACTTGTATACATGCTTTCAACGCACCATGTCATACTTTGCTACACTTCAGTGCTACGCATGTAACCTTGTTTGGATTCATTCATATTTTATCACAGGACATATGAGTTGTGGGGGGTTGTGCCCACTCTATACAACAAGAACAACAAACAAGGACTACTTTTTTTTTATCTGTATGCTTATGAAGAGGAACGTGCATCATCTATTTGTCATCATATAAGAATAAGTGTAAAATAGTACGATTTTAAGCTTCATCCTGTAAGTGATACAGAGCTAACTTTATGTGTCAATCTGTGACAGGGTTAGCCATTTCCCACTGTGCACATCCATGCTAATGATGTAGCTACAATAGGCCTGTATGCATGTTATGTTGCCATGATGTTTATCAGATTAGTGACTGAGCTGTTGTCTGCAAGTCACTGTGGACTCATGCAAGCTTATCTGGTGTGAAGACATCTTGTTTGTGTTATTTCATTACGTCTCAAACATCTGCTCTGAATCTGATAGGCTAACAGTTAGCATGCATTGTAACGTAGCAGTAACCTACACCCACTTATTAACCTGAGGACTCACGACTGACACCCCAGGGTCACACAAATCAGCCCATCAGCGCGACTACAATTAACCTTAGATAGATGGTGAGTTTGCAGGGAACCTACCAATCAGACTATTGATTTCTAATAGAGGAGCTCTTCCTCGGGGTGATGTGGGCAGCTACCTTTTAGCTTATTAGCTATTGAATTATATGATGGAGGTCATAGTATCAGCCATCAGTATTAATGCTTTGTCTACAGAATTCGCTATATATACTGCAGTATTTGCTAAAGCTACAACACTAAAGGGTTTGGTTCATGTTTTGAAGAAATGATAAAAATGTAAAATGGACTTGAAATTTGAATAAAACTACATGGGATTCAGCTGCTTTTCAGCGCTTTCCCGTGAATTTTCATGTCACATTAGCAGAAGTGTTTCCAGACCTTTCCTTGTAGTAATATGACTCTGTTTACTGTAAACTCAAGTGAAGTGGGTCCCTTTGTAGAAAGAGGCACAGCTGTTTTGGTAGTTGGGAACATCAACTTTGCATGAAAAATCATCAATCTTGAAAAAAAGGATAAATAAACCCGAGGCTTTTTTTGTGGAATTATAGGTCAAATAAAATCAGCAGTTTCAGTGACATTTGTAAAGGTTTGGCTTGAAATGTGGGCAATTACATCCTTATAATAAGGATAAGGATAAAAAATACGTCCCATCTTGCCTACATATGCAGAAAGATCTAGTGAGGGGTAGGGCAGGCTTTTATTTTGAAAAGAAAACTGAAACAAAATGTGAATCTTAAATCCAACAACAAGAATATACCTGCAGAAAATCATAACACTGATGACACTGTATATGCCAACAAACCACTCACACCATAAGCTACATATAAACACACTACACAGTGGTATGCTAAACCTGCACCTTCCCCTCAGCCATTTACCACTGATTTATTTACTGTAGTGACCCAGCAGTTGTTGCAGTTGTCTTTGTGTGTGTGCAAGAGAGAGAGAGAGAAAGAGAGAGGTTTGGTTTTATTATCCCCTCAAACAAGCCTAATCATTGCTTGCTTGCATTGCTTGAGGGTCGACGTGAATCTGGTACCAGATCTGAGAGAAAGAAAATGCTCATCTGAACCAGTTTCAACACAAAAATCTCCTGTTTCATCAATGAGCAGCTCCATCACTGCTGGGAGGTAGATACAGTATACAGCAGTGAGGACCTCTGGCTGCCTTTCAGTTGCTTTATCCATTGTCATAAATAAATCTTTCATAGCAGCCACAGTGGATGAGCTACAGTTCCTCTGTGTCATGCCCATAAAGCCCAGACTGAAGTCAGCTGGAAAAGAATTGCCTGGAGAGCCTTGATGGTACCTGGCTGCCTGATGTGGCTCGCACTCATCACAAGACGCAGCGCTGCGCTCATATAGTGTCACACCAGGAGAATGAAAAGCTGCTGTCTGCTGCCTGCCTCATTTAATGTCTTATGTGCCAGGTTTACAGAAACAGTAAAGTCGATGTGCAACATTTTCAAAGGTTGAAATAATATTTAGTCTCCAGATTTCCCCTTATGGAAAGAAAACCATACTGATCCACTGTGTCTGATTCACGCAACATTAAAGCCCAGTCAAACTCAGCCACAGGGTCCGGACGCACTGATGTGCACATGCACTCCACGCCCCTCCTCCTCCTCCCTCCCCGAGAGCAATGCACTTTAGCGCAAAAGGATGGAGGACCTGCAGAATTGCGCAAACGAGGCTTCTCAATGCGCATTTAGGCGACCGGTTCATTCAGCCCCTGCAAGGATTACCATCACTAAAGGAGGAATTCAGCCCGGACTGCGCATGTTTGTCACCCAACTTCCACATCGAAAGCCTATAAAAGGTGCGAGCGTGGTTATCTGAACGTGCTCTGCATCCGTAATGATGATTCCTCTAGAAATAAGCGAGGCAGGCGGTGAGACTTCAACATTAGGAGAGAAGAGGAGGGTGGGAGTGAAGAGCAAAGAAAAAAGAAAGAAAGAAAGAAAGAAAGAAAGAAAAAACAGCCCCTGGAGCGAGAGGAAGCAGCCTCCGGAGTCTGGCTGCTCATTTTAATGAAAAACAAATGGCAAACACACCTTCCACCGCACCCAGCGGTTTCTAAAACCCGGTCCTCCCTCCTCTCAATGAGCCTCCAAATGACAGAGGAGGAAAGGCGCAGTGTGGAGAGCGTGGATGATGTGAGAGGAAACATCGTCTCCACACATCGCATCCAAACCCTTCCGACGCATGGTGCCTTCACGTCTCCAAATGGGGCTCCGCGAGGCGACACTGTCCTCCCCCCCACACACATACACCTTCCCATCCCATTCACTTCTCCCGTCTTCCTCCAACTAAACTTGCCGTCAGCCACACAATGCCCGGCAGAGCAGAGGCACAGACCCCCAGCGTCCCCCCCATCAATCCCATCATTCTCCGCACAAAGAAAACTGCAGATTATCCTACCTTATCTATCCAGAGAGGGTCCACAGCGTTTCGTAGTAAAAGCAGCACTGTAGCTCTACTCGTAATAGTAGCAGTACAAGGAGTAAGAAGGAGGTGGAGGAGTAGCCTAGGAGAGGTAAGCCAGCAGTGGGGAATGGTAATGGAGACGAAGGGAGCTCTTATACGCCAGCCAAGACGGCGTATCCACCGAGCGAGACGCACAGAAGGAGGGGAGAGGAGTCCGGATTCCCATGCACTGACAGTTTTTTTTTTTTTTTATTTGTTGCTGTTTGTCTGCACTTGCCTACTCTTCGTTTCCATGCGGCGCGACCCGAGCGACCTGTATGATCGGATGACCGGAGCGGCGCTTCATCAGCAAACCCGCATTTGTTGGGACGAGGCGCGCAGCACGGCGGACTTCTTCCTCATTCTTCCCTTCCCGGTCCCCCCTCTCGCTCCGTGCAAGCGCAAGAGCAGAGAGAGAGAGAGAGAGAGAGAGCGAGTGTGTGTGTGTCTCTTCCAATCTGTGTGTGTGTATGTGTGTGTGTGTGTGAGAGAGAGAGAGAGCAGGTCTCTCCGTCGGTCTGTTCCCTCACACAGCGATTGAGGATCCTCTCTCTCTCTCTCCTTCTCTTTCTGTCTTCATAAGAAAATAGATGTAGCTACAAGTTGAATGAAGATTTAAAGCCAAAATGTTATTTATTGCATATTCAGCTGATTCATTGTCTATGTTTTTTGTCCCTTTTTTTCAGATTGACTGGCAGGCGTCCATTAAAACTTTCAACTGGGACAGAACCACCATCCTCAATCATGAGGTCAGACCATGGAAAAAACATCAACTCAACAAATCATCAACAACAAAAACAACAACAACAGGTATTTACAGTGCTACATAATAAAAGTGATAAATATAGAGAAAACTTTGAATAAAGAGTGAGTGTTTTGGAATAAACTCTTAAGAGTCCATGGACTCATTGACCTTTGTTCTCAAACTCAGCTTCAATAAACATCAGCAAGAGGAAGTAGTTTTTCAAAATGTGGAAGAAACACTTCGACATCCCATATGAAACTATAAGACTTGAACTGACAACAACAGGTTCAGCTACATTCATATATGAGTCCCTGTTGTCTGGTGGTAACACAATCACAGCTGTGCTAATATAAAACAACATGCAACTGATAGAACAGGCAAGAAACCACCACTTCATCTAGTGGCTCCCTTTTTTTGGTCCATCTACATCAGCATCAGCTCTAATTAAACTAATGCTGAATGCTAAAAGGGTTCATTGTGAGGGGAGGCAGAGAAGGACACAGAAAGTGAACTGAAAGATGTGATGTACTTTTGACAATCTGATGTCAAGTGTCATAACAAGAGAAAATACTGATGACTTTCATCAGATAGAAACTGGCACTAGTTAGAATAAATGTAGGCCTATGAAAAACCCACATTACACCAGGGACCATATCTACAATGTACGCAACATCATTTTCCACAGATCTGATACTGAGAGTGAAAAGACTCATATTGAAATTGCCATTTATAAAATGTCGTGGTTACACCCACATTATGGCTAAATTAACAATTAACACACAACTGGTGCTGGGAAACTAAAAATCAATATTTCAATCAAAATGCTGTGAGATCTCTGTCTTATTGCTAAGTGTTGTGCACTTTAAGCCAATGGGGGGCAGTATACATATTTTACAGTGCTGCTGATATTGTAAGAAATAAAATCAATGATGTCTATCGCTTAATTAAGTAAATGATGACTGTTATCATCATATTAAAGTTTCAGCTGGTGCCATGGATCATCGAGTATCATGTGCCTTCTTTCAATGTTTTTTATGAATATTCATAATTCTATTTTTGCACTGGTAAAATAAGTGAAATGCCATCAACAAATGTTGGTTTCATCATTTAAGGGAATGTGACAGAAGCATTTTGTGGAGCAGTGAGCTGTCACGGGACAAGATTCAAGTACACTGACACCTAAACAAATGACCAACCAGAGAAACTCGCCAGGAATCTGTAGAATTTATTATCTCCGACATTGTGAGTCGACACAAAGGTTACGCTTTCACAATCCAGGTGACTCATAGCTCACCTGGTAGAGTTCAAGACCATCGTGTTAAGCACTAATGCTCAAATTGTTGGAAATTTTCCAGGTAGACCAGGGAAATGAATCCAAGACGCTAAGCCAACATTAGCAACACAGGCCAGAACAAGAGGAATGCCTCATTGTACGTAAAACAAAATGAACAGTCTTGCAAAACGTGAAGCCTGGCCCTCTGTGTGATATTCAAGGGGTTAATTGTGAATGAGGAGCAGCTGGGTAGGCAGGTAACTGGGTCAGGTGATCTCTGCAGGGGGGGGGGGGCTCCACCAGGGCAAGAAGAAGGCAGATGAGGCAGGACAGGGAACAGGAAATTACAGACCAGACACACCAGGAGCCTGAGACTGAGCAGGGAGGAGGGAGGGGAGGAGGCATCACCTCCACCAGACGAGCCAGGAAACTGAGGATGGTCTAGGGAACAATTTAGCCAAGAGAAACATTCAAAAGGCTGGTCATGTTTGTAACTGGGGAGGCAGCCTGTGTAACATGTAGCAGGTGGACAGCCCATTCTTGCTGCCAAGGGTTGTAAATGGGAGCACAGGTACTGGGGGACTGTAGTCAAGTGGATTCCCTGAGCACAGATGAAATGGGAACACTGGTTCAGGAGACGGTAATGGAGTCTGGAGAAGCTGCTTTTCAGGTGTGCCAGCAGGTTTGCAAAGGTGAGTCACTGAACCAGAAACGATCATAGGGGAAGGAAACAGGCTGAACTACGTCTGAGGGCTAAGAAGCATTTGAGGAAAGTCCATGGGGAGCATGCCAACAATGAAAGGACAGAGATTAAAGCAAAGATTTAAGGGGTGATGATCTGGTAGATGGATAGAGTCACACGACTTGGGCAGCAAAGGAAAACAAATTGGAGTGGAAATGGAAAAGTCAAGATCGACAGATGCAGGGTGATGCAGGAGCCAAAACAGAGGCGAATTCTGCTGGGTAAAATGGCACCGACAACAGTGACACCGGGGGAAACTCTAAAACAGAGGATATATTAAAGCCTGATGGACTAAAATAGACGCAGGCAGTGAAACAGAAAAGACGAGCGCTCAAAAAGACACGGGCTAAGAGGCTGCTATAAACTCCTGCTGAGATTCAAGCTCAGATAGATAAACAGGTGCAGCCAGACAAACAAAAACAGATGCAACTTCCGCCGTAGAAGCAGAGAAGAGGGAGTCAGTGGGAAGGTTAGCAGATTGAGGGAATTACAAACTAGATGTCAGAGGAGCAGGGGGGTATGCATTAATGAAACAACAGCTGGAGGACTGGGCAGCAGAGAAACTGATAGAGAGGCAGACAGAGGCTGGAGGTGAGTGGGCCGGTTGAGCAAACAGGGGAAGACCGGACCAGATGACTGCAGGAGTGGCCGGGCAGCGGAGGGGACTGTCACTGTCAGACCCAGAAAACCAGAGTGAGCGCTCTTTGATCTATAGAGGCCATTAGCTGATATCCCAGAGAGATGAGAAGTCAACATCCCACAAAGTCCTCCTCCTGCTCTCCAGCTGATTGAGGCTGTGGGATGAGGAAAACACAGAGGATCTGACACAAGGACGGCAGTAGCTGTGACGTCGTGAACACAAACACTCTGTTCAACCAATGAATCAATAGCCAATTGGATGAACAGATGCATATGTGATTTTTTTTTTTGGTCTTATCAGGAAGAGGGAGCATATAGATAGTGGGCCTTGACTTGAATCTTGTGGTGATAGAGTTTGAAACGTTTCAATTGAGAAAATGCTAATGTGCGTTTTCCAATGTTCATGAAGAGTTCATCCCAGTATGAAATGTCAAACTTTCACCGGTGCACCATGTGGCAGAAATATGATTCATTCTGCTTCAATGAATAATTGTCCTACAATCCAAAATAATGGGAGAACACAGAGTGGAAACTAACATGTAGACTTTAGACTGTCAGCCCAAGTAAGGTTTTATTTCTCCTGCAGGAGTTTTTAAACAGACTTTGAAGGCACAAAGGAATTACATCTAGAGGATATAGAAAAACAATGTGGTACCTGTTGACTGATCTGCAAGAATTTAGGTTTTATTATGTCTTTATATGGTGGATTTTCGATGACCACAGCATGAAATGTTGGAAAAACTCACACACACTGTTAATTTTTATCACATTTGACCCTATTCAGTGATGTAAATCATTTTTTGGTATAAGTGAAAGTACAATTAAAAAGAAAATAGTTTAACTTTCACCATAGTTAATGTTATGCTTTCAGTTAATGATCCCATTATTCTCTTATAGACCTGGCTTCAGTTCTGTTATGATAATAAAGTATCTTAAGTAAAATTGGATTGAAATAGAGAGGAGAGGGGGAGGGGGAGATAAGAGAGAGCCCTCTGCAGGTGTGAAGCCGACACAGGGAGGTAAAAAGCTTCAGCCCGTTCATTCATAATTCAGAGGAGCTGCACTCCGGGGTGCCACCTTAGAGCATCGGCCATTCTCACACCTGTCAATCATACCATGCTACTAATACTGTAGGAGCCCAGCAGAAGCTCTGCAGGTGAAATGATAATAACTTAATGTGTGCATTGAGCAAAAATGATACGACCGGGACACAAGAGATCAAACAGACTTAATAGGAAAAAATCTATTTTGTTGTGTCATATTCCCAGTATACATGAAGCTATTAGTATTGTCGATGCAGCAGCTGTTTTGCAAAGAATCACAATAAAGTCAAAGTGTTTTTTAAGAGAACACTTTTATAATAGCTGGTAACATAGGTTGGGATAAGACAAATGGTTTGAGGTGTTTTGTGGTTTTCAGGGTGAATTTCCTCATTATGAACGCTCCTTTGTGAAAACAGGCTGTGAAGTGTGTGGCGTCTCTACAGGGATGCACTTTATTAGACTGTCACCATCATTATCATAATAGCAGACTGCTGTTTTGAAACAGGATAATTTACATTCGAGTATAATTTGGATGTGGCAGGGTAAAATATGGGAAAGACCTTCCGCTAAAGATGACAATTTATCATGCAGTTACAAAGGCAGTACACACACACACACACACACACACACACACACACACACGTACACACACTTACACAAAACACACAAAGGGATAAGAATGGGAAAGTCACACACTCATTTAAAGGGCTTCCTCTATACACATACACACACACACAACACACACACAACACACAATTTTAATATCACAATGCTGACTAACCTAACCTAATGCTTAAAAAGCCAGAGGGGAAAACATCTGCAGTGTTAAGACATTGTCCCTCAGGAGCAGCTTACAGCTCAGATTAAACTTCAGTCCAGTGGTTCCTCTGGACACCCACAGCTGCGGTAAAAAGCCACTAATGGACTTGTTACTCAAACTACAGACTTAAAGTAGACAACTATTACATAACACATTACATAAAGTGTTTATAAGTGGACAGTTAAAACTTAAATTACCATCACAGCAAAAAGTAGAGAGCTATGTGTACTGTGTAGCTCACTCTACTTGGCCATGGTTTATAACCAGATCCAAATCATCTTTACACCTCTCACCTGCAGCTCCACAGTGATCACAGGAAGCTGAGGTGACAGGGGAAGGTGACAAATAAAGAAAAAGACAATTTGACCTCTAGTCATTTTAACACGACATGGACCTGACCAGTCTCTGTGGAAAGTTAGCACGACTTTGAAAATTTACTCAAGTCGAGGGCCGTGACACTTCTCCTCATAAACGGAAATTCGCCACCTGACCTGTCTAACCAGAACTTTCCTATTATTTGGCCATTTGCTGTCGCTTTATGGTCTAAACGTTTATTCCAGAGTTTCCACATTCTCAAGGAAAGTTTGAATATTTGTATTTCCTCTTATGAAAACACATTTTTAAAGAACCTCTGTAACAAAACACCGGCTTGAAAGTCTCTGCAATACAGACCTTCGAAAGCCCGTCATTAAGACCAAGGTCTGGACCATCTATTGCTCTCCTCTGGTTTCCTTTCCTGCTGTGTTGACTGTGTTTGCTGGGCATGCAAATGCACATACATGGACTGAGGCTGCCAACTGGAAATCCACACCTTAATGATAACATTTGCATAATATTATCACATGAAGGTAACAGCAGTGAGAGAGAGTGTATTCTCTAGTGTTGTGATTGACAGTAACTTGAATCCAGAATTGAAATGTAGTTTTTCAGTTTATGTCTGTGGTTTGTGTTTATAAAGAGACGTGAATGATTGATTATGAGGTAATATAGGTATTTTCCAATCATCTCTGGCTCATTTAAATGATGCCGGAAAAGCACGTGTGTCAACACTGTGGAAACCCGCCAGGCTCAGTGAAGCTGGGAACGAGCAGCCATTGATAGATACATATATCAACTGTATGTGTCATGTGATCTCCATGTATGACACACACACACACACACACACACAAACCCTAAGGCCGTACCAGCAAACCCACAACACACAGTTATGTGGAGGCCACTGATTGTTTACACGCTGCTGAATTTGTCTTTATGTCAGCTCATATTTGCATGGAGACGGTCATATCTTTGCACATGCGAGTGTGCATGTGAACATGCACACACAAAGTGCATGTGCAAACACAAACACGCACAGGTTGGCTGGGGTAGATTGGAGGTGAGTAATGTTGCCAAAGGGGACATCTACAAATGCAGCGCTGAGTCACTCAGCATACAGTATATCTCTGTCACATGCCGTCTACCTCTCTCCCTCTCCATCCACTTCACCACCCTCTGCATCTCTCGCTCTCTCTCTCAGTCCAGACAGAATCAGGGGAGTTCGTTCTCTATCACATAGTGTGTAACATGTCTGACATGTTCATCCAACTCTGACCCTGTCTTACACCTTCTACCACCTTTTCTCTGGTGAATTTGTGTGTTTGTGGCATTGATGCACATTTAATGACAGAATAAAACAGTCATCCATTTTTTTTAAATGAGCCAGTGTCCTTCAAAATGTCCATGTGTGTCCTCAATAAAAAAAAAAAGTGACTATATGAAGGCAGCTAAATGGAGACAGTGACCGCAGGACATTGGCATTTCACCAGGTTAATAATGATGTCACAGTCATGACTGAGGGATTTAGTTTGTGCCTCAGGTTATTATCACTTGAGCTACATTATCAATTTAATCAAAATGCCTTGATTAGTCAGTTCAAAACTGGAAAAAAGCTGCTCTCTGCTGCTCATAGTACCATCAGGTGAATACGACCCTAATGGACCCTGATATAATGGAGCCGAGTGTCTCTTATGCCCAAAATACAGAGAACCACCTGTCACATGAGGGGGAAAAAAAGGAAAACAGGAAAAAAAGGGTTCAACTTAGAGGGGACCTATTATGTTCATTTCCAGCTTGGTATTTTTATTCTGGGAACTCAAGCTTTGCCCGTTACACAACCCCTGAGCTGAAACAGTGAATAATAGCTCCGTGCTCTCAGATGCTGCCCCACCCCCAACCTGCTCATGCTCATGTGTATCCATGGTGTTGGACCAATGGATTGACTCTACAAGTCTCTGGACTCTACTGCAGAGAAGAGCACCACTCTTCTCCATCTGTGGATTTATGATGGTGATGGGGAGCATCATTCAAAATCTCTCATAGATGTTCAGTGTGTTGAGGTCTGGTAACGCTGGAGGCCACAGTGTATGATTCACAGGTTTTTCCTTTGATTTGTTTGTAACCCGTTTGTATTTATAGATGGATTAACAATGCATGTGAATTAATAGGAACAGGAATTAACTGGAACTAACAGGAAATCACTGTTCATTTCCAGTTTCCCACCAGTCTGGCTGTTTGTTTTGTTTGCGTATCACTGAATCAAATGTTCAGTGTATAGGTGTAACTGGACAGGAAACACTTGTCACTTGTTGTTTTGAAGCCAACAACAAGATAGATCACAAGATGCTAGATAGATCACACTGTGAAAGTGGACACAGCAGCCAAGACAAGTGTCAGATAAATCATTAAAAACATGACCAGTGTTCCTGTGTGGTGATTCGCCCCCGCTCCTTAAAAAAAGCCACCTATAGAGCACTTTTTCATGTGCGACATGATTGCGTTTCCCCTCCTGCTGCGGTGGCTGTTGCACCTGTTCAGAGGCAGGTTGATTGGCTCAAGACAGGTGCAAAACCTGCCCACGCACTGACACTGTGGCACCGGTGTCACGTTGTCTTAGTATAGCCACAGAATAAAAAAATACCCCAACTCCTCAACTCGAGGAGGTACTGTAAAACACAAGTGACTGGACTGTAGCTTGGATTGAAAATGTTTGGAAAGTTCATTAAACTATTGTTTAATTGTATTGTATTTAGATTTGCTGCTGTTATAACTTATTTTCTGCATCGACATACAGTGGCCCCTGAGAGCTCAATGTTTGATTCTCAGGGCCACCGTAGTTTAATGACAATAAATGTTTGAGAAGCTCTGGCTACATCACATGAAAAACAAAAAAAGAGAATCAAAGTTAAAGTTTAAATGAAAGTAATAGATGGAAATTCATAGGAAAAATGAGCAGGTCTGTTGAAAGGTTGTCCTTGTTGAGTGGTGCAGCTCCTGCAGGGCAGCGATGATCAGTCTGCCGAACTGGATTAGTCTGAAATGTCAGGAGAGGAAAACTGTAACAGAGGTGAAATGAAAGAGGGGAGAGAATCAGACATCAGCTGTGAGGAGAGACCAGCCTGCAGTCTGCTGTGTCCTTACACACAGACACACACACACACACACACACACACACACACACACAACACAACACAAACGTGCACGTGTACAAAAGCATAGGCTACACTCATCCTTTCTTTTTTCTCTCTAAACAGGGAATCAGTTTGCCTGCTGACATCTCAACATATTTTTCACCCTGGACACAGGCCACACACACACACACACACACAGACTGATCAACCAAAACATTAAACAAGGTGAATGGTTTTAATTTTGTGACTGATCTGTATATTTTTTTGAGTCGAGCCATGAAGGCTCGTGAGATAATTGAAACTATAAATTAAGTTTCAAATCAGATTAGTAACGACTCAGACTGAGCTCTTAAACAGGACATCAAATAGCCACAACAATAAAAACAGCTGTTTCTATGACTGTTTTGACTCATCAGTCTATAAAAGCATGCGTGTGATATATGACTCTGCAGTTTGAGGACTTTGTAACAGCACTGCAGTAACTGGGGCGTAAATGGCGTCTAAACACACTGTGTGTTGTTTCAGACGTGAACCGTGACCTTTTTGATGATTAAATTTTTACTGGCTATATTAGACCTCAGGGGAAAGACAGTTACGCAATACACACACACACACTTGCCCTCTTTCCTTTACGTCTACTGGAGCCAACATTACAGGTTCAACCAACAAAGGGTCAAGGTTTATTCCTTCTGAAGAAACACAGACGTGTTTACTCACTGCATATGTGTGTGTGTCCCTCTTTAAACTGTGATACACTCACTGGACACAGACAATGACTGACTGAAGATCGATAAAAAAAAGATGATTTTCGATCAATAAGGGGACATGACTTACACAGAGTTAGCAGATCTCATGATTAAGATTCAGGGAGAGAGATACATGTCAGCTTTTGTTTACAACCAAAAGAACACTCACATCCTTGAACAGTGGACACCTGAAGCTACTTAAAGACTGAACCCACATTGAACCTCCAGACCTTTCTGATAACCACTATGATCATTAACAGAATGAGGGCAACACATGTATTGCTAATGATGCAATCAGAAAAGAAACTACAAACTAAATGAATGTTTAAGTAATGACTTCACTTATACATTTTGTAGTAAAACAATAAACCAGCCACTTAATATTGCATTTCTTTAACAACACACTTCCAAATAATGATGGTAGGAGGATATAGTGTGTGTGGTGTGCCATAACCTTTAACTTTCTGTACTTAAAAAAAAGAAAAAAAAATATGACTGTAAAGACTCTGGAGCAGCGAGTCAGGCGTTTGTGCTCCAACTCCTTTTTGTTATATAATGAAAAGGTCCTTGGCCGACCCAATAACGTGAAGCAGAAACACATCATGTAACTGACAAAAACATTTGAAATCAGGGAGAGAGAGAGATATAGAAATGGACGGTTCTCACAGAGGACGATAGGTGTGAAAGGCAGATGATATTACTCTCAACAAGGCCGTCATTAGCAGTGACAGGAAGAAAAATAAATCCACTGACGGAAAATGAAATGATACGAACACAAGCATTCACCTCTGAGGCGAGACAGTTCACCAGTTCCCTCTCTTCTACATGTAATAACACACGGGCTTCATAACAAATGTAATCATCATATTGAAAGTCACACTTCTATATGTGTTTAGCTCCTAATAAACCTTCCTGCACTGACTTAACCGTATCTGTCTTTCATATTTTTACCACATTAATTTGGGACTGCGCTGACGTCAGGAAGAACAATCACATCTCTATCTATCTGTGTCCCCCCCCCCTCTCTCACCTGCAGCCACTCCTCGGTTATTGGGGACAGCTTAAAATAAGGGAACTATTTTGGAGGGGAGGGAGAGCTGGGGGTGGGGGCTGAGCTAAAAAATAGCCATTGGCTTCTCTCTTCTGTTTTGTTTTTTTCCTCTCTTCCTCCTTCTCTCTCGTCTCTCTCTCTCTCTCTCTCTCTCTCTCTCCTTCTCTCTCACTCTCTCTCCTGTCCTCTCCTTTCCAGTTGCCCTGGGCATCAGTGAAAAACAGAGCAGTGCAAAATAAAATAGTACTCACTGGGGCAGGACGACACACAGTGTAGCCCGCTGCATCCCATTACATTACAACTCTGCATTACAGTAAACTAAAGTCAAGCAGAGGCGATTTCATTAGCTACAGTGCAGTTGGTGATTGTGAGGGGAAGTGAAGGAGAAGGAGAAGTGAAGGAGACACAAACAGAGCACACGAAACATAATATCAATGCAACGTGTAAATGGAGTATGAATATCTTCGCTCATGCTGTTTAACAAACTATCAAACATTTGAAAGCTTGTGGTTCCCACTGACTCCACACTGTGCATGGATGAGTCATTTACACATTTTTATATATATTTATAGGGTTGCAAAGCGGCGGAAAATTTCCAAAGTTTCTGGAAATTTACTGGGAATTTTCCAAAATTTTCCGAAAATTTCCCAGACATTTTGCAACCCTATATATTTACAGCTCATCACAGGTCATGTGATTGGCTGACTGTTATTTGACTGATCAAATAAGGCGATGAGTTTGTAGAGACATGACAAAGTCAGAGAAGTACTGCTGACAGCTCCTTTTTTAAGCCTCGGTGCATTTCTCTGTGGACTGAGCACTTTGATACTTTCACAGGATTAATATAAAACCTGACTGATTTGACCCACCTTTATGCAATATTACAAAAATCAAATCACTCACTACACTGCAACAGCTTCACAAAACTATGCAGTTGAACACTATTAATTGTTAACTGAGAACATTGTGATGTTGGTTCAGTAATATAATTTCAAAACATCTCATTTAATGTACATCATTTATGTCCTTTTCTGCATTAACGAGCCATTGTTAATTCAGTATGTGCTGCAATAGTTGTGTCATAATTTGGTTTTGCCCTAAGGCTGCAAAACTACAACAACTGACAGAGCACAGCTGCAGTGATCCTCAAATCAAAGCAGCCTGACTGAAAGGAGCTTATGGATCAGGACCAACCTACATTTTTATAGTTTATCTGTGTTTTTTCCAATAAAACCAATCATGAAAAAAAAAAAAAAAAAACGGTACCAGGGGAAAAAAAACTCAACAGAGCAAAGCAGATGCGAGGGAGAGAGGAACAGAGGAGAAAAAGGGAGATAAAAGATTGATGCAGTGCAGGTGCAGTGCAGCCCAGTTAACAATAGAGCTGATACAGGACGAAGAAATGAAACACACCTCAGCTACATGAAAAGCCTGTTAGAAGTCAAACTCAAACTGGGTTTGTTTGCTGTGGATTAATGAGGGAGCTGTGGAAAGAAAGAAAGAAAGAAAGAAAGAAAGAAAGAAAGAAAGAAAGAACGAAAGAACGAACGAACGAAATGTAGGGCTGAAATGACAAATCAATAGAGAGAAAGTGAGGATGAAATAAAACAGTTTAATAACACAGAGGAGGGTGAGAAACAAGGGCGGAAAGTGTCAGAGTGGAGGATTGAAGATACAATGAAGGTAAAAAGCAACAGAGCAATGAAAGAAAAGGGAGAAAGTGATGGAGGAGATGTGAGAATGGAGGAAGGGAAGCGGAAAAAAGGCATTATGGGTAGTTTATGACTGTCTTTCCTTCACTTGCACAGTAAAGACAAAGATGTCTGGAACAAAGAGCAAATATAACAGAAATCTATTATGTCTCCGCTGGCGACGGACGCTTTTCCAAAAACAAGGTTCAAAACACATGATAAAATGTTCAACAGTCTGGTCTCCTGCGTTTTCTCTTCCTCTCCATTCGTCACCTTTTCTTCCTTCTTTTTATCTAAACTTTGCATCTACCCCCCTTTGTATATTCTCCTTTCTTTTCCTCTCCACTGTTTTTTTTCCCCTCTATAATCTCCTCCCTTATCTTTCTCCCCTCCCTCCCCCTCCTGCCTCCTCTTTTGCTGTCATCTTCCATCTCTCCTTCTTTCCTGCCTGCACTCATTCTCTCTTTCCTCTTCCTCACTTCTCCTTCCTCTCTAACATTTCCCTCTGCTCTTATCTCACCAAACATTAACCCCCCCCCCACCTCACCTCTCCACCCTCCTCCCCTCTCCCTCCTACACTTTATATTTTTTCTCCTCACTTCATCTTTCCATTTCCACCTTTTCCACAGCTTTTTTTTAAATTTCCTTTCTCCCCCTCTCTTTCTCATTTTCTCTCTCCCCTTCAGCCCTCCCCCTTAAGATCCAAAGCTTTGTTCAGAGCCTGCACTACAAACAAGGTTGACATTTACACAAGTGCTAATCGCAGTGGACACGTCTCTGTAATGTTTCCGGTCAATCTGAACTCACACGCACACACACAGAGACACACACACACACTCCCTCACAGACACAAACACACACTGGGGTCAATTGCTGGCAATTAGGGATAGAGAGAGACACACAAAGGGAAACTGCATGTCTCTGTATTGTCTGTAGAACAAGTGTTATCTAGCACTGTAATGTGTTCTGCATTAGTTTAAATGAGTCACTGTGGTGGGATCTACTTTTCCTCCTAAAATGCTGCTGCACAGTTTGAACGTGCAAAGACAAGAACCAACAGAGTAAGACACCTGTGGTGTGAAAGTGATCCTAACGACCTATACGCTCCTGCAGACTTGTGAGACACATGACTGAGGACGTCATTAGAAACAAAAGTTTCAGTTTTGTTTCAGTTTAATTACTTACAGTAGATATTTTTAACAAGACCATGTAGAGAAATCATTAGCCTCATACAAGGAGATGCTTCATAAACCAGATCACTGGGTTTTCCATCTGCAGCCCCAGGGAAGATCGACACAAACAGAACGACTCATACAAGTCGAGCTGTTTGTTGTTTGGCGCTCACACAACATTTGGCCTGAACAGATCGGTCAACTAGATGAGCTGGAATATTATTAGCCATTTATTTGCTCGTGTCTATTTCTGTGTGAGAGGGAGGAGAGAAGCTGAAGTTCTCTGCTGAGCATGAAAAACAGCAGTTTTACCCTCAATAAGTTCAACTTACAAGTTTTTTTTTCCAAAGCTTTCAACCACATCTCACTGTGTTCCTCACTGAATAGTTTGCCCATTCGAAAGCTCTGTCTTTGTCTTTGTTAATCCCTCTGTACAGCCTCATTGCTGCAGGAGACCAATAGTGTAGCAGATTGTGGATTACTGTCTAGCTGTGGAGCACAAGGCAGAGTGGGTTGTCCAGTAATCAGAGGATTGACAGTACGATTCCCAGCTCCATCAGTCCAGTCTCTATGTCGGAGTGTGCTTGACCAATGTACTGAAGCCAAATTCAAAATTGCAAGTAAAAAAACAGTGCGACATGAATATGCAAATGTTACTTGAAATGTTAAGTGGTTGTTAAGACTAGAAAATCTCTATATACAGTCCACTTACAGCATAACACAGCTGCTTTTGTGCGAACAAAGCTCCAATTCTTTCCTAAATTGGTGAATAATCTGAGTCTTTCCATATATTGATCAAATCAGCCACTTATGCCCAGTGACTGCTCCATTGTCAGATTATAAAGCACCCACTTCTCTCAGTGTGATGCGCATTCATTGATTACAGACCTAAGCACTGTGACTTGGCATATCTCTCTCTGAAGAGAAATTTCTTATGTGTGCAGAATAGTAATCTCCGCCCTGTGGTGTAAGTGCGGTGTGACGACTCCTGCCACCAATCAGAACTTTTAATGGCCTCATTTAAATGTCATTCAAGACTTGAAAAAATAAAATAAAATGGTGTGCGTCCATCTTCTGGCAGCAAATTAATCATAATACCACCAGTGATTATTATTCTGCAGTTCTGGCAGGAGGAGGAGTGTGTGTGTGTGTGTGTGTGTGTGTGTGTGTGTGTGTGTGTGTGTGCGCAAAATGTGCGTCTAAAGGGGACTTGAGGAAGTGTGCACTATGGAAACCTGTGCAGAACATGACAAGTGTGAGACACACATTGTGCCATTATGGCTGGATGAGATGGAGGAAATCTTAAGTAGTTTGACATTTAAAAAGCAGAGGTAGGGGGTTGTTACTGTGGAGACGTGCCGAGCTACACTCCACAGTCAAATCACATTTTGCATGTTCTTTGAATACAGTCAATGGTGTGGTCTCCTCACTACAACTCTGTGTTTGTGTCTTGGAACAACATTCAAAGGAGGGGGTGGGGGCTCTGCAGACACAGTCACCACCACACATGAGTAGAAGCCCATAGGTGATGATTAAGCAGGATTTCTCTTGTATAAGTCTATATTTTTGTTTTGTTTGTTTTGTTTTTTTTGGTTGGGGGGGGCGGGGGTCCTGCAGACTGTACCTTTAATTTGCAAGATAATTGTCATCAAAATGTTTTGAATTTGAAAATTGATTTTGCAGCATTTTTGTGGATTTGCATGTGTTTTCTCACACATGTTGCTGTGTGCTGAACTCTCTGGGCCACCGTACCAGAGGCCTCTCTTAATTTGTTGAATCCATTACTGCTCACAATGAGAATAATATGATTAACAGTAATACAATACGGCCTGGGAGGCAGAGTCATAATTTTCACACTTAAGTGTCTCAGAAAAGACAAATTCATTAAGAGAAGCTTTTATTGAAGAATCAGAAATGCAGCGGTATTTTTAACCCATTACAATTGCAAACATGATGTGCTGCACTTCTTTCTCAGGAGAAAAATCAAACTGAAATGCATCCAGGGATGGTTTACTGCATGCCAAGAGGTTTTCCCCCAATTAATCATATTCACTCAGTCCACATCTGTCATGGTGAGGACAACCACAGTTAGCCACTGAGCAGTGCCAGGGTTTAGTATGTGAGAGGAGAGCTCTGCACAGTCACTGCTCTTTGCCATGTTAGCCAGTCACAGACTTAAATGAATCATCCTCCACAAAACAGTTTGTGGTCTTGATAAAATAAAAGGGTTTGTGTGTGTTTGAATGGAAGGTGGAATGATATGTTGAATGACTGCCACTGACTGATCTCGTAGTGAAACATATAGTGTGAAATGATGTATGTATGCCTGAGCCTGACAGGTTGTGTCTTTTTATTAAACAATTTGGAACTATTAATTTCATCATCCTCTGCCCAGCAGTGGGTGATGAACAAAGCGGCTGCAGATAAAAAAAAATAAAATAATAAAAAAGCTGCACAGTGAAGAGGGAAAAGCATTTCAAAAACATTTCATCTTTAGCAAAAACGCTGCTGGTGAACAAAGTAGTTTTTCAAAGTCTCATAGCAACAGTAAAGAGTCTTGACCAGCACTTTTCCAAGCTGCTGATGAACATGTTATGTAACAGGCGCTGCTACGTGCACGGGTTCTTACCTCTCAAGTATGTATTACATGTTCCTCCAAATGGATCTATTCACAGGCAATTGGCCCTGAAGCCCCTCATGCTCTCATATACATTTAAGTGTAAATATCAGAGATGGAACAAGAGTCCATTTCAAAGAGGAAGGTGGACTAAAGATCATTGAGATGTGTTGCAATTTTAACATCTGAGCTTTAATGCTTCCTGAGTGGCTTTGGATATTCATGCGTGGTGAGAGCAGTCACTACATATTACTACTGTATTCATATGCACATACATGACAACATCACAAACGCCTGTGTCAGGTCGCAAAAATCCACCAATGGAGTGCACTGTATTACCCAGCAGCTGCAGGTCGGCTGGGTGCATCAGAAAGCTGCTGGTTCAGTGTCCTAGCTGGGAACCCTATGTAGAAAAACCTGAACTATCTCTGCCTTTAAACTTGCAAATTTCAGTGCATTTGAAAATCTAAATGGTATTAAGTAAATTGACAGAGGGTACTTTTGTACGAGAGTCAAATTTCAATAAAAGCACAGATCCGTTTCCATTGTAGTGTGGTGCAACTTTTTTGTTTCCCCCAATAAAAAAGGTTTCCAGTTGAGTCATGTTTGGCATTTTTTTATTTGATGCACTCTCAACTGTAATTAGCTTATCTTGTATTTACACTCTCCAGATTCATAATCTTGTATTTAGTTGTCAGTAATTGAAACTTCCTGTTACTGAAATATAAAATGCCCTCATTTTCTTTCCTTTTTCTTATTCCAGCGTTACTGTATATTTCCCCAAGGCATATTTCGGTTTCATAATCATGCAGTTCAAACATTCTCAATATGTGTTGATTACAAAAATACATCTGTGAAGTTGATGTTTTGATCTCGTATCAGAGACACTGTGAGGTATGATGGAAGAGGAGGAGGACCAGTGTGTATGCTGCATTCAACTATAACAATAAATAATCATGGTCATTCTGTGCAGGTTTATGTTTTGAACACCACAGAACAATACGGCTCCTTTCCTTTCACTGGCCTTTTACAGTATGTGCATCACACACACATTATGTCCATCCAAACATGAAGCAATGAGCCATAAAGCACAGTCATTTACAGTGATAAAAGCACTCAGAGGTGCTGTCGGACACAGTGTGAACGGCTGTTACGCAGACACATTCTGCTGTTTACAGGGATACAATGTGATTTTAAATGAAGACTCTGCCAATCAGAGCCAGAGGAGACCAGCAGTTTCACCACAGGTTATTAAGCTGACACGTTTCTTCTGGACCACAGAATCAGACTCCAGGTGCAGGAGCATAGATTTCCATTTGTCCGCTTCACTGTCCTCATTTCAGCTGGTCCTTAACCTTGGCCGGGCTGCAGCACAGGTGAGCACACCAGCAGAACTCTAAAGTGCACTACATTATAGAATTAATTGTTGTAAATGTCACACAAGGGCCCGATCTTGCAAGGTGACCTGCGAGCACACTCAGCGGTTACATCTGCTGCAAGGTGCCCACTTAATATTTATTTTTCCAGTCAACACTTTGTGATGAAACTGTACTTGCAGATACTTTATTACAGACTTTTTCCCTTGTAAGGACGAGTTCCCTTCAAGTTTTCAACGTAGCTAATGTTTTGTTTAAACTACTGTATTACTTGACGTGCCATTTACATAGTGACTGCAGACATGTTTGAAATGAAGATATGGCAAACTCTCTGCTTCCACTGTTAAATCTAACTTGGATGCCTGACAAAGACTTCCTCCCACACACACACACACAGTCGAGCGCACAACTTAACTGCTCCTTGAGTCTCATATGGGTGTGCTGTCAGAGCTGCCAGAGTAGGTAGCACTTAAAGCTGTGCTTTCTTATAAAAGTCAGCTCATTTCTTGGCCACGCCCACAGGGATGCACGGGCCTAACTCCTCAAACATATTGAAATCACTGGCAGATTTTAAACGCATAGAAACAGCATTTGCAGTGAGTTAGGAGGCAGGAGGAGTTCACGCTAGTCTTCCAGGGTGCTGGAAAGTGAAAGTGAGTTCATGTCGTGCACAGACAGTGTTAGGTAACTCACAGTTGGAGCACTTTCAATGCTTAGATGGGCATGAAAGTCTCTTGGGTGAATCATCAGTACAAAAGAGCAACTGCAAAAGAACAACTGCTTTAGAGAATATCTGCCTTTTTGATGAGAGTCAAAACATACAAGACAGTGCTCTTTATAATCTAAGCAGATAAATAACTGTGACACTAATGGTGTCCTTTGTTATAAAACATTGAATCAAAGAGTTTTCATTCTATTACATGCTGCATTAATCACAAGTAACAGCTAAAGATTATGCACTTTTGCAACCTGCACCCTCATCCAACCTCATCTCTGGAGGATAGTCACAAAACACAATTTCTCAGAAACAATGATGAAATGATTCACACTAGTGGCTATAAACCTTTTTATTGCCACATGCTCTGGAAAGTTTATATGTTGAGAAAATGTGGGATTAAATTTAAACTTAAAGAAAGAAGAGTAGCTCCTCCCACTTCCAATTCACTCCACCCCTGTGATTTCAGGCACAAACAGACAGAAGCTGACCCTTTCGTGTAATGCATATTTTTCAACCGATTCATTATTGTGATGTGAAAAAAGGTCCCGATTTATCTTTTCAAGGCTTAAGGACACGGTTTCTTAGCTCATGGGGTTTTGTGACCCTGCACTGTGACCTGAAGCTGCAGACACTGCCCATTAATCGCAGGGAGGTTTGATCCCTGGCTCCTCCTGCTCTCAGGCTGAAGTGTCCTTGAGCAAGCTCAAGCTGCTCCTGATGGTTGGCCCAGCACCTCGCACTGCAGCCTGCTGCTATGAGTAAGTGTGTGTGACAGTGTGTTTGTGTGTGTGAATGAGAGGGCTATTGTGAAGCGCTTTGGATAAAAGCAATATAAAAATGTAGTCCATTCCATTTAATAGGGTGTGTATATCATCTTCAGTGGTGTTTATCTTGTATGCGCAGCATCCTGCTGAGCCACCAGAGCTCCAGCAGACTCCTCACCACTGCAGGCTGCAGTGCAGAGCTGTGTGCATGTGTGTTCATGCCCTCCACAGCTTCATACGATTTTTGCCGAATTTATTGTGACTGACAGGACATGTCCCTGCAGGAAACAGTGTAAGAGGCCGTACAACTGTGGGGTTAATGACCATAATAATTGGAAATGAGCCGAATGGATGAGGTTGACTTTACCAGCCGTTCGACTCGCTGCCTTTTCCTTTGTATCTCGTTCATCTGTTCCTCTCTCACTTTCACTTTCTTCCCAGCTCTCTCACCATTACACCCCTCCCTTTCTGTTTTGCAGTATTTCAGTGGAGATGCCCCACTTTTTAAAGCCGAAGAAGAGAGGGGAAAAAAGAGAGAGTGTGGCATAAAAAAAGTCAACTACCTTTTTATACACCTATAGAGGGAGAGCAAGCAATAGGCCTGCACAAAAGAGATCTAGTTTTTTTTGTAAACGTCACTTTTGATTGTACGACTGTATAAGAGTTTAAAACATGATTCACACTTTTCTTCTTCTCTGCTAAAAGCAGCAGCATGCAGGTGTGCTTTCAAGATAAAGACCTGGCCGTAAAGAGGAGGTGGCCTGTGACCGTGGGGAAGAAAGATGGATTGGCCTGGATGGGTTCAGATAGAGGGAGAAGACAGACTGCAGAACTTCTCTTCACCCCTGGCTACTACATTTTATTTTGAAGCCAGGCGAGCTGCATTTTTGGGTTCTTTTATTCAAGCTTGAAATTCCCTGTTCCTCTCTACCTCTCTTTCCTCCTTCTCTTCATTCTCCAGCTTTCTCACGTACACACACACACACACACACACAAAATCCAAACACACACACTCCTCCCTCAACCCAACACTCCTCAGTGTGCGGCCTCTGTGATGTTGCTGAGGATGCAGAAAGCAGCCGGCTGCTGCATCAGTCCCATGTTGTTACACCCACAGGCAACAAAAAACACTACAGAGCAAGTGAGTGAGCAACATGAAGAGAGAGAGGGAGAGAGACAGAGAGACAGAGAGAGCTGCCTTTCGAGCAAATTTTTTTTTAATTCTGCAAGTGAACAGGGGACAATAAGACAGACAGGGGAGGGAAGAACAACAACAACAACATGAAGAGAGTGGTAACGAGAAAGTTGACAAAAGGGACAGAGGATGATGATGTTGAAGAGCATCAGTGCAGGGGAGAGAGTGACAAAGGCAAAGAGAAGATGAAGAAGAGGGAAACGGAGGCATGATTCAGTCAGACACTTACATCATGAAACCTTTGTGTGGGTGTGTCATTGCAAATCTTGGAGACAAGAACACGTGTGACTCAGTGATTGTGCCCGTGTGTGTCTGTGTGTCATGGTCGGTAGTCACTTCTGACTTGATGTGTCTGACCTGTGGTCTGTTTTTGAACTCAGGTCTACAAAACACACACAGGCTTTAAAAACACACAACAGCAAAGACACTTTTTAACATTTTAGAGCATAAACACTGCCGACTTTATCTGTAGGCGAAACTGCATGCACATCACTGATTACTTTGGTTGTGTACATATTAAAATGTGTGCGTAGTTCATCACAACACCAGCTATGTTATTAGAGAATAAAATGCTAAGCTATGCACCTTTGCCATTTCATTTATTCTTTGCATTCCTAACACAGGGTAGGCAACTGGGTGACCAGCATATATGCATACAGTATAGCCACCAGCTGTATGACTACTGCAGCTGTTGATTAGCATTACTGCTAATAGGCAAACCAGCTAAATCCAATGCCATAACCTATGACTGTATATTATCATAAAGCATATTTTTCACTTGACAGTGCCACAGTTTGACATTATTACTGTTGTAGTCATATTCAACTCCACAACTCTTAGTGTGACACCAGGCAGAGAAACTGTGACTTCATTACAGCCGCCGCTAGAGCACATACTCTGCTGAAAGATATTAACAACACTGACTCACTTACTCCCATGAGAAGTGCTGTTAGATACTAAGACATGAAAAAACAGTGAAAAATGGTGAAAATCCCCAGCTGCAACATCACTATTTTTCCCCATGTGGAGCATAAATCCAACTAATGCAGGGGTTTGAAACAGCTGGATTTGGGGAGCAGAGCATTATGGATGTGTTCAAAGCAACGCCTGTCTCCTCTTGTTAGGATAGACCAGCCAGCTTCTTGATATGAATCACAGGACTGAGTGTGAAGTGCTGTAACAAAAATGGTCAGCACAGGCTTAAATTGCATCCTGAGGCTTTGGAGGAGACTGCGTTTGCTGAGTTTCAACCATACACAGTGTAAATCCGCCACTGTCCACACAATGCAGTGTGGTCAGTGATAACAGTGTGTGAGGTTTTGTTGTTGTTTTTTCCAGTGTAGAAAATAAATTGAATTGAATTCATGAAATCCCTATGAATATGATTTTCCACTGTAAAAGCCACACACAGACACACACACAACCTTCATCCCGGCAAACACAGGCTCACAGTGAAATGTACACTCAAGCTCACAGACAGTATAGACAAAACACATGCGGACACTACACATAAATACTTCACTGTCAAGAGAACATCACATTAGGCAGCGAGTTGCAGATTAGAAAATGAGCTTGTTCATCTGCCTGGAACATAAAAAGCCCTCTCTACATCTGCTTTCACATGGCCATGAAATCAGGCATCACTCCACATGAGGATCATTACCTTGGTCAGAAGGGGTTTTAATTGCAATTGTGTGCTTGTGTGTGTGTGTGTGTGCATGTGAATGTGAATCTGAAGTGCACTTTGCATATGTTTGTATGCTCACATTTACCTCTGCACAATATGCCTGCACGTGTTTATGTTTGTGTACACTATACGCCTGAACTAGATTGTGTTTGTTTGTCTACAGCTGGCAGGCAACTCCATGTTTGAGGCAAACCTCCCACCTTCACTCACCTACACTCTCTCTGCATAATAGCCACTGTGTTGTGTCCAAACAAACACACCACAACAGGATTATGGCCTTTTTTTTTTTTCCTAAAAGCCATTTCCGAAGCTTTTACCTTTCGTTGAAAAGAGAAAAACAAAAGGCTCATCTGCTATTTTTAAGAATTGAGATGTAGCAGTCATTTGAACACGTGAAGACTCTGGGAGCCTTTCACTGCTGCGGCGGTGGAAATCTGTGGGGGCAACGCTCCTGTGCGCTAACAAGCTGTAAATGATAACAGCAACATCACTTACTGTTACAGCTCTCGATTCAGAATCACTGTCTACACTATGGCAGGGATACGATGCATACATGACCTTGGCTTTCATGGTGACAACACTTAGCACTCATGAGGTGAACCTGATCTTTGTTGTCATGGCTACAATAATAAACACCCATGACTTGGGTCAGGTGTATCAGGTGCAAAAACAACTTGGTTAGACTTTTTTGGAAAAAAAATTATGGTTTGGGTTCAAGCTACTACTTTTGATGGCCATTGTTGCCATGGTTACCACTGCTCATGCTGACCCGTCCATCCATTCCAATCTCCAAATAACATAGACTTTGTTGTTGCTCCTTTGCTGGTGATATAATCACTACAGTCACTAGATGTCACATAGCAAAAAAGCGTAACCATGGGTCATAAGTTACCTGCTGATGAACTGTTTTTTTTTAATACTGTTGTGATTGCTGTTTAAAGACTAATTCTCATGTCATCATGTTAAGATATTTAAATAAACTTAGCCTTGGTATCTTTGCCCAATACAGTGAAAAAGAAGTTATTTCTTTCTTACAGAGAAGGAAGGAGTGAAGCAGTCAAATGCAGAAAAACTGAGAATTTATTATGCTCCAATATGAGTGCAACACTTTTTTTAGAAGCTCTTTTTGTAACCCTGCATAATGTAGTTCACTAATGAGCTCCGGGCATTGAAGTGATGCTGCTGCAGTAGGTAATTCGTTAGCCAGGCATGCCAAAATAAGTGCGTAATATTAGGTAAAGTAAACACTGTCAGATTTCTTTCACTTTTTCAGTGTTTTGGTTTCAGACATTATAACAGAAACAGTAGGACATCACTCTTATAACAGCTGTGGACTCCTCACTTTCTAATCTCTCAGTCTGCCATGCCTTGTCACAACAGTCACTGTTTTAGGGAGGTGGTTTATCTAACGGTCAGTCTGTATGCCAAAGTATGCCAGACATGGAGGTGAAGAACAAAAACAAACATCTTCACCTATCATCTTTCACACAAAACCCAAAACAGGACTTACAAGAGTCTCTGCAAGAGCCTGGAGATGCCAACATCAGCAGGGACTTAACACCGTGGCCTTGAAAAATAAACAGCCTTATCCTGGTGGTGAAGTCACAAAAATGATATTGTGTTCCCACACACACCTACATTACACTGAACTCACAATGAATCTGCAAAAGTATGCTTCGATCAGCTACAGTCAAACCCACAGCGCACGGTTATGTAACCAGTGTTCCTGAATGGTAATGTATGTGGAGGATTAAACAAAATGGAAAACAAGTGTGTTTCTCTAGATATACAAACAAACTCACGCACACACACACACGCGCGCACACGTAACATCAGAACTAGGTCACTGTTTCACAAGTATATATGTATGTTAAAGCATTAAAAACCCAGACTGAAGAGAACACCCAGGGATATCTATAGCACCTCTTAGTCTGAGGTCACGACCTCTGGGACCTCTTAGAGCCAGGGCCAAAATATGTTTGTAATATGTATGTAAAATTTGCACAGTGTCTCTGAACGCTTTCTACTGGGTTATTTCTGTTCAGTTTAAAAATTCAGCAGAAGAGTTGCATTCGACTATAACATGAAATGTGCAGTTTAGTGAGATGAAAAAAACTGACTCCGACTTGAATCTCTATTACCAGACACTGTGTTTCTCACTTGGTTTAAAGCTGCTTTATAATTGGACACAGTATTGAATGAATCATCAGGGTGGTCATATTATAGCCGTGTAAGCTATTTGTAGAATTAATGATCTTCATTGATGGATTCTTGACTCTGTATCCTGATGGGGATCCAGAGAACTAACCTGTCTGTCAGTGACCACCTGAGATCACAACCTTTTCACTTGACAGCTCGGCCCAATGCGACAAAACAGGTCAAGCAAGGGGTCAAGAAGTGGCATTAATAATTCATTGGTCACATAAGACCAGGTTAGTGCAGGCAGCCTCTCTGAATAACAGCTCTTTCACAACTCCTCCTTGGCACGCGGAGGGAGCTGTGCCAGTAGTCTCACAGATTTCCAACCACGATGGTTCTTTCGTTTTCTATTTAAAGTTGTTGTTTTTAAATCAAATGGTGTTATTTTTCCAGGAGCAGCTGGTGGAGACACACACAACACCAAAGTGAATGTATTCAGTATTCAGACTCTCTGCCGTTCCATTTCTTGTGATCAACTTTAAGATAATGTTTCTGCATCTTGGTTGGGGTCCACCTGATGCTGACTGAACATTTTGAAATGTTTTGAAAGACACAACTGCATATATATGAGCTGACAATTCAAACAGAGCAACATCCAAACCAGACTCAGGAGAGAAAAAGTGTTTTTCAAGCAAAAGGCGTCAACATGAGAAAACGTTAAGAAATCCACTTCAGGTTTGAACACTTCCTGAACGCACCGTATCCTCTGGATTAATGATGCTACTGGTGTCGGAGAAATTAATCAACCTGCCTCTTTTGCAACAGGTGTCCACATGCCAGGGGTTGAATGTTGACCCTTGTAAGGACTGTGACTGACCAGGATTTACATATGTATCAATATACCATCACTTATTCTCTCTCCTTGGATTATCTTGTCTGTTGGGTTTCATGAATCATCTGGGGAAAAAACCTGAGTGGGCGGAGTGAACGCACAGCAACCCTGCAGTCAATAACTACTATTGACCTGCCCTTGAGCCAAGCACTTAAACCCTTGGCAGCTCAATGGTCAGTGGAGCAAGACACAGTGCACAGTGCTGGCTATGGTGGTTCAAAGGATAGAGTGAATGGGTACGTGCAACCCCACCTCCCTGCAGTTATCCCCCAAGGACGGTACTTCTAATAAAATGTTCCAAGTCAACTTGACCCTAAAGACCCTGACGACCTGCTTTATGAGGATGAAGAAGAACAATGCTCTTCCACATACTGAAACAGAGACATAAAAGCAGATGCAAACAAATGAGAGCTTTAATTTTGAGGTGAAGAAGTCCAGTGTGAAGTGTATGATTACCATTTATAATACAATGAAGAGAGTGCGTGGGGGAAAAGATAGGAGGGAGTCAGATTAGAACAGACAGCTGCAGCAGAAAGCGCTTGTCTGCAGCTTGTTTCTGCTATACTGTTCTTACAGTATGAGTCAGAACATTATTGTGGTCACTAACGTAAAGAGCATAAAGACAGCAGCCAAAAAGCCGCACCAAGCTGCTCCCCAATATCCTTTAGTTTCAAGTTCCTACAGCAGAGAGTGGGAGAGAGGGGAGGAAGAAGAGGAAGGAAGTATTAGCGATTTGCTTTGGCTGCTGTTCTGCCAGCTACTTAACATGAGGAGAGCAAATCCCCTTTCATAAATAAAGGCTCAGCTAACTGCTACTGTTGGCTTGGACCTCTTCAATACTGCACTGAGCTGGCAGACTGGAGGAGCACTTAGGGAGCTCATCACCCACAAGCTTGTGGCTTATGCTGGCAGTGGTTTTCATTGGGGTCAAGAACACCAGCATGAAATCTTATGAAAAAGGAAAAAAGCAGAAAAATAAACTTTGCACGGCATAAGGTAACTTGGTGTTTTTGGGAGTCTCAAAGCCTTGACGTGTTTGATGGCCTCTGCTATACCTGTGCATAAGTGCTTGAGCACATTTTTAGTAACAGCAACCATAGATAGATACTTTCATCATCCGAAATGAAAGGCCACCAGAGCAACACTAAAAATCCACATTCACTGTTAAGAAAACACCGGCAGGGTGTTATTGCGTGTGACTGGTGCAGCCTGTGTTAAAAAAGGTGTGAACAGCAGCCACAGTCAAGTTTAGCACAAAGATCATTTAATCATGTAGCAGTCACAGCCAACCAAGGAGTAAAGGACCAGCTTGTAAAAACCAAGCAGCAAACACAGCTGAACGCATCCTGACAGCTTTTGTCTGAAACGCTCTCATCCTGTATAATCAGTACACAAATAAAAATCCTCCGGTGGAGCGCAGCATCAGATCATGCAGAGCACTGAAGTCATACCTGGATTAGCTAATTCACTCATGCTCCAACAGTCACAGGCTCTCAGATGTGCAACAATCAGCTGATTTGTCATATTTTGATTATGATCAAGCAGAGGCTTTTGTATAGAATCTAATTATAGCGATAAAATCTTTCAAACAAGTATCTCTGAAATGGACATGGATATTTATCACCTTGTGAGGTCGTGTGCAGGATATAGATGGTATAGCTACTGAAAAACGACGTGGGCTGTGGTGAGACAAGGAAACACAACAGAGGAAGTCCATAAATTAAAGTTTTGTAATACATTAGCACAGTGGCAGCTAGTTTTTCAATTTTCTTTTCTCAGGATGATTGCAAGGTAAAAGCGCATGCTGAACCACAGCATTCACTTCACAAAGTAATCCAACAGCAGGCAGGCACCAATGTGCTGCTGGAGGCTGTTGTATCTCTGCTGTGTTGTTATAACCAGATCTATCCAAATGAATGAGAGAGAATTGCATTCTTGACACAATCCTCAAGTTTGGCCTCTTCTACAGCTTCAAATACTGTGAGTCAATCTCAGTGCTTGTTTAGCCACACCAGCGTTCACAATAATGTCCAGTGCAAAGCTGAAAAACTCTCCCTGTTTGACCTCGATGCATGAAATTGACTCCCTGAAAAGCATCCCCTGACAGAACCTCTGAACAAAATAACCTAAAAAGTAGGTATTACCAGCTCCTGCTGTGAAGGGGGACGGGGGGATTAGAGGAGAGACCGAGGTGAAGAGCGAAGGTGATTAATGCAGGAAGAAAAGGATAAAGAACCAACAGTGACAAAGAAGACAGAGCGTCTGTGATTTTCCTTTGGATTTCTAAAATACTAGCTTAACTTTAATGATATCAACGATGTAAACAGTGTAAATGTAGAAATAAATAGGTATTCATTGCTGCTGCTGGTCCACCAGGTCCTCAACATGACGAGCTATAAATCCTCCTTCATAGAAACAAAAGCCCAGGCAGAGCGCATTAACGTTTCCTCTGGGCTGGAGCTGCTTAGAGTCTCAGCTGAATTGGTTTGATGAGGGAGAACTGGATGGTTAGAAAGTGTAAATGTCCTTTATTAATGGCTTTCACACATTTCCAGGGGGTTTTAATTTGCAATTTTCAACATGTGTCTGTTCACACCAAGAACTAATTTGATACTACGTGTACAGCTCCACAGAACAGCTGGATGCCACATGTCATGTTCAAGAGCACCTCAGTCCACATGTTTCCAGCTGTTTTCAAAGACATTGAAAACTTCCCTGAGACACCTGACGCCGCAATAAACGGTTCAAAATGTGCAATAAACCCGACAGAACTTCCATCCTCTGACTCCACAGTTTCCTTCATTTCTACAGAGCGTCTCATCTCAGCATTTCCCAGATTATTGTTTTGGGTTTATGGTCCACAACTTTACAGCTCTGGTTCACTCTCAACAACTGTCATCACCCTCATTTTTGGCCTCCTCTGGATGTGTTATCTCTTCTCTCACCTCCACTCCGGTCTCATACCATCTCAGAGAGGAGGACATAATTGCTTCAGTGATAACAGGCAATAAGAGGACGCTGATACTGTGCAGCAAGGACGCTACTGCCAACAAATACGTAGATCTAATTCACATGCAGATCATAACACCATAATGAGATTGTGCTGCTGGTATATGATTAAAACAAATACTGGTTAATTACTTTACAATGTCTCATAACTTCCAGCTTCGATCCCTATGCATCCAATTGTGGAATTAACTTACAACGCAATAAATTCATTTTATCATGTAGAACTATTATTTATTGTTTTATTGGACTGCTGTTGTTGCTCCCCTTATGCTACCTGCAAGTACGCATTTCATTGCTGTGTGCACGATGCCATCATCACTGCACACACACAATTACTATATAAAAGGAGCTGATGGTGACAAGGACTTGTATAGATACTCTGTTCATTTTTCATGTACCTTATATGCCTTCCTCTCACAGCAGACAGAAGGAGGCCGTCTGTCACTGATGATGATCTATGAGCAAATCCTACAACAGTCCAACTGAATGCTCAGTTATCAACATCATACAGGTACTGTTTATGCCAATGGGCCTGTTAATGCCTAAAATAAGAGGCCAGTCAACTCGGGCTGGATTTTCAAAAGATAATTAATTCTATCAGCGATCAAATATTAATCTTAATCATTGAGTTTCTTCCAGAAAATCTTTGGCGTGATCAATAAGCCCTGAATCTGACCGCAACAAGTTGTAGCAGAAGAAGACTTCACGGCTTTAATGAGAGAATTCATTAGCTACAAGGAAAAATTAATAAAAACCTCCTGACTGCCAATGAAGAGACAATTTCAACTTGAAAGACTGATTATGGCAAATAATTGCAGTATTAAAGAACATTTAGAAAAATAAAAGTTTCCTTAATTGGACTAATATTTCTTAAGCAATCGAGGCCATTCAACAACATTAAAACTGCTGTGCTGCGACTGGACAATCAGAAGAAGAAGAAGACCAATGCTAACAACAGCTAGTTTCAATCTGCTAAACAGCCACTCAGACAGAAACAGACAGACCGGACCTGTTTGTCAAATAGTGTCAAATTCCAACCTGAAAACATTAGAGGAAACACTTTTTGTCCATATAACTGACGTCTGCCTCACCGATACAGTCACACTGAGCGTGTGTTGCTTTGGCAGGAAACCAGCAGGGAGGGAGAGTAGAGGGCAGAGCCCGAGAGCACCTATTCCCCCGACCTGATATTTTGATTTTGATTATTTTTTAAAATATTTATCAGAAGGAATGGCTGGCTGCGCACAAACAGGCGTTTATTGAAATAAAACAACACCCTAGAAAAAAAGGGCACTTTCTCTCCAGGAGGCAGAACGGCAGGTACTCAAACCCCCCTTTGACGTCTAGAGATGTCACTCTAGATGTCACTTCCCTTTTCAAATGGCACTGGCAGAAGATCAAGCCCCAGAAAATGAAAAGAAACTCAGTGAAAGCTCAAAGAAAAACTCTGAGGAAATGTGTGTAAACAAAGGGCAAAGGCACAAAAGACGACAAGTTCTGTCATTGTCTTTCCCATCTGTCCATATTGATATCAGATGTGAACAGATACATCCAGTCATCCGGAAAAAAATCAAATATGAGCAGCTATTCAGGAATGAAGTGTGGGTGCAGCCTTTGTCTGCAAATCAGATCAGATCCTCTTATTACTGCTGGCTTCAGCTGAAACGGCCCAGTGAGGGATTTACAAAGCAGAGCTTACACACTGATACAGCAGTCTACCTGTCAGTGCATGCCTTATTCATATGATGAAGATCACTATGCTAATAACTATAAGATGCTTGGGTCACATGGGTAAAATCTTCCCAGCTGTCCACAAAGATGTCACCATTTTTCATTTTTCCTTCTGTAACTGCGGAAACGTTTCTGAAATATGTAGCAGCAGGTAAAGCTGTTTGTTTATAACATCAATGGGGACACAGAGCAGTCTGTCTCCTGCCAAAGTGTGGATTTCATATAAGATGAAGTTATTATTCAGAGTCTCTTTCCTTACAGAGAAATAATCAGAGTGCTGGTTAAACAAAGCGCTGATTTTATCCTGAAAATAGAAGGAGGTGGAAATCTTTTGAAACTGCTCCATAATTAATGAAGTGAGGGGAACTACAAGCCAAATGTGAGTGCGCATATATGCATGTATCAGAGATGTAAAGCTTTTTAAGTTCCTTGTTATTGATGCTGTAAGCAAGAAATCCTCTGAGCTGCTGTCCAACATTTTATCGATGGCGATGTTTGTTTTATGTCTTTGTGTTAGTGACTTTTGGAGAGAGCGTGCACATCCGCGTACATGCTAAATCATACTACATCAATAGATGTTTTGACAGGCCTTGTCTAAAAGTAGCTAACCATTAATTATTCATAATCCATTCGGGGACTTAGTGTAGAGGGAGAGAGATCAGAAGGTCACTTACTGTTAGGATTTTTAATATTTACATCCCATTAAATAACTGAGATGGAAAAAAGGCTTCATCGCTGCTGACCTGCACAGTGAGATCCCGTCTAAGAAGCTGTTTTATGCACTATGGTTATGTTTCCATGGATCTCCCTCAGCAAAATGGTTTGTTTAATCATGAAAGAGCCCATTTTTGTCTGTCACCATCACAAATATAATTCCCCTTTCCAGCTCTGAATGCAATATATACCTTTTGTGGCTTCACTGTGCAATCAAAACTCAAAAACACTCTGGGATCTTAATGCTCTGTGAGTTTTGGTTTCTGGCAGAGCAACATGTGGTAACTCGTCCAACAAACAGGTCAGTGAGGTTATGTTCAGTGTATGACTTCACTCTTTACAGTCAAGAATGGGGAAAACAGCTCTTCTATGTGTTTGTAGACTAAGTCATGTGCAGCAGAAACAGTAAGCGGAGCCTGCTCATGTTAAAGATCTATCATCCTTTTCTGGATTTTCCCTTTTGTGCATGTTGATGATCTATTAAGTCATACGGCTCAAAGGCCACATCCCAAAAGAACTTTCTCAAAGTGGGCAAACCCCACTTTCCTGATTTTCATGAAACACCTCCATAAACCTCCTGGATACACTGACATTATTAACACATCCCACCTGCAAGTTAGACACCCCCTGAAAGCTTGACAAGGCACAGGGTACAGCAAACAAAGGTGAGGAAGACAATCTACTGTCAAATGCATGCTGACTGGAGGGTCCCTCATTTGCTAAACAGCAACAAGGACTGCTACAAAAACTGCACACGATCCACTGGACCACAGCCTTTTACTTTGCACGGCACAAAGAAGCAGCAGAAGCAGAACAGCAGCAGACAAAGGCAACCGGCATAAAGATATTAGCATCAGCGTGTGGCAACACCTTGTCAGCTCAGGTAAGTTATCACACCTGAAGCTGGAGCTTGCAGCTTCTGAGCGTCTTTGCTCCGCGACCGTGTCAGCCCAAGGCGAACCGGTTTTTCCTCCTTATGCTACAGAATCTTCTCTTTTTAACGAGCCGGTGTTTGTCCGCGTGTGTCGCTGACTTCCACCGATACATAAACATTCAAAGTTAGGAGAGATCGGGAGCGGTCTTACCTTGCTGGCGTCTCATCCCTGCTTCCTCTATGGGAGTTCACTATTCCATTCTCGCGCGCGTTCCATGCCAGTGACATATACAGCCACGTCACTCAAATCGACGTTCTCATTCGATCCAGTGGGTGCAGTCATAGCCAATCAGAGAGTGTCTGATTCAGAGGCTTGGTGTGCGTTGGATGAATACTGAGCCCAAAGTGAGGAGAGGTGCTGCGAGTGACAGGAAACAGACAGGAGGATGAGAGCAGACACTTCCTGTCAACCAGACACTTGCCTGTTACTATGATTTGCTGAAATTGTCTGTAATATAGGAAAATTGCTTTGTTCTACAGGCTGTTGACCCAATGCTAGAGCACAAGCTGCCTACTGTATTCTAGAGAAAGCACTACTGATTGACATATATAATTAGCTGAGGTTCAACACTTGGTGACACTTTTAAAAAAAAGACGACTTCATTAGGATAAACACAAAGTTACTACCTGATTTTCCATCCAGTCCTTGTTTATCTATATTCCTTTAGACAGTAAGTGTCCGCCGATAAAAACAAAATACTCCAAGGTTTTGGAAACACAAGCATTTATTATTTCTAACCTTATTCTACCCTCTGACCATCTGATTCCTTCAAACCTTGTTACAAAATGCTGCACCAAGTTTGATATATTCAAACATCAGACCTCCAGGCCTCCAGGCCTCCAGCCCTCTAAACAGGCTTTCAACACATCAACCCACCAACCCAGCAGCCCCGTGTCCTCCTGAACCTCCAGGGCTTCAGAGGCGGTCAGAACCGTTTAGCTCCCCAGTGTACGGTAAGCTGCAAGCCCTGGGCTCAGGGAGGAGCTGAGGGCTGCCTGGGACAGCCAAGTCTAGAGGAACTGACTGGATCAGCAGTTTAAGTCTAAGACAGAGAGGGGAGAGAGAATGAGAGGAAGCAGAGCGAGAGAATGAATAAGAGAGACAAAGGTGAAAGAGAGGGACAAAGGCAGAAAAAAAGGAGAGAGATGACAGTGGAGGGAAAGAGGAACAGATAGTGTAAGGGTGGTGGTGTGTATTGGAGTGTGCTATAGTGCCTTTGGGACAGCCTGTCAACAGTCAGTTGTCATTGTCCGACAGGCTTTTGGCCCTCAGGGGCCCCTGTCACTGGCCCTGAGCACCTCGGGGTGACGGTGTAGGACAGAGAGAAGCAGTGGCTGGGAGAAAGAGATGAAGCAAGAAAGAGAAAGGGCTTCGCTTGCACCCTGTCACTGACCCTAATCACCTCTCACTTACTCTGTGTGTGTGTGGTAAGAATGAAAGAGTAGATGTAAAGGAGGCTTGGCTGGCAACGGGCAATGTGTCACTAACCCTCAGTGCTAAGAGCTCTGTCTGCAGTGGCTGTCAAATATCTGTGTGTGTGTGTGAGAGAGAGAGAGAGAGAGAGAGAGAGAGAGAGAGAGACTTCTTGTACTTTCATCCTTGTAAGAACCAGTTTGAGTTCCACTGTACTACCTGCTCTATCAACACACACTTCCTTTATTCAGGTTTCCTGGTGCACGACCACTGAAAGATGCATTAGTGTAATTCCTCCAAATGCAGCAGAGAGTGAACAGCAACACACAAACCAATTAATGGCACGAATAAACCGAGAAAAACAAAGCGATCACATGGTATATCAGAAATGTTCGGAGAAAACACACAAACCAAAGAGGACTGTACATCTGTGGAAGATCGCTGCTTTAACAGTTTGCTCATGTTTATTTCTGTAGAGCACATCTGACTGCAGGAGGGCAGGCTCCTCTTCTGGAGTCAGATAATCCATTAGTAATTGCCAAACAGACCTTGGCAGCAAAAGCTTTCTTCATTAATAGTCTTAAGTGTGTCACCCTTGGCACACACACACACACATTAAGTGCACACAAAATGTGTAAATGTATAAACAGAGCGAGGTTCACACATGCAGATGGAAGCATGCAGAGACACACAGATGTGCTAACACCACACATATACAGTACATGTCAATCATAAACACAAAAAAAACAATCAGGTGGAGAAATTAGAAATATAATGTTTGTACACTGTGTGTGTAATGGCTGTGTGTTATGTGCATTTATGAGCAGGATGACAGAATGGCAGTGATATCACGCTCCCCTATGGCTCATTTAGACAAGACAATGTGTGTGTGTAACATCACAGAGTTGTCAGCGTGATTCCCATGGTGTCATCCATAGTTAGCATGGAGGGATGGAAATGTGTGCGTGTGTGTGTGTGTGCATATCTCTGCATGGTTGTGCAGAGAAATTTGGGTTTGAAACCATCAAAAATTTTAGCCGGTCTCATCTTCAAAGGTCTGTTTGATGGTTTGGTTTTCACGGCTCAGTGAGTTTGACGAGAGGCCGTAGAGATGCATTATGTCGACGAGTGTCCTCACAGCTTTGGTAAGAACAACTTGTGTCTGTGTGTGTGTTCCTCCACTTCCAGCTGTGTGTGTCAGATGCAGATGGGCCGCTGAAAGAGACGAGGAGATAAAAGGTGTTGGACGACATTGAAGGAATAATTTGTTTTCAATTTAAATGATCTGAAACAAATAACAGAAAAAGGGAAAAATCCAATCAATCAGCTTCAGAAGTCCATGATGAGCTGGAAATCTGTGAAGAGAGGAGAAAACACGACAGGCTGATGTTACAAATGTAAGGTCAGAGTGAAATAAAAAAAAAAAAAAAAGTAATACGCACTTTAATTTCTGTCCTTTTTTTTCTTCAGAATACAAAGGGTCGAGCTGTGTATTAGTTTTTCAGGGTGAGTGTGTGTGTGTGTGTGTGTGTGTGTGCCCTAACCCAACACACCCCAGTCTAACTGGAATCCCTGTGTTGTTGCAAATTGGAAAATCTCTGTTTCAGCTGCCCCCCCCACCCTCAGCTCCTTGCTTCCTGCTTGGCTTACAATCACCTAAAAACAGAACCAAGCAGTGACACCTGGGTTTTTCATTATTTTAGTTTGTGTCCAGGAAATTATTTCTGAGGAACCAGAGGTAACCGGCTCGTTTTACATTTATTCCAAGTATGCATTCTCGTTTCATATTATGTAATGATCGTATCATAATTGGGTGATGAGAAGTGTTTTTACATGCTACATTTTTGGTCCGCTGTCACTTAGAGTTTGTATTTCTGCTTTGTGCCGCAGACAGGTACGGTAATTTGCTCATAGAGGAAAATATTGCACAGAGCACTGTCGCTCTCTTCACATCATCATGTTTTCTGTGATGGTTCTGTTATTCAGTACACATTGCCGAGTGTGTGTGTATGTGTGTGATGCCTGTGCTTACTGACCACTTGTCTGCATGACCCCTGAGCAGAGCTAGCAATGACAAGAGCTCGTATCTGTCACAAAGACATGACAGTGAGATCAGAGGCAGCAGCTGCAGAGAAAGAACGGGTCCCTAAGAAGAAGAAGAGGAATGTGCGAGGAGACTGCTCTCAAATCAGCAGAAATAGAGGGTCGAGGAGATTGAACTTCCTCAGAAGACATGGATTTATATAAAAGGTAATTTTGAAGATGTATTGGACCATCAAGTGTAACTGTGTGTTCTGCTGCTGCTGCTGCTGCTGCCCATCTGAGACTGGTAACATTTGACATTCATGCAAGTCATGGTAAAGTCAGACAAACAGGTTTTGAAGTCGCTGTATAAGACAAATAAATTAGACACATGTTGATTTTAGAAATATTCACTTGAATTAATAAAAACAAACATGGCCATCACAGACAAGGCTACATACTCCTAGTGACCTACTCTGCATCTTATTTTGTAAGGCACAATGGAAATTTTGTTGTTGTTGCAGGAAATCAGCAGGATTGATGTAAAAAGGGAACGCTGCCCTTTCAAAACAAACTCAGCTACAGTTTGATTTTTACTGGCAGCAGATGATAGAGCACAACATTCACTTGTATCATGATCATCCCATCATCTAAAAAGGGTCAAAAAGCATATGCTCTTTATTTTCTTCAATATGTATTTTATGTGTAAACCTTCGTATTTGGACTACAGATGTATTTTAGCAACAGTATTCCACGTTGCATGCATCATTGAACACAAGAATAAGATTACAAACACATAGTTGGACTGACCTGAAATTATAAGGCTTTTCAACAGGAATCATGCAGGACAGAAAAGCCAGAGAAATATACATGGAAATAGATTGTTTTGACCTGGACAATTGGGAATATGACACGGCATAAAGTTTCAATAAGGACCTTTGACCTGTCGCACACAGTAATCATTGAATCACCCATAAAACAGAGGATAGTTATTGAAGTAAAAGTGGGAAGCATAAGTGGGACAAAGACACGTGTGTGTGTACAGTATATGTAATATGACGGTACCTGTACCTGAGAAGCACACAGAGTGTACAAACAGACAAATAAAGCGTTCAAACACCTCCATTAAACCCTCCAATAAAAGTCATTCACAAGTAAATACCACCATGAAGAAATGCACACAAACACAACGATATGACAACAAGCATAAACACTGCAAATACCATATTGTGGATGTACTTGAATGCGCCCAGATTTGTAGGACACCTAACAAGAGCTTAGGGAAAAACACAATAGGTAAACAAACAGGCTCACGCAAGCTGAGATTTTATGCATAGGCAGTTGCTGCAGTAAACTTATGCAAACAGACATAAAAATGTGTGTGTGTGTGTGTGTGTATATGTGTGTGTGTGTGTGTGTGTGTGTGTGTTGAACAGAGGTGATCAGCCCAGCTGTTGTGCTGGTGTTTATTGAAGGTTTTGTTCTTCATGGCTGAAGATTGGAAAACCCCACTGGGTTTCACCATCTCTCAGGTCTGTACCTGTTTACAGACACTTTCTCCTCACCTCCTCCTCTTTTCATCTCTTCCCTTCTCTATGGCCTTTTCCCACTGGATTTAAAGTTGTTAAAGATCAAATACAAGGCTGATGTCTCTCTCCCTTCTCCTTCATGTTCCTTGCCGCATCCCTCACTTCCTTTCTTTCCACATCCCTGCAGTAACAGTCTGAGAGATGAATTGTGTTGTTGATCTTCTGTATCTGTCCCTCGGCTTTCCTCAGAACAAGGATGAGTGCATAGATCACTACGGATGGATGAAGGTCCTACCAGATGTCTTGTAATATATTTTCACTGCTCATATTGTGAATATATTGCCACATATAGTTTCAGAGGTTGGGTTGCTGCTGAAGAGAGATGCACTATAGCAGATATAAAGAATAATGGGTAAATCGAAGCTGGATTGGTGGAGTGAGCTGCAGCTGCACATGTTGGCATGAAGGTATCAGCAGAGAGCTCTCAGGTTGTAAAGGCTGCTGTAAAAAGTCAGTGGTGCAGGTAATAGACTCAGACTTCATGTGCTCAAACTCAAGGCAAGTCAAGACAAAGCAAAGTTTACCTTGCTGATCTGGGGTCGTTAAGTAGAGATCAGCCCAGGTGAGAAAAATGGCAGATCAGGCAGGAACAGGCAACACTGTGGAGAATACAGAGGTCAGATTGTTCTTCCTTCCTCATGACTTGAGAAGATTATTGTGTTATTGAAGTATAAATCACTTCAGATCATCGCCCAGATGTTTGATGTTATTCTCTGAAATGTGCACAGACAACACTCCCAAGTACTGCAGGAAACACAAGTTAGTCATAAGGGGCTCGCAAATACACCTTTAAGCTCAGGTGTATCCATGACAGCCTCCCTGCACCCCTCTGTGAACATATCTAGATACCATCAGCTGGTGAGAGAGCAGGTGATGCATCAGTCAGGCACAACTTTACCACTGAACAAACATTCATACACAAATTGAAAAGTAATGGGCATGACAGGCACCAATACTTATGTCAAACATGTGCCCAACCAGCAGAACAAGAAAAGGAATCCATTTGCAGCAAAACGGGCTTCAGGCGACCGTGTGTGATTTGTATGTGTGTGTCTTCAGAGTCTGTGTGCTTTCTTTGTGTCTGTTTGTGGGTCTTCAGCAATCACAGATGCGCTCCAGTCACTGCAGCTGGTCCTCGTGTCTCTACAAGTTCATGCCCATGTTTGTGTGTGTGTGTGTATATGTGTCTGTATTGTACAGTATAGGATCTGTGGTGGCTGCACACGGAGCCCATTCATAATTCAGCTGACATGTTGTGGCGTTTCTGTCGCCGCTCCTTCTACACATGAGACAACATCGGCTCGCCGCAGTGCTGAGCAGCTTCAGTGCACATGGAGAGACCTATTAATAAAAAGGGATTTCCTCTCTCTTGCGTTCACGCACACTGACACACAAACACACATGCACTCACATACAAATTCAAACCATCTGGACCCCCCCACCTAGCCAAGCTTTTAAACATCCCCTGAGTTCTGGTGAGATTGTTTGACCAAGACTGACCTTCCACCTATTAATTAATTCTGTAATTTAATCTCTCTCTGTATCTTATCACACAGTTTGACCACTGCTCCATTTCCTCTCACTTGATTAGCCTTCTTTAATCTTCCCAGGATTAAGATGTGGGCCACTTTATTTGCCGGGCTGATCGAGCTGCTTGATGACGAAGTCTCTCAGTGTCATTACATTATGAGGGATCATATCAGATGAGACAGGCTGGTGAAATGATGTGGTGTGAAGTTGTGAGGAGAGCAGCAATTACTCTTCATCATCTGGCTGTCACTCCACACAGACACAGACACAGAGAGGCGATCAGCTGACAGACTGTCATCAGGAGTAAATGGAGTTTTTAAACTTACAGGAAATGTTATCAAGACACCATAACCTTGTGTCAAACATCTGTGATTCTTTCTCTGTCTCTCCATTTTGCCTTAATTTTCTCTGTTTATGTCCAAAATCACTCAGTCACTCACTCCTCTCTACTGATTATCCAGGAAGTTCAATGCTCAAGACTTTCCTTTGGCTCATCGCCAAAATGAAAAACCACTATTAGACACTATTCTGCAAAACAGTTTTCAATCTTTCAGCAGAAATGCAATGCATGATGGTATATATTGGTTGGTCGGGGACCACTGGCAGTGGCAGTGCAGGATTAGGGAGGCTACTGATAAATTTCATTCGTCAATTCATTTCTGATTATGGATTATTTTTGATTGAATTGAGTATGTCAAAACTTTGCCCATTCACTTATAATTTCTCTGGAGTGTTTTTGGAATAATTTAAACTAATGTCCACGACATAAACATTTTGTATTCTTATTTACCCGGGAGATTCGTCGGATAAAAGTCTGTTGCTTATCTAAATCTGGTGCTGCTACACCGGTTTAACTGGGCAGCGCCGCTTCTTCACTTTGGCAGAATTTTTGCTTGGGAAAAAAAAAACAACAACTTCATCCAGAAAATCTTGTCAGTTTTGAAAGGAGGAAAACAGAACCAGGATGCATCTTTTTCTCTCCAGTGTGACACCTCGTCCTTGGCTTGCATAACTCTGGAGTGCATGGTGCAATTTTAGTGAAGTGCCTAAAAAGCAGAAGCTTGAGGGTTTGATAGGGGAGAGTAGAAAATGACTTAATGAGAAGTTGTAACTGGAAACTGCAGAGTGTGTGAGATGAACAGGAGGCTGAGAGACAGTAAAACGAAATGCTGAAGTATGTTCCTCAGCATCATATTAGATTCAGCAGGTCTCTCACCAGTAAACAGTCGAGAGAACACAACAGCTCAGGGAATTTCAATTGAGAAAAGCAGTGTGTGGGATTTTACACACAGTGTGACCTAAACCTTTGGGGCAAAACAACGTAGAGTTTAGAAAGACAACACAGCATCCAGTGGTATAAAAACAACCCATGTGGGCTTTGTCTTTGGTTTCTAATGTTTATGTGTTTCTGCTCATAATCACAGACACACACAGGCACATATTTAGCTACACGTCTTATGTCCTATGTATTCTTGATGTTACACCTATTGTTGTTACTACTTTTGTATCTGTCACCGATTTAGGAATAAAATTTTTTTAAAGGGCTGATGACAAAGTTGTGGAAAGTCATAAAATAAAGACACGTGCTGGTTCTTGGTCCAGGGACAGGCCACAGACAGACAAAAGTTGAAATCCAAGCCCCACTGTCGCTACAATAACATCCCACCTCTTCCTGTTTTTGGCACTTGAAAGTGCAACATGTTGTTAAGTGAAAGCTGGTTCAGCAAGGCAAATGCCAGCTCTGTCATTTTTCTGCAGAGGACAATCTGTAGTCTGCCACCAGGATAAATCTGTCAACTCACATAATCCACTTAAGCCTGTCCTTCTTCAGAGTTTGTTTCCTCGTGCACAGTCATTTTAAACATCACTATTAGCACCGAGTCACATTTTGGGAGAATGATCAACTGCATAGTTTCAGGTGAAAGTGGAACCAGAGATCTATCACTGATTGGTGCAGGAGGACGATGCATTACAGTATTCGTCAAGAACGGCAGGTTTACTGGTGTCACTTCTTCTTTTTCCTTCAACAGAGCAGAAGAGGAGGAAGACAGATGGTGGGTAGGCAGACAGGCAAGAAGAAGAGGATTGGCAGGTAGAATAAAAACGAGTCTGCCAGACGACAGTTACCGATCACCAGCCAGGGAAGCAAACAGCCAGACAGTGAAACAGTCAGCCAGACCAGCAGAGGGAATGAGTCTTTATAAAAACCAGACAGAATAAAAAGGTATATCGATTCTCTCTGAAGGCAGACAGACAGTTTTGTCACCTCCACACATCTGGCCAGTTCCTACAGGAAGCAGGTGTGACTGCAGAGTTGGTGAAATCAGTTTCTGAGAATTAGAAAACGTCAGTGTGAGAAGGTGTGTGGGGGCTTCAGTCACCGCCGCTGGACCATCTCAATGAGTTGAAACACGCTGCAGCCTCAAGAGAGAGAGAGAGAGAGAGAGAGAGTCAGCAGCTGGTCAGTCCGTCAGTGAGACAGTGAAGCAGACAGACAACACACCGCTGAGGTGCAGGACACCCGTGCTGTTGAAAAACCATTTAACATGCAAACAAATCTGATTTTACTGACTTCAGACTCAGATTATGTTGTTATGAGAAAATATGTTCCATACAAAACAACAACAACAACAGGCCAGCTGTTTGTCATTGGACCATGTACTGAGGGGCTTTGAATAGACATGAAATTCTGGACACATTCAGATGTCCAGCCTGTGCACAAAGCTCTGACTGAAGCCAAGAGCACTGATTCATTTTTCATGCTAACCCACCACGAGAGGAAGCCAGTTTAGATTTGCCACGGCTTCTCTTGCCCCCCCCCCCTTCCAGTTTCTACACACATGAATTATGTAAGTCACGTTGTAAAGTGAAAGAAAAAGAAAGGGGGGGGGCAGATCTAATTCAACTCTTCTTTCTGGTGTAAAATGTTATGAATTAAAAGCTTGTTGCACCCCCCCCCCCAATTACCTCTGCTGTCATATTTTCTAATTTTTTGGCATAACATTTCCTTTCATTTCCTCTCTGCCCTCTGCCATCCTCTTCATCTCTGTGTACTTGTCAGCACGCACAGTTTACATGCGTACGTCGGTAAGCCTCTGTAATTAGCTTCTACTGCAGCAGCGATTAAGTGGATCTTGTGAATTCAGCTGCAATCCTGTAAATTCAAAAATGTAACACCCTGACACATTCAAATCTGTTTTTTTATGTTTTACACTGTAAAATTATTATGCTATATCATGATGTAATCTTTCCATTTGACTGAAATGGGATTTTAGAAAATATTCCGGACATTGTGATGCAAATGGATTAGAAAGTGCTGATGACAGACAATTTTCAGTGACTTCATCATTAACATTGAAACCACGAGGCAGGATAATAACTTCTACTTGTTAGACAAAGTTAATGACATTACATAGCTACTGCACAGAGACCTCATATCGTTATTTTACACCTCTGAAGCCATGTGACAGCAGGAGCATAAATCCAAGTCATTAACAAGGAAAGGTGGCTTCTCCAACCAGCAGCTGAAAGTCCAGTGTGTTGTCACTGTCAGTGGTTTTATCACATCCCTGCAGCACTGAACAAGTGGATTTCAATATGTGTCAATAAACTGAGATGTCAGACATTTCTGCTGTCTTTCAGCAGGAATGTCTGGCATCAACCCTGAGATAGAAGCACGAAAGAGCTGAAAATCAGCAACAGGATATCATTTCATGTGTCATAATCTCAACAGGAATGGTTATCAGTCGGGTACATACATCCGCTAAGGTTGAACAATCCTCCACATGCTGATAAGATTTGGATCCGCATCAATCTGTACAAAGTCAGACAGGGTTTAACAATAATACTATTCCTGTTTTTCTTATAATGGCATGCAAACATTTCCAGGGAAAGTGACAAAACATCTAAAAAAACAGACAAACATTTATCTAATATTATGGCATAAAAATTGGTTTTGCACTATTTGCACAATCTCTATGACACACAGACATCAACACAAACTGGGCTTAACATTCATTAGATTTTGTCAAACTCAGTTTTTCCTTATAGAAAAGGTTTTTATTCAAAGACACATCTAAATGTCATTCGTGCTGGTACAGTAGGTCACCACCATGGTCTGAATGACAAAGGGATGAGGCACAAATGTGCTCAAATGAGAAAATAAAGCTGCCTGAAGAGCACTTGCACATATTTTCCACCACTGGTTCAGTGTATTGAATGTGTAATCGTATTCTCCTCTGCTCTTTTCTATTGTTCAGCTCAGTCTAGTTCTCTTCATGCACAACATTTCTCCTCAGTCACCACCTTTCTTTACTGTTCATAAAAGCAGCTACAGGCCACCAGGCAGTGAAGGTGGGCCCTCTTTAACAAGCTCTGCACCGGGCGGCTGTTTCTGCAGAGCGGTGCGTTCAAACCCTCTGAAAAGATGAGCTTTTTTTTTTTTTTTTTACATCAACACACACGGATGAAGATGTTTCGCAATGCGTGGGAGGCTGGCTGCTTCTCCACAGTGAAAACAAAGACAGTGACATTGAGTTGGTTAAGAAATTAGTTTCTATACAGACTGGTGTGGCCAGTTGTTTTTCCTCTGACTGGACTTCCTCCAATTCATGTCTGCTTTGAAGGCAGAGCTGCTCATTCTTTCCAGGAAAAACAGGTGGAACAAAGTTTGTAAAAGAAGAGAGTTAAAGGTCTTGGTTATGGGGGAAGATAGTCTCTCAAATAACCACACACACACACACACACTGGACTGGCTGTGTGGAACTCATGTGGTGATGAGAGCTATAAGTGAACATGACAAAGAGAAAATGTAGCTCATTATCACAGTCACAGAGTCGGCTGTATATTATGTGTGTGTGTGTGTGTGTGTGTGTGTGTGTGTGTGTGTGTGTGTGTGTGTGTGTAAAATATGGGTGTGTGTGTAGTATGGGTGTGCTGGAGCATGTGCGTGTGAGATCATCAAGAAATACACACCCGTGTGTTTTGCCTCGATCTGATATGAGAAATACAAAAACATTAAATTTGCTGATAAATAAAACAAATTTTCCCTCTTGTCTCGTCCGTAAAATTGAATTTGATTGATGCTGACTGAGTGAAAATATAAAATAATTAGCTCATTAAGGTGGTTCCTTCAAATATGAGGTCCTGTGAGGCCAGTGATACCTGAGGTGATGCAGTGTGCATCAGTCACACAGTGGGATGAAGAACAACACCGCTGATATTGTGTGAATACTAATTATTACACAGCATTGTTAATCAAAACAGCATCATGAGACAACACGAGCTGCAGGGAGAGCTCCACAGATGATTTAATGGCAAGTGGCAAAAGAAGGAAATGTGACAAAAATGTTTTTCAGACCAATGAATCAAATATTTCCAGAGCTCCAGACATCTTTCATCTGACAAATAGAAACAAACAAGTATGTGTTCATGTACGTGACGTGTTCATTTGTTCATAATGCAGCCAGTTATCTTAGCAGGGGGATGTTTTACTACAAGGAGAGAAATCAACAGTTTCCTTTGGTGATAGCAGTGTGTTTTCTCATTCACTTCATTGGAAAACATTTCTGCAGATTAAAAAGAGCCACACTCCTCGAGGTCTGCTCCAATTAGCTCACTGAACTCAACTGATGCTGGACGGATCGGTTTGTGTTTTCTCAAAGTTAGAGAAAATATTTTTTTTTTCAATTTTTTTCTGAATCCTCTGAGAAAAAATTCATGGGATAAAAAATGGTGAAGTGATGTGATTTAAGGACAGTGAGAAACCAATGGGACCATCTGCTGCTCCGCACTGAACTCATCTGAAACTGTGTGTGTGTTAGATTCTGCAGGTTTTTCTCCATTAGTATTGTCAAACAGAGGGCAACTCTATGCACCACTGTTTTAGTATGTGTGTGTTCATGTCTGTGCGTGTGTGTCTTAATAGCAGTTATGTTTTTTAGCTTTTTAGCTTTTATGATTGCACTAATGAAGATGAAGTGTTGTAAATGTGTTTTCTTCCCAAGTGAATTGTGACTCCATCAGGTCACGATTTTGCACTAACACACACTCTCTCTCTCTCTCTCTCTCTCTCTCTCTCCCATACACACACAGACAACACATAAGCTGCAGATATGCACAAAGATGTTATACAGACAGTTTGACTTCCTTTCAATGATGGGCCTGGTAACTATGACAAAATGTGTTTTTCAGTGGTGACACAGTAAAGAGGGAATAGTGTGTTAATTAATACAGTGTTTTGGGGCTTTTCTCTGAAGTCCCACCTTTGTTGAGTCTATTCATTCCTACACAATAAAAGCGGCATTGAACAAGAATTGTCTGATGCGTAACACTTTGTTGGATGATTATCTACTCTCTCCTTGGTGGTAAAAAGAAAAACATCAGCCTTTTAAAAGTTGGACGTTCCCATTGAGGTCAGGTACATTTTCTCGCACAATAGCATTAATGACTCAGTCTGATGATTATGTGTCAATCATCAAAGGTTATGTACGCGGAAGGAGGGAGGGAGGGAGGGAAAGAAAGATGCTGCAGAGGAGATGCACAAATGCACAACACCTTTTTTTTTTTTAACAAACATAAATTTATATTTCACTTTGACTGTGTGGAACAAACTGTGTGTAACTGCACAACACAGGCTCGCCCCAACATTTTCACACAGCACTGGCAACACGCCCTAATCCAGTGAACCAAAGAGCACCCACCCAAGGTCAAGCTTGTGTTTTCCCACATGGGCACAGGACCAGGACCAAATGAATGGCTACAATCATACACCGCTAATACAACAGCATAATAGGGAGATGCTGAAATAATGCAATTAAATTAAAGCACTCATGTGTGAAAGATTATCCACTCGGTTTGGTTGGAGGAGAAACAGGAGTGTAATCAACAGAGACGTTACAGAGGGCAGGTTAACGGTCTCTATTCTGTCTGCACTTTATGTGTTTTTTTTTGTTTTTTTTTTGGATGATTTTTGTGTTATTGGCTGGTATACAGTGAAGCACACCAAGAAATGAAAGACAAAGGCAGATGAGGCAGATTTAAGCATCTGGCACTGCAGATGTAGGGTTTGTGTCTTTGCTTATAAAGATTACGTCCCTCCATTTCATTACAGCTTGTGACAGTTGGCTGACATCTTCATCCAGTTTGTAGCGCCCTACATATATATTTAGGATGTTATATAACAAAGAAACACTTAATACTTACAATAATGGTAATATGCCATAAATAGGGTTCTTTTTCATCATTTTATTTCTTTTTATGTCACATTTTTCCTCTAAATCGTTCAGGGTTTGTATGTTGGAGCCAAAAGGTCATTACCTCTTGTCTGACATTCACCTTGAGATACTGCTGGGCACCCTGGTCTTTAGGACTCCAGGGGTATTGACTGGTCATATTGAAGAAGACAGATCATTAGAGAACCTTTGAACCTTTGAATCCAATGGGGAAAAGTCAATATAATACCCCTTTTTATCCAGTCAAGATATAAATTACAAGGTCAGACCCTCGGATCCCAAAGGACTGGCACTGGACTCCTAGCTGGCAATGCCTAAAGCTGAATAAGAAATAACAGTCCAGTAAACATAAAGACCAATCCAGACTAGTTAAAGTGGATAAACATCATCAACAAGGGCCATGTTATTGCTTAAAGTCTATATTCTTAATCTATATTCTTGATGTGGTGCCTTCTCGGCCTAAGGCACCGACCATTATCCCAACCTCCACAGTTCATGTCCAGCCAGGAGACTTTTTGGCACATCATTACTTTGTCCAATCACTACCTTTCATCCATCTACCTTCAGTTGTCTAATAAAAGCGCTCACAGGCCAAAAAAAAATCTTCACTTCCTTTCAGCTTTCAGTCAATAACATCAAGGAGGAGTTTTTAACATCCAGGTCCAAAGCACAAATCAAGTGTTTTACATTTACCGCAGTCATAGTCACTACACAGGACTGATGACATAAACACTCTTTCGGGTGTACTTGCAATTCATTTCAGTAACTAGAAATTACAGACCTTTCCAGTAAAATCTAACACTGTTTATGTTTATTGAAAATAGTCAGATGTAATTACATCTCATTACCTAATTTTTTGTCTTGATCACTTTCTGATCATGTAATTCTGCAACTATACGAAGTCAATGCTTTCATGTGACACCTCAAAAAAGTCAGCAACACATAAGATAATGAGTTTTTTTCCTCAAACAATAGGGATCTAAAGATTTGAACTAATTTGCCATGATATGCACTTTTTTTTTCTTGCTGTGCTTGCTCCCTCTCTGGTGGACAAGCTTGTGTTGTCCTCAGCGATTTGTATGCATGGGGTTAATGTGACATTTGCATTGCATCAATGGAGTCCTGAGTCTGTTAGGTCTGATAGTGACCTTTGTTAATTGAATGCACTATAATTATCTGACATGTTGATGTCAACACAGCTAACGTCATGATATAAATGCAAAGTGCATGCTCAGATCTGCTTGTCTAGTGCAGACAGAGTGTTAATTACAAATCACCACATGTAATATCATGCGCTGGAAGGACATCTACAGCCTGGTGGGATTTTATGTTGTGCCACTGCCTTTTTATATCCGACTGTGTATGTGTGTGTGTGTGTGTGTTTTCAACCTCTAATTGTCTGAGTAGGTAGTAGCCAGCTACATCCAGGGATCAACTACATGACTTCAAGTATCACTAATGGCCAATTTCAATTCATGACTTGACTTTCATGTCACCAGAGAGCACACAACAGCCGCTGTGAGCTCCCCTCAACAACACGGAGGTCAAATTACAAAGAACCAAGAAGCAGGAGATGCACAGAAGTCCCCTGATTGGACAGAAGGATTGGTGACCTTGGCAACTACCCATTATCAGCAACTTCCCATGGGGGAGGAGACCTCAGCAATCTGAGGTTTACTCCCCTGGAGGAAGAGACAAAGGGACACAGAACGATATCCAGAGGGAGGGTTTCTCCAATCCTTTCTGGGATCTCCCAGCTTCCATCCTATCATTGCCATTCCTCCTCCAGCTGTCACGGTAACTGTTACCATGGCGCTGAGTGCGCAGGATCACCTTGTCACCTCTTGTTCTCTCACTCTTTCACTTTCCATCTTTCCCCACTTCCTCCTTATCTAAATGACATTAAGTTAAACACACTCACAAACACACACACAAACTATTCTTCCTGGCTTTTGCAGGCTTAACAGCAGGAGAGTCAGAGGCAACAAGGGGTGACGGCAGAAGATTAGTGAGGAACATCAAGTGGAACTCAAGGTCAGCGCTCCTTGCAGATACAGACACAGACAGAGGGAGAAAAGGTATTAAAAAAAAAAAAGGTTTTCTTTGGGCTTTAAATGCTTCAGAGAGGATTATTTTAAAACGTTAAGAGTCTTCACGGTGGGTTTAAATGCAGTAGAGAGAATCTGTCTTGCTAATATATGCACATGCATCTCTTTTCCATTTTTTTTCTTTAAGCAGCATTAAAGAAACAAATGTTTGCTTTGCATCCATCTGTCATGCAATGAACTGTCAGAAGTGCCAATCAGTCAGCTCTGCAAATGGAAGTGGATGAAAGCCGGAGAACGTGCCAACATGGTGGGTCTGTGTATGTGTGTGTGTCTATAGGAGATATCATTTCACCAAGTGCATGATCAAGGTGAGCTCTGGCTTAGAGCATCGAGAAGTCTGTACCTGCAAGAAAATCTCATTACACAACCCCACGCCTGGATAGATGACACCCTCCCTGCAAAAATCCAATATATCGTATTGGAATGGTTTTATGTTATTTCAAAACGCTTAAGACTGAAGAACGAAAATACCTGAAGCAACGTATGAAAAAAGACTTTAAATCCATCTATGGCAATGGAGGCTCAGGCCTGCATGTGCCCAACGCAGCGTGTTTGTGAACATAAAATTTCTTCAGGCAATCAGGACAATAGCTTTCTGTTGGAGGCACAAGATGAAAAATACAAGCCATGGTTCTCCACTCCTCTTCACATCCCTTTCTCTTCCTATAATCCTCTGTTCACTGTGCATATCCATCTGGGTCAACACTCCACATATCTGTCTCATAAAAACGTTTGAGGGAAAGGAAATGTCGGAGATTCCTGGCTAATGCCAACCATTATTCAAAATGGGAGTTTTTTTTTTTTTTAACACTGAGATCGAGATGAAGTTGAAGGGACTGGAGGAGAAGCAAATTGAAGATGCGGTGCAGCGGAGAAACAGAAGAATTGACACTAGGAGTTTTGAGTCTGTCATTTGGTTTCCATAGTAGACACCCTCTGGGTTAAGAACAGCGAGGTATTTATCTGAGATCAGATGAAATCTTTCCTCCCTGGAGCTAAAGCACAGAGATGCGCAGAGAGATTTAGAGTTCACTGTCAGTTTCATATGACAGAATATAGAACATGGAAAGGCAGAAAACAAGCAAAAATGGAGGAGGGTAGAGTAACAGAGGGGTTGGGTACATATTAAACTAATGTAAGGATGAGGAGATGAATGCATGACTGGACAAACTGATGAATGGGATAGATTAATAATAATAATAATGATGATAATAATAAAGTCATGCATGTGCAGGGATGAGCTGGCAAATGAATGGAAAGACCATGTTGAACGTGTTGAACAGATGAAGGTGTGATGGTAAGTCAGGATGGATTGATAGATGGCAGCAGGGATGATCAAAGCAGAAAAAGTCCTGGTTACACACTGTACCCTTGTCTGACAAGGAACCCTCTTAATCCACGAGCTCCTCTGAACCTCCTGCTGCGTCTGTAGAGCTATTATGCAATCATTCCATACACAGACACACAAAGAGTGGAGTGGCAAAGTGCCTCATGCAGCATCAGATGAATGCAGTGTGCTGCAGCAGCCTGTGGGAAGAGGCACAGGAAGAGCTGGAGGGAGGAAAGATCTGGGAGGGCAGTGATAGAGAGGTGGATATTCTGGGCCAAGCAGTTAATGCTATTGGAAGCAGCATGATCCAGTGCCCTGATGACACCTGATGACAGTCACAACGACATTACATAACACTGGTGGCGCAACACCTGGTTTAACAGCTTTGTTTAACCAGTGTTGTCCACTCATGTCATGTCAACATTCAGGCAGTCTGATTGACCAAACATACTTGAACCCATAGCAACCTAAAAGTGGATGCTATATGTAACTCATCTCTTTGCCTCTGCCATGATGTCCAGCTAGCATCTCCTTGTAGCTATAGGTGAAGACATGGTGCAATAAAGCAGTGTGCTTCTTGCACAACCCAACATACATGTGTGCAAAAACAGACGGAAGCCTCTGACCTTCATCTGTGTTTGTGTTATTGGGCAGTTTCATAAATGAACAGGTGAGCACATGTGATCCTGATCAACATGTGGTTGTCAATGAGAAGACCAACACAAAGTTGGAACTGACTAAATACAAACTCACATAAACACATTTTATCAGCATTGTAGTGTGGCAAGGTCAAGATATCATCTGGGGTTTGACTCTGTGACTATTAATAATTCATCCTCTGTATTGCTATCACTCTTTTTCCTTGTGTTACTGCATCACAGTCACACAGATCCTCAGTGAATTGAAGCCCAACTCTTAAAATGAGGACAGATGTCAGTGTTAGAGTACTGTATGGATAAACTCTGTGGGCATCTACTAATGACAAGTCCTTGTGATGTAAGTACAGTGGTCCGACTTGCCTCTTTAGAGCAATAGTTTCATCACTGAAATTGTCTGTCTGGGATACAAAATGAGCTGGTTTTGCACTTCTGAAGTGAGCTAATAAGCCGTGTGGTGCCAAAGTGGATCAGCCAGTCCCAGAAGCTGATCCAGTCAAAATGATGATGAGGGAGCTGTGATTATGACCTCACACTATCACTATCAATCATCATTCATAAAAGTAAAAAAGGAAAAACACTATGTAGCTGTTGAATAGGGAGCTGTTCAAATGTCCACTGGAATTAATTATCCATGGCACTCAAATGCCTTTTTTTTCTTCTTAGATGTGACTTTTAAGTGGAGAAAACTGTTTTGCTGTTTTCATGAGCTGCCAATAACTGCATGTGAGGATATGTACAACATGCTCTGACTACAGAAAACTGCAGGACGTGAACACCCAGTGACCTTGAAAGGAGTAGGGCAGGGAAAAAAAAAAAAAAAAAGCCTGTACACACCAAGAGAAAAAGAAGAGTGGAAACAGTCTTCTTTTGGTCCTTGTCTCCTCTGGATATTGTAGCTGAAGGGCCCTGGTTTGTCACTGACAGCTGGCCTCATGAGCGCCTGCAGAGAAATGCCAAGACGGATCAACAGCCACACGACTGAAAGGACAGGAAGGGTTTAATCTGCACAAGAACATTTTTTAAAAAAACCTATTATTTGAAGAGGCAGGTCGACTGGGAACACAATTGGTAACTTTACCAGGACGTATGATGATCTTCAGTTGGTGAATAACTGCTCTAAACACTCATCATCAAACCTTTTTCATTTACCTAGACAATAACTCATACATTTACACACTCATGTACCATATGAGTAATACACAGCATATGTCCCCTCAGCTTTGTATTGGCCTGGACTTAAAGTTCATTATGCCATACACTCTCTGACATCCAGTGCTGATTCAGCTCATGCGATTACAGTGACTCCATGCCCCATAGTTCACGCAAACCTGCAAGTTTCCATCATCGTAATCATTTTAATAATCTCTCGAAGCCATCTTTATGCTGGCAAGCCAAACTAAAACATGCTACCCAACAGATTTCCTATGCACGTGTATGTGCATTTTCCTCCTCCACCCCTCTGACTGGTTTTCCACCCATTGCTGATCCCAAAGATACCACCTGAGGACCTTGAGATGTTGAGGTCCGCATCACCATCAGAAAGTTGTCTGATAAGTTATGAAGTCACCTGCTGCTTCAGGACAAGGAGACAATACTTCCAACTACTGTCATAAAAAAATATAGATCTTCAGTCCCTCAACAGATGGTCTTATGCCCACAGAGTCCTTTTCATTTTTCTTTTAATCACCATTTTCATTTCACTGCCTTTCAGTCTGCTTGATTGACAGGACAGTCAATCAAGCAAATACAACTCATTGTACCCACTCCTACTATTGCTTTCTTTTCCTCCAGTGAGCTAAACTATTTAATTACTTTTTTAATTCAATTGCTTATCCTTGGGAGATCAGTATCATTGGGCTTTTGTGTCTAGTATAAAAACATCCTAGATAAAAGTGCCGATTTTAGTTCTTCATGACAGAAGAACAGTTCTGTGTTTTCTCATCACATCGGTGAATTAAATATATATTAAAAGCACTTTATGCCTGTCTACACAAAGTGTCATTTTCTCTGTCATAGAGAACAATGCTGACCTCTTGCCATCTATGTAATTAGTGAAAACCCAAGGTCGCCAGGTGGTGTGACAAAACCAGCACAATACCAGAACTCAAAATATGCCTTTGCCAAATCACATCCACTGGAAGTCCAGCGGAGCTCAGGGTGGACAGCCGGCTGCCACGACCTTGTGGAACTCCAAGACTAACTTTAGTCTCCATAAAAGTGCCATTATTAACATGAACAACCTGGAATCTATCTGACAAATATGACCTAAACCAGCCTAGTGTTGTTCTTTAAATGCTGATGACATGCAATAAGATCCTGTGGTCAACTAATGTAAGTATAAAGACAAGTCCATTGTCTGAGGACATGAGGAAATCATTAGTAACATGAACCAGAGGTTAAGGCGCAGTCCTGACTGAACATCTTATAGCAAAACATTCATATCCAAATAATGACACTGAATCACATCTACGATTATGTGTGAGCGCCCCAACACATTATAAGTAACTGAAAGAAAGTGTAGTTGCTTTCATTAAGAGCATCTTATGCAACATCAGCCCAAAGGCTTGCACCCCGTCTCACCCTGATGACTGCGGAGTGATGTCATGTAGCCTGTGATGCTGTGGCTGTCGGCAGCCATGAAACAAACCCTGTTGCTGCTCATGCTGTGGTCAGAGTACTCAGACAGAGCCTCGGGCCGGCCTGGACTTAGGTTGAGATGCATGTGTTTAATTATTTTTCTAAAGTCTAATGTCCTCACAGAAACAGAAAGCCCAGGAAAACCGAGGCATCTTTGTAAAACGTGTTAGAGTAAGGATGAGGTTTTCTTCAGGGGATGAGGAGGATGTTTCTGTTATGCAGATATCAAATTACTGGAATGTCCTCACATGTCCAGGATATACTGGCGTGGCTGCTCTGTGCCGTTTGCTGCTTTGGGAGCTCTAGGACTTCTTTATCATGCCTACATACTAGGTATCCCAAGGGACAGTGTGACGCAGTCATACATATTTGTGTGTGTATGTGTGTCCAGACAAGGTTGCGGCGACTTGAAATATGCCTTTAATCAGGGAAAATGAAGATAAAGAGAGAAACAAATGGGGGGGAAAAAACAACAAAGGGCAGGAGAACAGAAGAGGTAAAGAAAGAAAAATGACTCAGGAAAGGCAAGGAAGCGAGAGACAAATCAAGGAAAAGTTGGAGGAGAGGAGTGCGAAGGCTGCAAGGAATTGGATGAATAATGTATGGCTTTCTTCCAGCTCTCTCTTGCCCAGCGTTTTGTTCATCTGCTGTTCGTCTGTAATAAGTTCTGGCTGACATAAATCTCTGCATAGACCCACCATAATGGGTTTCACTCATTCTGCGACTCCCTCTTTTCCCCTCTGTTTCTATCACTTGGTCCTTCTCCATCTTCCTGTCATATCCACTCCGCCTCTCACCCTATACTTATGAGTGATCACAAAGAAAGAAAGAGAGACATAAAGAAAGTCACTGCTGTCAGTTTTGCTTGAATGGTGATAAATAATAATTCAAATTGACAAAATTCACTCTGACAAACACAAAACGATCGTCACTTGCTAAGAGAGAATACTGGAAATGGATTTCAGTCGTGTTGTACTTGCCAAATTAAAATGGGTCCTTTTTTGTGTCCTACAGCTAAAGCCCCCTTGTGCCAAACACTAGAGCGCCTTGGCAACATCGGGACACTTCCATGCTCGCCAGGGAGAAATTAAATAGGGACGAAGGATTAATAAGGTAATGATGAATAAAATGAAACAGCAGCAGAAAGAGAGAGACCAACAAGGAGAATACAGACATTGAAGAAGAAGAAATAAAAGTGTCAACTTGTAATGAATTACTGAGGGCTATGTGAAATCTGTGTGTTTGTGTTTCTGTGTGCGTGTGTATTAGTCAGAGGTGACCTTCGGTTCAGAGAACTGGGGTTGACTGAGGCGGCTCTGTCACAACAAGAGCGAAATCTGACAGACAGCACTCAACACATTGTATAAGTGTGCGTGTGTGTGTGTGAGTGCATGTGCATGTCTTTTTGTCAGTGTGTGTAGCTTTTATTTCTTCTTCTTTTTGGGCATATGTGTGTCTGTGTTGTGCACATCCGCCCTCCCTGCAGGTTCATGTACCTTCCAGCAGTCCAATATCTAAGAATAAACTCAAGTGTCAGGCCAAGGAACTGGCAAGCCTGCACCACAGCACACACACACACACACACACACACACACACACACACACACACCTATCTTTTGCTCTTTCCTGGGAGCAAGAGTTGACAGAGAAAAATGAAATATTGTATGATGATGTTGTCCCTTTGTTTCTGTCTAATACTGATGGCTGGCCACTGCTACTGCAGTGATTTTACACTGTGTAGGCCTATGTGTGTGTATGTGAGTGTGTGAGACACCTGTTACTGGGATTCACTTTAAAACCTCCTAGGTGCCATTTTCCTCCAGACAGTCCTCCTTTTGTCATTTTGACACTGTACACTGACAAAGTGGAATCATTCAGTTTTATTATAGTTTTGTTTTGTATCCATAATTCCCTTGTGTACAGCGAGAGAAAATTAATTTCAGAAACACCTCAGCAGCAGGAGCAGCAGCAGGAGAGAGGCTAAGACCAAAACAGGAGGACTCATGGCAGCAAATAAACAAGGGCATGCACCTAATTTCTACATGCCCCCTGCATGTTACACAGCTGGCATGTTGAAAATGTTAGCTGATAGCCAGTTAGGTCATTCAATTTTATGCATCTTTATGTGTCGTCTACAGTCCTTCACATGAAGGAAATCAATTTCTTTGTGGATGATAAACACCAATTCAGCTTTGACAGAGAAGCTAATTTTATTATTTTCCCCATATCAAAATAAAAGGTAGCAAATAATAAAGAGGCCAGCTTTGTGAAATATTTTGTTAGACATATCAACTACACATGCGCTCTGTAGCACAGTTGCACAGTTAGCACCCTTAAATGTTAGCTTGTAGCCAATTAGCTGACCTGAATTTATACTAACTTCCTAAACTCAGTAAATGCATTTGAGGGAAAAGAGGGAGTTTTGCAAGTTACATTGTAAATTGCATAGGTCTGAAGAGACTTTACTGCTGATTGGTGCAGAATTATGTGAAAACAAATTGCTTTCAATTCGAGACGCTTTTTAGCATTTCACAAAACACTACCTTATGGATGCAATAATTCACCTAGTTACAAGATGCAAAGAGCTCTGCATTTAGAAACTGAACCTCATTATGTTCAAAGGTGGGTGTGCAAAAATGCAGAAGATTTGGGATTGCACACAGGACCGGGGTTAGGGGTTATGTTTGGGTAGGGTTAAGGTCAGGGTTAGTGAAAACAATCACTTTGGTTAACAGAATATTTTGGTTCCAGCTAAATACAATGGAAGTCAAAAGCTCCTGATCCATGCTTTAAGCAAGATGCTGCATAGTGTCACTTGAACTTACTGTGGTTGGATGTTAGAGAGAGGCAAATGACAGCACTGAACTCAGAGCAACCATCCTGTCCTTGAGTGACCTCCACCGTTGGAATAAATAATGGGGTGATTTAGCGCAGCTCCTGTTTCAGGCAATTAACCCCACCCCCCACTCTTCTTCTTCTTCCCCCATAGTCAGGAACACACTTCTTTCTAAATGTGTGACTCCCACAGAGAGAGAGAGGGAAGGAGGGAGGATGAATGTTAATGGAATTAGCAAAAATGAGGGACAGAAGGATACGAGGATGGTGTTGCTTAATGGTGGTATAGGTGAAAGACTGATGTCAGTGACATAAATGAAAATGTGTTGCTGTAATAAAACTGCACAGACAGTAACGAGCAGCTTGTTGGTCCAGCTGAGAATCTGCTGCTGCTGCAACAGAAGCTGCATGAAACAAATGTGAAGGAGGGAAATGAAAAATTGAAGAGATGATCAAGTGAAAATGTGAACATGTCTAGTTCATAATAAGACTGTGTGAATGTGTGTGTGTGTGTGTGTGTGTGTGTGTGTGTGTGTGTCTGTGTGTGTCTGTGTGTGTGTCTGTGTCTGTGTGTGGAAGAGCGAGAGAGGAAGAGAGAGAGAGAGAGACAATGCGTAGATACTGTAATTCCTCTGCTTATTATTTTCTGAGCAGTGTGTGGATTGAGATGCGGCTGCTGTCGGGGGCAACACCACATCAGCATTAAAGTCACGTAGTTACTGGAGAAGCATAGGATTTGTGAATGAGTGCACACACACACACTTTTTGCTGAGCGGAGCACAATGCAAGTGGCAGGGTGTGAGTCATAAAAGTGAATGAATTCAGAGAGAGAGGTGAGAAAGAAAGAAAGAAAGAAAGAAAGAAAGAAAGAAAGAAAGAAAGAAAAAGAGTGAGAGCGAAGCATAAAGTACAAGAGAAAAAGAGACGGAGGTAATACCCTGGGGGAAAGAAATAAAGCAGCTCAGAGAGCAATGAAGTCACAAAAATTCAGTGGAGGAAAGGAAATGAATGAGTGTGTGCACATGAAAGGGAGAAATATCAGATGATTGATTACAGTCGTCCTTGTGTCTCTGGCTGTTGGTCGTGTTGAATGGACTGGAAGAGACACAGCGGGGTGTGTCCATTCATCAGCCGTGCCACCGATGGAGCAGAAACCCCTCAGGAAAGATAAGAGAAGGACCAGAGAAGAAGATGAAACTGAATGAAAAAAATGGGCCGAATTGAAGCTGATTCTCTCTGCAGGAAGTTTGACTTCAGACTGAGCTCCACAGATTCAGGAGCTCAGTGTATTTTTTCAGTTAAACAGTTAAATATCATGCCATCTTGTAATCACATAATGCTGATGACTCAAATAGCTGATGATGCCTGTTATAGTGCACAACAGGAAACATAGAGACAAAGGCATCACAGGGCTGTCGTGAAGGAAGTCTCCTGAGGTGCGTGTGTGTGTGCGTGTGTGTGTGTGCGTGTGTGTGAAAGGACCCTCACACAGAGTACAGTGTGTGTATCCATGAACACAAAGACCTATCTGTCAAATCTAACTTTTTTTAGTGAGAATAAAACAACGTCCCATTTCAGTGAAACTTAAGAACATATGACTTTTGACAGGATCTGTGTTCCTCATTAGTGCATGTGTGTGTGTGTGTGCGTGTGTGTGTCCGTCCCCTCTCAACAGGACAGTATCATTAGCCAGAGTGTCATGTCAGCCCTTCTTCTCACTGTGGCTCAGGACCAATTACAGTCTCACTTTTGGAAAAGGTCTTGTGTCTGTGAGCATATGTGTGCGCGAGACTGTGTGTGTATGTGTGTGTGTCTGCCTGCATATGTGTGTAAGGAGAGGGGACAATGGGCAGCTCAAAGGACTTTGAAGCTATTCCAGACATAATTGGGGGGAAGGAGGGTCCACATGTTACGTCGTGCTCCTTGTCTCTCAGATGAGACACGTCCCTGCTGCAGTCTCATAAGGTTGTCTTATTTTAGCAGCTAGTCATTAGTTTTATTACTCACTTGATAGTTTTGGGGGGAAACTGCTAATTTACTGCTCATTACACCTCCCTCGCAGAGTCTATGTTTAAAAAATTCAGCAATAATGTGAAAAGGACCAAATGGTCTTTTTCCTCCGTTTACCCTGCTCATACTGTGGCTGTTCTGTCACTGCTGTTTTTTTTTTTTTTAAGGTCTGCACAGTTCAATAGTCCCTGTTCCCTCAAACCACACTGATCTGCTATCAGATTTATTTACCATGGTCGCCTTGTGTATCACTCATTCAGAGAGCAGAGCAGGTGCTTACTTCGAGGGCCTGGAAACAAATCTGTCTCACTCATTCATTGATTTATCTGATTTTTTTTTCTTTTTTCTTTTTTTACTTGGAATTCAACTCAGTAAGTTCAATTTGACTGTTATATATTTTTCAAAAGCTCGCTACTTCAGAAAGTAAAATGCTCAAAAAGTTGTTCAATTTCTGCCAAATTTAGATCTCAACATACAAGTTAGAAATTTCAGAATCAACATTCAGGATACTTTGAAAAAGCAATCAATTTCTAGTCCTAAATCAAACATCCAGCCAATCAAGTTTTGCTCCTTCGAGCTGATGTTGTACTTTTCTGAATTAGCAGGAAGTGAAAAATAACTGAGAGAGTCAAAAATGATCAGATAATAATTTCACTGCAAGAAATTCACATGCTTTGAATTTTCAAAACCTGGTGAGACAGACTTTCTTCCATATGGAAGCCATATTGGAACCCATCACCACTAATATGCACGAGGGAGGAGAAATTAAGTAGTATAATAAATAATGTTAACTTCAAATAGAAGATGGGATGGATGGTATTTCAAGTGTAGAGATTTTGACATTAAGGGATACACAAGGGTGAACAGGACAGGAGGCAGAGATTGCTTGCTGACATTTCTGGCACCTGCTGGTGGGAACACTGGACGCATTAGTGCCACAGTGAAACACTCAAGTGGTCCATGGCTTGAGGACACACACTGAGTTTTGGGAACCTTCAGTTCATCTTAGTGATGTTGGCACAAACCCTACATCTCCACTGTCTCATAGCCTCTTTCCTCCTCACAGTTTGAGCTCAGTGCAGATTAAATAAGAAAAATCACTGAGGTATAAAGGTTTCCATCTGGAGTGACCTCATCGGGGCACTTCATGGGGGGATGTCTGAAATATGTCGATATATTCAGCAAGATCTGATGTGGCTGCGGTGCTATCAGCAGCTCTGCAGCTCCTTGTTACTGCCCAGGGTCATATTTTATGTTTCATATGCATCTGTATATTAGGCAGCGCGCTCAGGGATAGCATCAAAATTCACCAAGACCTTTCACTGCACTGAGTGTGCAGGCTGTGCAGAATATGGAGACATTCTTAAAGGACTAAAGGAGCATATGTTTTCGTTTTCCTATGTGTTTTTGCAACGTAACTGCAATTTACTTTTATCTAAAAATATTCGATACCATCCACACCATTACTTTGGATTTTTGAAAGTTAATTTTTCTTAACTCAATGCAGGAAATGCCCGGAGCCAGAAACCCATCTGAATGCATTTGTTCTTATATGAACCTTTAGTTTTAAGTGATACATTTTCAGGAAATATACTGTATTTCCTGAAATTAATATGCAGCATACTTCAAAAGGAAGCATAAAAATGAGGATCAGCAATTATCCAAAAATCTGCCCCAAAATGATAATTGAGCTCTTATATTCTTTTCCCTTTTTCTTATGTTAGTCACAATGCAGATTCACTGCAATATAGGAAAAAAAGAGGAGTGGAGGGTGGGGGGTAATATGAGCACAGATTTAGATGACTCCAGCTCTGGGAGAACGTATGACATTTTCAGGCCAAGTGCAGACACCAAGAGACGTCTCGAAACATCAGGCTGTAACGATCAGATTAGACACTGCTGACAGATAGATAGATGGATGGATGGGGACGGCACGACGAGACAGCAGCTGACACAAAAGTCAAAGGTGACATTATTCAGGGCATGTGTTCTCTCTCTGTGGCTCCTCTTGTTCTTCATTTTTCTTTAATGAATCTTTTTAACTTTGCATTTTTTGCTTCTCTGCTTCCCATGCCATATCCTCCACCCCCCCTCTACACACATCAACCCAATGTTGCGGAATTTCTTCTCTTTTCACTGATATGTCCCCATGTTCATTTCCACTTCTCTTTTGTAGCTGAATTCCTTTTTGTGTATCTCACGGCTCATATTTTCTCACAGCCTTTGTTCTCCATTTCCCTCCTGTACAACTCCAACAGTATTTCTTTACTGTCCCTCGAGGTCCTGTAACTGGCTCTCTCTTCCTTACACTTTTACCCCCCCCCATTTTCCCCCTCTCTGCTTCTCTATGTTATCAATAGACATTAGTTTAAAGTGTTTGATGTCAGTCAGTGGTGTTGGTAATAGATTAAAACAGAGAGGAGTACAGCACAGAGAGCCATTGATCGGTGGACTGGAGTCAGATCTGCTCAGCTCAGCACTAAGCATCTCCACAGTGCTGTAAGCGATCAGATCACAATGTGGTTGTACTGAGCTTTCAGTGGCATTCAGAGAAAACTTAATGTGAGAACTTTATTATGGGGGTTATATCCAAGTTTTATCTGCCGCAGTATGTGGCTCCTTGGCTGGTGGTGACTGTCACTTCAGAAGAACTAACTGCCATCGTTGCATTTGCATGACAACACGTTGTAATGAGCAAAGCTCGACTTCAGGGCAGACTGGAGACCACAGTGAATTGTTATCCAGAAGTGACCAGACAGAGAGGAGCTAGCTGGTTAGCATGCTAACCTGTGCAGAAGAAAAGATGTGATAGAGAGATGTGTCTCTTTGTTGAAGTTGCAGTGCTTCTCATAGACGGGTGAGCAACCAGCCGATAATGCTCTACATTGGCTATACAGCAGGGAAACTCACTTTGCATTGCTCATACTCGCTCTGATAACGCACAAAAAAGAGATCAACAATGAAAGCACTGCTACAATCAAAATGTCCAGTGACACTGACAATCATATTCACACTGCTCAGCTCATATTTACTGCAAATGACCCCCAGGTCCATGTCTTCATCTTTCACAAGTCAAAATCTATATGTTTTTTCAGCTTTGATCTGAGCTGCACATGGGCCACTGTCCCCCTCGGTGAGCCAGTGTGGCCTTTCGCTGGGCCATGTGCCCAGTTAAATGCAAGAGAAGGGGAAACAGACAGTAAATCATAGTCCAAGTCTTTGACAGTAAAGTAAACCACAAGGTGTTACTAATAAGTACAGTAAGGGGTAATGTAGAGTGAACAGGTTGAAACAAACAACGACAGGATGGATAGATCCATACAACATTTAACAGAGCCATATAATCCATATGTTTTTTTGAGCTGTTCCCTCATTTGTCCGATAGCGATGTCATTAGTTTTCGATAATATAATATAATACCACCCCTATCTGGTACAGGCAGAAGGCGTGGGGCGGGGCTAGCAGTGGTTCATTTGCATTTAAAGGGACAGGGCACTGAAACAGACTGTTCTGAACAGGGCTGTTTTGAGCAGATGAAAAGAGCTGTGATGTGTAATCCTTGGGGTATTTTGACCGAAGCATGTCACAGACATGTCTTTAAGACACCTGGGAACTGTTTTAATTTGTGGAAAAGGAGCATAAATATGTCTCCTTTAAAACACCTGTGCCCTCACAGGTTGCCATGGTGATTTGACCTCATTTAGTCAAAGTAAACCTCTTAAATATCCTAACTGTTGTTGTCACAGGTGTGTCTGTGTGTGATGATAATTGAAGGTGGTACAACTGCAAGTCTAAGAGAAGTTCTTTATAAAACTTATTCAGTTGTGTCATCAATGTTACAGTGAGAGAAGGCTGCAGAGGCTGGTGCAGAGTTGGGGGAAGACAGTTGCAGGGTTTTTTTTTTTTTTTTTTTAATGACTGCCATTACAGCATAAACAGTGTGGGAGTATATGAGCACTGCAGCTAGGTCACATGTAGCTATAAGGTGAGAGAGGAGGCGAGGGGGTGTTGTTGTTTTGTTGGTATGGGAGTAAAATAGAGAGACGATGAGGATAATAGAGAATGCTACATAACAAAATAATACAGGAGTCTGTTGCCTGAAGCTGTTCTGCTTTAATGAAAAAAGTATCTCCTTTCTTTTTTCTCCTCCTCTGTGAGTCTCTGTCCACACCTGAAAGGACGCTGTCCCAGCTAGGCCCTGAGATTAGACAAGAGAACTAATGCCAAGTTACTTCAGCTATGACCACTGTGATGGACGCCCACAGTCTCCACCTTTTCTCTGAACCATTGCTGCTATTTCAACAAAAGTAAACCTGTGGCCTGTATTACAGTGCTTCCTTAACCTTTTTGAATTCATCCAGGCAGATTACACTGAGCGCTCTGCTCTTTTCAGCGTCAGTGTGCCTGAAATACTGGTCGCACATTTCAGAAGCTGTGCACTGTGACGGCTTTCCGCTGATTAAATGACAAAATTTGTCCAGGATGTGTCCATTGCCAACATTACCTGGCTGAAAACCAACCACAAAAGACCCAAGGCTGTGACTCAATTTAACTTAAACTTGAAATGAATTATGATTGTAATAATCAATGCACCCTATAAGTTAATCTTATATAGCATAGATGTTTTTAAATCAGACAGACGTTATCCCCACTGTTTGCATCATCCAACCTTAAGTGTTTCAGATATGAATTATACAAGTTTCAAAACACTTTATTACAAGAACAGAACAAAAATATCCACAGACCAGTGAACATTAATGAGAAGAAATAACAAAGGACAGAAATGGAGAAAGGAGGAAACCTTTGAAGCAGCTGCTCAAAGACGAAGAGGAAGGCTGCAGTAATTGCTGAGAGTCTGCAATATTATATTTTTAAAAAGCAAAACAATGCAAAAAAAAAAAGAGAGAGAGAGAAAGAAACATAAACAACATCACAAAAACACTCCAAATGAAGCTAAACCAGAATCTGAAGGTCAGTGGACATCTAGTGTGGATTTAAAATGTGGATCATGAACCTTCAATGACCCCAAACACAACTGTCCAGTGGCATTAAAATCTATGATAAATGTTCTCTTTTCACAAGTGAGACTTGTTTGTTTGTTTGTTTGCTTATCTGTGATGCCTTCAGGAAACAGCAGTGTGCATCTACACGGGTGTTAAGTTCTGCTTGTGTCTCTTTCATAGCTGTGTCACACCATTCACACTTGTTTACTGCAAGTACACTTATATAAACCTTTGAAACGTCAATGTGGAAAGCTGCACTGACTGAACAGCCAGCAGGCCATGTCCTGTGTTTTGGTTGAGAAGACAGTGGAGCAATATTGGGAAATGACTGTGATCTCAAATGGTAATTTGACCTGAGACCTGAATGAGAGGTCAGAAACATGTGATTTTATTAAAACCTGTGATTAAATCGAGTAAAAGAGTCATTTTAATATATAATTATGTAGTTTGTTTTTTGCTGTTATTCTGGCGCTTCGATTTTATGAAAGTGCAAACCAGGTTAAAACACAGACACACACACACTGCAATTCTCACAATAACTCTGCAACCAGGCAGTTCCCGTCCTTGGTAAATGTAAAGGTTATTACACAGTGTGAGAGAGAGAGAGAGTGTGTGTGTGTGTGTGTGTGTGTGTGTGCCTAACCAAATCACTGTATCTTGTCAGGGTGGTTTTCACTCTATACAGTGATGTGCTATGAGAAAACAGGGAAGCTTCTTCACACCATACACACACATGTGACGTTTGACACAATGTTAACACAAATGCCATGCAATCTGTAGCCTGTGTGTGTGTCTGTGTGTTTCCATTCTTCACTCTTGCCTCAGTCAGTGTCCCTTTATCTGTTTGATGACTCAGCGTCAGAGACACCAGATGAGATAGGTCCCTCACCCCCTTATTGCTCTCTCCCTTTCTTTCCATCCCTCTCTCTTGTTTTTCCTCCAGAGTTGCAGAGCTGTTATTTTATCTGTTGCTGCTGAGTAAAATCTGCACCTTGAACAAACAGGAGAGTTTCATGATAGGTTTGACTGATGCAAGGACAAAGGGAGTGCAGCCAAAGTCTCCAAACTTTCTCTACTAAATCTGAACAACCAATTATTCCCAATGTGAATAATTCCTTCACCCTGTCTCAGATATTTTTTTTTATTGTCTTTTTGACCTTTCCTTTCTTTTGTTTCCTTCCTTTTCCTGTCGTTCTTTCAAAACCTCATGTGATTTGTACATATTATGTTGCTGATGACTGATTTACATCTCCGTCACTGACAGTACAGAGCTTTCATTTGCTATTTTCCTTAAATACTTTAGGTTAAGAACATTTTACACAATGTGTTGGTCTTGGAGCAACCCTGAAAATGGATTTATGAGTGGGAAAAGTAGAGCAAACTCCAGTCATTCCCGCTGCGGGAACAAAGCATCAGAAGTAAAGAGGGCAAAGGTCAAAGCTGCAGCATCCTGACAACAATGACTGGAGCATCTAAAGATGTAGATGTACAAGACAAGTGCCAAGAGAAGATGAGAAACAAGAGCTGAGGTTAAGGTGGAATGGATTTTTTTATTACAGTGAATTAAACCGGGTTGATATAAGGTGTGGTGACATTTTTAGTGCTCTGTCAATGTCACCTTAAGACGGTGACACATTCCCACTCTTAGAGCCGTTTATGGAACAAAATAAAAAGTTACGCATCTGATGTTTTGGCTGAACTTGGACAATATGCCATCAAAAGAAGCACCTGCCGCCTTTAAAAAAAACATTCAAGCTTTTGTCAAACCAGAGCCGCAGGGAACAGTTTGTGTCGAGTAAATAATCACTGTGTAGATATGCCAAGATGATGTTTTCATGTTTTGCCAGATCTGAAATGGGTGGATGCCACTTCTGTTTCCACTTCCTCAACCTTGCCAGAGCAGTTGTGATTCAGTTCACCTGCAGCTGATAACAGAGCCAACAGCCGCACCTGAGGTGAGACTTAACGTGGCAGAGGTGAGGAAGAGAAACTGTCGTCATAGTGAACATACTCAGGAAAGTATGTTCGACTTTTCAAACAGAGCTATGACCTCTGTTGGTCACAGTTGCACAGTCAACAAGTGTGAGGGGTCATGCCATTCATAGATCCTTAACAAGCCACCAGAGACGCCTAAGTAAGTAAGATCTAATCTCTAAGTGTTGACAGTTAACACACAGACACACACACACAAGTGCACTCATGACGAGGACAGCAGTGAATCACAAGCTCACACTCACGCCGAGCATTGTGACACAGATCCACCATCATCAACGGTGCATGTTTGTGAGCTTCAACACTTAAGATCACACACAAAACCACACGACTTGGGACATGTTATCCGCACCTTTTTCTCACCACACAGGAACCCTGGATGTGCGTGAAATACAGGGGAGCCGAGGCATCAACAAAGTTTGCCCTGTGACAACATGAAAGCCGACCTGTCAGAGAGAGAGTCCTCAGCGTCTTTCTCAAGGTGAACGGATTCATTTTTAAAGCAGCATCAGCTTGTGTGAGTCTCATGGTCTCTCTCTGTAGAATTGTGAATCCTGCAGCCTTGGATGGGATTCATAATCTCCCATGATACCTGCTGACATCAACGAGAACTCGCTCATGTTGACTTTGCATGAGTTGATTATTGAAATGTGAATGAATGTGTTATGGCCAAAATTGTCACAGTGACCTTGACCTTTGACCGCTGAAATCTAATCAATTCAATCCATCAGACCAAGTCAATGTTTGTGTAAAATACAAACAAATTCCCTCAGTGGTCCCTGCCTCCAGCTCTGGATGTCACTGGTGTGGAGATAAACTAAAACCTGCATTGTTTATAACCAGTTTGAGAGAATACTGTGTCAATGTCACCACAAATAGCACCATGTTTTGGGTCACCCGTTTTAAGTTAAAAGTGTTTGCTCACTGTGATCTGAGGTGAGATCAAACAGTGCTCAGAGTTTTACTGATGTGGGATAAAATCTAAACCTCAGTTTAGACATTTGACATTTGAATGCATGTATTTAAGTGAAGGATGGGATTGAACTGGATGTCCACATGACTGGTACACCTGTGCTGAGTGTAAAACCAGCTCCACTGCGTCTGTTTCCTCTCATTCCCTGACATCATTAAAACAGATGCATCTGCAAAAAAAGTTCCCAAAATATCCACGTCTTGCTGTGTAGGACTATTTTCTCCTCCCAAACAAAAACAGCACTAATGACAAACTCATTGCTTTTTCTGTGCTCCACAACAGCAGCAGCCTGCTCTAGGGGAAATGCTCAGTTAGCATTAGTAGCTAACCCTTCAGTGCTCCTCAACAGCTCCTCGAACAGCGACTACAACAAACACCCGTCATAAATAAAACTGGAAGCTTTCCAATGTCTCGACATTGATCCATCTCAGCAACCTGACGTTACTGTAACTGGAGAGCAGAAACGTCTGAGGCCTCCAGCGAGTTGCTATTGTCGCAGCTCAACTTGGCCTCAGTGCTGAGTCTCACATCTCACGTCCGGGTCTCACACGTGCAGCATGAGGGAGAGAATGAATCAGCTGACCTGTAGTCTGGTTTTAGCTCTCTCACAGTCTGCGCATGAAGAATGAGCTAAGAGCCATGAATGTTTTGGAAGAAGATGTAGAAGAAGTAAAAATCATCTGGTTTGAGGCAATGAAGTTCAGTCTCGATTAAACTGATGAAAGCTCATCATCACATAAAAATAAAAATCATTAATATAAGATGTGATGTGTCTTGAAGCTGGAGACATTATGGCTCTGTCTGTTTTTCTGTGTTTTTCATGAGTCTCCTTCTTTAGTGGTCCACTGTACCAGTAAATGAGTGTGATTTAATTATCTTGCTGTGCTTCATGGCTTGTACTGAACACAGGGAGAGACGCTTCAACACGTCATACTGCCGTGGGGGGGATGTCAGCCTGAGCTCTTTGTGTGAGATGCATGTTATCGAGGCCAGCAGTGTCATTTTTCTCTCTCCAAGAGTGTCTGTGTGTGTGTATGTGTGAGTTTTATCTGTGTGTGTGTGCGTGCATCTTGGTTCCCTAGAGGAGGGCCTGTTGGCTGGCAGAGTTGCCCAGTTGTCGTCACTGTGCCTAGAGCAGGCTCTGGGACAATCTGGCCTCTCTGGAAGATCCACCGCTGGAGTGACATCAGAGCTCGCATGCAGGAGGGAAAGCAGAGGAGAGATGAGGACGCTTTGAGAACAGCCAGAGCTGTCAACACAAGACAGGGCACAGAGAAGGAAATGGGCAAAACCCCCAGTTCACCGCGTTTCCTGGTAGAGGGCTGGAGGCACATGAACCCAGCAGTCTAAAGATGGTCAGGATGGATCATATATGCTCAAATAATACAGACCACAGCTGCACTTTACTGCCTGCTGAGAAACAAATCAAGCTCGAGGACATTTCCTCACGGGAGCAAACCACTTAGCTGTCACTCAGACTGGTAGCTACAGATGCCCTTGAAGGTGGCCTTAGTGCAGCTAGAGACATTCACACACAGTCATACCTGTTGAATCACAGCTTTGTCTGTTATCACAGTAATGAAAAACCTCTCAGGTTTTACTTGTACTCAAAACTGCCCTGCACTACTAGATAAGACTAGACAAACTGATGGACTAGCAGTGTCATTTAATACACAGGATTAGTAATGTGCTCTGGCATGTTGGGGCATCTGCTTGCCTCTTGCTTGTTGTATCTATTAATGAGCGGCTGCTCTGTAAGTTGGGGCTGGAAATATTGGTGTTATCCTTCACTGGAGATGTCACATACGCATCTCCACATTTAGACAGTGATAAAAGGAATATGATATCTGGTTCCAGTCAATATGACCAAGACCTCTGGGAAATAACCAGCCTCATAAAAGCCATCTGTTTGTGCTTCCAGTCGACCACCAGATTAATGAGATGTGATAAAATGGCTCATCGTTATTGTCTCATTACCATCTCAACACAACTTTGAGGAGGAGACGGTTTGAAAATGTCAGTACCTGCCACTTCCTGAGAAGTTGATGGTCTGACATTATATTTGCCTCAAAAAACTTGTGGTGAAAGTTATGTTCTGACTGTAAAAGATAAGACCGGCTGATTCACAGGCAGTATCAGTTAACATTTCTTGCATCTCCTAAACCTCTGACGAGATCTGTATTCATGGTGATTTGAGATTAAATGCCACCTTGTCATCATGTTATCAGGACTCTGCCACATCCACTATATACCTGACAGTCACATAACTTATGTTTATGATGTTTTACTCCACTTCCTTTGTCTCAGTTTAGTATGCAATGAGCCAGATTAATGCACTATAATCATATGACTGGATTGGATAAAGTTTGGTGTCACCATGACTCCAACTTCAACTCTGCTTCGAACCAAGCAAATATAAGTGTAAAAGTGTAAAAGCTGAAGTTTAACTATATTTATCTGGATGTGTCAGATATCTGTTTATACCATCTTCTGCTGACATTTCTTATTCTGTGAAAGTACCAGGTGGTTTTTACACAGCCTGACCTCTGACCTTCTGTCTGTGTCTCTTTATCTAACTTGACCTCCCTGCCTAAGTTTTTTCCCACTCTCTTCATCTCTCCATTTTTTTCCTGTGTGTGGTATCTCTGCCATATTGTCTCCAGGATCCACACTGATCCCCTTTTCAGACATGAGTGTGTGTAGGCGTCTCACCTCCGTGGTGCACATTTGACCCTAGGCCTCATATGGTGGAAGTGATGATGGAGAAAGGAGAAAGCGATAAAGGTGGAGCAGAGGGAGGATGACAAGAGGGTGAGACAGATCATGTGATAGAGAAATGTAAAATAGTGATCGGAAACGTTGATTGAAATTGATTGCTGCTATTGTCACTTAGATACTGTCAATGATATTTTAATTGGAAACAACAGCGGCTAGTGTGATGAAGGAGAAGCAGGTACGAGAGCGCAGGATGAATGGAGGATATTGAGATCTACAACTGTCAGACAGACAAGGAAAAGCATTTAGTGTGGAAAATCATGTACTGATCACCACACACACACGCACACACACAGTCTACAATGACATAATGTCAGCCCAAGGCCACAGCCCATATTTACGAAGCTTCAGCTGCAGTGTTGGATTGTAGGGGCATGTGTGTATGTGCGTGCGTGTGTATCCATGGTGACAGCACATATCTGCTCACACATACTGTATTGTCAGTGGGAAAAGGGCTGTCATGACTAAATACACACACACACACACACACACATAGGCTACAGATTGCATGACATTCATGTTCACATTGTACCGAACTATATGTGTGCATGGTGTGAAGAAGCTTTCGTGTTTTCTCAACCCATAGAGTGAAAATCACACTGACAAGATACAATGATGATGATTTGATTTGAACAGAGAGCCACACACACACACACACACACACACACACACACACACACTCTGCTGAGGTTGCTCTCTCTTTCTCTCTCAAACATTCATACCTACTCCCCCACATAGAAACACACTCCTTGATTGCAGAGGTCATGATAGTGTCACGACAGCTTATGCTTCAGAGGTTTTAATGCAGATGTGTTATCGAAGTGCTTTCTCACAGCGTACTGTGATGTGGTGGGAGGAAGCTCCGTGCGACTGATTCCCAGTCTTGCTCTGCACGGCACTAACGACATCAGTGCTGATGTCTAACAGGTAATATTAACTCTGGGGCACCATATTTAGCGCATTAGCATGCTAAATAAATGCCACTGTGGAACAAAGCATGAACAGGAGAGTGTCTCTGGGGAACATGAATGTCTATACCAAACACTGTGCCGATCCAATTTGGTCCCCAGAGGATGAATCCTGTTGGGTTATGGATACAAACATACTTTTCTCAGCCTTAAAACACCTGCTTCCTGGCTCAAACAAGGCCGACAGTATTAAAGCAACGTAAATGTCTGTTTAGATGAAAACCAATAAGTGAAACTCTGCTGAGGTTGTGAATGATTCAGCGAATGATAACCTCCAGATCTGAGAAACTACTTTAGGAGTTGCCACAACAAATCTTAAATTCACCTTTAATACAGGCAGGCAGTGGACGCAGAGGAGAATAAGACCCCCCCGTGACCACTTCTTCTGAACAATGAAAGCAAAGTCCAGTTGATGAAACTGTTATGCAGGAGGAAATTTAATATCAAGAAACAAATATTTGAGGGAGCAAAGGCCACAGACAAAGATTTTCAGACTACGCGGGCAGACTGACCTCAGAAAATCAAAATCTGACTGATTCAGTAGCAGAGGGGGTTCGCACTGATGAGGTCAGTGTGGTGCACCACCATATTACCTCCCACACAGCAAGACAAGCAATCAGCCCTTTAGTCACTTTAACTCTTAACCTAGAAATACACTTACAGACAGAAAAATACTCTGTGAGTCTGCTGCCATACTTCTTACTTCTTCTTCTCTTCACAGAACTTTATTAATTGAAAAACACTGATTTAACAGTGGTAGCACCTCTGAACTTAAACTCTCCTTTCCCAGATAAACAAATACTGCCTTCGGCTGTCCCCATATTTCTTATTAAAAAGAAAATGCTGGGTATTATTTTTTTTCCATTGTCATCTTTTTCTGAGGGAAGGAAATATGAAGCAAATAAAATATTTGGATTCAAAAGAGCCGTCATCATCACTAGTCGTTTCTGAAATTAAAAATGTTCTCAATTTAAAATGATATTGTGGCTTCTCAATATAACACAACAATCTATTCTGATGAAAAATGAAATAGTTTTCCATCATTATGAGCATCATAATCAGTAGGAGGAGTGCAATCTCTGCCTGCTGACCCAGAGGAGTCCGTAACCATTTAATCAAACACTCTGCATCTATCACATTATTCCTTTCAGGCTGCATCTTCAGCGCAACCCATATGTTAAACACAAAGTATGTTGTATGAGTATGTTGTTGCTTTTGTTGTCATCTGTCAGCCATAATGGGCTGGCTGTATGTGCACATTTGCATTTGTTTATACTGGCTGCAAACAGTTGGGAGAGTAGAGGATATTACTTAGAGGGTAAATGCAGAGAATGAGTAGAGATTACTGTGTGTTTAACCAATGTGTGAATTAGTTCAAATTAATCTTTTTCTTTATTGTCTTCCCTGATGTGTGTGTATATTTATATAAGATGCTTGTGTGTTACCCCAGTCGTACTCACAGTGGATCAGTTAGATCTGAGTTAACTGTTACAACAGTAATATTAACCCCACAAAGTGGGGGCTCCAGAGCAGAGTGATCCAGCCTCAGGCTAAAGTCTCTCAACTTTACTTTTCAGAAAAAACTGCTTTAGGGGTGATAATGTGCTGGCCAGTAATGGAGGAAGTGATGCGTTTCATACATATTTTGTTTGTACTAAGCAGAAGAAGAGAGGAGCCACACAGCGTCGGCAACATTATTTAACTGATCCATGCAATAGTAGCTAAAGAGGTTTGTGGTAGTATTTATGATACAGATTTTCTCTGCATGTGCACTGTGTGGATTAAGTCGGCCATTAAATACATTAAACATGTAAACACAATGAAAACTGGAGACTACGCCAAGACTAATAGCATGTTAATCCATTAGAGCTAACATAGCACACAATAGCTGTCAAATGCAGATATGTGCTGTACATGCGCGTGTGTGCATTCACAGTGTGTCACAATGACATCTTCAGTAAAATGGCTTGCGTGTGTTATATGATATGTGCATTTGTGTGTGTTTATCGAGGAAGCAGACAGGCTGTGCGAGCATTTCCGTGTGATGTATGAGAGAAAGACCAATACTGTCAGCTGTGAAAATGAATGTACGTCTGTGCTCTGTCTTTTCTGCCACGCTTTAAAGTGAGCAACACAACCTCGGCTGCTGCGATCTATGAGTTTGGCTGCGCAGATGTGGTGCATATGTTGCATAATGGGTGAAGCATTTTACATCATGTAAACAGCAAAACTGCCTGGTGTGATCTGTATGTAAACAGCATGTGCATGTGTGTCCATATCCACGGAGTGTAACATTTATTGATATTGTAAATTGCTATATAATTTAATTTGCACTGAACGCTTTCATTACCTTTGTGTGGAGACATTTGCCTTATACACAACACAAGTGCCCATTGAGGCGCATGTCATAAGTGTGTTTGTGTGTCCAGGGCATGCTTCATGCTGACTCAGAAGAAAGGCTAAGTAGGGCATGCCTAGAAAACATTAAATCATCAGACACCCACAGACGAACCTTATGGAGGAGTTTTTGTTTGAGTTTTTTTTTTTTTTTTTTTTTTTTTTTAATGCTCTCTCTGTCTACCACATTTACCTCAGCTTAATTCAGCCATGCTCATGCGACATTACCCACATTTAATACTGTCTGAGAGCAGGGCTGGTGGAGATTTAGACTTTAGAGCCAGTTGGGGGCCATCAAACTGTTTTCTTCTGCCTTCATCATCTTGTACTCCCTAAATCCTGGGATAGAAGTAAGATTAGCAAAGTAGTCTTCGGGGCAGTCAGACAGAGTTGGGAAAAGGTCACATAATCCCGGCCTGAGCCTTTTCTAACTTTTCTGCCTACATGAAGAGATGAGTGAGAACACCTATCTGAAAAAGGGAAATGTAAAAAACAAAAAGCAGCGTATGCTTTTTTACAGCACAGCAGGGTGGATTAATATCACAGTAGAGCATTTTTAAGATGTAACTGCACACTGAGACTTGATTGAGCTATGAAAACAATGACAACATCCTTATCAGAGGCACTATAACGCAGTCCTCGAGCCTGAGCAAAACAAACAGGTTGTCAATTTCAACCCTCTGATGCAGAGTGTTTCCTGAGAGATTGTTCTCCAAGGTGACAGACATACCAAGACTTGATTGTCATGGTTACAATAACAAACATACAGTCTATATCAATAGCAGCATTCATAGCTTAATCACGATGGTTACTACAGTAACATACCTTGTGTAGGTTTTGATACTTTCACTTTGCTTCTGATATGATTACCTATACGACCTGTCCAGGATGAGCCCCGCCCTCACCCTATGTTGGCTGATTTTGGCTCTAGCTCTCTGGCAACCCTCCTTACAGCCAATGGATGGAGTGTTGGATTGATGATACTATGAGATGTCACCTCATGACAACATGTTAACTACGTTTTGTGACCTGTAGGTGTTTTTTTTTTTGTTAAAGAGTTATCACCAACAGTGTGTCCATTCACCTTTGTCTGTCAGGCTCATCCATCTGTCTATCTATGGGTCTTACGATCTTCTAGCAGGGTTAACTTCCCTGACAAGAATGAGTCTGCAGGCAGGGCACAGCTTAAGAGAGACATGTACTGAACACTATGATCAGAGTCATTATTATTGTGGCTTTACACATATGGCAACTGCAAATTAGATTTTGAGCCCTGTTAGATGAGAAAGATTAGAAAAGAAAACACACAAAAAGAAAATTGCACAGCCAATAAGTGGCTGGGTCTGTGATAATCATGTGCTGTAGTTTACAGATAGATTTCTATGGTGATGTAGGAAGAAGATTGAGTATTTAAAAAAAAAAAGTCTGGAAAGAACAAAGCTTATGTTTAAGCTGTCAGACACAGAAGGTTGTTGAGGACGATGGTGAGTGTGGCAGCATCAGGACATGAAGGCTTTGACAATGAAGTAGTAACACACAAACACATGCACAGAGATAGAGAGAAAGCTTATATGAGGAGACAAGACGAGGACGGAAAACACTCAAATATACACGTGTAACTAACATAATGGACACTACAAAGTACAGATACACAAAAGTAATCTGCGTGTCAAGATGTGTGAAGAAGACAAGAGGACAAAAGACCACAGACCTCCATCCTCGACCCAAAGCAACACAAAAGCCTGCTGGTTTCAGAGTGACACAGTTATCAGGTCAGTTGTCATGTTTTATCTCATGATCAGTGAAGCTGATCAGACTAATCACTCGTCACCGCAGACTTACATTTACTGTTCTCATTTGGGGACCAGGCCATGTGTGGTACAGTCTTGTGGTTGTGCGTCATTCATCTGCACAACAACCTTGAGAAAGCCCCAGTGTACTGGCATAACAGCATTTTCACCTCTGTGTTTTCAGCTGAAATGAAATGTGCCAGAGAGATACAATCAAACTCCTCACAGGTTTGGATCATGTGTTGTGACGAAGCAAACCTGAGTCTATTGACATTATGTAGAAAACTTGCTTCGACATGATGCTATGAAGTTGTGAGGACCTGCCATATTGATTCTCAGGTGGATGAAGACAACACTACTTTGTATGATCTCACGTATCACAGTAACACAGGAAAATACTACAGGTTTCAGGTTGAACTCCTGTTTCTTTTCTTGTGTCCGTTGTGTCCTCTGCTCTCATCATTTCTTATCTCTGATCCTCTCCTCTGATATTATTATTTCACCCTTGAAAACGGTGCTATCATCGCAAACAGTTTCGCCCACTTATTCACTACACAGATGAAAAAACACAGTTGCTGCTGAGGCCAATTTATTAACACAAAGCTCTGCATTTTTATTTTAAATATATGTTTTTGCTCCACTGAAACATACACAATGGGTGGCATGTTGCATCCAAGGCCAAGGCCACACAGCATGTGGGACGGTTTGTGTGTGGGAAGGTGTGGGAGAGGAGATATGGCAGAAGTGATGAATGCCCAGGCATGGAAAAAAACCAAGAAAATATTCACTGGCAACCTTGACGACTACTGCAAAGTCACACACACATATGAATCAAAACTGCACACGCGCAGGTAAAAATGCAAAACGAACACGCATTCATGTGCAACAGTCAATGGCAGTGATAAATACAGAAGTCTTCAGCATCAATACATCAAACTTGCTTTTCATTTGCAAATGAGATGTGTAGTTTTCCTTCTCTCACAAGAACATACAACCGTACCTCATCTTGTGTCCCTGTGTATGTTTTCATACTTCAGCAACATGCAAATGAGCTGCAACATGACCAGCTGAGGTGCAGATACATTCAACCTATGTGAGACCCACAAGCAAACAAAGTCCAGAACGAAAAGTCCTCTTCCTCCAGGGTCTGAGGACGGAGGGTGTTGTAACGCTGTACAGACTGTCCTCAGGTAAAATCTGCGCTTTGTGACACTGGGCTATATAAAAAAGTCTCTTTACTTGATTTGACTTGACTGTTACAGACTCTGACCAAGAGCTTGCAAAAAAGCTTTTCCGTTTCCAGGCAACAGCCCACGCATCCAGACATCACAGCCATGCACATTGTGCAACCTCTGGAGAGCCAACACTTTAAAAAGCAACAGAGCCATGATTACTGCCGGAAATTACTGTATGCTGTATGCTACCGCATATTATATATATATATAGATAGATATAGATAGATAGATAGATAGATAGATAGATAGATAGATAGATAGATAGATAGATAGATAGATAGATAGATAGATAGATAGATAGATAGATAGATGTATTTCACTTTTTCTTCTTTTCTACACTCACACATCGCTGTGGTGAAAACAGGAGAGAGGATGCAGCAGGTGTCACAGATGAAAGCCTCATCTAAAGAGGAATGAATGATTGACCATGATGCAAATGAAGCTGAGTAGCACAAACCTCCTGCACAGAAGACACTGGAGGATCTTCTTCTATGAGACAGAGCAGAGAAATAAGATTTACATGTGCAAAAAAAAAAAGCACATCCCACTCACACCAACTGTCCACAGACAGAGTAGCGGGGGGGAAAAACGCTCACATTCATTCACTGCTTTTTGCCCCTGTGGCAAAAACATACTGTACAGTTCCTGCAGTCCCTCTTGGACAGTGCACTATCAGAGCTCTCTGCTGCTGCCTGAAAACATTATGATTTTATTTAGTTTGGGTGACAGTGTGTTTAAATGGATGTTCTGTTCTTCTCTATCCCCCACAGCAAAGTGACCTGTGCTGGACACAAGCCAGATAGAAACAGATGATAAAAAAAATGTCCTATTTCACCCCAACAATTGTAAATTAATTATTATGGCAGATGTTTTTTTAATGTAGCTTTTCCTGAATTGAGTGAATTTCTGCTGATACAACAGTCTTTACACCAGTGATACAAAAACTTATGAACAAGTGTGGCAAAAAAAAAAAAAACTTTGGAGGAAGGTCAATGTTAAAGTGGGGAGATTAAAACTTATTTTGGGATCAGTCTTGGATGATGTGAGGAGACCTGGAGGAGACGACTTCACTGAGTGGACACAGTCTCAACTCACAGTAGGAGCTGCCAAGAGAAAGATTACAGGTAATTGCTGCCCTGTGGCCATAATACACAGAGTAGCCACACTAAAATAACACCCACAGTATCCTCTCTATATTACATGACCTTTAATGGGATTAGTGTGTGTGTGTTCTCATTTTACTGTACATTCATCGTTTTAAGACTTGCAGAGTGAGGACATTTTTTCTAATTGAGGATATTTGATTTCATTTGATTTGGGAGTTTGTTTTTTTTTTTGCAACAGTCTACTATTTCCTAAATATATTATTCTGTTGTATCATATTAGCATCCATGTCCTCCGTAGCGTAATCAACCACAGATTCATTATCAAAGCTGGAGACCAATTTTAGAAAACTGCAAAGTTGGTTACCTCCTAGCAGGAAGTAAACACAGACAGTTCCCTAACCAACTCTCTGAAGTGTGCATACATCCTTATAGGCAAGCAAACATTTCTAAGTTCCACTGTACATCTTTTATAATGTTTACCTGCATGCCCAGGTCTATGCAGTTTGTGTGTTTGTGTGTTTGTGTGTGTGTGTGTGTGTGTGTGTGTGTGTGTGTGTGTGTGCGTGTGCGTGTGTGTGTGTGATTCAGATAGGCAGGCTGTGAACTGTTAAGCCATTATTTCCCGGGATGCAAAGAGATTAGAGGTCAGCCAGAGGGGCTGGTGTGAGATCTGCAGATGTAGTAAGCGTAAGGGTGAACTGTTTTGAGTATAAATACACGCACACACACACACACACACACACACACACACACACACAAAATACATTTATGGTGAACAGGAACACAAACAGCCATGCACAACACACAAAAATTCACCAAGTAATGATTTTCCCACGGTGTTGTGGGATTAGTAATAAGATTCTGCAGCGATAGCATCTCAGTGGAAGTAAGTGAATGAACCTCCCTCAGACTCCAAACACCAGCGCTCCCTGCTTTAAAATGAATAATGTCTGGTTTGCAACTATGCAGAAATAATCAGCTTTTTCTATCTTGCAGACAAACTTTAATTGGTTCTTAACATCTGAACTGTCAATGTTGCACCGCAGTAGTTTGAACTTCTGTTTCCAGATGTATTTGATCTGGGATCTACGAAGTGTTGAGATGTGGGTGCAGGATAGTCAGACAGTGAGGTGTTCTGTTTCACGCTATGTAGCCTACATATGAAGCTGGATATTAAAAAAAAAAATTGTCTTCTACAAGAACTCAGATTTATACACAGTCAAGCTCTTAGTCAAATTGCTTGGATGCTACAATAATGATTGTTGCTGCAGCAGATTAAGCATGTTTAACCCTCTCAGCTGACGGGGGTCACTGTGTGTAGAACCACGTTACAGTAGGTTGGTAACTGCTGATGCACCTCTGTTGCAGCACTGTGACTGTATGTGTAGGAATGCAGTTGGCTTTGTTATGTGATTTATAGGCTGTACGATTCACATCTGATTAAGATATGCCATGTGGCCAGTAGTGACATGACACGGAGGAATGCATTTTGTATTATAGACCCTCAGTGAGCCAGCCAAGAGAACCGTCCACAGCCACTCAGCACCAGTAGTATTAGGTGGATAATCTTTCTTATGTATGCATCGTGTCAACATTTCTACTGATTTATTTCGCTGAAGTTGCTGCATCATCAAATCGTGCCTTTGCATCATCCGTGTGAGCAAATTCAATTTCATTTCTGAGAGAACATGTACACAATATAATAGCATTAACCACTTTTCATTGTTATTGGGGGGGGGGTACTGCCAGTTTCTGTTTGACGCATTCATGCATACTCACATGCTCCACTGGTGTTTCACTTTCATTCCAGATGATCAGCTTTACATACGCTAAGGAATACAAAAATCATCACAGTCATCACAGAGCACTGTAATGGCCTTTTAAGCTCCATGTAAAAGCTACTTAACTCTTTATTTTAATCAAAAAGTTTGGTCAAGTTACTCAACAACGAAGCCTCTAAACCGAAGCTTATAAACTTGTGTTCTCCTCATTCCTCTCCCTCTGCTCGCTGCCCGTTCCTCTCACCCTCATTTAAACCCATTTCATTTTCTCCCTGTAATTATATGCCTCTGCCTATCTGATCTGCTCCCTCCATCTGTCCATTTCCCCCCTCTTTAATTCTGTCTGCTCACCTACTCCCCCTGCCTCCTCTATGGGCTCTGGGGTAATGAGGTTAACTGAGGTACATGACTGTGTCCCGGTGCTGAGAGCTCTGTGGAGGTATCACAGGTCTCCATTTTTAAAAAGTTCAGAAAGGACAATCTCTGTTTCCAGTTTGGGCCTCTGCTGCAGTGGGAGAAAGAAGGCAGCACTGTGCCCATTGATAATTAAATTTAAGTCTAAGAACATTGATGAATGTGTGTTCATTTTTTCCATCTCTGTTACATCTGCGTCCAGCTTTGACTTTCAAACCTTGCAGATGTGCAATATCACCAGCCACCTGTGGTCAGTGTTATCATAAAGCAGGTTCCCAGCGCAGTTTTATGCAACATAAGTTACTTTTTTCCCCACTAAAATACAACTGCAAATGCTCCGTCTCAACTGAGTGATAATGAAGCAAATAAATTTAACATTCTCCCCTTGCAGGTTATTCAAATTAAAAATGGGACGGTGGATTTTCAGCAGTCTGCCACTCAGTTTCCATTGCTGGTTTCTAAGTTCATAATTGCAGGTAATGGGAACATGACAGTGTATCCATACAGAGGGCATTCTGTCTTTGCCATTTCAGGCTGTCACAAACATGAAGACTTGACTAAGAAATTTCAGCGTTTGAGAAAATCAGAGACGTTTTAGGGGAAACAAAAAGACAAAGAGAAGAAATTACACTTTGTCACTTTCTTTAACCCACTGCAGCTGTGAATGAAACTTGCCACAAAGTTAAATGGAGACCAAACAAAGAAAAGGTGACAGACAAGCAGGCAGCTTTCTTCCAAACACCCTGTCAACAGAGGGAGATGAAGTGTTGCTCCCTGCACCCTCAGAACCAAAAGAAGATGGGACTGAGAAGCTTTTAAGACTTGGCACAGCTTATTCCAATTTTCTAAACAAGCAGCCCTGTGAGCCCTGTTTGGACTAAAGTTATGCTAAGTTATGCTTTTCATGCTTCAAACACAAAACAAATTCATTACAGTCTTTGTAAAAAAGGGCGTTTTACAACAGTTCAGTGTCTTCACTCTGTTTGTCTTCAGTGTGAGCAACATGCCATTTTGCCGTGTTGATAATAACATTAATTGTCATAAACTATGCAGTTGTAACTTGAAGGGAGTTCGCTTCATTACTCTTAATGACCTTAACTGAGTGTTCGATGAATTATTCAATATTCAACCGACTCTTGTGGCTGAATGTGTGCAAATACTCCTCTAACTTTTTAAAGGTTTTCTGTTGCATTAATGCTCGGCAACACTATTAGATAATGGGAAATACTATTAGCAGTTTAAGAGATGTAGGAAAAACAATAAAGTTCACATATTGTAACATAAAAAAAAAGTCATTAGTCAAAAGTGCTCTATACTGTATGATGTTTTTGTGAAAATGCTTTAAGGTAGATCTACGACTTGGCCCGGTGTCCAGGTTTAAATGTCTGTACTTTATTGTTGTAAATCCAAACAAAAGCAGGCCATTCATTTTGAAAAATGTTTCCTCTCCTTGACTAAACTCAATTTACACACAACACTTTGGGTGTTTTTAAGGAGTTTTGATTTCAGTTGCTGCCAAATCAAACAGTTGACACCACAGAAGAAAAACTCCTGCAGCATCTTAGGGTTTGAAATAGTTTGGTAGTAAAACAGATACAAGATTTAGCACTGAACCAGGCCAGTTATCTACAGTCTACTCTTAAGCTATTGACAAGCTTCTCTAGCTGTTGGCTGACACACATCCTCTCTGACCATAAGCCAATTAAATCAAAACCCAAAAAACAAGCTCTACATCCTGACTGTCTCCTGGGCTGTGTATAAAAAATGGTTTGATGTGCGCTGTGAATGAAGTCAGCAGCTTAAAGGACAATTCCTGAGATTTTATGTGCATTTTTTTTTAGTCTGGACATGTCCAGTTAACTCACAGGAGTCTGTAGTCATGCTATCTGTGCACAGACATAGCTGTGCTTTGACTATGTTTGACTAGGTGTTTGGTCATAAACAGGGGTTAATGTGATGATGGTCTAGGTTGCTCTCTTTTCTGGATCATTGTCCATGTTTGGAGAATTGACATTGAAGGTCATTAGATTACAGCTACATAGAGCCATAAACCAAAAATGTAAACCTCATTCTGAGTTAAAAGGATCGTGGGATGCTGTTAAAACTGTGTGCTGTGGGATGTTGCTGAGTCAGCGCTCCCTAAATGAGTCAAGGACATGAAAGAGCGACTTACAGGATCTCTGCATGTGGAGTTTTCTGGAAATAGATGCTGCAGGTGCAATGAAATGAAATGAAACCTTGCCTTCTATCATTTATCCTCTTTTTCTTTTTTTATCATGACAACTTTTGGCACAAGTGTATTGATTCTTGCCTGTAGCCGTGATGACAATGATCATGATGATTAATGGATTACATGAAGATACTGAGCCAGGAACATACAGCTAATGTCAACTATTGACTGAGCTCTACAGCCTGATTTTAGAGGTGTTTCATTTGCATTGATCCATGAACCTCATTCAATAAATCACTTTTTGTATTGGCACAACCCCCCCCCCCCTTCTGCTGTGTCCTTTCTTTCCCTCTGTCCAACATCTCTGCAGTGGACACAGCTGGAACGATGGTAAGAGAAGGTAGACTGAATCCAAATTAGGCACACATCCCTATCCACAGACTAGCAAATTGATATACTGATATAGAAATAACAAGATGAGACTTTTCTCAATAATGAGAGTTATGACCACAGATGTGTTTTAACATTAAAATTGGTTGTTATGCTCATGTACACTTCAATAGACAAAAAACAAGCTGGATGAATGTTTGTTCATGCATATCACAGTCTTTTCAGTTAACACAGTGCTGTGTATCATAATCATCGTTGCTGAGGACACGTTTGATTGGTTCCATTGTGCCGAGTGGAAAGGCGTGTTTAACCTTTAGAAGAAATGTGCCACTTGCTATTGAATGAGTGCCACTGAAAGTTTGAAATGACTCAACGCTATGAGAAGATAAAAGTCACAAATACATCAACCCCAATCATGAACGTCTTGGTCAGTGGACAGGATTATTATTTAAGAAATCAGCCAATGAAATAATTTTTTACAAGTTTATAAACAACAATATCTGATGGGTCTGGGGACACTGGGACCAGGGTTCCTCTTGCTGTGAGTCAACAACCACTGGACCGCCGTGACACAGAGGCAAAATTGATCTGCAGTAAAGTGCAGCAGACTCTCCTGGGGAAAAGTCTAATCAGCTGAACACCACACACCTGTGAGAGAAGACTGGGAAATGAAACAAACCTCATTCTGATAATTTAACTTGGAGCTTTTACATTTTCCCACCATCAGCAGTGTGGAGTGTGTGTATATGTATGCAGGTGGTTATGTTGATATATAAGCACCTCACACAGTGTTTAAGAGAACAGTCACATTGCACATTGTGTTGATGGGGGTTAGTCTGTCTGTGTCACATGTATACTGTATAAAAGAAGAGGCTAATCAGTTAATCACAAATACAGTATTTGCTCCTGAATTTATGAAAAACTTTAGCTCAAACTCTTCTAACTCTTTCAGAGTTATCCTGATCTTGAAAAACATTTCACCCTTAATGGTGTTTTCTGCAGGGGGCTGTGCTGATGATGCTGCAGACCTGCTGCCTGCAGTGCAGCATGGATCTGTCAAATGCCAGCATCAATCACTGCCTCAAACTGCAAGAGCATGAATCATCACATATAACAGCGTCTCATCACGGCCTGGGACCAATCAACCATCACTAAATATCACACATGAATGAACGCCTCAGTACAGACAGAGTATAACATGAAAGTGGACCATGACAACTTGGACTCTCAGCTCTTTGTCAGGAGCTTTTTAACACCTTCAGGATCATTTTCATGTGCAGAGGAAATGTATTTTTTAAAGAAATGAAGCAGACATTTATTTTTTAAGGTGAACAAAGCATAAGGCTGTCACATCAGAGACATGGCTCATATTCATACTCCAATCTGTGGTGAAAGTGGTGTCGGCTGAGATCAGGGAAATATCACGGTGTGAGGTTTAATACAGAATCACTATGACTTCAAAACCATTATGCAGTCTCGCCCCATATACATCAGCAGACAATGGGCTGTGGTCTTTCAAACTACCCTACTTATTTTCCATTTCAGACACATGACACTGTCTCTCTCCTTTCTATTTCCTCTCATCCTTCATCTCTTTATATTTATTGGTGTTACCAACTGTCTCATTCAGAAACTTTAGTCTCTTTTCTGTGGTTCAGTCTCTGAGCGTTTTTATACACTACTCACAAAAAGTTAGGGATATTTGACTTTCGGGTAAAATTGATGGAAAGCTAAGAACACTGGTGGCTATACCACAAGAAAAAATGTCAATGTGTCAATAAGTTGTCATGTGACCAGTCTCTCTGTGTCTCTGTTCAACCTGCTGATCACACTCTGCGATGCTCTAAACTCAGTGGACACTTCCCTCTGATAACATCCCATCATCTGAAGCCTCAAAATGGCCCAGGTACCGTTGTTGGTCTCATGATGTCAGAATGTGAAGAGCATGATGAGGAGGACTGTTTCAATACAAACTGTCATTGAACCTGAACATTTAGTGGTCGATTCATGAATCAGACACTTGTTGTTGTGATTTTTGTGGTTAATCACCTTGTTAGAGAACAGCATGTTATGTTGTAAGTACTGAAACATTGAACAAGTGGACATATGTATTCAGAAAGTCAAATTAAGTTCACCTGTAAAGGTTAGGATATAGTATGTGTCGTACTTGTATCCAGTTTGGTTCTGGACTAAATGATTCCCTCCTCATCTCTCTCACATACTCTCTTACACTGTCTCCCATCAGCCTGCTGTGACCTCTGGGGAGATGATCTGCCAAGTGGATCTGATTGAAGACAGGAGACATAGGACAGTCCTCCTGGAATCTCTGTTATCCCAGCAAAGTGGTCTGTGTGCCAGAGATGATTACAGCTGTATTATCCAGAGCATTAGCTCTCAGCAGGACCTCCCATGGCAAATTTTCCCAGGCACAGGGGCAAGAGAGAGGATGATTCATTTATTCCTCCGGGACAGCATGACAACAAGACCTCACCCTGTAGGGAGACAAGGTCCTGGAGCCAGACCCAGGAGGTGGTGTAGGATGTGAAGCTGAGTTGATATATTGTAACTGGGAGCAAAACGTGCTGGGTCTGGTCTCCTTATGAGGACAGGGCTCCTTTTTTACAGACCAGGGTGCAGGATAAAAGCCGCTATTCTCAGTGAGCTCACACTGTTGACAGTGAGCTGAGCTCAGGAGGAAGCTATCATATTAACTGTATCATACCATCCAACTTTATATAACTGTGCTCCACCAGATAAGAAGCAATGCCAATAGAGCTTTTCCCCTTATTTCCTATTTGCCCCAGATAAAACCACTTAGCACCAACGATAAGCACAAGTATCACTGCACCACCGAGCTTTCAGTGCCCCTGTTTTGCAGAGACACAAATGAAGTTTGCTGTCCTAGTTTCAATTAAGGCAAGTGGTGCTAAAAACTACAGGTGCAAAATGAACTCAAGAGCTGAATTGTTAAGAATCAATATCAACAGAAGTTGAAGCATTTACATCTTCTTGTGTGTTGCTATGTTTTGCATGACTTTGAAGTTGTCATTGGCGACCGAGATGAAAGTGTGAGCTTTCTAGCTGCCATGCAGGCAGGTGAAGTGGAGGTTGACAGGCCAGTATGTGTCATAGTCTCTGTCTGAGCAGTGTGTGTTTTTGAAACTTATTTCGGGTCTGTAGCTTCCTGTCAACTGCCGCTTCTGTTTAACAACTCCTTGCAAAATTAGCACGTTCACCCAGGTGACACGTTCAGGGGCTTGGAGGCCTCAAAATTCATCACTGGAACTTATCTTAAGTTATCTAGAGACAATCTTCACACTGTCTCCACCCACTGGTGAAGGACTGCAACTTCAGCTTGATGTCATGAATTATGTGATATTGAGCACTGAGTTACCGTCACCGTTCTTCTCTGTCATGAATTTTCCATAAATTGCAAAAATTCCACAGCCACACATGTGAATTCCCACCAGCTTAAAGCGAGATCACACACACACGTGCGCCTATGCCGTAACCACATACATGCACATTAACTGAAAACGAAACTGAGAGGCCAGGTGTGCAGACATAACACACATTCCCATGACGGGTGTGTGTGAGTCAGCAGCTAGAGAAGAAGTGTTGCATAGATGGATGAAAGGGATAAAGTGGGTAGTAGCAGAGGTGGAGCGCGTGTGTGTGTGTGTGTGTGTAAGAGAGAGAGAGCGAGAGCAAGAGAGCGAGAGAGAGAGATCTAAAGCATCCAATTCCACTAAGTGCTGTGAGCTGGACACTACTTTCTCATCTGAAGCATAAAGAGAAAGAAGGAGAAGAATACAGATGACCAACTGTATGAGTCTACCTACACACATACACACACAGTAAGTATTTAATGTGAAGTGCACATACCTTCCGACCATTAATGAATTCAGTATGTATAATAGCTTCTCTCTCAGGTTAAAGTAGTTGGCATCTCACCAGTGGCTGCTTTAAGCATCTGGAGGTCCATTGAAAGCTAATGTGGAAGCTCGTACCCCACTATGAATCATAAAACAAAAAAAGGACATCAATAGATTGCATTAATAAAAGGGATATTTTTGGAGCATTGTGGGCAGCTCAGCATAGAAATGATTCACATAATTAAAAATCTAATCAGCTCATTCATAGGCCATAAAAAACCTACATGGGGCAAATTATTCCAGGTTTCCAGGAGTTTCCCATCATGAGTAAGTGTATTTAGGTCAGACAACAAGGCAAGTGCTCTAAATGTCAGTTTATCTTTTGGGTCCATACTGTACAAAAGCTAGAAATTAGGAAAACACCAGGAGGTCACAGAGGTCAACACAGCAGCAGCACTTGTGGTGAACAGAAAAGCTTTATCTGAGTGACTTGTTTCAGTTTGCAGCCTTCACCAGGGTCATCCAGTATTTTCTGTTTACTTCAAGTGTAGCTGGAGTTTTGACTTTTCTTCCTTTCTCTGTGCAGCTTGGCAGCAGGTTAGGTTAGGTTGTGCCAGAAGCCTTACTGTATTTCATTTCACCACCAGGAGGCTGACAGGTTGTCAGCATCAGGCTGATGTTGACTCTGCATGTTCTCTAGGCTAGAACACTTATTTTCCCTAAACAAGCTGGTACCAGTATTTACATATCATTCTCCACAACCTCCATTGAAATACACGTGACTGACGACGTAGTGCATATCACAGTTTACCTGTTTTTAAGACCCTGTCCCTCAGTTTGCAGAGCTCTTGGGTTGCATTGCTAGAGCTGCCACTTGCAAAAGCGAAAATGCACAGTCAGACGTGGCTGCTCAATAATGAATTCCCTCTGTTCTGGAGTTACAAGAAGAAGCGTCTGTGCTTGTCACTTTCATGCTGAATAATGTAGTGAAGCGAAATGCCACATCAGGGTGGCTGCCAATCAGGCCGACATCTACAGTGACAATTTAAATGTGCCGCAGTTTGTCATATCAGCTGTGTAATTATTGTCAAAGTCGGTTTTTACCTCTGTCTTTGAGCACTAACCTGAATCTGTGTGTACAGTGTGTGTGTATGTATGTGTGTGTCCCTCCCTCTGTGTTTGTGTGTCTTCTTTTCAGTCACAGTCCCTCCCTCTGTGTGTATCCCCATTTCTCTGCAACTCATTCCCAATGTTTTGCTCTCCCTCTCCTCTTCACTGTATTTCATTGTCTCTCTCTCATTCTCTCTCTCTCTTTCTCATCACACGTAGGAGCTGCCAAATACACACACACACACGCACACACACTTCAGAAGTGTTTTAAGAGCATCCTTTATTCCTAGGCAGAGAATAAAGTGCTAGTGTGCTCTTTGTGTCTTGGAGGATGCATACACTCAAGTGTTTCTGTGATACTGATCTTAGGTCATTGGGAGGTCATCGTTGCAAATCTGCAGAGAAGAGGGCAATGTAAACACAACAATCTGGAAAGAAGCAGTGACCACACATGCAGTTGTAAACACTTAATATTGACTAATTTGAATTTGGAGTATTTGAAGTATGATCTGCAACACGTTTCAAAATACCATTCATAAACTTCACATGTGAACTGCAGCAAAGCAGAACCTTGACACAGGATAATCTCACATCATGGGTTATTTTAAACTGTTGTGTAAGTGTTTAAGTGTTGATGTGTAAGATATAAGCCTAAATATAGTTGTACAATTCCTCTCTCTGGCTCTGGAGCTGAAACAACAGCTGTGAGCTCTGCGCTGATATTTTTCTGAGCAATTGAGTAAAAATACAACACCTGACTGAAATCAAATCCTGCAAAGCTGGTTTGCATGTCCAGGTTGGCAGGGCATGGTTAAGAGCACGGACTGCTTTGTTGTGACGGCTCTTTTTAAGAACAGTGAATTCAGGCTGTGTGTGTTTCTCTCACAGTATTAATAGAGGCACAGTATTAATAGAGGCTAGACCTGCTTTATAATCAATAACTTTATATAAGGCCTTAATGAAAATCTCCCAAAAATATTCAGTAGACTATGTTATCACATATGCTGCAGTTTTTGTGCAGTATTTGTGTAGTGGGTTAAAATCACTGGGAGGAAATCTTCATGCCAGACAACGAAGAACAAAGACAGCTGCTTTTTTTCTTTTTCAGACCACTTAGTTGTTTAATATTATAACATCACTGAGGTGAACTGATGGTTAGCCTCTATGTAATGACTCTGGGCTCAAAAAAAGAAGAAAAAAAAAACAGCCAATGTAGAGAAATAAATGAAACAGGAACCATTTTCTCGACAGCTGGGTGATTTTTAAAAAAGAAACAACTTTATTTTAATTTGGTCCCAAGTTTGTCCTTGTGGTCTAAAAGCTTTCTAATTAAAATCATTTACTGTTACTTTGCTTCACTATAGCCTGGCAGATGTATTGGTAGGGTCTGCATTTTGAGCAGGGGAATCCAATTGGTTTCCATTGTGTGATTTCCTTGGCCAATCGATACCGCAGCAGTAATTGAATCCATGGCTGAACCAGAGCCCTCCTTGGTAGAAAATCTGATCTTTGATCTGATCTGTTCAGAATAAACATTAAAGTGAGACAGTTTTATTACAGTTTTGATGTAGATGGTACAGTGCTGGGGGAGGGGCATCACTTCAGACTGAACAGCTCCAGCTCCATGGCAACAGGGCATAAGTTGTGATGTGGGGGGGGAACTCTGGGGGTGCCGTGATTGTTTTAATTTATTCTCCACCAAGTTGTGAACAAGCTTAGCTGATGTGGTCTGCATGATGAATCACACTGAAACAATGACATCATGATATGGTTGCTGTTTCAAGATGAGTGTGGCTGCATGGGCACTACACATTGGTGTGTGTGTGTGCACATCTCATGAGGATGTCATCAAAAATTATTTAACTGGAGTGTCATGCACCTCAATGGGTTGAGCAGGTGCCCCATGTACAGAGGCTACAGTCCTCGCTGCAGCCGGGCCCCCGGTTTGAATCCCGAATCTGGCGACCCTTTGCTATGTGTCATTCCCCCTCTCGCTGCGTCCCCTTTTCCTGTCTCTTACTCATGGTGAGAACGGTCCTGTCTCTGTGGGTCCATGTTCAGGACCTGCAGTCCTGTTTATTCTTGTGAAAACTGAAAGGAACTTGACCTGGAAACCATGGAAACTGTGGTAGCCTGATGTTCTTCAACCTAACTACCTGTTCCAGCCATTCACTCTCTGATGCCATTTTGCAAATGGCAGGGAAAAAAAAAAAAAAAAAAAAAGATGTAAGCCGACAGATGTGTGGCGTAACTAAACAAATTCACGTGCCTCCTGGTGTTTGACGGGGAAAGTCAACTCTGATAATGTGAAAACATGCTCGGTTTCCAAACTTCTTTGTCTGTGTCCATTATTTCACAACAAGAGTCTGTTCAACTTATCAAAACTAACATATGGTAACTACCACAAGTATAACACAGCCGAAAACCAAACAATGTAAAAGCACTTAATCAGTCAGTGTCTGTAGAAGAGGATGGATATGGAAGCAAGAATCAGATGCAGCATCTTCACACCCATTATCGCTCAGATTTTTTGATTCTTTGATTTAAAAGCTTGCATCTGTTTACCAGCAGCCCATATGTTGCTGCTTCCTGCTGCTCTCCCCAGAGAGAGACAGACAGGCAGATATGAATAGCTGAGAAGGGAGATGGAGACAGGAAGAGGAGGACAGGAAGGAGAAAAAAATGATATCAGGGACACTTCAAGAGGGAATAGGGAGGAAAAGAAAGATGATCAAAAGGTAAATGAAACGGAAAGGAAGGAAAATATTGGAATAAAATAAAGGTTGTAAAAGGAGGTCGGAAAGAAAGGAACAGTTGGAAAGAGAGGCAATAGGGTAGGCAAAAAGAAAGGAGAGCAGAGGATAAAAGGAAGCAAAAAAAACTGTAAAAAGGTGGGAAAGAGAAGAGGACAGGAAGTACGCAACATAAACTTCTGGCTGTAAGTGAAACACTTTCACACTGAAACTAAAACTCTGAATCAGCACGGATCTGCTCATTATTGCAAACACACATCCTCTCACTCACACATAACATCACTGAAGCTCTTCATTCCTATCGATAACTCACCCTCTTCCTCCACACACTCACACACCCACCCACCCATTTACACAAACACACAAACACAAACACCCAGTGTTTGGCTTAGTGTTGCAGCTGTGAAGTAATAGCCAGAAACAAAGACAAATTTCCAGTGAAGTCACTTTTAAAGCCGGAAAGCAATTAAAAGCTGCTATAATTAGCTCAGTACCTCCACAAAGTGGGTTTATTACTCTAATAATGGTGTGTGTGTATGTGGAGGGAGGGGGGCTGGGGGTAGAGGAAATTATTTTTTACAGCTACTGAACATGGAAACAAACACTGACGAGGGAGATCTCATTCATAACAAACAGCAGTAAATCACCAGTACAGATGAACACGACTGGCAGAAAACACACCAAGGAATTACAGTATGTCACTTTGAGTTTAGATCAGGACGAGTGATGATTGTTGAACATGAACGCTCTTCTTAAATGATCAATTGAAGCACAGAGACTGCCGCTGCACTGCTCTTTATGTGCTGACACTTGCTGCACTCTGGCCACGCCCCCAATCAGTGATGTCACCAGGTGTTTTGCCACCATCCTTCCTCTCTCTACTGTTTTGACATGAACTTAAATGTAGTTGTTGAAAAACTGAAATAAAATGCACATTACTGACTCTGGTCTGCAGCTTCGTTTATTTACATGCACTAAAGGAAACTGCCATAATGTGGCTGCACTGATGTAGTTTAAAAGTAGTTTTTATGGAGGTCATTAGGTGCTGGAGCTGGTCAAGGCGGTGGTGGAGGATGTCGGTCCACTCTGCATTCGAGCCATGTTCAGCCTTCATGTTCTCTGACAAGCAGCTGATCCCACAGCACCATGTGAAACCCAGAGTGTACTTTTCATTGTTTTCTGAGATTGTTACATGAACTTGGTTTGTGTTCGGGCCTTTCTGGGAGAAGAGCGAGGAGCTGGGAGGAGGAAACAGAGCGAGTGATTTGGGTCACGGGCTGTAGGTGCCTTCAGATTGACGGCTTCGGTGATGAGGTCAGGTTGGTGGGAAGCTGGGAGGCCAATTATTTTTGATGTTGTGTGGTGGGTGATTTTAATGAATCTGTGCCAGCACAGTGAGGAAACAGATGCAGTGAAGGAAGAGTGAAATCCCAAATATGTTAAATCTGAAAGAAAAATGTCCCCAGACAACAGATCTGTTTTAAACCCAAATATCTGATCTTGCAGTAGAAATTTACATTTGTGTAGGTTCCCACAGGGCTAAAGGTTAAGACTGGGGAAAGTTCATGAACTGGTTTAATACAGAAAAAAGACCTGCCTCGTCCCAGTTCGTGGGACGTTGGACAAGGGATGACGCTGTTGTGCTGTGCTGGCTAACTCAAGCCCAGTCATCAAACCCAGACCACTGCTAACCACTGTACCACTGTGCCATCCACTGGGATCATCCAATACTGTATTTGAAAATAAGATTGTAAACACAAACTTGTCCTGTATTTTTGTACATGTCATTCATAACTAATAGATTCAGGTCATTACCATACCTGACAGTTGACTTTACTTTATTTATCGACAGGTGCAAAGGATTTATTAAGAAAGCTCGACCACTTGAAATATGAAATATTGATGAACAAGACTTCAAGTTGTTATTCTGTCTGAACCTCAATGATTAAATAAAATTCCCAATATGGAGACTTGACCTTAACTTTACATTAATGCACGTAGGAAAGAGCGCATTAGAGTGTTTCAAGTTCATGTCCTTGTGAGTGTGTGTGTGTGTCAGTGTTTGTTCTTGTGTTGCATGTGTAAGTAGAGATGGGATTACTTTCGCGGGTGGAAGAGCTCATTAACTTTCCATTCTCCATTGTCTGCTAATTTTAATTTCAGCTTTTAATTATCATTTCTCAGTTTTGCTGATAACTCCTCGACGTTCGTTATGTGAATGATGCTGTTTTCATCAAGAGCCGTTTCACCATGATTTTACGCCTGCATGGCCAGGATAGAAGTGATGCTAATTTTAGCTGTGTGTATACATACGAGTGTGTTTGTTTGAAAAGCGGCACATCTGAGAACTGTCTTTCATCTGAACATCTATAATAATCCTATATTTAACATATTGATTCTGTTTTTCTAGTTTCATTTCAAAATAAAAGCAGCCACCGACCTGTACTGTAGCTGCAGAGTTGGAGACATTTCAGTCACCATGCAAAAAGGCTTCAGTGGTTGTCAGAAGAACTGTGGCGTCACACACATGAGGGATGAAACTGCTTCAACTACATAGGGCAACACAAACACATTGCATACCATTGCATCACTGCATCCTTTTACAAACCAGGTGCACCATATAGAAAGAAGTCAGGGTGCAGAGATAGACAAGGTACAGTGGCCAGTATGGAAACAGGATGGTGGCGAATCATGATGCAGGTGAGTTGGTGCTGCTGGTGCATTTAAAGCCCTGTGGGTCTTTTATTTGACCTTGGAAAGTAAAAAGAAATGGATGAATATCTTTCCTGACTCTCTCCTACATTTACTGGTTTTGTTTGTTCCCTTTCATCTATTCTGCATCTTTCCATTGAAATTACCATTTCTCCGACACTTTAATAAACTACAATATGGATGTCAAAACATAAAACTGCCATCTGGTGTCTCAACGCAAAAAAAAACATTATTTGAATTTTCCAAACAGTTCAGCTTCAAGTGCCGAGCAATGATGCAGTAATGATCCACTTAAAGTACAGTTAGCAGAGGTCCCATGTGTGCATTTCTGCTTCGGCTGAATCGAAAAAGTGTCAGTTTTAATACATTTTTTGGTGCAGAAGAAAGAACCCGCTCTCAAAATAGACAGCTTGAAATGCTTTTTGATGTGCACAACATGGCATCAAAGCCCTTTCTTACACACTCCTGTGAGCTGATACTGCCTCTAATCCAAGAAACAGGCCTGACAACGACATGATGGATGTGACAGAATATCTCTCAAGGCTGGTCAGGTTTCACCAGAAATTCTCTGATTTGAGTTGGTAATGAAACTCTTGTCTATACCATGTAGTTTGTCACATTATGTATCCTGAATTTTTCTATCATCACTTGACATTTTATGACACACTTTCTCACATTTCACTGACTAGAACTGGTTTGTAGCACGGGAATAGAATCAGTGTCGTGTGAAAATACACTATAGGAAGCAGAACAAAAATATGAAAGAGAGTGATTCTTGGAAATTATAATCTTAAATACAGGATATAAAATGCATTTGCACCAACACCAAAGTAAAAATTCCTGCCCACTTTATAGCATTGATGCAATAAGATGGAGATGCATTTACACCTTTTTGTGAAAGAGACACTTAAATTAAACCCACACTGATCTTTATCAGTCACAATGTCCACTCCAGGCTGGGTTGGGTATTTTCAGGAAACATCTTTGGATTCACTGGTCATAATGAGCTATTTACATTCACAAGCTGTCCTATACTGTAACATGGTCAAATATATGTGTTTTTATTAAGTTATCACTGATATTGTTTATGCTAATGAGCGTTAACTGATGTGGTGAGAACATGCGATAAATGTACTGGAAACAAGCAAACGCCTCGTCCCTGTAATTATGAACCATCTGTGTAAAATTTTACCATAAATACTGTGACTTGTTGAGTTATGACTTAAAATGTGAGATTGACCTTTGACCAACCAGTCAATTAGAAGATGGCTACAAATCAGCCAGTCAAAATATGGCTATGATTAAAGCTGTTAGGATGCCAATGATAGATGATAGGACTCAACAGCACGGCTCAGGCACAGGTGGTTTTCCAACAGGCAGCAGTTTACTAAACAGAACGATATTGGCAAAAGTCCACAAAATCAAAATCAAACACAAGAGAACAAAGGCCAGGACACAAATCAAAGGACAAGACAATATGGCACAGAGGAAGAGGAGCACAGACACTAAGAGGAAAACAGAGAGACACACAGGTGAAACCAATGAGGGTGAGGCTGATAATCACAGCAGCAGGAAAGACAAAGACAGGAAGTAAGGACATGTGAGAAACACAAAAATAAAACAGGAAGTAACGATAAAGTGAAAACATAATCTGAAGAAACAGAAGAGGACAAAACTAACCCCAAACTCTAACCACCAGTTAGAATGAGGCTACAAAGAAACTGATCAGAAGAGGGATGCAAATCAAGCAATTGGTGTATGGCCATAAAGAAACCAACCAATCAGAATACAACAGCAAAGAAACCAATAAATCAATCAGAATACGGCTAAAAGTGAGAAAGCTATTGTCAAAATTCTTCATTTCTCCTCTATTACTACGGAAGTTATGATGTTATCTGGATCTGTTTACGTCCATATAATGCATTTGTTTACATCCATAATCCCTGAGCTTCTGCTATTGGCTGTCTCTGAAGTCCTCGCTAATTAACAATGCCCCTTGATAACGAACAGCTCCCCCTGGTGGAGACTGCAGAGTCTGCTTAAGCAGTTTGTGAATCGTGTGTGTCGTTCATCCTCCCATTCATCCTGTTACAGTAACATCTCTGTCCTCTCATGTCTGCCTCCCTCATCCTTTCAGTTGGACCATGCAGCACAACCCCACCACCACCTCCACTACTGTCAACCCCACCTTCTCCCTCCCCACCCTGTCCTCCTTCCTCCCTCTCGCTCTCCCCTGTGTATCTCTCTCATCCATCATGGTAAGTCCCAGTGACAGGGGAGCACTGCTCAGTGGCAGTCCGCTTAGTAGAGCCTGACGCACAGAGCCTTGAAGACAGCCCCGCGAAATGAAAGTGAGAGAGAGAGGGAGAGAGAGGTATCGGCCAATATGGAAATGAGGGAGAGAAAGAGAGAGAGACTAAGGAAGACAAAGAATCAAATGTTCTCCCTGTGGAGTCGTCATTGGCCTACACTTTGTAGCCTGTGTGTACATGTGTGTCTGTTCGGTGGATGACCTTGGGAACTACGGCTTTGTATCTGTGTGTGTGTGTGAGCGAGAGAGAGTGAGAGAGAGAGAGAGAGAGAGAGAGAGAGAGAGAGAGAGAGGCATACTTTATTAGATATTAAATCAGTCTAACCAATTGCTGCATTTCTGCTCACTGAATGATGTATTTGTGAGGCTTTATTCACAACAGGCTGCTGCAGCGTTGTGAATAAATATCACAGCAATTCCACCAGAATATCAAAAATAATGAGGAGAAAGTGCTGCAAACACTGAGACACTGAGATGTCACTCTAACAAATTTGAGACAAATTATTCTCCCTCCTTTTATTTTCATTTCTGCTTCTGGTTTCTGAACCGAGGCCGCCGTTAAAGCACAACATCTCCAGATTCATGTGGAAACATGAGATCAGATGTATGAATGAAAATAAATGCTGCACACTCTCAACCCTCCTGACAAATAAAGCAAAGCAGTGAGTAACAAATCCCAAGAGAAAACCAAACTACTGTTATATAAAACACTATTTTCTTTTCCTTTCCTCATTCAGCTGACTGAAACCTTTCACTTCAACCAGTCAGATCTTTCTGTTGCCTCCGAGAGGCGGCCATCTTGTTTCTGTCCAACTGGGAAAATGCTTCCTTCTTTCTTAACTCCTTATTGATCAGTGTTTTGCTGCTTAGATAGATTCACATGCAAAAATGTACATGTACAGTATCCTAATCTCAGTTTATCAAGAACACCTACCTAAAACTAAAGTCTAATGCAACAGTCTTGCACAATGTGTTCACATTACCAAAACAACGTCAAAATAGTTAAAACAATGATTTCCATGAGACATTTGCTTGATATTCAGTGCACATCAAGATTCAGAAGCCTTTCATATATTTTTTTATTTATATATACATAAAACCATGTATTACATTACATTTTTGGTATTGATTATCTCCAGTGATGTCTATCTGGTTATCTCCCTGTCATACTCCATAAGCCCACTGCTCATGAGAAGTCACATTAATGTAATTTAAAGACCAGGTCGCTTTAACCCAGACGAAACGTGCTGTCATGCTGCGTTACCGCTGCAGAAATCAGACGTTGTTTTATTTTATTGTTGTTTTATTACCGTTGTCACATACGTTCTGAGCTGCTCCAGTCACACAGGCTCAGTTTACACACTTTGTACAGATGAACCAAGGTCATTGGAGACAATTTCAGTCTTTGCAATTCCTGATTAATCATCCGCAGAATAAACTGCTGGGTTGTCTCCTGTTGTTTATCAGTATGGCTGCAGCAGGTTGACATTGACAAGTTGTATAATTCATTTTATAATGTCACATCAGTGTCAGGATCTTGTGTTTCATAATGCTGCTATATTTCTTATTTCATTCATCTTTACTATTTATTCTATTTGTATACACACAACTGATTACTGTCAACTGAGTTTCACTGGGTTAATATGCAATGACGGTAAAGAATGCAACTAGAGCAGCAACTCCACAGTCTCCCAGAGGTGTTTGATTATTCATTGATCCCTCGGCCTTTATTGACGAGGGCAGCATCATCCTCATTTTTCTGGTTGTTCTTTTAGTTTGTCACGTGCTCTCTACAGTTTCACCGACTTCTTCTCAAATGGCAGGATCATAAAATCACTACAGGAATTCAACAGGAACACCTGATGGCGAAACAACGGTAAAACTAAACTTTTAGATGATATAAAAGATTACGGAGAAGGATGATTTACACACCCTGTGTATCTGCTTAAGATTATGTTTGTACCTTATACCTTGCATGACGACCTTTTCCAATTAAACCTAATCTTTCTGAGTAGTCGTCTTACACACATCCTCATGTAAACAATGCTTTCTTGCATCTGGAAAATGTAATTACTTTTAGGAAATTCAATAGCTTTTGGGGGGGGAAATCAGATTAGTGTAATCCTCCTATAAGCAATCCATTACTTGCAGCTCCAGTACGGTGCTTGAATGCAGGAGGAAATGGAGGAGTGTTTACACGGTGAGGCAAGTCATCGCTTGGTTTGCTGGTTTTGTTAGCAAAACCAAGGTTGATGGAGGGATGGTCCATCATCCTTTACTAAAACCGACGGAGAGAGAGAAGTTTCTGCCCTGCACTGCACCACTGTGTCTTTACAACATTAGATGATTTTAAGGACGATTTCATAATGATTTAATGCGGATCTTGCAGCATTTGTGAAGTTTTTACACATTTCGACTGTTTCCAAAAATCAAAATATCACAAACTGGCCAAGTAAAAGTCACATGAATTCTGGACATATTATTTGACAGGGACATCAGCTGTATCTAATGTGTAGACTGGTATCAGTGTGCATCTGGTTTCCAAGCATTCAAATATCCACTGAAAACCAAACAGAAAAACAAGTATGAGATGACAAGCTTATTATCCTCAGTCACATTCATTGTAATGCAAATCATGCGAGTGCTTTTGCATGCATCTCATACATTATTGTATGAGTTATTTCATCATATGAGTGTGATTGCATCCAGATTTGTGCTTCCAAATGATTTGTCCATGAACATAAATGCTTATGCACTTTAAATAGATTCAGTTTTTATTTACTAATGGTAAATGTAAACTGTCAGACATTACAGAGGGAAGGAAAAGCCGGAAGAGCGCTGGAAGAATGGTATGAGTGGAAATGGAAGAGAAAAGCAGATATCAGCCAAGTAAAATGGAGGAAATGGGACAGTGTCGAGGGATGGAGGGAATGACTGGGGAGTGAAAAAGAGGTCATTTTAAAAGGATAAAAGAAAGGGCAGAAAGCCCAAAGGAACGGAGCTGCAGCAGGAAACAAAGACTGACTCACAGAGAAGGAAAAATGTGTGAATTGTATGGAAACGATAGACCAGGAAAGGAAAGAGTGAAAAGAAAAGGCAGAGGAGGAGATAATGTGAGACGGAGAAAAAATAAATAAACAAATAAATGGAAAGTGAGAGATTGAAACTCGGAAATGAATTCAGGCCGGGCTGCAGAGGTGGAAGGAGGATGGACGAGGGAGGGTGGCCATGCACAAGCAAAATGAAATTGCAAAGTTGCTGTTTCTGGAAGTGGAGGCATATGAGAAAAGGTACGAGCCGAGGCGAGAGGGAGAAGTAATGAGACAGGTGGTGAAAGACGGATGAAGAGGTACGGAGGGCAGGGAAATTCTGTATTTAATCATTTCCATAAAGGATTCTCTGTGAAACAGCCCCATCAAGGGCAGTAAATGATTCTTATGGAGGCTGATGAAGATGAATATGACACTGAAGCACTGGGTTTTTTTTTTCTTCTTTCCCCCCCATGTCATTGCTGCCACTGGAAATGTTTCTGTTGACATCTGTTTACAGTCATCCTCACCTTCATAAATAATATCACCGTTCATCACAGCTCACTGACAGAAGGGTGACACAGAAGCTACAATTCAGTAGTGTTTACTAAATTTGCACCTTTTCTGTTTAACTCTGTGTGTGTGTGTGTGTGTGTGTTGAGCAAGAATGAGGATGGAGCTGTTGGTTGTTTTTTCTCCGCTCTGTGGGGGTTGAGGATCAATAATCCATCTTCCCATTCGCTGGCCTACAACCCTAACCACACACACAAGTCAAAACAAGTATGCATATAGATTGCCACGGACAGAGCTCGATAGGAGTTTGAGTAAACATCACACACACAGATGGTTTCAGATGGTCCACTGGTCCACTCCTCATCACTCCTGCTCTTCACTTCCTCCACACTTTCATCAGCTTTCATCATCATCTCCAACACTCCAGGTGGAGGAAGCTACTGAAGCTGCCACAGCTTGTAGTTTAAATCCTACCAGGACCTTATTTACCACATCATGTCTGCAGCTTTAAATGCCTCGCGCTGAGTGATCTGAAATAGTGATGGTACTGTAGGAGTCAGATCATCTGAACATGAGTTTCTCCACCTTCTCTCAGGGTATGTACAACTATACACAACCTTGTTTTATACAACACAGTCCCTTTGTTCTTGACGTCATCTTGTTCACTTTCTTGTTTTACATGCAGATCATCTGCATGTCCTACTCTGCCCCAGCGATGCTGCTCGCTCTGTGGCTGTTTACTGACAGAATATGCTCACTTGATAGTTGAGCTGTCAGCATCTCTGCAAACTTTATATAACACCAGAGAGTTGTCAGATATCCTGCACACTTAGTATCAGCCCAAATTCTGCCTAAGACAACTGCTGTGTCTCATTTCACAGACTTCCAGGCTCACTCTCACTCTTTTCAGCGTGTGTTCACATTGACAAGTTGCTATACATCAACATGCAATGTACCACCAGAAGATGGTGTACACAGTAGGGTCAAAAAGTTAAAGTGTAGACCAATGGACACCTCCCACTCTCAGGCATTTATAACAGCATACAGTGTGAGTTCGAAAAAACAAACAAACTGGAAGACAAGTTCAAAAATTTCATATTCTCTGATGTTATAAAGTTTTAAGAGTAATTTGCAGAAGAGAAAACAGCAAAACATGTTGGAAAAAGCAAACACGTCTCTTCACTTTGCAAGACTGGATGAGCACAGGCGCCATCATTTCATTCAGGGATGAGCCAGAAATCTGTTGCTCTGTTAACTAATTCAAAGAGACATGATCACATAACTCCTGCAGCACCTCTTCATTTGTTTCCAGTCAGTGATAGACTTCATTTTAACATTTTGATGTTCACCTTTAAAGCATTTCATGACTTGGCTGCTGGTTATATTACTGCAAAGCTGCAGCCCACAGCTGTTTAAGATCTTTTCAGATTCTTCCTAAGTCTCACATCAAGACCAGAGTTGACTGGGTTTTTACTGTCAGCTACCTCCAGGTCTGAATCTCTGTGCCTGAGGATTATGGATCTGCGGCTTGAGGAACCAGTCACATCATTAAATCACCACCAAAAAAATGTACTTTTCTTGAACACACACCATCATCATCATGGTTTAAAGAGAGCTGCATTATATAGGTGTGGGAAGCAAACAGCTCTTTGGCATTTGATTGGTAGAAAGTTGCAGAATAAAAGAAAAAGAAATTTACAAGTGTGACATAAATCTCATCATCCTCATTTATAAAATCTGCCACAAGTACATTCGAGCACGGTCATTTGTTATTGCTCAGTCACACATGGACAAACATATGCATGCACGAGGAGGAGTGAGTGGCGGCAAGCATACACAGATTCTCACTCACACGCACACTCTCTCTCTCTCAAATATAACATAAATACACACAAAGAATACACACACAGACACACACACTCTGTTTTCCTTTTGATTATGTCCACGGCCATTTAACTGTCAACAAACAGTTTGTCATAGCAGCTAAACAAGAACAGACACAAAGCAGACACAACTCCTCCAAGATTCAAGAGCTGTCGCTGGTGTTTGTGTGTGTGTGTGTGTGTGTGTACACATGTGACTCATTTTTTCTGACAAAAGAACTTTACTTTTGCTCAGGTAAATGGGCACCTGGACTGTGTGTTTGTGCATGTGTGTAAATGCATTCAGACAGATAGGAAGCGCACGTGTGTGTGTGTGTGTGCGCGCGCAACTTTGTCCTGACATCCAGACAAAGTCACAATGTCCTCATATTTCACAGAAGAAAATCTAGACAGGAGCTTTGTGTGTGTGTGTGTGTGTGTGTGTGTGTGTATCCAAGGCAAATGCTGCTCTCCTCTGTCCCAGTGGAGGATTTCTCCTGATATGTCGTCAGTGTATTTACACCATGAATAGGTTGAATATGTATTTAACAGGATCTTTAACAGGATCTAAGTCGGTCACTGAGCTTTGACCGTGGTCCACATACACACATATACACACACACACACACACACACACACACACACAGGTGTTTCCTCTTGTGTCTGATTATAACTCCTCCTGGGTCTGTAATTATTAGATTTTGTTGCAGACTGATGACAACTCGCACATGAAGCGCGATGCAGAAGGAGGTATTTGTATTTTAGTGGTGCCTACATTGTCATAGCTACTACCCTGTGTTGTTGTTCTTGTTTTCCCCCATCATGCTGCATTGCATCCAAATGAATCAAGCTTTATGCAGCTACAGGGTCATATTACTATTATTGATCTGTGCAGTTTGAGGACCTCATGACAACAATCTGCCATATTCAGTGTAATTCTCATTAGTCAAACGTTTGGAAACTGTTTCTATGCATGTAACCTGAGATCACCTGAGGATGTCCCCTTGATTCACTGCAGTTGTTATCAATGATTTAAACTGACAGCCAACTACCGCAGCTGCTCCTCAATGAAGCCAGGTTCTGTTAACAACCTCAAACCTGCTTGCACTGACTCCCTGTGCTCCAATATGTATGTTTTTATTCAGGAGGCTCTTTGCATATCTGCAGAGAAGCAGCACATGTGTAACTGCGAAGGCAGAGGAAGCCTCACTGGTCCCACAAATCTACTTAAATGTGCTACCAGAGGAGAGGCGCTAAAGCTGTAGAGTTGCTGATGAAGCAGAATTTGTACAGTACCTCCGGGTCACACACTCACTGTTATGTATTATGATATGATACATAATGAGGCAAAGTGAGACAGCCATTATATATGAATACCAGTGTTGATGAGACTAGTCTGCTGCGCTTATAGACCAGAAGAAAACAGAACTGTAAATAAGACACTAACTAATAGGCTCATTTTGAGCTACAAGAGCCAAATGTAAATTCACTAGTAAAATTGCTGATACAAGTTTCCTAACAAGGGAGGGCCAGCTTTAATATTAAAGGCCATGGTTTACTGTATCACTACAGCAACACAGATTAGCATCACACTGTGACTGAAGGTGTGTCTGGTTAGAATTAAAACAGGCAGACGTGACCTGACATTCCGTTGACTTCCTGTCAGACACACAAACTTTACTTCAGATGAATTAATCGCTGCTAATTGGACCGGAGTCGTATTCCCTTTAGCCAATGATACAATAACCACAACAACAACTGTTGAGTTTCCAGGGATATTCCCATTGGCTTGTATAGAAAATCAGCCTCCGTTGATTTGATAACGATGCAAAACACTGTGTGAGAATATTGTTATGCACAGTACAAGTGCTTTGAAGATGTCTCCGCTACTTGAAAATTAGCACATATTAGCATATATAAATAATTTTGATATTTATCACATACAGGCAATAGAAGCTGAGCTGCATGTCTGAGTGATGGGGTCAGTGGAAATCAAACAGTTCAATGTTAAGTAGCACCTGAAATATCACATCCAGATAAAATCCAGATGAAACTGGTCACACTTTATTCATTTAGACATTCAGACGTCAGGTCAGCACATGGCGCAGCACCATGGATACCAGCTGTGTTTTGATTTACAATCCTTGCATTTTCGTCTTTCCATCATGAAGACCACCACCACCCATGTGTCACCAAGTCTTAACCTTTATCGACAAAACACTCACACATCTTTCATTTTTCCTTTCCTTGCAGTAAAGGCTTATTTGTTAACTCAAAATGAAGTCTCTGATTATTCTGATTAAAATCAGGAAAGCACCACTGTCGTCTGACAATCCAATGAGGCATTTCAGTCCAAATCTACAACCCACAGCCCCAAACGCAGCCACCTTTTCCTGGGGAAGACAGGTTACAACAAATGGATCCTTCGTGGGCAGACCCCATCCCAAGAGTCATTACACACTAGTAATGAAAGCAAACAACACCAGCAGAGAGCCACAACACAAACATCATTGTGTCTGAACTCAGTTTAACAGCCAACAGCCACTGTGAGCCCCAAGAGCCTTAAAGCCTTAAGTTTTGTCTTGTCAAGCTTGCAACACAATGGAAACAGCAGGCACAGCTGGCCTTCTCAGTCTATGAAGGGTCAAACCTTCATACACTCTGTTGCCTGCAAAGCACATCAAAATAACAAGGATTCTGCATTAGCAATGCATGTTTAATGCTAAGACAGCCCCAGTCAGGTAAAGTCATCATCAGTAAACCTAACCAAATCGACTTTGTTACTCTCCTTTTAGCAGTTAACTGTGAATCATTATTCAACGCACATGAGGCCTGACATGGATCTTTGCACATATTATTGTTGGAGGCTCCGTCTGAATGACCTGAAAATTATCTGTATAAAAAGGCAAGAAACTTAATGGGATTTCATGTTGTTTTTACAGAGAGTGTTTCTGAAAGGAACAGAGGGTTCTAAACTCTGCCCAAAAATACCTGTCAGTTTATAAAACACACTTCAGTGCACAGGGAGGACCACACGTACACACACACACACACACACACACACACACGCACACACACACACACACCACCTGTCTGGGTACATTTGCACACATGCATCGGCAAGCAAACAAATGCACCCTTCAGTCCAAGTGCCTGCCTACCTGTGCACTGGTAAAGTGCATTTGTCAGAACACTCACAAACAAAAAATAAAACACACACACACACACAGATTGAGAGTGTAGATGGTGGAAGCTTAATGGACTCCAGCGACAGAAAAGGAATTGCCTTGTTGCAGCCGTTCAGGTGCCACAACAACACACAAACGCACACATACATATGTTTCAGAAACATTTCACGTGCATATAGACACACACACAATTACAGGCCTCTGCACACAGCAGGGCAGCCATTTTGTCCATCAGAACCTGTCTCTCAATTGGTGGTGCACAGAATAACAATGACTACAGAGGAGAGGAGAGGAGAGGAGAGGAGAGGAGAGGAGAGGAGAGGAGAGGAGAGGAGAGGAGAGGAGAGGAGAGGAGAGGAGAGGAGAGATGGATGGATCCAACGATGAGAATAAAATTATTTGTAAAGATGAATGAAGGTGAGAATGAATTTTAAAAAACTAATATAGGAGCAATGAAGGAGGATTTGAGAGCACCGCTGTCTGATAATCCCACAAGGATTTTCAGTCCAAACCTACAACCTGCAGCTCAGCAGTGAAAGCTTTCAGACTTTGTGTGAGCAACACAAAAGATCACCACTCTGTGTGGGCGCTTTTTTGTATTATTATGTTCATTTTTTTCCTCTCTCTTTTATACAAAAGTATGGTGTGAATATTTCCCCACAGACCTTCGAACGCTGTCAAAAACAGTTTTAAAATTGATTATCTGGAAGGAACACAATGCAGTAGTGTTTGCACACAGTCTATAAAAAATGTCTTTGAATAAGTTTAATTGAGCAGCACAGGGTGAATTATATTGTACAGTATGGAAGGCACAACAACCAGTGTCTACGCCAGGCATGGGCAAACTATTCCACAAAGGGCCGGTGTGGCTGCAGGTTTTCGTTCCAACCAAGCAGCAGCACACCAGACTTGAGTCATTCAATCAACTGATCTCAGTCTTCAGACAGCTGATTGGTCAAACTGTGTGCTCTTGGTTGGCTGGAACAAAAACCTGCAGCCACACGGCCCTTTGAGGAATAGTTTGCCCATGCCTGGTCTACGCACACAGAAGCAGAAATAGATGTGACGTATGGTCGAACTTTGCAGGATTTTTCACAGTTGAAAGAAACACTGCCCATAGCCAGTGATCACATAACAATTTCAAACTGAGCACATCAAGTTTAGACACATTTTCAAAGGTCATAAAATCTTGGAAGGATTATTTAACAGGGCTACGGAGCATATGCACAGAGGCCCAGGGGTGGTGCAGACCCAAAATAAAAGGCATTGTGTGAAATAAGTGCTATTAGGCCTTTGCGCTGCAAAGTAAAAAAGGAAACCTACCCCACTGGGACACTAAAGAAAAGCCAATATAAAACCTTAAGTGAGTTTACTAAGGAAGTTTAGATCAATTTCAGTTCTGGTTTAGTACTTATCAATGGTAGAAAAAGTCTTCATAGCCTCAGAGAAGGGACCAAAACAGCAGCGTAAAAATACAAGTTAAGATCTCACATTCACAGTCCTACTGAAGTGAACTCACAATATAAGTCCATAAGAGATGTTGACTCACCAAAAGCTGCCTCAAATACTGAAGTGCGATGTTATGTCAGGTCTCAGGCCTTGAACCCAGGACTCCCAGTTTGAAGCCGAGCAGCAAACCCTTGAGCTACCAGTAACTGAGTGTATAGCTCAAGTGCAGAGCAGAAAAAATGTGGTCTCAAAAAAAGGTTTAATCCAAATAAAAACACATGGGGAAAAAATAGAAAAACTTCAGAAGTATTTCTTAGTTCGTAAGGCAACAAAAAACACAACTGTCCATCAGAAGGTAACAACCAAAATCAGAACAAACTAAAAACTAAAGTGAGCAATGCAACCAGCAGCCAGAGTTCTCCGCAAAATCCACAAGTCAGATCCATTAAAAACCAAGGATTATTAGTTCCAACAGCAAAAACAGAGGGCCACTCAGGGTTTTACACAAAGACTCATCAAGAACCAAACCAGGAAACAGGGTTTGAATACTGAGAGGTCATAGGGCAATGGATGACCACATGATTAAAAACACTCAATGGCGGCATCTAGTGGTCAGCAAAAGTCCAAATGGTGACACGTCATTTTTCACTCCTGTCTTTTCTCTTCTTTTACTGAAGGTAGCGAGCCAACCAGCCGGCCCTGGTCCAACTGGAACATCTCGTCACTTTCCCATCATGAGTCACTGGACGATCCATTCTTGCCCTTGTCCAACCTTCTTGTATAACACACACATCAATAGACAAAATACCACCATTCACGCCAAGATAGAAACCATGTCAATTTCGTAATTCAAGTTCAATACTTGATGACAAAATTGAATATGGGCCGTGCAAGTCTGCAGAAAAATAACCACCATACAGCTGTTCAGCTGTGAAGCCTGAGACGGTGGAGGACAGGTCAACCCCCACAGGACAAACATCGAATAATCAGTCTCTGAACAAAGCAGAAGTGGTCAAACCAGGAGGGAATAAAAATGAAATAAAGAGAAGATTACAGCACTTATCACGAATGAAACAACATTACAACACTTCATCACCAAATCCTCATGAATTTAAGAGCATCGCATCTACAGGTGGACGAGGATTACCTGTCTCAGAGTGTGTGAATGTGATAAATTGGTACTCGAGAGTTTCACAATAAGAGTTGTTTTTCTTTTTAATTACCAGTGTTTTTTCTGTTTTTTCTGAAAAGCCTGTTGTTACTGTTACCATGGACACACATGCAGCAATTAACCGGATAACTCTGACACTGAAGAAAATGTCTGTGGCTCATGGATCATCAAAAACGTTTGGGCGTTTCCACTTTCACTGGCAAAAGTGGGTTGTGTTGACTTTACTAAGGCACATGACATCTGTTTATTAGTAGCTGTGTTATAAGTCTAGGCAGAAGGTGTGTGTGTGTGTTTTCTTTTAGGTCGGCAACATTGATTAGTCTGAAAGTGTTAAAGGAAAACACATGACTTTTAGTCAAGGAACTTGAGCAGAGCTGACATGCTGCTCAGTAATCACTGATTTAAATGAATGGTCACTGACACCATACATTATTCAACTGACGGAGCTGCCTTTTCATCATGCTCTCCCCAGATGCCTGTCAAACACACACACACACACACACACACACACACACACTCTTACTGTATCATGCACTATTCATAAGCCTAATCATTATTGACCTCTCATTTTTGGAAGAAAAGAAGACGTGTTTCTATGAAATACGATAGCCACCATTAAAAATAATGCATGAAAAGACAGAACAAGAATGACACAAATGAATAAAAGAATCGAAAGAGGTATTAAGTGAAGAAGGGCAAATAAATGTTGGAGAGTGAGAATTAAAAAATATATATAAGTTTAACATTATATTACCACGATGTTTCTAATCCTCAAGATGCTGAAGCCCCTGATATCAAATAGGCTGAACAGAGATAGTGGGGAATATTGACAGTGAGGATGTTTCACTGTTTGCAAAGACAATGATATGACAATTCAAGTTCAGTGACATTTGATTTATAAGGTCTGATGTTGACTAACAGGTATTTGTATGTGTTGGGCAAATCCACTAAACAAAACTAAATTTGCATGGGGAGAACACAGCTGCAGGGGAGAAAGAATCAGCTCTTTTCTTAATGCTAATACTGAATTGGACCTGTTGCATCACCCCCCCCCCCCCCCCCCCCCCCCCCAGACTGTGTTTTTTGAAACTTATTCCAGAGCTGCAGGTCATTCTTCCATCCCAGTGGGTGGTGCAGCTTTGGTGTTTTTGGTTTAAACTGCACTGTGCTGTGAAGACGACAGGTCTGTTTACAGTGTTTGTGCTGCGAAACCACGGAGAAGGGATAAAATTTGCATGTTCACTCCAGTGTTGTGTTTACATCACAGCTGATCGGAGCTGGAGCAGATAAATACCAAGCAGCACCCTCCGAGGTAGAAAAATTAATTCAACATGGAAATACCAAAAAATTGCACTTCTTTGAATGGCTGCTTGAGGCTGGCTCCAAAAAAGTTTGTTAATCCCCATTGACTCTCCTGTTAAACTGTCCAACTCCAGCAGATATAAACATGTTTACAACCTGGTAACTAAAAAAAGCATTTGACTTGTATGGGTGAATTCAAATTTCATTAGGGCTGAAAGATCTTGTGCTGGTGCAGCACAGTATGCGCTCCCATCCTCATTGTCCATTTCTGAATTAGCGAAGAGGTCAACAGAGTCAGAGTCCGTCTTTATTCACAGTCAATACAATACCTGAGATTACCACAGAGTCATTTGGCCCGGGAGTGAAAACCAATTGTTTCCCTTGACACTGCCGACAAAAATCCAATCCAACGTTGACAGGTTTCTTGGGGTTTAGTGTTGTTACATTACATCAATGTGGATTACCGGAAAACACACAGCTGGAGCTCCATCAGCATGACACGTCCAGATGTGGCCACCCTCTCTCTTTTGTTGACAAGCTCATTCTGTACACGACCTCAAAAACTTGACTGAGGTCCATTATTTTCCTCCTGTGTTGAACTCTTGTTAGATAACGACTGCATTTCTCATGGCTGAGTGATGGTCCGCAGCAGCTGTTCTCAGCCTGCAACAGACCGAGCAGGTGAGAGCGGGTGGAGGCTGAGATCCCTCGTTGAGTTCAGCTGTTAGATCTGCTTTTGGTCGCACAGGGCGGATACAGATGAAAGAGAGGAGGGTGAAGGTTAAAGAGAAGTTTCTGAAGTTTCACAGAGATGCCGCACACACTCCGCATGAGGCTCCGGCTTGATGGTGCTGGTAATTAGTGAGAATGTTAAGGCCCGCTGATCTATCAGCTTTATCGGTCTTTATGTTTTAGGGCTGTAACTAAGTCTGAGAAGCTGTCAAAGCCAAATTCATGTCACCTGTGTGTGTGTGTGTTTTGTGCGAGTGTGTGTGTCTTGAAGAACAAAGGCTGTCAATTTGCGGTGATAGAAGGTGAAATTGTTGTTGCGTCATGGATTCATGAATACCTTTATCTCCCTGTCTGTGTCACGATAACTGACACTCACTGAGTGTATGTGTGTGTGTGAGGGCATGTGTGTGTGGCATCAGTTCCCATGGAGATGAGTGTACAGTATGTGTGTATGGTGAGTGAAGACCTGTGATGCCTGTTGTTTTGACAGCAAACAGATGGAAGGTTTCCTGCTGATAATTAACCAGATGTGTGCGTGTGTGTGTGTATGCGTGCGTGCGTGTCTGTGTATATGTGAGTGTGCATGTGCGTACCTTCTTCCTGACAATTTTGCAGATATCCAACAATGGAAACCCCCCACTGAGACACCCACTGTTCAAAACCATGTACGTGCACACACACATGCATGCACACACACACACACCACAGAGATAAATTAAAATAAGCATACAGACAAGACTGTACTGACTGTACTCACAGTCGGATGCACTCAGACATTGACACTCATACACACATCAACTCACACAGCAGGAGCATGTCTCCCCACTGTGTCTCCATTTAAATAAAATGTCAAGCATCTCATTCCCCCCAGAACGAGATCTTTCCCGTCTATGAAGTGTCTCCTGAGCTCAATCACATTTACTTTAATTTCACAAATTACTCAAAATAATGACGTAAACAAACAGCACTGAGAGACCGTTGATGGCTACAGAACTAATGTTGCTAAGTCAAGTGGATTTTAAATTGATTAATTGATGTGGTTATTAAAAAAAACATGACAGTGATTGTGATCATTTGTCTGTTTAGTGAAGTCCCAGTTTTCAAATTGGCATTTTGCTGCAGCATCTTATCAAGAAGCAGCAAGGAAATCTGACCAAACATCATCAAACTAAATCCCTACAAAATAAAAATGACTCACATTGGTTATTTCAGATACTCACACAATCAAAATAAAGATTTCAATCAAGCCAAAGCTGTTGAAGAGTTGTGCTATTACCATCACAGGTCGAATCTGAGAGCTGCTGATCGACTGGATAAATCTATGAGTCCATCAGGAGACGATCAAACTGCAGAGGTCAGTGATGCTAATGTGTCACTACTTACTTACAGTGTCAGTCCAGATATGAATATAGCAATGTAATTATTAAGACTATATCAATATTATGTATTATCCATTTAAATCAGATTGTATCTTGACTAATTTGCTTATTTGAGCTGAAGATATAATCAGAAATTATCTGTCACATCCTTCACATAAGAAGTATTTGAATGCCTCATGCATAAAACCTGAATTATTCGCTCCCTTTAAAAGAGCAAATGCCTGCTTGATATCAAACACAGGAGGAACATGAAATACTAAACTGGCACTTTAGCCTCCTACGACTGCCTTTGTTATAACTGAACAAAAAAAAAAAAAACACAGTGAGGTCGACAAACCTCCACCTAAACCCAGGAGCAAAATCAAGACTGAAGCCTAATTTGAGCTTCACATGAGAGAAAGAAAGCACTAATTTGAACACCCACCATGCCGCCCCTTATTAAACTGGAATAAATCTGCAACACAGACTCTCTGCCTGCAATCAGACTGCCTCAACAAACCCCAGTGGTGATACACATGAATTCACGGGCATAGGCTTCACTTGAACACAGTAAATGAGGGGTTTGGGAGTATCATACCAGAGTGTGCAACATTTCTGCATTCTGGTCATTTGTTATGTACCAGTTTGCAGCTTTTCTGCATCAGCATATGATGAAAACGTTGTTATTTAAAACACAGCACAGTAAAATCTTTAAATTCAAATGTCTCACACTCTCAACATTGTCATTGTCATTCTTTTGAAATAACATTTACAAATGTAATTAAATGTTATCCTGTGTTATTCTTCTGGCTTCTCCATGGTCATCATCACACCTGCTGCATGTGTTTGGCTTTAACAGAGAGAAGTAGCTGCTGCTGCTGCTGCTGCTGACTGAGATCACAGCACTGTGTGTGGTGGGGGATAATTACATTTGCTACAAAAGATTATCTTATTGGCTTATAATTCATATTCATTCTTTGGGGAGTGTGGAAAAGCTGGGAGCAGTTCTGCAGGGCAGGGTCTGACATGAAAAGAAAGTTACACCGACAAAACCTAACTCTCCATAAAACCACCAACTCATGTAAACATTTCTGAACACCAATTTCAAAATGGTAATTTCCTTGGATGACATGTGCGTGACAATGTTTTTGAGTGTGTTTGTGCCTATTGTTGACATTTCGGTGAAGGTCTGGGTCCATGCTCAACAAACCAGCTCCGTGCTGTATATTGTTTGCCTGAGAGTCTCACCATCAGTTGAAACGCTTCACGGGAGACCAGCTGCTGATGTTTTTCAATCAGTGCAGGGAGATGCAGGTTGAGGGGAGAACCTCAGAGGGTTTAATAGTCACCATCCCAATTTCTCTCATTTGATGCCTTTCATCACAGTGATGTAAGCTACCGGCAGCACTTTGCCAGTCTAATGGTAATTATGTAAAAAAAAAAAAAAAAAAAGCAGAATATTGGTTGAGCCTTATGGTATCAGCGTCACTAAATTACACATAATGACAGATTGTCTGAAAGGTTTTCTGCAAAGGTGTGAAAAAAAATAATAAAATAGGATTTACATAACAGCTCTCTGGCCCCTGGAGAATCAGTGCACTTCCTGTCTGTCATCGTGATGGAGCGTCGCCGATGGACAGTTTTACATTTGCATCCATTTTCTACGCTCATCAGTGATATAAAGAGACATCTTAAGGAAAATACAGCAATGAAGCCATCTATCATATTTACTGCAGGTTTATATATGTAGTAACCCCCCCCCCCACACATACACACACACCTCAATAACACCTTTACTCAACCAGGCATGATGTGATGACTTAGTGCTTGTGGACCCAAAACGCTGGGATACTTGCGGCAGTTTTCAACAAAAGTTTATTTGGGCTTCCTCAAAGGAAAAAAACAAAACTCAAAAAGCAGCTTTGGGGAGTGGTACCGGGACCCCGCCGGATGTGCTGCAGGCAGTGGTGACTAGTGAGGACATGGACTAGAAGGCTGACAGTGAGGACATGGACTAGAAGAGACAGAAAAACAAAAACATCAGGTAAGATAGGAAAAGTAACTGCGACAGGGGAGATGGCTGCTGCTGGTCTGTCAACTCTACCATAGCTTTTGCAACTGAATCATCAGGCATCGGCTTGGAGGGAAAACCAGGCTTTTCTGGCGTGGTGATTGCAGGATTGAACTCCGGTGTGCTCTGCTGTGCTCCTCAGGAAAAAATGGGTCAGCCACGCCCCAGTCACTGCCTGCACTGCTGGAGAGGGGGAAAAAAACAGAAAAAACAACCAAAACACAATCACAGCCATAAACTATATGAACATAAGACCCAAACAACAAAAAACTCAGTCCATAACACATGAACCTGCAACTATGCTTTCAAAGCCTGAGTCAAAATCCTCAGCTGCCATTCAGATATGAGAACTGGGTGAGTCAGATTGGAGAGTGCGTGAGATTATTCGAGTGCAGACTCACACAACAGACACAGCAAGACAGTGGTGATTCGGAAGCCTGCAGCTTTAGTCCCATAGGGTTATAATATGCAGATAAGTTCAAGATTAATTGTACTAGAAAAATCAAGATTATTCAGGAAAGTAAGAAGAACACAGGACTCTGTCTGTGTCATACTGTAATTAGGTTAAACTACGGTCTTCCCATCTTACAAAAACAATCACGTACATTCATACTTTGTATGTCCATTCACCCCGTACACTATGATTTGCAAAATGGTGCATAATGTAACTCTCACACTAAAAACAAATTTTGGAAAAACAATAGCTTCAATCTGCACATTAAGTGAATAAATGACAGACATACATTTTTGAATTCTCGAGAGCAGATGTCTCAGCACACACACCAGAAGAGAAAACAACAGATCCAGTTGTGCCATAAATTGCAGCAGGCACATTTGTCTAACAGCAAAGTGAAATTTCAATGTGTTAATACATCACTTAAAATCACCAGGTGGCCTCATACATATACAAAGACACACCCAATCACGCAGAAGTAATCATCAACACTTAAGTGCCCACCCACGGGAGGCTTAAATCACACAAACACACACACACACTCACACTGAGGAGCCACAGTTTGACCTTGGCCACAGCCACCTTGCTGATGGTTTGAATCTGCTGCTGCACTGATACAACAAAGATGAGGAGATAGAAACACAAGGTCAGTTTCTGCACCAGTGGATCACATCACTGCCTGATTCTTCTTTTCAGGTACAGCTATTCTATTAAATTTCAACATTTACATTGTCTTTACATTACATTGTACTGATTTATCAAAATACAAAATGGCCCACCCTACCTCATTTTGTTTCCCTACTCGTGTTAAGAAGAGCAGAACACACAATCTTTTGAGTCCAAGTTTATGATTTAAAAGAAAAAGCATGCAAGGCTCCAGAGAAGAGAAAGTCTGAGGTCAAAGATATGGGAGGAACTTGATGTGCAATACAATGACCACTTTGAAATGAAGTTCGGCTTCAAAGCCATGGAACTTTTAGTATAAAATAAACTTGAAGAAAATAGAAAACATAACCTAAAGTGCAAGATGGAACATGACAAACATTATATTATTTGTCTGCGCTGGCACATACAATGGTTGAGAGAAGCAACTGCTTTCAGCCATCTGAAATAGTCTAGAGATGCTGCTAATGCTGCCCCAACAAAAAGGTCTTCACTCTGTTTGTAAAAGAAATGATGTTTTCCTTCTATTTCTAAAGAGCCTGAGATAGAAAATGGGGTCAGGAACCCGTCCATTGTTGAACTATATCAGGTATTTGTCTGTGAGTTTAGCAGAAATGATGTTCCCCACTTCTCAGGTTAGTGAAACCAGACCTCGCCTTAACACCCATACAGGAAAGTGAATGTGTGTGTATGGGTATGTATGTATTTGTGGGTACCTGTGGACCTATGCAAAAGATCTTGGAGTCCTTCCACAGTCACCAACATTAGACCAATAAACAAACAGAACCTGAGTCCTATAGAACGCAACAGAAAAACTGAGAAAATGAAAATTTAGAAATCATGTGCCAGTCAGGTTCAGTCATCTTGCATTACACATATAATCAGAGTGGATTGGTTGAATGTGACCATGGTAACACCAACAGCTGCATGACAAGGCAATTAATCCAGTGCTTCAGGCTCAGGTTTTGTTGGGACACAAAATAAGATGCCCGTTCAGTTCAGGTTTGGCTCAGCAGCTGTTTTCTGGCTTTTGTTGGGTTTGGACAGAAAATTATGACCCCTGTTTCATTCTGCCCCACAAGCTGGAGGAAAGGATTTGAACAACTCATTCACAAAGGTTTTTGCTCACACATTGCTACAGTGTGAGTGGCTTGCAGCTGAGGACAGGACCAATTGAACTTAATATTTTTTGTGAAATGAAAACAGCAGCTTCAGGCTTTGTGTTTAAATGAAGATTGCAGGGGATTAAAACTGTTTTGAAATTGGATAAGAAAAACAAACACTGCAGTAGAAATGAACATCTCAAATAATTATATATTTGTTGAGGCAGCAGTTGTGCGAAGACTGCACAATACATAGTAAAATTACACACTAGTGCAAAACTCCTGTATTTTCATTTTCTGTGATGCTGCCTGTAGTTTCCACAACATCGGGCCTGGCAGAAGCGCACAGCCCACCCTTTCACGCTGTGGAGTTTTATTGGTTTTACTTCAATCCTTGGTGAATTTTTCAAAATCCAAATGAAAGACTTAAGGGCTCAAAAAAGGAAGCTCAAGTCTCTCTAGTGAAATACATGAGGGAGCTATAGCACTCTTTGGCTCTGGTGGAGAGGTGTTTGCAGACTGAGGTCAAAATTTGTCTGGTTGTGTGTCAGAAGCCTTAATGTTAAGTCTGTGTTTGCTCTCAACTGTGAATCGACTTATGAATATATTTTGAATTTGAGGAGCAAATGTGAATATGGATTGACTGCCTCTTTGGTGATAATCTTTTGGTTGAAATGCCACAATCAGCATTTGTCCAGACAGAAGGTCTTATCAAACTCCAGACAACAGGGACAAATGAGATGTGTGTATAAGGAGCTTAAAGTGTTTTTGAACCAGTCTGATGCCATTTAAAGAGCGTACCTTCAGTGCTTAAGACTCAGCTGTGTCCCAGTTCAGGTGTTGCATCCTTCGAAGGACCCAGTCTATGCAGCCTATGGAGGCAACGGCTTTGGAGGCACCTTTGACAGCTGCGTCAAGCATTGGTAAAGAGGATGGTCTAGCCTTCAGAGCATTTCCTGATCGTGTCCAAACTCAATCTATGTCCTAATGTTAAACATTTGAAAGTGGCGGCTTCTTTGCACTTTCAGCTCCTTAGCTCCTCACCTTGGGCTATGTGGCCAGCAGAGCCCTACTCAGTGGGCAGCCATGCCTTCAAGCCGGCCGCAGAGTGGGGCTACCATGGCTACTGCGCAGAACTGCCTCAACTTTTTGATAGCTTGCATGCTAGGTGGCAAATAATTAACAGCACACAAAGAATCTTGGGATATCGGAGGCTATGATGGATAGGTGCAGTGTGTCCTCCTAGACCAGAATAGAGAAGGCCAGATTTGGAGGAGCCTTCGAATTGGGACAGGCCTTGTCGTGACACTGTGACATAATCATCCTTCAAATGTGTCCTATGAAGGATGCAGCACCCAAATTGAGACACAGGTATAGTGAGACTGACACTTAAATCACCAAGAAATGCTAAAATGTGTCAGTTCTTCCCTCCCTGAAGTTGTGAATAAGATGTAGTGTATTCTGTAGAATGACTTTATCTTGACACCTCAGTGCTGTCAGCAGAGGTGACGACTTAATCATCTCCACTGTGTTTAAAAAAAACATGTTTTTATTCTTCTAGACTAACACCAGATATTTAAGTACAGAGAATACAGCCTAGAAATCATCCAGTTGTCCTTCAGTGCTGGATGTGAGCTGTGGCCTGTGGAGTTATCAAGTCAGCTGCCAGTGTCTGCAGCAACACCCCTCGTAAGAGTCCTGCACTTATGTTTTTATTACACTTTGGTCATTTAAGCCATTTCACTCTGAAATACACTGACTAAGTTGATCTCTATGATGGTGTGCACTTCGGGGAGCTGAATTGAATCTGGCACTATTGATAGATGAAGCAAAGTGAGACACAAAACTGAAGGGAGGTTGTAAAGGAATCCAATTTCAGAGGACACGGGACATTAGCTGTCACTGTCCCTCTGCATTTTATATATTTGGCCTCGAAGACAGCAGCAGCTGGAACGTGCATCCTCTGAGGCAGCGCCTCGGAGTGGAGCCTCTATTTCAACTTCATGATGTCCTGATGGAGGGAGAGAGAGGGAGGCAAACAAAAAATAGGGATAGAGGGAGGAAACCAGTTGTAAAAGTGAGTAATAAGACAAAGAGATGTTGTGCACCAGGCTGTGACAGGAGGTTATGACTGTGTTTGTGGAGCGGTGGAATAGCACAGAGGCTGCAGCGAGGCCATGTATCTGTCAACCTGTCTGTTTATCTAGCAGCTTGATTTTTGATTGATATGATTTAAAGCTACATTTATGGAAAAAGGCAGATACATATATACAGTGTTATATGACTTGAAGGTTTTTTATGAAGCTATTTGCAATAATTAAATTTGGCTTTGCATTGCTGGATAAATTAAAACGCTGCAAGCTTATGCTGTACTTATAATGCCATTAATGCAAATATAAATGAAGGGGAAAAATGGGATTGAAATTTCACCTCACATCTCAGTAGCTGCCAAGCCCAGCATTAAATTGAGTTGAAAAAAGGTGAACAGAAACTTAGCAGATGGAGAAGGCTCATTAAGGTGATGGTGCTTAGCAAAACCCATGAATTACATTAGTACAAAACTACAGATGTAACCGCTGTGCAAGGTCCCGTGCTTCCTGCATGGTATAGTTAGTCCAGTTTTGAAGAGGCTGTACAAGGCACATGAGATGTATTGGTTTATCATTGAAAAAAGTGAATTTTCTCTGTTTGTTCTATTATACATGTTTGTTTGGGTCTGCAGGAAGTAAGGAGAATGTGTAGTTCAAAGGTCAAAGGTTACATTATTTATACCCTCAGGTAAATTTTGTTTTGTTTGCAGTCAATCTGCTTCATTTGAATTCATTTCATGCCTCATTGTTAACTCTCCTGTCATTTCAGATCCTGCCTTCCATACTCCATACTGCCATACTCATTCCCCGCACCTGGTTTTCCCCGCACATATCCTTACCTGCAGTATATAGGCCTATACTAGTCCACTTGATCCCTGCCACCCTGCTCGTCCCCTTTTTTGGACTTTAGATTCCTGTTTGCCTGATGTGATTTATCTCCTGGGCTTGACTGACATTTTGCCTGCCTCCTTGTCATTGAACTTGTGTTGAACTTGACATAGACAGCACAATAAACATGTGCTATGGAGGAGCTTCCTAATGTAAGAAAATTATTTTTGAAAGGGCTTATCTGTGGTTTCTGTCCAGGAGCAGCTGGTTTCTTGATAAGAGAGTCAACCATTGTTGCATTGAGGTTTTCAACAGAAATTAAAAGCCTGAAGTGAGTCACTGTCAGAAACAGACTGGAGCAATCTGCTTACAATGCTAAACTGGAAGAGAAGATGTGGCAGAGTTAAAACATGGTTTTACTTACTTAGCAATATTTACAAATGGCTCCTTTTAGGGTGACATCAGGGTTATCCCTCTGATACCAAATCTATGGTAGGCAGAAGAAGCTGAAGTTATGCGTTACAGAGTCGGGATGTGAGTATTGAACCACCATGTTGGGGAGATTTGAGTGACAGAGATAGAGATGTTATTAGTTGTGGAAAATGCAAATTTTAACCCTAACACCACATTAAAGATCTCAGGTGCAACCGCTGTACTGTTCACAAATCTCAGGGAAATCTCTTTATATCAAGTTAGTGAGAGAAACAGCAAGAGATAAAATTGAAGCAGTCCTGTTGTAAGAAGGTGCTGTGTTGTTCGAGGAGCTGGAAAGGAACTGAAATATATACAATGAAATAAACAGTAACGGCAGATTGAGTAATAAAAAAAATGAATTTGACACCAAAACACTGCAGATGACTGTTTGATAATAAGGAGTTTACTGCAGTAAACATGGAAACTTCTCACTGCAGCATTTCATCACAGCAGTTGTCATATTTTGATGATCCCGCTTTTTAAATGTAAATATAAGAGCCACAGTGAAGTAATGGTCAGTGCTGAGGTTAAATAACATGAGGATATGGTTAAACTCTGAGACACATGAAGCAGTGGTTAGTAATGCGAGCTGGAGACCAGTGAGGACGTGACAAATTGATCCTGCTTTGAATTCCCCTAAACCATCAGCATCTCAGGCTCCGAGGAAATAGGCCTGTCACACTCGCCTGATAGATTAAAATAGTCTATATATACATATATGTATTTACTGAGATACACTTGCCTTCCATTTGATAGCTGTCAGACAGGCAGGCGGTCAGTGTGCAAGTGTGTGCGCGCGCATGTGCATGGCTGTGAATGTGGGGGGTGTGTGTGTGTGTGTGTGTGTGTATATACGTACATATATGCACCAAAAGACCAAAGATATAAACATGAATTTTTAGAATTATGGACAGATCAAATCTATAAAATAGTGTCACTGCGGTGCAGCTGTTAATTTCTGCCTCTCAATAACGAGCCTAATCAAGGTTTACTGGCATTAACCCTAACCTCAGAGTGACACAACCAGCCTCCAACGTGACTCCAAGCCCCTTGCCAAAATACACCAACGTGCTCGCTTATAGACAAACCAGGTCACTGTGTACAGAGCCAGAAAATCAATGCTAGAAAATTTCCTCGCATAAATTTTGATGGGGAACGCTGCCAGGGTTGTGATCTCTGTAAACATGGGAATCAAACCCGCGACTATGAGGGACCATAGAAGACAGTATTCATTCTGGCACTCTCACATACATACATTCTCACTCTCTCATTCATTCTGCAGCCTTTGGCGGACGCAGCCTATGCGGTGTACGGAGGCAATTGGTCTTGAAGGCACCTCCAACAGCCACGTCAACAGTTGGTAAATGGGACGGTCTAGCTGTTATTTTGTTGCTTTGAGGGTAAAAACCATTTTGCTGTCTTGCTCTTCCCAGAGATGAAAATGTGATGATGGATTAATTTCTTCTTCACTTGATGCCTCTCTGGGTGCTCTGCCGGCTACAGCCTCTGCTGTTAGTTGATTAAAAGCTGCTGGTGATAAGTGGCAATCAGAGAAAATCAGCTGACAATAATGAAATCATCCAGAGTGTGTCCATTAAAACATGCACCCATCCACCGCAGCATTAAAACCTGCAACAATACATTTACATTACATTAGCATTCACTCATTTGGCAGACACACACAAAGGCACTTACAAGTGAGGGGCAAGACTAAAGCTTGTAATGTTGTGGTCATCAAGGAGCACCTGGCAGGTGAATATACAGCACATAAATACATAGGATAAACAGGGTGCAGGGGATTTAAACCAGTTTTAATGTGACTGAGAGGGAACAAAACAGTAAAAGTTATGTCGACTAGAACAATGAGCTTAAAAGTGCTTCACAGAGTGAGTCTGATGATTTTATACATTTACACAGGTCAATCGCTGTGAATGACCCCTTTTACATTTCATCCATTATTGATATAAAAACTCTTGCACATCCTCATTTGGTGCTAAAAACACAGGTTTTATAATGTATAGTTGAACAAGTGAAATGGTGCACTCTGCTGCCTGACCGCGACTAAAAATGTTAAAAGCACACTTTCAATAAAACCCAACTTATAAACAAATCGTCATCCCAAAGGACTGACTTTGGGAGGTCAGTTGAAGAGTGCGAATGTGTGAGTGTGTGTTTCCCACATTTTTTTCGCTACTTTAAATGATCAAATGCAAATGTAAATCTTTCCCCTCTGGAAATTGGTGAGTGAAAGAGAGCAGAACAACAGGGAGGACCTCAGTCCAATATTAATTTGTTTTGGTTTGTGTCTGAGGTCACTGATTCTGACCTCTAAAGCCAAAAACAAACATGTTTGCACCTGCCTGTCAAACCAACACACACACGCTTGGCACTTATTCAAACACTTAGAGATTCATTCGGCATCTTGAATATATTAACCCCAAATTCCCATATGTTTTCCCATATGGCCACACAAAACATGTATATTCCACCTCCCTCTGTCACACACACACACACACACACACGAAAACATATCTCTCCTCTTCTACACTTGCCAACATCTCTCATGCAGCCTCCTATAAACTGACTGTTGCCAACTCGTGAATGTTCTGAATGTTCATGCATGTCCTTTTCACTAACTGCATGAACGATCATGTCTGAGTCACATAACATATTATCTAGATACTGACAAACTCTCTCTCAGCTACAAAACCTGCAGCAGTAAGTTTATGTGAGGCAACATTTCATATGTCATCTCCCAGAGCACTTCCCTGCTGCTCTCCAATTCACCACTATCACTGCATTTAACAGCTGCCCAATGCAGGACAAACACTGCAGGCAGTGATCAAGTGGGGATTTATTGCCTTGTTTCGGTGAATGGGGGAAATGAGGGTTTCAGGGCAGGGCAGGGAATGAAGGCCGGGGTTGGATGAGGCAAGGGAATGAGCATGGGGACAGACTGATGAGGCAGGGGGTCGAGGGAACCTGGAGCTGGTTACATGGAGGTGAATTGTGTGACAAGTGTGGTGAGCAGAGATGCAGGAGTGCAAGAAAATTTGGGTTAACTCAGAGAAAATACACAAGGTTAACTGAGACCAAGTGATTCTGTGTGGCCGCATACCGCAACTGAAGCAATGATCTGGGAAAGAGTGGGTGAAGCACCAGAGTGGATGCACTGCAGGACTGATGAGTTGATGGATGGCAGGTGTGTAGACAGATTGGCAATCATGCAGCCAAGAGGGAGTGAGGAGCAACATGGTCAACAACAACAACAACACACACGCTGATGTAAAGGAGAAGACAGGAGGCACCAGAAACACAAGACCAAGACCATGGCACAAACTCTATACTTCATTTATTCTCTTCCTGCTCTGCCATTATACCCTTCATTTCTTGACCTCCACACCTCTGCCCCATTTCCCTCATTAGCTCCCCAGTATATTTTCCATAATGGTCCACTATCTGTACTGATGCCCTGCTGTTTTTGACCTCCCACATGGCCTCTAAGCCTTTACCTCCCTTTTCATGTGCGACCCTCAGCCATGGCCCTGTAAACCAAAAGGGTGGATCGAACTATGCGCAGACATAACTCACAGGCGGCCATCTTCCGACACTCTCAATCTGGCCACATTAAAGTCCTTCCTTCCTCCCATTAACCTATCGTACTCAGAGACTTACTGCATATAATGCAAAATAATATGGGAGCCAGAGAATGCCATCTGAGAAGCAGAAGATTACATTTAAAATTGTGGGTATTAAGTTTCAGCTCAGATTAACAGCTAACAATGCAACTCTTCAAACTAAGAGCCTCAAGTTTCTTTTCTAAAAAAGGGTTGCTAGGCGTCAGGAGCGATGTGTCAACAGGGGCAGGCAGCTCAAACACTTCAAACTGTCACATTTTGGTTCAACCTTTTCGGTCAAGGATGTCCTCTGAAGGATGTGGCCTCTGAACTTGAGACGCAATTTATCTAACAGTTTGAATCTTTCACCACAGGAACCTCATCAATCTGGATTCGAGGCAGGTCACTCTACTGAGACCGTCTCCACGCAACGCTCCACAAAGTTTGATCAAACTGTCTCTTTCTTCTCTCTTGGATAAAGCGGTTAAAAGTATTGTAGTGGAGTGCCTTGGGTAAACAAAGATAAAGATATCGTATTTGCTTTGAGCCCCAATAATCTGAAAAGCGCTGGGAGAGAGATTTCCAAATCGCACAGTGAACATATTGGGGGTTTTAGGATCATATCATCAACATTATGTTTGCAGAGATGATCCTGCTCATCTCACACAAACATGCACAGAGTCAATCAGAGCCGCAAGCTGTGAAATTAGTTGATCCCACTGTGACTGAAGCGGAGAGCAGCCGAGGCAGAGAGCGGCTAACCTTTTTCATTTCCTCTGACACGAGTCATGTGGTAAACACAAGCTCTGCCAGCTGCAGCATCACCTCCATGTGTGAGCATGAGAGAAAGAGTAAGAGAGATGTTGTGTGGGTGAGTCAGACCTGGGGTTACACTGTATGTCTAGATGAATGTATGTGTGTGTGTGTGTGTGGAGGGAATGTCCAATTCCTATACTGTATGCGTGCATGACTAATATTGCTAAGGCAGCGCGACACTTGTTAGGTACTAAAGTGGCCAAGAGGCACAGCTATCTCATCACATGGATGGAGTTGAGGTTACATTTAGTCCTGAAGTCTTTCATCTGGGTGTGGGACACTTCGGAGCTCCATTACTTAGAGGACTGGAGTGCAGCACTTCACACCCAGTGGATCTAATGAATATCATATACCCACTGCCTCAAAACCTCCAAGCATTGCTCCACTGCAGATGACGCTGCTGCCAAAAACTGCATGTTTAAGTAAGAAAGGACGTCAGAGCAGCTGCACAAAGCTGCAAATGATGACAAATGATAATGAGGATTATCATTGTCAGACATCGCAAAAATGTTTCTGATGACAAAAACTATATGTTGCTCCTCCAGACAACAATGATTTTAATTTATCTTACACCTCGACTCATCCATCCATCCATCCAGCCAGCCAGCATTTTTGCCACTTATCTCTAATTTATGCTCAGTGACACAGTTTAAAATCTCACTGTGTACATTATATGTGCATAGCAAAAGGAGTATCCATTGAGTTAGGGTTAGGGTTTATGGTTGGGTTTAGCCTGCCACCATCATCCACTTTGGTAATTCAGAGTAAATCTTAAGGCATATGACACTGGCCTGGATCAACACCATTACTGTTTCTATGTAAGGTGCACCATATTAAGCCACCAAAGAAACTTTAAAGCCTTTGAGGAATTTTACAAACTGTGATGGCATGTGATTGTGAGGTTTGTCTTTTGTTCATCAAGAAAATCTAAAATCTTTGTCAAATTCTGAAGAACATTCAGCTCCTTTGGTTGCTCACACTTCCTTGTGTGTTTGTGTGGACTGGCTGGCAACCATTAGTTGAATAACTACATGTATATTGTCAAGACACGTCACTAATTCAAATTGCCAGTATTGCTCTCATTTCTGCTTGATGCATTATTCTGTTGTTCGACTGCTTTGGTGTCCCAGCTGTCAAACAGGTGCTTAAAGACCCTGTCTTCTGTCTGGTGACATATTAAACTTGATGTCATTAGGCAAATAGCAGCTCTGTTTTCCAGTTGTCTGTCAGAGGTTTGTAGCTGAGCTGTCAAGATTTTAGACAAATGGCTGTGAAAATGCTGAGAGATTTATTTTTTTTTTAAGTTGAGCCGCAATTCCCTGCATCTATAAACAGCCAGGGGGTTGATAGATAGACCCATTTGTTCTTTCAGAAAAAACAGAAAGGGGGTGGGAAGAGGGATGGAGGAAAAAGTGAGCAAAAGATAGGAAACTGAGCTGAGATAATGAGACAGAGGAAGCAAGATGGGGTAAAGAAGAAGATGCAAAAATGAAGATGAAAGGCCTGGAATACGATCGTGACGGTGAGATGGAAAAAGAGGAAGGAAGTCAATGAAGGGAAGAATTGTGGGCGAAGAGTGAAGTGGTGTAATATTAAAAGGCAAAGACAGACAGAGAGGAAGGAATCTGCCAAGTGACTGAGGTGAAGGGAGACATGGGAAAGAAAGAAGAGTGGTGAAAATGGAGTGAGGTGAAGTGAGGAAGATGAGGTTTTATTCGAAGGAAAACATTTAAAAAATGAAATCACCTTTTACTTGTGTGCGACTTTGTAATTCTTCCTTCATGTGTGTGTGTGTGTGTTGTGACTTGTACATCTGACCCCCAGTTGAATTCAATGCAAATATTCCTGCACTGTTTAAAAAGGTAAGTTTAACCCATGGTCTAACACACAGAGTAGAACACCCCCTCAAGAGATCAAGTTTGCTGACCGCAAACTTCTCTAGTTGTAGTGACTTCATCACAGAGAGCCAGATGGCAAAATACTGCTGTCTTTGTAGCCACAAGCCAACCATGATCAAAAAAGCCACTCATAGCCACAGATGATGCTCAGAACAGCGCCATACAAGCACATCACACCAGAATATTCCTTTAACCCCATGTGGTGCTTTGCAGGTGGTTGAAAGTGAAAATGAGCCAGAATATTCTCCAGATCACCGTAAGGAGACGAGTTATGAATTAGAGCAATGGTGAGCCGTGGGTTTGTCCCTGGGATCATTCATATTGCTCAGAGTGTAAATGAAGGTCAATGTACAATCTGTATTTTAGTGAAGCCTGAAGCAAGAATGACAAAGTTAATACAGAAGAGAGTGATTTCACATTTGGTTTGGGGGTGATTTTTGAACAGTTTTGCTGTAAAAAGTCTCAACCTTTATTTTCTCTTGTACAAAATATCAGCTCACATAACCATTAGGAGTAAATCCGAAATGCATGTTTGGTCTCTAGTCTGCATTGACATTTGAACCTGTGTTATACAAAAAGCCTCATCCCACCTTTAACTACAGCCACACAAAAGTAAAGGTTATCAAAAGTAGCTTTACTCTTTAAAATGGCCTTCACGTTTCCTCTTGTAAGGTCAAGTTAAAAAAAACAAACACATAAATAAACAATGTTATTACCACAGGGATGCAATGGCTCTCACTGTGCAGGCATATTGAGCCCTATGGGTATAGAGTCTCATGGTCTAATCACAGATGCCAAGATTTGGTCTGCTTCCTGTGTGATTCACACAGCACATTTTCACATTCAGTCATTCACACATTTGCCAGTTTTGTTTTGAAAAAGGACACATTTTGAATGGAGAGTACATATTCATGTTTTCAGGTTAAGACTGTGGTTCAGAGGTTCACAGCTAGAAACGGAAATCACGGGTGGCAAAGCTTTGTTCTGTCTTTTTGTTTGTTTTATTGCAGTCTGTTTTCCAACAAGGTCTAATATGCTCCTGAATTGTTTATGAAACATGAAACACTTTCTTCGACATTTAATTTTGCTTTAACCAAAATAATACAGTGAATCTGGTGTTACTGGAACACAGGTTCAAACTCATTAGCTCTAAATCACTAAGGAAGCTGTGCAGGGTGACGTATTTAATAGGTATGAGATGGAATACACCGTGAAATTTGTCACTATTCGTCTGCAATGTGCAAAGAAGGTTTCCAAAGATGCTTTTCATCCACACTCATAAATCCTACAAGTCAGTAACCATATTCTGTACCATCTCCTCTTTTGTTGCGTTATTACATATGGGAACAAATTTAAATACATCCCACACATGGAGGGTGTTTGACATTTGACGTAGTGTTTATCAGCTACTACCAAACCACATGCACAATCACAAAAATGCAAACAGTCTGTTTAGTTCTGTCTGTGCAATATGTGATGCTTGATGTTAAGATTGTGAGTTCAATTCCCATTTTAATACAGATCACACCCCCGCAGCCTCCTAATGGATCTGTGAGGAAATCTTTCTACTTTTCTTTTTGTTTTTCTTAATCCAAAGGTGGCCAGTACAGCAATTTCGAAAAATCCTTTTCTGCTTCCATAAATAAAACATTGAATTAAATCATTAACACAATTCTAATGGCTCTGCTTTTACGAATGTAATCAAATCACCACTTGTGATTTATTTGTTTTTCTACAGCTAAATTTGGTGATTTGCAGCACGTCCACCTGTGTGTTTGCATGGAAAGTGCTCAGTATATTTACACAGCAGTTCCATATTAAACATTGAACTCCTAACCCGAAGTCTTGTGATAATAATTTAAAACTACATTGTCAATTTATAGTTTCAGTTGGATTGCACACTGTGAGCACTGTTAGCACAGTAGTTGTGCACTGCAGAGCTGTTGGCACACATGATAAGAAGAACAAGGACATGAATGTGGAGCTATTTTAGAAGCATAATAATCATCATATACTTACACATTTCTAATGGAGACACATTCAGCCCTTCTTTCCTGCATGTTTTTTTCTTCCTTGCTTTTTCTCCTTTGTCATTTTTTCTTTAATTTATTTCTGTCATTGACCTAGTTTCTACTTGTTTGCAGATGGAAATGATGAGACCTCGGAGCGATTTTGCTGCTCTATCACCTTGTTCATTACAGCATAATAATGACAAGATGTCTCTGAACCCTTACCACATGAACAGACATTTATATATATATAAATAGAAGTAGATGGACATGTTTTTGTACAGCATATGTCAGATTCAATGAGTTTCTGTGGGGCATGTAGACAATGACGTTGCAGGAGGTTTAAACTCTGAAAGTCAGCACTTAAGCTCTCATGGTAGCAGGTGCTGGTGGAAAGAGCAGCAGATACTGACACAAATCTCATCACAGCTCAGCAGACATTCATCTGCAACACTGCAGTTGATTATTCAGATCCATCATTTACTCACAGCTACTGCCAAAAGTCTGAGGAGGCATTTATTCCATTATATCAAATATAAATACATTTTCCAGCAGTGGTTATTTCATTAAGTGGATTATTATTATTAATCCAATTCATGAAGAGCAGAATAAGATGTGTTATTCCAAACATAAAACTAAAGAAACAATGGGAAAATCTGGAGCAGGAGTTGAATTACTTTATCATTTCAGGTCTCACTGAATATTTCTGTAATATCCTGTTACTGCCAGGTGACCACTGTGGAATCAGAGGCTCTATGAGATTAAAATATCCATGTGTTGATTGAATGAAAAACTTGTGCATCGTTGGCATATCAGTGGTTTTAAGAAAGGAATTAAAGGTAAATAAACAGCAGGGTTGAGTGTCAAAGGGAACTATGCAAGACTTTTACCTTAATTGTGATGGTTAAATGACTTGTTACAGGGAGAATGGAGGCTCTCTGCCTTCCACCATCTCTTGGCCTAAAACCAACCTTGCATGGTCAGTGCCACCGACCCGATGTCCCTGATCTCATCTCACGAGAAACATGGACTGCTTTACGGCACTATGACACAGACACGCCCTGTAATCTGTAGTCTCTTGTTAACGTTACTCACCTCAGTAGACACTGCTCCATTGATTGCCCTCTTGCTGGCTTTGTTGACAACAAATGCACATGGCTGAAGGGAGAGAGGGAGGATGGTTAATGGTGAGTTTTTAGGACAGTGAAAATTTGCACTCCAAAACTGCAGGGGGAGCTCTGTAGAGAAAAGAGACAAGGACAGTGAAAAAGCAATCAGACATGGCTAGTTCCCCTTTAATTCTCCAATTTGGTCACAACTGACGTCACACAGACTCTTTAAAGAAATTCATTTGGAAGATACGACAGATTACTCACTCAGCGAGCAAGCAATATATTTTCAAGTATATAAATAATCAATGTTGTTGTCTTCTCCTGTCGACACTTTGAAAACATAGTTTCAGGCTAATCTTGTCCTGGCAAAGTTTCTGTTGTTTCTTGCCAGATAAGTTTGGCTGTGTACAAAAAGGAAACCAACAGCTATGAGTTATGTAACGGATGGGTCACAGGAATGTCAATCAGTCACCATAGAAAAATCACATTATGCTAATTACCCATATGCTAATTAACTTTATGCTAATCCTCTTAAAGCAGACTGGCTTAACCTAGAACCTAGATCAAGTCAGCATGTATGAGATTTCTTCAGGTGGGCCTTTGGATACATGTATGTGTGTTGGTGTGATGTTTCTGAGTCATGTGACTGCATGTAAGTATGTCTGTGTGTAATTCTGCTGGGAGAAATGCATTAAACCTGAGCTGCACCAGTAAATCTGCAGCCCAATGCACTAGGCCAAGATCAGACCAATCCTAATCCTCAGATCTTATTTTCATGGTGATTTCAGGATTCACCAAGTGGGACATAGGCTGTGTGTGTATGTGTATGTGTGAGAGAGAGAGAGAGAGCCAGAGGGAGAGAAAGAGAGAGAGAGAGAGGACATGCTCCATATACACTAATCCCACAACATTAGGAACAAGATGTATTTTTATTAACCTGCAGCTTCAAAGATGACGTCACTCGATTCTGATCTTAATCCTGTTCAACAGAACGAGACTGTGGAGAAACTCAAACCATGATAAATAGACACATTTTTCCCCGGCACCTGGTTTTACTACCAGAGGTGATATCCATCCAATTATGAATTTTTGCAGCAATGCCCTCCCATGCTGATTCAGTGATCTTCTTTATGGTTTGTATTTATGGTTGTTTTTGATTAATTAAAGCTGCAGCATGATGTCCACTCAGTTTATTGGCTTTAACAAGCAGACATGAAGCCAGTAAAGCAGAAAAGCTGTAAAATATTAAGATGGCTTCACCTGGCACATCTTCTATATTGGTTTCTTAAAGGTAAATGCTATAAAATCTTGGAAATAGTCGATGGAAGAGTTGACTTTTGGGGTTCCAGTGCTCACCTTTCCCTGCACATTTCCCCCCGTGCATTAAAATTTTCACACAGTAATGTAGAATGGGGGAAATTAATATTTCACAGCTTGTCTTTGCAATATATCAAGATTAAATTTTGCTCCCTGAGGCCTTGAAGGCATAACTGCTGTATATGAAACAGCAGCCAGAGAATCACACAATAATATCAAAAATATATATATACTTTTTAGCACTGCAATAGATCTGATCACTTAAATGGCATCATATATGACGTGTATTGGTCCATTTGTGCCAATCTGAATTTGTTGTGAGGCCATATCTATAAAAACAGTTGCATTGTTGGACAAAACCAATGATGGATCTGTGAGGATTGACTCACTTTTGGATCCAACCTCAAGTGGCCATTTCAGGAACTACAGGTTTTGCCACTGCAGCATTATCTTTATCTTCAGCCTGAGGTTGCAACATCCATGCAACATGTTCATTTTAACAAGAATGATACTTGTGTTGGCAACTCTGTGTGACATCAGTAGTTGTTGAGGAGGCATTTCATGCAAAGCTGTATAAAAGAAAAGGAAAAATCAAGATCATCAAACACAAGGAGCCATTGAAATTTGGACCAAGGTTCTTACAATAAGACATGTGTGTCAATCTGCTGGTGATGTTTCAACTACAGACAGACCAACACTGACATCCATAGAGACACAGCTGACATGGCTCAAAACAAACAGCATTTATTAAACACACTGTTAGTTTTGAATGTCCCATAACCTACTATCATGTTCTGCCCAGGAGTACAATGTGTGTTTGGGCTTTTTAGATTAGTTTGGACCAGGTTTCAACTCTTCTTTATTCATTGTGATTTCATCTTTAATTTTGAAGTAGCTTTCCTCGTGTGTCTGTTGTTGTTTTTACTTCCTGTCTCTGTCCCGTTTCTCTCCAGTTTGATTGTCTGCCTTGCCTTAATGTGTTCCACCTGTGTTCAATTGCTTTGTTCCAGTGAAGTTTCATTGATTTAGTGAATTCGTTTATTTTTGTCTGTCTGTGAAATTTGGTTTATCTTTTGCCTATTTATAGTTTTTATTCTTTCCCTATTTTCATGCATGTTTATTTTTTTTAATCAATTCTTGAAGAGTGTGAGCTCTGCTGTGTCTGCATTTGGATCCAGCCATCCTAACACATAACATCTAACAGCCTCATATTGTACATCCCTGCTGCCATTTTAAATGCCCATGAATCCTTCTTTTCCCCTGTACTGCTCATTAGATGATCATCTTTGCCAACGTCAGTGAAGTGTGATGGTTGATTCGGTTCTCATGTCTAATTATACTGAACGTCTTCTCCCTGACTCTGACCAACATATTCTCATTAGCAATGGTAAACTCACACACATGGAGTATGTGCGCACACGTATAGGTTAATATATGCAGACAGGAGAACATGCTGGCACACAGTGACACACTTCATTTAGAAGAATTACAACACTTTATTTATTTTTAAGCTGTCACGCTTAATAACCACTCAAAATGTCCCGGCTGTACCGAATGAGATGATGACATTGAAATGGTGGCAATTGCTGTTCATAATTTACATTAGTCAAACTGAGCACAGATTGTGACAGACTTTTTTTTGTGTTTTTGCCACCATTTGGAAGCTGTATCTTTCATCATGAAGTTCAGTATGTGTTCAAAAGTTGGCACATTATTGGATTACTTGCCTGGAAGAAAGTGTATTCTTATGCAAATTATGATACATTAATCCTTGAAAGTAGAGTGGGGAACATCAAGCTTTGTGAAATCTCTCCTTGAAGTTTTTAGGTTCACTTAAAGCAGAGCGGTTTTGTCAATAAACAACATTAGGCAGTGAAAAAGATAAATGTCAGCTATGTGGAGAGTGGATAACGCTCTTCTCTCACCTGACGTCTATTCAGAAACACGCTTTATTTGATAAGGAGGGAGCGATAACACCGGTTGTGTGCATATCACTCACACAAACAGACCTGAGAAAACAACCGACTGACTTTATTTTCCTATCTGTGGCGTATGGAAACCTGTGGCCGCTGTGATTCTGTACAGAGGGATGGTTAACTGGGTCTGATAGACCGTGAATAGATCATTCAGAGCCACAATGGAAAGATCAGGGTTTTATAATACAGTGCTCAAAAACCTGATGCTCTGCCTCTGCCCTAATAGTTCTGTATAAATGCCACATATACTGTGCAGTGCAGCCCACAATAGCTCCACTTATCATTGAGGTGACAGGCACATAATAACATGGCTCCATAGCTAATGGCTCCCACACACTTGGGGCTTAAAATGTATTTCTCTCTGACTATATAACTCCTGCCCTCCTCCTTCTAAAACGTGATGGGAATGATTCATGGGTAATGACTAGTGACAATGTAAATGTACTTGTTGGTATAACCCATAGCTAAAACCTGTATTTTTGGTTGGAAGTAAGACCTTTTCACACTCCTCACTGATTGTTTTTAGCACAAAGATATATAATCCTCATAAAAGAGGATTATGCAGTTTAAGATTTAATTAGATTAGGATAAATACTTCATTAAAGACTTAGCTTGGGAAGCAGTTGCCAAAATGCCCAGGAAATGTAGTTTTTCGGCTAATGCCTTCAGCATTGCTCCAAGTTAGTGTGAAAATGAATAAAACTGCTTTTTACTTCCTTGGTGATGAGTAAGTGAACCAGATTATGAATATGAAAATGTCCCCTAAGGTTTCAGGAATGTCTTGAGGAGATAAGGAAATAGCTCAGTTTCAACTAAAATGACATTTCAAGGTTTCCCCAATTTAAATGTAGTGTTTATCTGCCCATGCCACTCAGACTAGGTTCAATTTACATCCCCGGTGATCCAGAATCATATATGATATAAACCATTTGTTTGAAATTTGACCTTGAGTAATGGCTACAAAGAGTTTTCTGGCATCACATGACCTTTGGCCACCAAACTCTAAGCAGTTGGGGAGATATTGCACTTACAGGGTCACCACACTGTCATGGTTTGTCCTTTTAATTCCCTGTCTTCTGTTTCTGTGCTCTCCCTCATCCTGATTAACTAATGTATCTCACCTGTGTTGATCTCCCCACCTGTGCCTTGTTTCTCCTGGTGTAATTCACCTCTGTGTTTTCCCATTGACTTTTGTCAGATCGTCCCTACCTTGACACTCTGTGTTTCAGATGGTCCCTGCCTTGACACTCTGTGTTTCATGCTCGTGTATGCGAGCCGGTACAGCACGCCAGCACTCAAACCAACGGACAGACAGACTCAAGCCACACACGCCATTCACATACACAGAGAGCCTGTACGGCCCGCCCCATAGCTCACAGCCGAGTGTTTCAGCTATGGGGCTATGGGGCGGGCCGTACAGGCTCTCTGTGTATGTGAATGGCGTGTGTGGCTTGAGCCTGTCTGTCCGTTGGTGTGACTGCTGGCTCGCTGTACCGGCTCGCCCCTCGCTTCCTGCTCACTCGGCTGTGAGCTATGGGGCGGGCCGTACAGGCTCTCCGTGTATGTGAATGGCGTGTGTGGCTTGAGCCTGTCTGTCCGTTGGTGTGACTGCTGGCTCGCTGTACCGGCTCGCCCCTCGCTTCCTGCTCACTCGGCTGTGAGCTATGGGGCGGGCCGTACAGGCTCTCCGTGTATGTGAATGGCGTGTGTGGCTTGAGCCTGTCTGTCCGTTGGTGTGACTGCTGGCTCGCTGTACCGGCTCGCCCCTCGCTTCCTGGTCACTCGGCTGTGAGCTATGGGGCGGGCCGTACAGGCTCTCCGTGTATGTGAATGGCGTGTGTGGCTTGAGCCTGTCTGTCCGTTGGTGTGACTGCTGGCTCGCTGTACCGGCTCGCCCCTCGCTTCCTGGTCACTCGGCTGTGAGCTATGGGGCGGGCCGTACAGGCTCTCCGTGTATGTGAATGGCGTGTGTGGCTTGAGCCTGTCTGTCCGTTGGTGTGACTGCTGGCTCGCTGTACCGGCTCGCCCCTCGCTTCCTGGTCACTCGGCTGTGAGCTATGGGGCGGGCCGTACAGGCTCTCTGTGTATGTGAATGGCGTGTGTGGCTTGAGCCTGTCTGTCCGTTGGTGTGACTGCTGGCTCGCTGTACCGGCTCGCCCCTCGCTTCCTGGTCACTCGGCTGTGAGCTATGGGGCGGGCCGTACAGGCTCTCCGTGTATGTGAATGGCGTGTGTGGCTTGAGCCTGTCTGTCCGTTGGTGTGACTGCTGGCTCGCTGTACCGGCTCGCCCCTCGCTTCCTGGTCACTCGGCTGTGAGCTATGGGGCGGGCCGTACAGGCTCTCCGTGTATGTGAATGGCGTGTGTGGCTTGAGCCTGTCTGTCCGTTGGTGTGACTGCTGGCTCGCTGTACCGGCTCGCCCCTCGCTTCCTGGTCACTCGGCTGTGAGCTATGGGGCGGGCCGTACAGGCTCTCCGTGTATGTGAATGGCGTGTGTGGCTTGAGCCTGTCTGTCCGTTGGTGTGACTGCTGGCTCGCTGTACCGGCTCGCCCCTCGCTTCCTGGTCACTCGGCTGTGAGCTATGGGGCGGGCCGTACAGGCTCTCTGTGTATGTGAATGGCGTGTGTGGCTTGAGCCTGTCTGTCCGTTGGTGTGACTGCTGGCTCGCTGTACCGGCTCGCCCCTCGCTTCCTGGTCACTCGGCTGTGAGCTATGGGGCGGGCCGTACAGGCTCTCGTGTATGTGAATGGCGTGTGTGGCTTGAGCCTGTCTGTCCGTTGGTGTGACTGCTGGCTCGCTGTACCGGCTCGCCCCTCGCTTCCTGGTCACTCGGCTGTGAGCTATGGGGCGGGCCGTACAGGCTCTCCGTGTATGTGAATGGCGTGTGTGGCTTGAGCCTGTCTGTCCGTTGGTGTGACTGCTGGCTCGCTGTACCGGCTCGCCCCTCGCTTCCTGGTCACTCGGCTGTGAGCTATGGGGCGGGCCGTACAGGCTCTCTGTGTATGTGAATGGCGTGTGTGGCTTGAGCCTGTCTGTCCGTTGGTGTGACTGCTGGCTCGCTGTACCGGCTCGCCCCTCGCTTCCTGGTCACTCGGCTGTGAGCTATGGGGCGGGCCGTACAGGCTCTCCGTGTATGTGAATGGCGTGTGTGGCTTGAGCCTGTCTGTCCGTTGGTGTGACTGCTGGCTCGCTGTACCGGCTCGCCCCTCGCTTCCTGGTCACTCGGCTGTGAGCTATGGGGCGGGCCGTACAGGCTCTCCGTGTATGTGAATGGCGTGTGTGGCTTGAGCCTGTCTGTCCGTTGGTGTGACTGCTGGCTCGCTGTACCGGCTCGCCCCTCGCTTCCTGGTCACTCGGCTGTGAGCTATGGGGCGGGCCGTACAGGCTCTCTGTGTATGTGAATGGCGTGTGTGGCTTGAGCCTGTCTGTCCGTTGGTGTGACTGCTGGCTCGCTGTACCGGCTCGCCCCTCGCTTCCTGGTCACTCGGCTGTGAGCTATGGGGCGGGCCGTACAGGCTCTCTGTGTATGTGAATGGCGTGTGTGGCTTGAGCCTGTCTGTCCGTTGGTGTGACTGCTGGCTCGCTGTACCGGCTCGCCCCTCGCTTCCTGGTCACTCGGCTGTGAGCTATGGGGCGGGCCGTACAGGCTCTCCGTGTATGTGAATGGCGTGTGTGGCTTGAGCCTGTCTGTCCGTTGGTGTGACTGCTGGCTCGCTGTACCGGCTCGCCCCTCGCTTCCTGGTCACTCGGCTGTGAGCTATGGGGCGGGCCGTACAGGCTCTCTGTGTATGTGAATGGCGTGTGTGGCTTGAGCCTGTCTGTCCGTTGGTGTGACTGCTGGCTCGCTGTACCGGCTCGCCCCTCGCTTCCTGGTCACTCGGCTGTGAGCTATGGGGCGGGCCGTACAGGCTCTCCGTGTATGTGAATGGCGTGTGTGGCTTGAGCCTGTCTGTCCGTTGGTGTGACTGCTGGCTCGCTGTACCGGCTCGCCCCTCGCTTCCTGGTCACTCGGCTGTGAGCTATGGGGCGGGCCGTACAGGCTCTCCGTGTATGTGAATGGCGTGTGTGGCTTGAGCCTGTCTGTCCGTTGGTGTGACTGCTGGCTCGCTGTACCGGCTCGCCCCTCGCTTCCTGGTCACTCGGCTGTGAGCTATGGGGCGGGCCGTACAGGCTCTCCGTGTATGTGAATGGCGTGTGTGGCTTGAGCCTGTCTGTCCGTTGGTGTGACTGCTGGCTCGCTGTACCGGCTCGCCCCTCGCTTCCTGGTCACTCGGCTGTGAGCTATGGGGCGGGCCGTACAGGCTCTCCGTGTATGTGAATGGCGTGTGTGGCTTGAGCCTGTCTGTCCGTTGGTGTGACTGCTGGCTCGCTGTACCGGCTCGCCCCTCGCTTCCTGGTCACTCGGCTGTGAGCTATGGGGCGGGCCGTACAGGCTCTCCGTGTATGTGAATGGCGTGTGTGGCTTGAGCCTGTCTGTCCGTTGGTGTGACTGCTGGCTCGCTGTACCGGCTCGCCCCTCGCTTCCTGGTCACTCGGCTGTGAGCTATGGGGCGGGCCGTACAGGCTCTCCGTGTATGTGAATGGCGTGTGTGGCTTGAGCCTGTCTGTCCGTTGGTGTGACTGCTGGCTCGCTGTACCGGCTCGCCCCTCGCTTCCTGGTCACTCGGCTGTGAGCTATGGGGCGGGCCGTACAGGCTCTCTGTGTATGTGAATGGCGTGTGTGGCTTGAGCCTGTCTGTCCGTTGGTGTGACTGCTGGCTCGCTGTACCGGCTCGCCCCTCGCTTCCTGGTCACTCGGCTGTGAGCTATGGGGCGGGCCGTACAGGCTCTCCGTGTATGTGAATGGCGTGTGTGGCTTGAGCCTGTCTGTCCGTTGGTGTGACTGCTGGCTCGCTGTACCGGCTCGCCCCTCGCTTCCTGGTCACTCGGCTGTGAGCTATGGGGCGGGCCGTACAGGCTCTCCGTGTATGTGAATGGCGTGTGTGGCTTGAGCCTGTCTGTCCGTTGGTGTGACTGCTGGCTCGCTGTACCGGCTCGCCCCTCGCTTCCTGGTCACTCGGCTGTGAGCTATGGGGCGGGCCGTACAGGCTCTCCTGTGTATGTGAATGGCGTGTGTGGCTTGAGCCTGTCTGTCCGTTGGTGTGACTGCTGGCTCGCTGTACCGGCTCGCCCCTCGCTTCCTGGTCACTCGGCTGTGAGCTATGGGGCGGGCCGTACAGGCTCTCTGTGTATGTGAATGGCGTGTGTGGCTTGAGCCTGTCTGTCCGTTGGTGTGACTGCTGGCTCGCTGTACCGGCTCGCCCCTCGCTTCCTGGTCACTCGGCTGTGAGCTATGGGGCGGGCCGTACAGGCTCTCTGTGTATGTGAATGGCGTGTGTGGCTTGAGCCTGTCTGTCCGTTGGTGTGACTGCTGGCTCGCTGTACCGGCTCGCCCCTCGCTTCCTGGTCACTCGGCTGTGAGCTATGGGGCGGGCCGTACAGGCTCTCGTGTATGTGAATGGCGTGTGTGGCTTGAGCCTGTCTGTCCGTTGGTGTGACTGCTGGCTCGCTGTACCGGCTCGCCCCTCGCTTCCTGGTCACTCGGCTGTGAGCTATGGGGCGGGCCGTACAGGCTCTCCGTGTATGTGAATGGCGTGTGTGGCTTGAGCCTGTCTGTCCGTTGGTGTGACTGCTGGCTCGCTGTACCGGCTCGCCCCTCGCTTCCTGGTCACTCGGCTGTGAGCTATGGGGCGGGCCGTACAGGCTCTCGTGTATGTGAATGGCGTGTGTGGCTTGAGCCTGTCTGTCCGTTGGTGTGACTGCTGGCTCGCTGTACCGGCTCGCCCCTCGCTTCCTGGTCACTCGGCTGTGAGCTATGGGGCGGGCCGTACAGGCTCTCCGTGTATGTGAATGGCGTGTGTGGCTTGAGCCTGTCTGTCCGTTGGTGTGACTGCTGGCTCGCTGTACCGGCTCGCCCCTCGCTTCCTGGTCACTCGGCTGTGAGCTATGGGGCGGGCCGTACAGGCTCTCCGTGTATGTGAATGGCGTGTGTGGCTTGAGCCTGTCTGTCCGTTGGTGTGACTGCTGGCTCGCTGTACCGGCTCGCCCCTCGCTTCCTGGTCACTCGGCTGTGAGCTATGGGGCGGGCCGTACAGGCTCTCCGTGTATGTGAATGGCGTGTGTGGCTTGAGCCTGTCTGTCCGTTGGTGTGACTGCTGGCTCGCTGTACCGGCTCGCCCCTCGCTTCCTGGTCACTCGGCTGTGAGCTATGGGGCGGGCCGTACAGGCTCTCCGTGTATGTGAATGGCGTGTGTGGCTTGAGCCTGTCTGTCCGTTGGTGTGACTGCTGGCTCGCTGTACCGGCTCGCCCCTCGCTTCCTGGTCACTCGGCTGTGAGCTATGGGGCGGGCCGTACAGGCTCTCCGTGTATGTGAATGGCGTGTGTGGCTTGAGCCTGTCTGTCCGTTGGTGTGACTGCTGGCTCGCTGTACCGGCTCGCCCCTCGCTTCCTGGTCACTCGGCTGTGAGCTATGGGGCGGGCCGTACAGGCTCTCCGTGTATGTGAATGGCGTGTGTGGCTTGAGCCTGTCTGTCCGTTGGTGTGACTGCTGGCTCGCTGTACCGGCTCGCCCCTCGCTTCCTGGTCACTCGGCTGTGAGCTATGGGGCGGGCCGTACAGGCTCTCCGTGTATGTGAATGGCGTGTGTGGCTTGAGCCTGTCTGTCCGTTGGTGTGACTGCTGGCTCGCTGTACCGGCTCGCCCCTCGCTTCCTGGTCACTCGGCTGTGAGCTATGGGGCGGGCCGTACAGGCTCTCCGTGTATGTGAATGGCGTGTGTGGCTTGAGCCTGTCTGTCCGTTGGTGTGACTGCTGGCTCGCTGTACCGGCTCGCCCCTCGCTTCCTGGTCACTCGGCTGTGAGCTATGGGGCGGGCCGTACAGGCTCTCCGTGTATGTGAATGGCGTGTGTGGCTTGAGCCTGTCTGTCCGTTGGTGTGACTGCTGGCTCGCTGTACCGGCTCGCCCCTCGCTTCCTGGTCACTCGGCTGTGAGCTATGGGGCGGGCCGTACAGGCTCTCCGTGTATGTGAATGGCGTGTGTGGCTTGAGCCTGTCTGTCCGTTGGTGTGACTGCTGGCTCGCTGTACCGGCTCGCCCCTCGCTTCCTGGTCACTCGGCTGTGAGCTATGGGGCGGGCCGTACAGGCTCTCCGTGTATGTGAATGGCGTGTGTGGCTTGAGCCTGTCTGTCCGTTGGTGTGACTGCTGGCTCGCTGTACCGGCTCGCCCCTCGCTTCCTGGTCACTCGGCTGTGAGCTATGGGGCGGGCCGTACAGGCTCTCCGTGTATGTGAATGGCGTGTGTGGCTTGAGCCTGTCTGTCCGTTGGTGTGACTGCTGGCTCGCTGTACCGGCTCGCCCCTCGCTTCCTGGTCACTCGGCTGTGAGCTATGGGGCGGGCCGTACAGGCTCTCCGTGTATGTGAATGGCGTGTGTGGCTTGAGCCTGTCTGTCCGTTGGTGTGACTGCTGGCTCGCTGTACCGGCTCGCCCCTCGCTTCCTGGTCACTCGGCTGTGAGCTATGGGGCGGGCCGTACAGGCTCTCCGTGTATGTGAATGGCGTGTGTGGCTTGAGCCTGTCTGTCCGTTGGTGTGACTGCTGGCTCGCTGTACCGGCTCGCCCCTCGCTTCCTGGTCACTCGGCTGTGAGCTATGGGGCGGGCCGTACAGGCTCTCCGTGTATGTGAATGGCGTGTGTGGCTTGAGCCTGTCTGTCCGTTGGTGTGACTGCTGGCTCGCTGTACCGGCTCGCCCCTCGCTTCCTGGTCACTCGGCTGTGAGCTATGGGGCGGGCCGTACAGGCTCTCCGTGTATGTGAATGGCGTGTGTGGCTTGAGCCTGTCTGTCCGTTGGTGTGACTGCTGGCTCGCTGTACCGGCTCGCCCCTCGCTTCCTGGTCACTCGGCTGTGAGCTATGGGGCGGGCCGTACAGGCTCTCCGTGTATGTGAATGGCGTGTGTGGCTTGAGCCTGTCTGTCCGTTGGTGTGACTGCTGGCTCGCTGTACCGGCTCGCCCCTCGCTTCCTGGTCACTCGGCTGTGAGCTATGGGGCGGGCCGTACAGGCTCTCCGTGTATGTGAATGGCGTGTGTGGCTTGAGCCTGTCTGTCCGTTGGTGTGACTGCTGGCTCGCTGTACCGGCTCGCCCCTCGCTTCCTGGTCACTCGGCTGTGAGCTATGGGGCGGGCCGTACAGGCTCTCCGTGTATGTGAATGGCGTGTGTGGCTTGAGCCTGTCTGTCCGTTGGTGTGACTGCTGGCTCGCTGTACCGGCTCGCCCCTCGCTTCCTGGTCACTCGGCTGTGAGCTATGGGGCGGGCCGTACAGGCTCTCCGTGTATGTGAATGGCGTGTGTGGCTTGAGCCTGTCTGTCCGTTGGTGTGACTGCTGGCTCGCTGTACCGGCTCGCCCCTCGCTTCCTGGTCACTCGGCTGTGAGCTATGGGGCGGGCCGTACAGGCTCTCCGTGTATGTGAATGGCGTGTGTGGCTTGAGCCTGTCTGTCCGTTGGTGTGACTGCTGGCTCGCTGTACCGGCTCGCCCCTCGCTTCCTGGTCACTCGGCTGTGAGCTATGGGGCGGGCCGTACAGGCTCTCCGTGTATGTGAATGGCGTGTGTGGCTTGAGCCTGTCTGTCCGTTGGTGTGACTGCTGGCTCGCTGTACCGGCTCGCCCCTCGCTTCCTGGTCACTCGGCTGTGAGCTATGGGGCGGGCCGTACAGGCTCTCCGTGTATGTGAATGGCGTGTGTGGCTTGAGCCTGTCTGTCCGTTGGTGTGACTGCTGGCTCGCTGTACCGGCTCGCCCCTCGCTTCCTGGTCACTCGGCTGTGAGCTATGGGGCGGGCCGTACAGGCTCTCCGTGTATGTGAATGGCGTGTGTGGCTTGAGCCTGTCTGTCCGTTGGTGTGACTGCTGGCTCGCTGTACCGGCTCGCCCCTCGCTTCCTGGTCACTCGGCTGTGAGCTATGGGGCGGGCCGTACAGGCTCTCCGTGTATGTGAATGGCGTGTGTGGCTTGAGCCTGTCTGTCCGTTGGTGTGACTGCTGGCTCGCTGTACCGGCTCGCCCCTCGCTTCCTGGTCACTCGGCTGTGAGCTATGGGGCGGGCCGTACAGGCTCTCCGTGTATGTGAATGGCGTGTGTGGCTTGAGCCTGTCTGTCCGTTGGTGTGACTGCTGGCTCGCTGTACCGGCTCGCCCCTCGCTTCCTGGTCACTCGGCTGTGAGCTATGGGGCGGGCCGTACAGGCTCTCCGTGTATGTGAATGGCGTGTGTGGCTTGAGCCTGTCTGTCCGTTGGTGTGACTGCTGGCTCGCTGTACCGGCTCGCCCCTCGCTTCCTGGTCACTCGGCTGTGAGCTATGGGGCGGGCCGTACAGGCTCTCCGTGTATGTGAATGGCGTGTGTGGCTTGAGCCTGTCTGTCCGTTGGTGTGACTGCTGGCTCGCTGTACCGGCTCGCCCCTCGCTTCCTGGTCACTCGGCTGTGAGCTATGGGGCGGGCCGTACAGGCTCTCCGTGTATGTGAATGGCGTGTGTGGCTTGAGCCTGTCTGTCCGTTGGTGTGACTGCTGGCTCGCTGTACCGGCTCGCCCCTCGCTTCCTGGTCACTCGGCTGTGAGCTATGGGGCGGGCCGTACAGGCTCTCCGTGTATGTGAATGGCGTGTGTGGCTTGAGCCTGTCTGTCCGTTGGTGTGACTGCTGGCTCGCTGTACCGGCTCGCCCCTCGCTTCCTGGTCACTCGGCTGTGAGCTATGGGGCGGGCCGTACAGGCTCTCCGTGTATGTGAATGGCGTGTGTGGCTTGAGCCTGTCTGTCCGTTGGTGTGACTGCTGGCTCGCTGTACCGGCTCGCCCCTCGCTTCCTGGTCACTCGGCTGTGAGCTATGGGGCGGGCCGTACAGGCTCTCCGTGTATGTGAATGGCGTGTGTGGCTTGAGCCTGTCTGTCCGTTGGTGTGACTGCTGGCTCGCTGTACCGGCTCGCCCCTCGCTTCCTGGTCACTCGGCTGTGAGCTATGGGGCGGGCCGTACAGGCTCTCCGTGTATGTGAATGGCGTGTGTGGCTTGAGCCTGTCTGTCCGTTGGTGTGACTGCTGGCTCGCTGTACCGGCTCGCCCCTCGCTTCCTGGTCACTCGGCTGTGAGCTATGGGGCGGGCCGTACAGGCTCTCCGTGTATGTGAATGGCGTGTGTGGCTTGAGCCTGTCTGTCCGTTGGTGTGACTGCTGGCTCGCTGTACCGGCTCGCCCCTCGCTTCCTGGTCACTCGGCTGTGAGCTATGGGGCGGGCCGTACAGGCTCTCCGTGTATGTGAATGGCGTGTGTGGCTTGAGCCTGTCTGTCCGTTGGTGTGACTGCTGGCTCGCTGTACCGGCTCGCCCCTCGCTTCCTGGTCACTCGGCTGTGAGCTATGGGGCGGGCCGTACAGGCTCTCCGTGTATGTGAATGGCGTGTGTGGCTTGAGCCTGTCTGTCCGTTGGTGTGACTGCTGGCTCGCTGTACCGGCTCGCCCCTCGCTTCCTGGTCACTCGGCTGTGAGCTATGGGGCGGGCCGTACAGGCTCTCCGTGTATGTGAATGGCGTGTGTGGCTTGAGCCTGTCTGTCCGTTGGTGTGACTGCTGGCTCGCTGTACCGGCTCGCCCCTCGCTTCCTGGTCACTCGGCTGTGAGCTATGGGGCGGGCCGTACAGGCTCTCCGTGTATGTGAATGGCGTGTGTGGCTTGAGCCTGTCTGTCCGTTGGTGTGACTGCTGGCTCGCTGTACCGGCTCGCCCCTCGCTTCCTGGTCACTCGGCTGTGAGCTATGGGGCGGGCCGTACAGGCTCTCCGTGTATGTGAATGGCGTGTGTGGCTTGAGCCTGTCTGTCCGTTGGTGTGACTGCTGGCTCGCTGTACCGGCTCGCCCCTCGCTTCCTGGTCACTCGGCTGTGAGCTATGGGGCGGGCCGTACAGGCTCTCCGTGTATGTGAATGGCGTGTGTGGCTTGAGCCTGTCTGTCCGTTGGTGTGACTGCTGGCTCGCTGTACCGGCTCGCCCCTCGCTTCCTGGTCACTCGGCTGTGAGCTATGGGGCGGGCCGTACAGGCTCTCCGTGTATGTGAATGGCGTGTGTGGCTTGAGCCTGTCTGTCCGTTGGTGTGACTGCTGGCTCGCTGTACCGGCTCGCCCCTCGCTTCCTGGTCACTCGGCTGTGAGCTATGGGGCGGGCCGTACAGGCTCTCCGTGTATGTGAATGGCGTGTGTGGCTTGAGCCTGTCTGTCCGTTGGTGTGACTGCTGGCTCGCTGTACCGGCTCGCCCCTCGCTTCCTGGTCACTCGGCTGTGAGCTATGGGGCGGGCCGTACAGGCTCTCCGTGTATGTGAATGGCGTGTGTGGCTTGAGCCTGTCTGTCCGTTGGTGTGACTGCTGGCTCGCTGTACCGGCTCGCCCCTCGCTTCCTGGTCACTCGGCTGTGAGCTATGGGGCGGGCCGTACAGGCTCTCCGTGTATGTGAATGGCGTGTGTGGCTTGAGCCTGTCTGTCCGTTGGTGTGACTGCTGGCTCGCTGTACCGGCTCGCCCCTCGCTTCCTGGTCACTCGGCTGTGAGCTATGGGGCGGGCCATAGGGGTCCGTGCCCGCCCCTCTAGCTGCTTGTGCCCCCCCCAGGAAGCACAGACCTAAAAAAAAAATAACACACACCTTTTTTAAATTGAATTAATAAATAGTAGTTAATTTTGTGTGACGATATTCTAATGTTGCATTATTTATCAACAAGACATTAAAAATATTTTTTTTTAAATAAAAATGGTGTGATTTTGTTTGAAAGTTCGGCTACGTATGTGACCTAGCCTACGTCACTGTTGCCGCGCAGTAGTTACCGCGTGGATTTGTTGTCGAAGAAACCATTGGGCAACCACAGAGTGACATAAACGAAAAAACTGAGTTTAAAAGATTATTTCACAGTGTTATTGATGCTGTACAAGGAGAGATGGATGCGCGTTTGGAGAGCGCGGTAGCGCGCTAATTGGCGCACTGGCTGCTTTGAATCCAGAGGCCGAGGATAATTTCTTGGAACCATCAAAGGTAACCCTTCTACTGGCACTAGCTAGAACTGATGTGGTTGAATCTGAATATTCTGTGGCTCGTGAGTTCCTGCTGAAGAAAATGACTGACACTCCGGTTCCCCCCGAAGATGGAAAATGGACAATATCCAACATCCTTAGCACATTCAACGGTGCGCTCCAGGCTATGTCGACTGTTGTCACAGCCTACACCCTTGCACTAACATTAGGAGCTTCCAGAGCAATATGTGAAAACTAGTTTTCCACGCTCAAAAACGTGTTTTCGGAGCATCGGCGCAGTATGCTCCACAGACGCAAGGCCCAGCTGATTCAGCTTGCTTTTGAAAAGGACCTCACTCACAAGTTTAAATCCGAGTGGAAGGATGCGCTGATGAGGAGGTTCAGCTCGGAGAAACGCCGCCTGCCGCTGTACTGACTGCGCTGCCTCCACTCAAAGTAGGTTCAAAGTGTGTGTGCGTGTGCGTGTTGATCGCTTTTAAATGTACCCGCTGTGGTGCTTTTTCAGTTTGAGAGATGCTGCTGGTGTTATATCTAATATGTTGTATTATGTTTTGTGGATATTGATAACATTGCACCTTTGTAATTTATTGCTTTAAATTATGAGGACTGATGTTGCAGGCTATAGCTGGACTGGTCATATTTGCTGTCGGTGATGTTTAACGCGATGGTTAGTGTGCGTCAGTGCTGTGCGAATAGAGTATAGGATTATCTAAGTATTGTATGCTGATTAATAATTGTAACCCCCCCGTGTATTTCGTATGCCCCCCTTAAGACTGAGGTCTGGCGACGGGACTGTGCCTCTGTGTTCCTGTTTTCCTGCCTGATGTTGTCTGTGTGTTTTTGCTTTGCTCCCCTAAGTTTATTAAAGTATTTTTGTTCATCATTCCAGTTTCTCTGTCCTGGTCTGCATTTGGGCCAAGTCCCTTACAAATACCTTTGATTTTTGACCCTTAAAGTCTTGTCAGTATATCATTGAATGTCAGTGAGTATTTTTGATTTGATGACGTTTCATCAAGGTTTTTCTGAGATACTATGAGAGGAAACACAGGTGGATGACCTGAAAACACTACACAGCCGGTTCACCAGCATGAAGACATAATAAAAGATGGATGTTAATCAGTGTCATACGTGGTGTCAGTGTGGTTTGTGGCATGGACTCACCAGAGCAGGATTTCTTTGTGATCCGTCGCCTGTGATTTGTCGACCTGTCACGTAGTTAATTGCGTTCACCTGTTGTCCCAGATGGAAACCAGCCTCTGATTACACTGAATGGCCACATTATTCAGCCAGATCCCGTTCATGAGCTCAGTCAGTGCCAAAAAACAGAAAAACAGGAAAAATAAACAAACAAAACAGCAGTTGGGGTTTGGTTATCAGGCAACAATTACAAAAGTCTCACTGTGGGTGGCACTGAGCCAATTACAGTCAGAACATTTTTGTTTTTAATAATCTATCAAAAAATATAATTATCCATGCTGCTCCTTTTTGTTTTTTTGTTTTTTGGAACAACCAGTGCAAAGAATTACAAATTAAAACGCTGTAGTTTTATTGTTATCACTAATCACTATTCAATAACAGGTCTTCTGTGACACAGCAGAGGAAACACAGTTGTAAATAATTAAATTAATGACAGCTTATCTTCATTAACCTGCTTGTTTCAGCCTCCTGGTAATGAGAAGGCTGGCTCTCACTGTCACACATTTAATAGAACAGAAACTATTGTTTACATTTTTGGTAACATCTGTGGAGGCCTGCCGCCACCATGTTTGCTCACTGTCTCACTAATGCTTCAATTAAAGGTTGATATCAGTCTGCAGAAACCTATCCAGGTTATTGTAGCCGAGGGCAGGGGCTACACCTGAGAGGAGCAATCCACCTTCCTGTTCTTCCAGAGTTTTCTTACTTGTACAGACTGTGTCTCCTCACCTCGAGGGTATTTGAACACAACACCTTCACTGTGAGAGGTGTATGGCTGAGCAGTAGGTGTTGATGGTCAAACCACAATATATGCTTGTGATCCAGTGTGTCGTTATGGCTATTTTTTCTGTGTGCAATGCTCCATGCATAAGATTCACATAGTGGACGATGTATGGTTGGATTAAGAGGACACATATCACTCAGGTTTATTATCGGATCCAATAATTGACCATCTTCTGTGCTGGTGGAGGAAGTTTTAGATTTTGCACCATCATCTCTCTGCCTTTTCTCGTCTTCATTCTCATTCTTACCTCAGTTCCTGCAGGGCATCTCCACAGAGCCCATATGTGTTTTCCTTTCTTATTTTTTACACTTCATTACTCTCCCCTCACCTGCTAACATCTGTCCCCAAGGACATGGTGCCAGCAGTGTGTGTGTTTCTGTGCATGCATATGTGTGAGCAATTCCCCAACCCCTGCCCACCACCCCCACCCCCCAGACAATTTCAGTCTAGTTATTGACAATCTGATCTCTCCTGCATTAGTGTGTGTGTGTGTGTGTGTGTGTGTGCATGTGTGTAGCACCTAGTGACAGACCTACTAAATCACTGTCCTTGTTGATTGTGTGTGTGTGTGTGTGTGTGTGTGTGTGTGTGTGTAATAGAGAGAGAGAGATCACTTGTGTGCACACTAAGAGCCCATATACTGTTCACCACCAAATAAACAAGGGCTTACAATTTGCAATGAACCATGAGAATGTGTATAAACATACCTGCATCTAAGTGTGTGTGTGTGTCATGTGTATATGCATGTTTTACAAGTAGGCTGCCTATAGACTGTAACTGTGTTTCTTACCATCAAACACACACACACAGTATGTGCATGTGATACAGCCCACTAAATCCTATCTTGCCATTATTATGGTGTAGTGAACATGAATTTGTTGCTCCTTTCATGGTGCTTGTGGTTTCTTATCAGATGGTGTGTGTCTGACTAGAGTAAAGGACTTGCCATTGTCATGCTGCACTCAGCTGTGGCAGAGCTGAAAGGTGGCTCAAAGGTCACATTAGTTCCATTTGACAATAAGAAGAAATTAGATTGTGTGTGTGTGTGTGTGATTGAAACCTTATCAAAAATGTTTATCACCCTAATGTTGGTTTTTAGCTGTTTTATGGCATCAATACAGAGCTTCAGCAGATGGCACAACAGGCGCCTTCCTCACCGTTCACTGTTTGTTGTTCTACCACTGGGCTGATGAGTGAATGAGTGATGTTAAGACAACGATACTCAAAATCAAAATTTGTGATGCAGTCTTTCATTTGGAGGATGAAAGCACCAGCAGTGTAGTTGAAAGCTGCAGTCTGTGTGTTCATACAACCTCTCATTGGTAATGGTTGCCCAACATTGTGCAATTGTCCCTCCTGTGCTGGCAGCAGGTCAGTGTGTCTTGTAACTGTGTGTAAACCCTCACGTGCAGCTGCGAAACCAAAACACGGTTCTTCTTCTTCTGGTGTTTTTTTGGCAGTTGACAACTTCTTGCTTCACTACCACCACCTGCTGGTGCATGAATTCACTTCACTCATTAGCTGCAAGCAGATGTGTTCAGTTCATCATTCAGCACGTCCAATGAACAGGGCTCATTTAGGGAGTCAATGCACAACACTGTGAGTGTGTCATTGTCAGTTAATGAGAAATATCTAGATCTCACATGTTTACTCATCTCAGCACAGGAAAAACAGAGAGAACCCACTATGTGAAAAGTGCCTCAGCTTTCCTATCAGTAAAAGTCGCATCACCTCACTGATGCGTGTGTGTGTGTGTGTTTAGATAAGTGAATGGGCTTCCGGGCACAGTTTCAACTTTATGACATCATTTGCCCTATGTGAAGTCAAGAACATCGAAACTGTTTTCCTTGTCCAACAATAAAAATTGTGTTTGCAGCGAGTTTGTGTGGATGTATGGGTATTTTTGTGAACATGACTTTCCATGGTTGGATGGACAAAAACATCATCATTGTGACGACAGTCTGGGGAAGGCTAGTGTGTAGTGTATGTGTGTGAGAAAACTGTGACTCAGTTGTTTTGGCAAAACCTGCTCCTCACGAAAAGAGATGGAAAAACTGTTTTTCAAACTTTATTTTGAAGCGGAGCATCAGTCTGTGAACACCATTATAGCTGCTCTCTCTGAATCTTGGCTTCTCTTGAACAACAAAACCAGGTATGAGCACTTGTGAGAGAGAGAGAGAGCAGGAGGTTTAATTTAAAAATGAACACAGACAATCAGAGAGTCCAGCAGTGAGGTGATGTCACAGTTTGGTTTGGGGCAGACGGGTTATCATTATAAAAATGAATCCGTGTATGTTGATAATGGGTGGATGACTCAACATCAGTCTGATTCCAGTCCTGAAGGAGATAAATATTGTTTTAATTGGCAGCGGCATTGTTATTCATGAGGTCTGCTCATTTGTTTAGAGTGATTAGTCTGTTACATAACACAGTTAACACGGATTAGCTTCTTCGTTTGTCTTGGTCAGAAGCCTAATAACCAGACTTAACTGTCATTTTATTTCACTTCATTAATTCAACCTGGCGCTGTGCTCATGATCGTCAACTGCTGCAGGGGAACTGTTTTAAGAGGTACATCAAATCACTGTCTACATTTGTGTTTACTTGTTTCTGTCCGCATGATGATGATGGTCTTTCCTGATTTTCTGAAGCAAGAGAAGACAATTTCTGCGTTCAGTCCCCAGAGACATATACATTAGTTTAACTGGTGACTCTAAAAGTGCCCGTAGTTGTGAGTCTGAGTATTGTGGTGTTGTTTGTCTCTCTGTGTCAGCCATCTTATCCTGCTTGTACCTTGCCCACGCAGCTGGGGTTGGACCCCCTGAGAGCCTGAATGGATAAGCAGTATATGCATATGGACAGATGGATGAAAGAAAGAATAGGCTGAGGCTGACTATAAAGGTCTAAACATGCACAATGACTTTGTTTTGACTGAATAGGTTCTTCTGATCAATTAAAGTTTTTTTTTTTTGTCTAATCAAAAGTTCAAAAAAACTCTTGTTAAGATCCAAGAACTGTGACTATTATAACATTATATCATGAGCTGCCTCGTGATACACATAACTTTGCGACAGCTGCTGTTTCCAAAAGTAAACACTCAATCCCAAGTTTTTTTTTTCAGCAGGGAGGCCATACAGTGGTTCAGATGACCTGGTTCTAAAGTTAACATTGATTATTGTTTTGATACTTGTTTGTTCATATCATTGCTATTTGTTGAGGAACTTATTTGCAGAGAAAAAAGTGACCATAACAAATCGTGAAAGATGAAAGTACAAAAACATAAACCAGAGTTAAATCAAGATGCGAGGTGGCAGTCAATTAGTCGATTTTAAGTTTGCAAATTGTCCTTGAGGTCTCCTCAAGGATACAATGAGAAAATCTCTGTGAGGCAGTTGTATTGTGATATTCAATGTGATATTTCGTAGCACAACTGCAGACCACAGCCAAATACTACAGTTTGCATTGTTGTCCCTGAATGCATCACACGGGGGTGTTTGTGGGAAGCAGTAGTGCGCTGTGGAGTACCCTCATGGGAAGTTTACGGGTGTTTATTGCCATCACAAAGTCAGTATACCAGTATGAGGATACCCCTGGGGGCCCTTCTCCCTTTGGGGACATTAAATGTTTGCATGAATAGTTTCTGTCATTTGTTGCTTAGATTTGATCATTTAAATCCTATTGGAGTAAAATCTGATCTGATTTATCTGGCACTGGGCTGCTCCCACATGAAAAGCTCTCTGTCTATATAAAGCACGCTGCTGCTAAAAAGGATAAACATGCTCAGTCAACCTTTTCCTTGTAAATAATGGTTTCACATTATTACTCACAGAGAGGGTGACACTTCCAGCCAAAAAAAACAAAAAAAACAAAACACAAATCTGATACAAATCCAGACGTTACAAGTCCCTGCAGGAGAAAAAGTGATATAAACTCAGCACTTGTGCAAATTTGGCAGCACAGATGGGCTGTTCTGCCAGCACTCTGCAGTTTTTCTTCATTACGCTTTGTACCTCATAAACAAATGTGTAATTCACGCCCACGTCGCCCAGTTCTCCCCCTTGGCAAATCTACATAACTGGTCTCCACTGTCTGAAAATGTTGCTGGTGGTCCGATGACCCTTTGCTGTCCCTGACCTTGGCCCCCCCACCACCCCCACCTCCCGGTTGGGTGTGTGTGTGTGTGTGTGTGTGTGTGTGGGGGGGGGGGGGGGGGGGGGGCAGTGCTTCCAGCCAGGGTAACAGACAGACACACGGACAGAGAGGAGATAACAGGATTATTTTATGGTGGTTGTGATTCACTGATCTTAATTGTAGTGTACATGGTGTGGCTCTGAGCTACATCTCTCCATGTCAAAGAGAATTAAAGTTACAGGAGTTCAAAGTAACTTCAGTGTTCGGATGCGACGCCCTCAGCTCTGTGTGGTTCCACCAGGGTCAAGGCCTGCTAGCTCTCCTCAGTCTGGTTTCCACAGCGGGCCGTGGCGTATTTATTATACTGTTTAATATGAGAGGGCAAAACATATTTAGAAAATGTTTTCTAATATACAGGGTGCCCCTAAGCAAGTCTGTTTCAATAAAGAAGAGGTGATTTTAAAAAGAAGAGAAAAACGCAGCATTTTCACTGAATGCAAAGTCTTAATTGAACTATAGAGTGAAATAAATGTCTAAATCTAATAATAGCTCAGGTGAAAATGGCCAGTTATGTTCATTCATTAGAGCAACAGACAGACGTTCTTACTATTAGACCATCCCACAAACACAATAGTGTTTTGGTGATTTCATATTTTTTGTGTCACACAAGGAAAAACACTTCTTTCTATCTCAAAAAGTTTTCCTCCCCTCTGTCCTGTTCATTTCATATATTACATCCCTCTATTTTTGATGTCACTCCATCCCTTCTCTTCTCCCTAAAGCTCTCTCTTCACACAGAGCGAGTACTCACTGGGGAATTATCCCACAATCTCTACATGTCTTTGAAAGCCTTTCATTCTGGATAATTAAATTCACAGAGCTCACCAGTGACCCCTGGCGCTCCACTGTACAGTAAGGTCAAGGCTTCACACTTCTTCAAGCAAACCTTGACTTTGCTGTCTAGAAAAGACTTTTAAACCTCAGTCTAAAGACTGCGTTACTTTTACACAAAGGTGCAGTAAGAAGAAGATTTGCAGGGGAAATCTTTGGCTGCACACATTGCTATCCATATTTTAGCAAAAACAGACTGATATGTGCTTCCTCTTCCTTTTTTTTTCCAAATGGCAGTATTTTTTCCAAATGGCAGTATTTTTTCCAAATGGCAGTATTGCAGTAAAAAGCTTTTTCCCGCAGGACGGGATAACTATCAGAGCTGAGAGCAGTGGAACTGCAATTGCTTAAGGGTCAAATGCAGTCAAGCTGCAGACGAGAGAAAATGGAGGGAGGGTGTGGGAGTTTATGTAACGCAACATCACAAGTTGTGCTCTAAAACGCAGCCCCTGTGGCTACCCTTGAGGTGTGTGTGTGTGTGTGTGTGTGTGTGTCAAATCCCTGCTGGCATTACAGGGCATTGAGGATCACCCTTCTCCCTGATTGGTTTGTCATATGAGATATTATTTGATTCTTACCCTATCTTATCATTCATGATGTTGACTGGCTGAATAAAGCCGACATGTAGACAGGCAGATCTGATGAGTGTTGGCCTGTGACAGTGATATCACCTGAAGACATTAAACCATTTGTGGCAATAACAGACATCATTTGTAATTTTATTCCCATCCTTCAACACAAACAACAGCCTGCAGCCATGCTAGCCATGCTGTAAAGCTGTACCCTGACATCACAGTGATTTGAGCTAGCTGATAGCATGATAGCATAATGAGTGCTTAACACAGCACAAGGAAGGTTAATGAGGATGCAGTTTTGCAAGCACCATGATATTGGACACATTTTGAAAAATAAATGAAACAGAAATCTTGCACAAAATCTCATGGCAAACATCACATGTGTAAATACAGTGCAAGAGAGAAGTGAGAGGGTCTCATCCTCTGAGGACCATGAGGGTCTGAACAAAAGTCAAATTCAACCCAAGTGACGTGACACCCAACCAACCAATCAAAATTCCTCTATCGATCAGCAAAACAACTCATATGTAAACTTTGTATTCCTATCTTTTATTCTCCTTTAAAAGATTCAGTCTTTCTCCCATCAGAAGAAACACCAGCTGTAAGGGAATACACTGTGGAAGATCATAACAGATTTTAAAGACACTGAGTAAAGTGTCTTCAATCCATAGTTATGATTGTTTGATTCTGATTCAATGAAACCTGAACTAAAACGATGTTAGAAGTGATATTGGTTTGCTTTGGAAAGTTCAATTCTCCTCCCCAGCTTCAAACCCTCATTCTTACCACTTTGACCCAGCTTTAAAGGACTGTCCTGTTTCGAGGAAAGGATCGTGTTTTATCTGAGGAGATTTTTTTACTAAGGATGCACTATGTCTTCTGAGGACAAAGCGCTTCTACCAGAGGTGGAAAGTGTTTCTACTAAAGGGAAATGATTATGGCTGTAAAGCTTTCTCTCCTGCAGCCTGGCAGCCATTAAGTATTAGATTTAAGGCGTGCATCACAAACAGGGTGTTCACAGACACCGTTGGGGTCGATGCTAAATGACGGGTCTGGTCTGCATTCGGTATTGATCCAGCGTGGCCAAGACTAGATATATAGCGTCCATGCAGTGTTGTTGTGTGCTGCTTTGAGTGTTTTAGTAGGATTAGCTTGTGTAGGTCATGATAATACATTACTAATAATACTAATTATTAATAATAATCTTTCCTTTGTCTACTACCTTTACTTCACAAACTTGTTTCATTACAAAGAACTCTTAGCACTCCCTTGTCTCTCATTCACTTCTACTCTGAACTAATTGTGAGCCCACAGTTAAAACTGGAGCCATTTTTATCTCACTCTAAATTATTTATCAACTTACATTATTCAACAAGTGTAATAAGTGCAGAATGCTGGTGAAATGAATAATGGAATGACAGTCATTCAGAAAACACGTTTCACACTCAGTCTGACTGGCAACAGCTTTCGCACGACTGCAGGGCGCTCAGGTGCTGTGATAGCTTCTGGTTTCACGTACTGTGTGATGCTGCACAGACACCTATTAGATATTTGGTGAGAATAAAAGTAATCAAGTAATTCTGGGGGGTGCCTGCATGTGTCTGTCTGATAGTTGTCTTATGTGGGAATTCACTTATTGATTCTCTTGCCAAACGAGTTAGATGAGAAGTTTTATTTGAAGCTATCAGACTACATAGCCCTCCGAAGGGCTGAAGAATAAAATGTTTTTTTGTACAAATGATCAACCCTAACCCTTTGCATGAAGCATATTATGAACATAACAGCAGCTATTGGTTATTTATTGCCGTAGTTGGTCATTGAAGAAGCTATTTGTAAGTTTTGCTAGTGTAGCCTAACATCATTTTTACCAGCTGTTTACTTAGCAGTGCTGCTGAGAGAAGTGTGTGGTGGTGTACCGTTGCCATGTACGCTCCCGCCCAGTCTCTGTACAGAGTGTGTATGAATGAGGCTTGTTCAGGTGAAGCGTGTGGCGGTGTACCATTGTCGTGAGCGCTGCAGCCCGGTCTCTGTACAGAGTGTGTATGACTGAGGCTTGTGTGTGTGTGGCGGTTCAGGTCTGGATGGTTCACTTGACATTACATTGCTGTACAACACACATGCCCGCCGTTTTTGGCAGCTCATCTATCATTTGCAGAAGAATCAAAAAGCCTGATGGCTGTAGGTACAAATGTTCTTCTATATGTCTCTGGCCTGCAGCGAACAGAGAGGAGGCGTCCACCACCGCAGTGAATCGATCAGGGAAACATGATTGAAGTCTCCCGATGTTATTAAAAGTGCATAGGTATCAGCAGTTTTTTAAAAAATACACATAGTCTTAAGAAATTACACGAAACCCTCCTGTGACGTAACTGTAATGAGTAAAACCTTTCATATGAATCCAAAAGCAGTGTCTCACTGTATCACTGCAATGTCAGACCGACTGAGTAACGGTGGATTATGACCTGGTCATGGCTGGCTCATCATCACTGCAGGTGAAAATGTGATGCTGTCCTTTTTGGCCTCGCTCCCTTTACCACTGCTCAGGATGATACAGTGTGTCTGACAGTAAGAGAAGTCAGTAGATAATGAACAGATATCCAGGGGGGAGGTAGTGGTGTGAGGTTCTAGGTGAGGTTAAATTGAATTTACTTGAATGTCAAACTTTATTGTAAGTTACACTGTAAATGAATCCGGCATAACTGAAACAGAAGATTACTGGGTGGGCAGCACAGGGCATGTCAAAGTAAAAATGTCAGGCCACTTGGGCACTTTTAAAATGCTTATCTTGGATACAGCAGGCATTTGTTCTACTTTACAGAAAGCCAAATCAATGGAAATCTCTTTTCAGGATGATCTGTCAAGGTTTGTGTACAGGATCAGAGAGTGCAGTAAATACAGAAGTCTGCTTTTAGCTCAAAATAAAACAGCTGTTTAAGCAGGTGAGACGTTCAACGTTTCCCACTAACGAGTGCTAACGATTCCCTGAACAGAATGAACAGAAACATAACATATAGGCTATATACATCTCTTCACAACACGTATGAAATATCAATAGTGAAATTTGTATTTAAAGATATTAATTATGATGATTTTATGTGGTATTACATGTTGCAGAAAGATTATATATGTGTGTTTTATTCATTTCTGATTCATTTGTATCTCCCCATTGAAGTAGTCTCAGCCATTTGGAGTCCTATGTACCACATCAATTAACATTGACATGCTTAGAAATATAAGTATCACATGTCTACAACATTACCATACAGGCCTGCATATTAGCAACTGTGAATACATGAATATTGTTCCAGTTCCTTATATAGTCCTCACATGTAGGTTCATATCTTCCACTGTCTGTTAACATTTTGTTTACTTTGGTCTTATTCTTGTCTGTGTCACTGTCCACCATTTATTATCTGTTAATGCAGCTCCAAATATAACTGCTGAGTCAACAGTTTTCACTCATTTGCTCAAATAGGTGTGAAGGATTATGACTCATGTAAAAAAAAAAAAAAAATAGAAAATGTTCACCAGCTTTTGTTATAGAGGACCAGAACCAGAACCAAAACCAGAACCAGAACTGGTCTCCAACCTGAACTCAACCTGAAATCTCTTTAAAATCCAATGCACGATGCTGTAGTTTCTGTAAGGTTTCTCAGTCTGTAGGTTACCTGCTCTTTCATGCTTTTATCTTGCTAATGTTATGACTGAGTGATTCTTTTCCCCCTCATCCTCCCTTTATTCTCTGTGGGTGTCCATATGTTTTTCTCCCTCTCCCTCTCCCTCTTTCTGTCCTCATGTCTCATTAGTTCCCTTTTTTGCTGCCTGACACCTTTTTTCCTTGGTTTCTGCTTCTCTGCATTTCTTTTCCTGTCATTTAGCCCCCCCCCCCCCCCCCCCCCCCCCCCCCGCCTCCCACCTTCCTCTGCTCACCTTACCTAACACATTTCCATTTAAAACTCATTCTATTCTCTGCTTTCTTCCCATTTTCCTCCCATCTACTTTGTTCAGGTCAAATAAAGACACTTCCCTCTTTCTCACACTCACATGTACACGCACACACACATTCATCTCTTACTGCTTTGCACTAACTTCCTCTTCAAGTCACCTTTGCTCTCCTGCATTTTTCTCTTTCTCCACATTCCCTCCCTGCTCCCTCCTTCAAGGCACATTAGAAGTACAATTGAATTTCATCAGTTTTGTTTCTTCTTTTTTTCTTTCTTTCTTTCTGTCTTTCTTCTCCTCCTCCTCCTGCTGCTGCTCCACCTGGCAACAGCGATGTTTTTCTACCCAGGGGCTCTGCACTGATTCCCTCTCAACTTTATCAGATCAGCCTGTCGAACCTGTTGTCACCAAGACCACCACTTCTCATCTGGCACTGTTAGATATTCGTCAGTGACATTTATTGCCTTATTCCCGAGCTGGTTTTGTGTTAAAATGTTACATTTTCGATAAATGCCTGATAAGTTAATGATTGCCTTCATTTCCCAAAATGCCTTCTGGCATCTGAAGCGGGAACAATTTAGCTTTGAATTGAACTGGTTCCAGAATAAGAGTTGTGTATAGCTCCTGTTGTGAGATATTATTCTACAGATTTGTTAAAGTTACGTTTTTATTGTAGCTTCTGGAAATGTGAGGAGTTGATGACATTTATTCTGGCTGTGAACTGTTTCATGCTTCCACCAGCCTAATGAGACTGTTAGCTGTGAAGATTAACACAGGATTATAACTTTGGCTCCACACTGGAACAGATGTTGATGTTCATGTTGATGACAAGATTCAAAGACACTTGCTGTCTGAAAAGGAGCTGACATTTGAGAAAGCATTTCAGACTGCTGTGGTAGACTGCCACTGCTGTGGCAGTCTGAAAATGCTGCAGAAGTCACTAGCAAGAACACTCAAGACCCCTAGATTTGTTATCACCTTTCTCCACTATGCAACGGCGCTGGTGGTGGGAAAAGGCACTGGACCCAGCTTGAACATGTGAGAACAGAGGCAGGAAGTGCTCTGGAGGATTTTTTTTCACCTGTGTTGAAACATCCAGAAATGAATGTAAATGCACTTACATCATTCAGCACAGTGAAGATCAAACATCCAGGTGAAGCCAAACACACATGAGGGGAGCAAGAGGGGTTTAAGTTATTTTTTTCTTAAAATAATGGCCATTCATCTCTAGATGAAAGAAAGAGTGTTTGGTATACTTCGGTCAAGCCCCTTATATACTGCAATTGATTTTGAATTCGCCTTCAGTTTGAAGTGGCCCTCCTTAAAAAAAAAAAAAAAAAAAACAGCTTACAACATAATAAGTAGAAGTGTAAAAAAATCCTCTGAAGCAGGCGATGCACAGAAAATTCAATCTTTTTAAGTCGAAGTATGAGTGTGAGGCTTTCCCACTCTGTCTTTGATGTCTGTGAGGCAGCAACTCACCAAGAAGTGTTTTCACTCAGTTCATCTTCAGAGGTGTAATGAGTCTGTTATCAAGCAGACCAGCGTGTCTGACTCACTCTCAACATTTATTTATGCTATTAAAGGCTTTATAATATAAAATCCCAAACGAAGGGTTTTATATATTTTTATTCATCCTCTTCTAACATTGGTTTTGAGTTTACATATTCTCACATTCAGAGGGCGAAGGGTCACAGAGGGGGTCAAAGTGACATTAGACACGGCTTAGTGGTTTATTCTGTATGAACCAGCTGTTATGTATAATAGTCTCTCTTTGAAAGTATGTGTCTGTTCTTTTGCCACTTTCTCCTCATCCTCCATCTTACCACTCCCACTTCCTTTCCTTCTATGCCGTCCCTTTTCCCTTTTCTCTTCTTCCGCCTTCCCACTTCTTTCCATCAGTTACATTTTGTCCTCCTTTTCCTTTTTTATCATTCTCATCATCTTTTGTTGTGCCTCTAACTCCCTCTGTGCCACCGCTCATCTACTTGCTTCCTTGTCCTCTTTTCTCTCTTTCATATTCCTTTCTTCTTTCCTCTCTGTTCCCTATTTTCTTCCTAATATGATCTTGTTTTTCATGTTTATCTCAGTTTCTCATCGCTCCTTGTGTTCCTGTAGACAATCCTACACTTTCCCCTTTGCTCTATGGTTTCTTCAACAATTAATATTACATAATGTCTCACATGGTAAATTTTTTATCTGATGCTGAGGTGTCTGCATAATTTACGATCTGTGTAAGAACTTAAGAGCCTGTTTTTCTGTTAAACTATAAAGACAAGAGAAGAGGCAGAGGGAGGTGCTGTATGAAAGGAGATGGGTTCATTTTGATAGCAATGATTGCAATTATAATATCACTTTACACAGAGAAACTCTAAAATGTCTGGAAGTGAAAATACATAAGCAAAGGAAAGGAAAATGGCAGACAAACAAAGTGTGTGTGTGCAGTAAGTGGTATTTTCATGGTTCACAAGAAAGACGTGTTTGAGTCTGAATTACACCACAGTAACTCTGCTCACAGCACCACTTTCTTCTCTGAAAATATCACCCCTGTGATAAGTCACCAAATTACTGCCCATTTTGAAACTAAAGCTGAATCAAACAAAAGCAGTCGGGTCTGAACAAAGGTACCAGGATCAGCTGGTTCTCCATTAATTCAAAAGAAGACTGAGTCACACGGGACCTCACTGGTAGTGGGCCAAAACAGTGTCTTGTTGGGTCACTGTGACCTTGACCTTTGACCTCTGATCACAGCAATATAATCTGTCTATCAACAAAATGTAACTATGGCTCAAAAGCTGCTGCACATGACAACTCATGGACAAGATGTAGTTATTGACCAGATTTAGTTATTGACTATCCTTACGTATCTGCAGTGGTAGGAGAGTTCATCAGAGTGACAACAGATCAGACTGTGGTTTGTACTGGGCAGCTTTTAAGAGTGAGTGAAACCACCCAGAATAAAGAAAGGTTTTAAAAAGGTGAAGCAAAACAGCAAAGCAACAAAAAAAAATGTCACCAGACACTGTGACCTTTATTGCAGACACTCTCATGAGCAGCTTAACCAGACAATTGTGACCTGCAGATCTGTGACAATCAATGAAAATGAAATCAACACAAAGTGGCTAAGGAAGGCGTTATGGCTCTATGAGCCACCTGAACAGCTTCAGTGATACCTGGCACTGATCCTCAGAACAAGTAGACCAAAACACATCTAAAATACTGTGTATACTCATATGGTGGATGGTTTTTGCTGATTGTGAAAGACATAGCATGTGATTCATTTTATACTTTGCATTAATTAAAGTTGCTACATAGCTAATGTTAGTATTTAAAACTGTTTACTTACAAACCTTAACACACCAAGAGCTGTCTCTAGCGTTAATGCCATTTTCAACACTCTGCAATAGCAACTGACTGCAGCCTCCAATCTACTTGAAGACTCAGTAGGTGTTTCATAATCTGTTGTTTTATACATGCAATGATGAGTTGAAGCTCTTGTGCTCCCTGCATGAAGCCACATTCCTCCACAGAGAAAACTTAGATGTAACTCCTTAAAACCTTTCTTGTTTTTCTGCTCAGCTGCTCTGGGTGTTTACTTTGTCATTTGCACTGAGCTGATGAACAGATTAAAAAGAAAAAAAAGTTGAGGCTGGTTTAGTTATCTTTTGTCAGGCGCCCTGAGAGGCCGACACCTCCAAACTCCTCCTGGAGCAAAGAGATTAAAATGAGGCCAGAAAGGACTCGGTGACAGTATTTTTATTTATTTGTTTGTTTTTCACGCAGTTAAAGCCAGGTGTGGTGGAGGTGTGTCACCTCCTGTCCTGTCTGTGAGAGGAGAGGAGGAGGAGGAGGAGGAGGAGGAAGAGGAGGTGTCAGAGAAGGGACAGCAGGGAGTTACGTTATCGTTCCACGTCAGGTTAAAATGACCCAAAGTCAAGTTCACCGGGAGAAATCTTCATGCCTTTCTTTCTGTTTCCTGCTGGTTTGTGCTTTTAATCTCTGCTGCTGCATCACTCCCTGATCTCACTTCAGTACATCCTTATTATGAGGCAAATCAGCCTCTGATGATGTGACATCATCATATGCTGTTGATTTAATTATAAATGGACTGAATTGATATTTGTTGCTCATCTGTCCAAACCAGAAGGACAATGTGAAAATCAAATTGCCAATTTATTGAAAGTCAAAAGCTTAAATGTCACATTAGCATTAATATTTGTAGTTTTGTATCTGAGCCCTGGCTCAAACTTTCCTACGCCTGGCTTGATTTTTGTTTTGACATACAGTCGTTTTTAAACTCAGTTGCAGCAAAGGGTCTGAATACTTTGTGTTACTGAGAGATTTCAGGTTTTGGATCTTAAATAAGTTGGAAAATAAACTTAATTGTCACTTAACTTTTTGTCCCCTGAGAGAAAAAACAGCTTTATTACTTGATACTTAATGCACCACTGAAAACAACAGACTGACAATAAAGTAAAACTAAAACTCTTCATAAACAGAAAGTTTCACTTTCCTTTAGTAAAAATCTCAGAAACCTTGAGGAGGAAGGTGTGAGTTTGACCAGTGTTTTTGACTGACAGGTGAAAATGTGCTGCAGGAACAACACAGCTCTGAGACCTTTTGTGTGACAAAATTGAAACTGAGGAACATAAGAAATATCAGGACATGACTGTGTCCTCAAATACCATAATGTTCTCACACTCACTCCCACAAACTGAATTTTTAATCTACCTCTATATTCGACATTGGCACTTTTCACATCTGCTGACCAACAGCTGCCTCCTGTTCTTTGGTCGAGGCTGAAAAAGACAAAGCTGTTTTCAAAGTTTCAGCTTTAGCGTCGTGGAGCAGCCTCCTCTTCAGGTCAGCTGGGTCAGTGCTTCACTTTAAAAAGCCGTTGCACTGGCTTTTATTTATAATGTTGTTTTGTCTTGTTTTATTTTGCTGCTATTTGCAGATTTGCGGTTGCTTTTGTTTTGTTGTAGCTTATCTCCTTAAAGGTGGCTTTATAAATAAAGTTAACTGAGACACTTATTCTTTCACACACACACACACACACACAGAGTCGTGAATGTCACAGAGGAGTCTTTGGCAGGCAGTGAAATAGATGTCTACCTATAATCTCTAAAGCCACCTGGAGAAGATGGAAGAATGAAAGATTTTGTGTCTCTGTTGTTTGAGTCCTTTTCTGTCTGTGTCTTGCTTCTTCATGTTGTTCATATTGTGTGAATGTGAGGGTTGTGTGTGTGTTTACATTAGCTTATGAGCTTGCATATGAGAGCTAGGCCATACCGACTTTTATAATGTTTGTTTTAATCAATTTCCTAAAATGTCGAATAAATAAGGCTTATTTGAAAGTACAAGACAGTAACACTTTCTCAGATAACAGAAGGAAACATTTGATGTAGCCTAATATTTTTCCTGCACCATAAAACAACGGAGCAATTAAGATTTAGACAGACTTTAAAGATGAGTTGTTACATGGAGCGGCCTCGGAGGAGCGCTTCGGTACAAACAGTAACAGTAGGAACAATCCAGGCAGTCGAGGTCGGAGCTGAAAGACAGCAGATCATATCGTCTAATCTGCTGAAGCCTGAGAGATCTTGTGAGAGAAGGACTCAGTGGGAAAAAAGCAATAAGAGCTGAGCAGAGAGGTGACACTGAACTTCCTGATAAGAGCGTGGCAGAGTGTACAGAGGAGGAGAATTATGAACCCGCAGTTGGAGGTGAAAAGAGGTCTTACTTCAGGTCTTTGATGGAAAACACAGAGTTCAAGTTCAACGACAATAACTACAGCATGAGCTCAAGATTTAACATCAGTTATTCTGGGCCTTACTCCCCACACACTCCTGCAGCGCTGCAGGCAGGTTCTTTCTTTTCTTTCTTTCTTTTCTTTTCTTCTTTTTTTGTCGAGCTGGATCTTTGTTTTTTGGGGGGAATTAGTGTTGTTTTATAGCACGGAGCATTTAAAGATTTAATATTTGAGTGCACAATAACATAAACACAATAGAAAGCGAGTATCAGAAGTCATTGTTACCTCAGCTGTGCTTTGTATTCATACTGCAAATGAGCAGATAACATGCAAAGCAAGGATGGAGAACATGTTAAAAAATAATGCTTGGTAATCATCTTTGATCCACGATCCAGGACTCCCACAATAATTCCTCCAACTTAACATCTCTATATAAATAACTCCATCTAATCCTCTTTAACAGACAAACAACTGACCCTTCTGGGTTGAAACAGCCCACTCAGTCAGAAACTGCATCACCAACATTTTCCAAGTGAGCTGCACGTCTGTATTTCCAAGACTAACTTCTCATACTTCGATTTGAGCTGCACTGAACTCCAGCAGCAGTGTTTACCTCAAAAAATATTATATTTTCCCACTCCACTCCTCCGCTCACTGCTGTACAAAGCCGAGAAAAGTGACTCACTCTTTTACATAAAACCCTGGATGAAGCTGTCATTATGGGGCAATTATTTTGGAGAAAAGTTTCTGAGGGAAAGGCACTGATTCTTTCACAGCGACTCCCACCTCCTGTCGTCACACAGCTGGGCGGCTGTCCGTTGCTGTAGCAGCTCTTCTGTGTATTTAGGAGGGGAAAATGGCTGTAATGTTGAGGAAATTATTCTTGAATAAGGTGAAATTGAGACACGCACAGTGGATAATTACCAGTCACTCTGCTGCATTTCAGTCATGTCCAAAGGCTAAAAGTGCTGATTGGAGGCCTGCTGCTCACGCTCAGAGGCAGCTGCATGCCTGCATGTGTGCATTGTGTTGTGCAGGCGCTCACAACATATACAGTACGTGCATGCGACACATTTGTGTCTTCAAGCGTATCAGCTTTCATTGATTTATGTTTTTGGTGCACATAGAAACTGTAAGTCATTTTAAAGATGTGAGGAGCTGTATACAGTATATGATTTGTGTTGTTTTATGATAAAACATTATATTATATGAGTTCTGATGTAGTTTATATTCACATAAATATTGACATAAACACATTGCTGCTCCCTTTTCTGCCTTCTCCTCCCCCTCCTCTCCTCAGCTTCTCTTCACATTGTAATCATCTTGTTTCCTCTCATCTTGATGATTAATTTCAGGGAAAAAGGTAAAAAAAAAAAAAATCATATGTGCAGCCAATCGACCGGCATCCTCTTGAAATAAAATCTCCTTACTTTTGCTTTTGCTCTGCTTTTGTTTGCCTGCTTGTATTGGCCGCTCATCAGAAAACGACTCGTGCATTTATTGTCATTCATGCTGAAATTATTTTGCCTGGGTTTGTTTCATATACTGATGAAAGTCATCGAGTTTATAACAGCTTGAGAAGAGAAGCTGCAAACACTTATTTGATTATACACTGGGCCTTAAATGCATAACAGTGCATCACATTTTAGAAAGTAGTCATGTTTTGTATGTAAAATTAAGGTAGCCAGTGAGGTGGTACAGGATACATGTTTTCATATCTCGTGGAGATTTAGCCCATTGGCAATATGTGATTATATAGTTATATATAAGTATAATTGTTGTTTAGTATTAAATATCCATTGCTTAAATTAAAATACACGAAATTTAATTTTTAAAAAAATCGCGATCCCTCACTTTTCCGTATTTTTCAACAGGCGTCCTTCGAACACCTTGTTGTCCTCTGAAGGACCCTTCAAATCCAACATGGCGGCGGCCGTACGGGTGTGCTGTGCCCTCCGCATCACAGTCGGAGGTGAATTACTTCTCTTTCTTGTCCTCCACGGCTTCGTTTAACCTGTGTAAAGTTTATATCTGAGTTTGTTTATAGTGTCGGTGTATTTACAGTGAGACGGTGACTGCTCCGGTTCTGGTTCTGGTGCGTTCACTGACCCCGGACCAGGCTGTCATTGCTGTCATTGCTGTCATTACTGCAGCACTGAGCGTGATCTAATTTGCCTGGAAAATAACTGCAGTGTCAGGGCCGTCAGAAATGATGTCTTTTATCCAGCTGAGAAAAATATTCAGACCTTCAGATTTCAGATTTTTATGGAGATGTGTTTGATTTACACCCTCACGTGCTGTATTCTCTAATCGTTATTTATCAAGATATTAAGTGGTATTGTTGTTTAATTATCTTTTAAGTGTAAAGTGATACGTGTCTTATGCGTGTAAACATTAGTGCTGATGATCCACCTGCTTCTTTTAAATGATGTCTGGATTGATTGATTGTTTGTGTGTTTTCTGTGTGTACATTCATAGCTGTGTCTTTGTAAGTTAAACTTGCTTGATGCTATGCAGATATTGATGCACCTCTCTCTCTCTCTGTCTCTCTCAGGTGTTGCACCTCTCCGTACTGTTGTTGGAGCAGCTCAGGTGAGTCGAGCCTCGGCTGCCTCTCTCCAAAGAAATCCTGCACTTCCACCGGTCCCTGCGACAGCATGGCAGCAAACCAGGCAGGGCAGCTTCTTCAACAAGTGTAAGTTCACCAAAATGTTGCTTCCTTAATCTTTTGTCTCCACATCCGTGAAGGTAACAGATTCTCAGGTAGAGTCCGCGGTGAACCGTCACTGTCCTTTTAACTAGACTTTTAAAAAACCATGGCTGAGTTTGGAGCAGATCATAATTTGTTACATGCAACACAATGGTTTTGTTGGATTTTAACACAGTGTTATTTTTATATCGTAGTTTTGATACCACAGGATTAATTTGTGCTTGAGATGAAATACCTTAACTATACGTCCTTAAAATAACAGGCTGAAGCTCTGGTTTGGATGGACTCAACAAAAACAAGAGTTATGGCTGCAGAATTACACTTTAAACCATAATGTCCCCACAGTTAATGGTCCTCACACTTATTTACGGATGGGTTGCTTAGATCATGTGGTTTCAGACAGACAGACAGATAGATATATGGATAGATAGATTTGTGGCGGCCAGCATGTCACAGGAAAACAAACACTGTCAAACTCATATTCCACTGACTCTGTCTTTAGACATTTCTCCATGAAGAGTCTTTAAATGTTTACTCACAGTAGTGTTTAAGTCGCGTTCTTTTATTTTCAGTATCCAGCTCACTGATGTGCAGAGATTTCAGACAGGTCTTAATCTGTGGATATACTGCAGCTCCTAAACTGGGTCTGTGCCGGACCCACTGGAGCTGCCAGGCCTTTGCAAACACTGAGAGTTTAGTGTACTTTAATTACAGTCCCCTGGCGATCCCATATGTCACTTGTTGGACATCTTTATTCGGGGCCGTTACAGCCCACAGGGTCCATACATCCTCACTATAGCTTGTTTTAGTGCCACGTGTAGATTTAGTTTTCTAAGTGAAATTGCTGAATCAAGGTTTAGCCACGGGCCTCGGAGAGTGTGGACACTGGACACAGACTCATTAGCGGTGTCGGAGCGGTGGAGGAGCTGAGCTCAGTGCTGTGGAGCTGAGAAGGTCAGACTCGTGTTCATGGGGTTCAGTGGGAATGTACAGTCAAATACAGCTGGTCCTGTGGTGTTGGTGTGTTTTCCTCTTCTTCCCTCTTCTTTGTTACACTTCTTTCTTTCTTCCTCTTTCCTTTCCTTATTCTTCTTCTATTTCTTCCTTTCCTCCATCCTGCTCTTCTACTACATCTTCCTTTTTTCTTCTTCCGTCTTTATTCTGCTTTTCTCCTCTTCTTTTTCCTTCCTCTCTTTCACAAATAAAGTAAAGATCATCTTATGTTTATGTTGTTTGTGTGTGTCTCTGTGTGTGTTTAAACAGTGACGGCTGAGGAGCTGTGGAAAGGTGTGTTGGCAGAGTCCGGGGCTGGAGCCAGGAAGGGCCGAGGGAAGAGAACCAAACGCAAAATAAAGAAGGACCTGAACCGAGGACAGAACCTTGGAGAAGGTGAGACATGACCTGTCTCTCTCTCTCCCTCTTTCTTCTTCTCTCTCTCTCTCTCTCTTTCTGTTTGTCTTTTTGTTCTCTGCAGATGTACAAACAAAAAAATGTGCTTGTTTGTTGTCACCATTTCCTCTTCTTTGCTGTGAAGTTGTGGGTCGGCACCACTGTGTCTTCCTAATGCTAATAAGCAGCTGATGGACACGACACACTAGAATATTCATTAGTTAGTGTTGATTAATTTATGACAGCGCTCTGCTAGGGAGAGGAATCACCCCTCGTTCTCTCTGCCTGTCTCTGTTTCCTGCTCTGAGTTGCTTTATTCACTTCTCTGTTAAGAGGAGCCATCCGTCTTCATTCAGTCTCTGTCTCTGTGTCACAGTGTCTCTGCTCATCTCTGCTCTCACTTTAACTAAATGTCTCTCATTTATCTCTCTTTTTATCGCCACGACTCATTCGTCTGTCCTTGAATATCTACTTTTTTTAAAAACCAAACTGTTCTACAGAGATTTTCATTCATTATTCAGTGGGATTTTTTGAGTTGTACTGTAGCTACTCATTTCTAGAGAGCAGGTTTTAAATCCTAAAATACATTTTCTGATAGCAGACACACACTCTGTAAATATCTGTGGTAGATCCTCAGCCCGTTTATTTATGTAGTTATTTAAACAGGAGGAGGCACGTTTTGTCTTATTGCCTACTCTCACTGTTTTCCATTACTAGGCAAAGAAATGAACAGTATTTTCTCATTCCTTTCTGTCTGTGTCTTTCACTCACAGGTCAAGGTGGTTTCCTGTGGCCTGGTCTCAACACCCCGGTGGTAAAGGATAAAGTTTTGCAGATCATAAGTCAAAGAAGTCAAGCCAATCAGCAGAAGGTGCAGGCGGAGTTAGGTACAGACACAGGGTGCTCCGACTTCAGACACACACAGTAACACATTACGTAATGAGCATTAATGATGAATGAAATGACATTTATTAGATACACCTTGTTAGTCTGGTTTTGGACCCTTTTGCCTTCGGAGCAGTCTTATTTCTTTGTGGGACAGATTCATCAAGGTGCTGGAAATACTCATCTTTGGTGTAGTGTCACACAGCTGCTGCAGATTGGTCGGCTGCACATCCATGATGCAACTCTCCTGTTCCAATACACCCCAAAAGTAAAAGCTTTTAGACTGAGTTTTGGAGACTGTGGAGGCAGTTTAAGTCCAGTGAACTCATTTTCATCTGAGTCCAGTTTGAGATGATTTGAGCTTTGTGTCATGGTGCGTTATCCTCCCGCGTGTAGCCATCGGAAGATGGTTCACTGTGGCCATAAAGGAATGGACATGGTCAGCAATAGTCAGGTCGACTGTGGGGCCCTAAGAAAATATCCCCCGTGCTGTTAGATCACCAGCAGCAGCCTGAACGGTTGATGCACGGCAGGATGGATCCAGGCTTTCATGTTGTTCACACTTCACTCTGAACCTCTATTTGAATATTGCAGCAGAAATCGAGTCTCATTAGACCAGAGCATTCAGAGGTGCTCCTCTGCATCCCACGGCTATAACGAGTAGGTGTTTGAGTTACTGCTGCCTTTCTATCAGCTCCAAACAGTCTGGCCATCCTCCTCTGACCTCCAAACTATCAATATTTTCTCTTCTTTTCAGACCATCCTCTGTTAGACCCAGGAGAAGAATGATCACCAGTTTCTGAAATGTTCAGACAAACAACCAGGCCACATTTGAAGTCTCTTAAATCACCTCTCCTCCCTGCTCTGGTGCTCAGTTTAAACTTCAGTAGATTGTCTTGACCGTGTCTCCAGGCCAAGATGTACTGAACTGCTGCCATGTGATGCCCCTTTGAGTACACACCAGTTACTGTGATCACATCTGTCAAACACTAAAGCAAAGAGCAATTACTTAACAGGAGAGGAGCCACTAGGAGGAAGGGCCGGGGGGGGGGGGGGGACAGGAGTTAATGTGAAGACGCACAAGCACCACAGGTGTGAAATACAAGTTGCCACTTTGTCTCCACTGTGATCTTGTTGGTGACAGTAATTGCACGGTTAATTTGACAATGACGGATAGCACCTCACCATGTTTGTTGCACTGATCCCTTTGAAGTCAGCTGTGGCCTGTGTACATCTTCTGCTGGTGTTAAATGTGCTGCTGCTCGTGTCTCTGTCTCGGCAGCGCGTCAGAGGGAGGAGTGGGACAGGAGGAGGAAGATGAAGGTGAAGAGGGAGCGAGGATGGACGGGGAACTCCTGGGGTGGCATCAGCCTCGGCTGCCCCGACCCCGGGCCCAATGGAGGTAAAACTTACACACAGCAGAGTCTAACGTTGGCATTACCAGCTGTTTACTTTCCAGTCTAGGAGAACCGTTGTTAGCTGTTTCCACCTGCAACACCAATTTGAGCTCTTGTCTCCGTCACATCTTTTCTGCTACTGCAGTTCGCATGCTAACCAGCTAGCCTCAAAGTGTCTCACAATTTTACAGTAGCAGCTCACTGTGTCCTTCAGTCAGCCCTGAAGACGAAGCTCTGCCCTGATGTCACTGTATAACCTCTTGCCTTGAAAATGCAACAATGTTCTTTCTAAACAACAATCATCAACATCCATTAGTGGCAAGAAACAATGTGCCGCAGCAGAGAAAACTTACGAATAGCCCAGGAGCTCTCTGTAGACACGAATGAGCTGCACACATCAGTAACTTAATGAGAATAATATATCAATTCTGTGTCTCAGCATTAATTAAGTTGGATTTAAATGTAATGACATTGGTGCTGATTTATACATCTGATATATCATTATAGTAGATTAGTCTGAGATTTTCTCGGAAAAAATGTCACAAAATCGTCGTACCTTTTGTTTTAAGTTTTGTCTGTTAAATGTATTTAACTACAGCTGATACTGACAGCTCCACCCACGTCAACTGTTTTTCGTTCAGTTCAGTGTATAGGGGGGATGAAAGCTTTTTCTCACTAGACAGTTACTACAAAACACAAATAATCATATCCCGCAGCACAGTTTGTAATAAGAGCCTCAATTATATCACTTGAAAATGAGAGAATCAACGTTTCTTTTAGTTGCTGATTGTTGCATCGGGAGCCAGCGTTCTCCTCATGGTGTCTCTGTAACCGTGTGTTCATAGAAGAGCTTCACATCTGCATAACACTCTGCACAGACGTATAAATCTGCCTCCTCCTGTGCTGCCTGGTGAAGCAACGATGAGTCTTATCTCATGACATACCAAGTCTCACTGTGACAACACACACACACACACTCTGATATACTGAGTGGCGTGGGTTTGGAAGAGACAGTGATGACTGTGGTGATGGAAAAAGAGGAGATAGATGGAGCACTAAAGGAGTAATAAGGGATGTGCTACTATGGCGACAGGCCTGTACGGTGGCCCATTAGGCCTGATGAAGATGAGGATTCGACCATGTGGGACAATTTCCTAATTTAGAACAACATCTTTTTCTCTCTGGTTTTCCATGTCATACTGTCTGCCTCCAGAACTCTCTCTCTCTCTCTCTCTCTCCTTCTGATACCCTTCATTCTCTCTCTCCATCTCTATCTGTCTTTCAGTTGTCTCACTTTTTTTCTTGTCTCCCCTCCTCTTTGTCTTAGTCTCTTTAACTCTTCTGTCACTCTGTCTTTCTTTCCCCTCCTACCTTCTTGTCATTGCTGTTCAGTTTTACATTCAATCTCTCCGTCCTCCAGTCTTTCAACCCTTCTAGCCCCCCCTTCATCTTCATCACCTTCTCTGTTTATCTCCCTCCTCCCACAAAGCTGTCTCTTTTCCCTCTGTGCTCTTGACCCTAAGTGACCAGACAATTCCTCTGCCATATTTTAGAGCCATGTCCTGTTTTATCACTCCTCTCCTTCAGTCCGTAAATATCCCCACTCTTTCTATTGGATGGATCACTATGAAACAGGTCAATGTTTTCAGTCCACTACAAAACCAGTGACACCAGCTCATCAGCTGTGAGTTGTGCTCATTGGCAGAGGCTGGCATGCATCTATACCAACCCACTGTAAATACTGTACCTGCAAACACAAATATGCTACCAGACACAGACCTCACCATGCATTTGTTGAACAAACCTCTGTTTCCCCTTGCTTGTATAAGCACACATCAAAGAAGTATTTCTATGGTATGCAAGTCTAACACCAAATATCTTGCATGTTACTGTTAGTTGTCCTGGTCACGGTTGCCATGGTGCAAGTACCCAAGTCCTCGTACCCCTAGCAGATATTGCTATCGCAACATGAGTCATGGTCTCAGTTGGAATAATCATGCATTTCATTTACTCTGGAAAAATATTTAGACTGATGATGAAGACCAGTGTTTCTCTGTGGAACCACAATGCTTCATTTATGGTATTTATGTTGATTACTTTACCTCTATCAAAAGGTAATCAGTTCCTTCAGTGAGGATGTTGCATTTGGCCACATTGAAATTATGATAATGTTTCCACTAAATGTTCATATCAGGACTTAAGGTTGAAAGTTGAATGTGAACTGAAGCCTTCAGAGGTTCCTCTCTGGTCTTATCTCCTCCTCCAGCTGATCCACTCTGGCCGCCTGTCCCCAGCCTTATTACATGTTAAAACCTCGCTCTGTGCTGGTAGGATTGAGTTCAGCCTGTTTACCTCGAGCTGCTGACAGACCAAGGTCTCGGCACTGTGTCCGCAAAGCGCATTTTTCTCGCTTGTTGCTCCTCCTCTTTTCATTCACTCTCTCTTCTCCGCTCCCCTCACATCCTCCGTGGTTTTCTTCCTTTCATTTCCCCTTGATCTTTCCTCTCTTGTCACGCCGTGAAACACACTCACTCTCTCCCTCCTCCGTCCCACACATACAAACACATTCTGTCATACACACACAGTCTGTCGCTCTCACTCACACAAATACACACAGGGCCCTGGTGAATGTGATGTGCGGAGAGCTGTAACTAGGTTGCTTGTCTCTGATCAGGTTTAGTTTCTTACAGATGGTGAGCTAATGTCCCAGCTGAGGTGTTTGTGTGTGTTTGTGTGTGTGTGTGTGTGTGTCCTCTGAGTCTTTGAGTCAGCTCTCTTCTTTTGTTTGTTGTTAATTGGGTAGAAGTGAACAGGCTGCTGTTGGGAGACTAACATCCTTCAGAGGTCATTGACAATGAAAAGTGTTGACTTCTTACACTGTTGCAAGGGCTTCTGGGTATTTTGCCTGGTTTAATTTGTCTGAGTGTGTGCACCTGTGCCCAGAAGTGTTTTTTTTTTTTTTTAACCACCTTTTTTCTTTCTCTTTATCTCCACAGAAACATACGAGGATTTTGACTCGCGCGTCATTGAGGTGAGTGTTCAGTCTTCAAATGTTACTCTACGTCACTTCTCTTAGTTGTTTGTTTTGTTGTAACTCAGGTTTATGTCACATCAGTTAGGTTTCAATGACTAAATCCATGCTGTCAACACAAGGCTGAATCTGTAGCCGAGGAGTTGAACCGACAACTCTCCAGGGCTGAGCTCTCACCACTAACACACTCAAACCCTTGTCATGCTGCTGTGTGTATGTGTGTGTCAGAGACAGAGAGAGAAAGAGATAATTCTGTCTTCATGCATTTTACCTTAATTCAATTACCACTAATGGACCTAGCTAAACTAATGTGGGCAATTCCTCACACACACACACACACACACACATACATACACACACACACTGTATCCCCACCAAATGCTTTTTTTTTCTTCTTTGTTTCAGTTTGTTTTTGATGTTGGATCTGTATGTCTATGAATATTTTCTATTTGCATCTGTTTTTTCTATCTGTGTGTGTGTGTGTGTGTGTGTGTGTGTCACATTGATAGTCTTCCCCAGCCCTCCTGCCCGCATAAATAAAAGTGGTGTCACAGACATTAGACTCCCCCCATGGAAACTGACGGATGCTTTTATGGTGCCGTCTCCCTCTATAAATATAGTGTGTGTGTGCGTGTGGTGGAGTCTGCATGTGTGTATGTGTGTCTGGGTGTGTGCGTGCCACTATAAATTCAGGCCTAATGAAATGAAAAAGGCTTACTGGAATAAAAAGGCTTGTCTCCCAAGGACGATGATGCCGGCATGCCATTAGTGAACACATCCAGCGGGAGGGAGAGAGAAAGGGTGACAGAAAGCTGAGGAGAAATGGAAGAGGTAGGGGGGAAGAGAGGTGGAGGACAAACTGAGAGTGAGTCAGGAAGTCAGGAAGTGAGAAGAAAGTATGGAGAAAAGGTAGCAGATGGTGTGACATTAATGATAAAATTGAGGCTTAAATTGTAGAGAAAGTTAATATTTCAACAAACCTGTTCCAATACAGAATAATTGATATTCATGAAATCACCGAAATGCATTATCAGGAAATGAATACAAATTACACAGACTTATACAGAAATTATCTATACAACAGTTCCTGCATCATTGGAAATGTTTCATAACTGTTCCAAAAAAAAAAAGGTTTCAGCACCAAAACAACTTTATTTTGACGAACAAGTTCATGAATTAAATAAAGGAAGCCACACTTTTAAACACAGCCTGCCACATACACTTGGCCTGAATAAGACAGCCAGAAATCAGAAAAAAAATATAGTTAAAAAATCATTAATCTGACCAGAGATTTAGTTCCAGATTTACTTCTTGCCAATTCAGTCTCCAGTGCCGTGGACTCATCTGAGTTGGTACTAAAATATAAATCAACTGTATCCACTGAAATGTTTGGATTTGTTTTATCCAAAAGTTTCCAGCCACTCTGAAACACGGCTTACACAGTATTTGTATATTACTTATGTGTGACAAGTAGAGATAACACAAGTATATTGATAATACATATGTTGATAAAGGATCTCACATTATTCTTCTTACGTATCTATTGGTGGGAGCTGGTGATTAAATGACTTTTTTGAGAGATAAAGAAGAGAAAAGAAAAGATTTTAACTGGAGCTGTTGTTGCAAACAACAATCTGAGAAACCCAGTTCAATTAACCAGCTCATCACCAGACAGCAGGACGACAAAGTGGGTGACGAGTGTGTGAAAACAGTGGAGCATTTAGAAGCTAAAGAGACAGGTTTTCCAATAGGAGTTGGTGGAGACCAAAAATAGAGCTCAAAAAGTGAGTGAATTTTGGATTTGTAGCCAGAAATATAAATAATGTTATAGATATATTCTTTAAAAAAGTGAATGTTTATGTTGCTCCACTTCTGATGGCTTTGTAAATAAGAACCAGTTTGTCCAGTGAGAGAAGAGAGTAGAGTACAGACAGGGACGGATAATGAAAACATTACACATCGAGTTAAATCACTGAGTCTCAAGCCCAGTCTCTGTAAGAGGTGCAGTTAGTTGGGCCTGAGAGAGATGGAGGAGAGAGCGAGGGATGACAGAGAGCAGAGGAAACAGTGGAGAGAAGAATTGGAGGAGAGTGACTGAGAGATAAGTGATGTCGATGGCCACTCTCCAGGTGCAGCAGCAGCAGCAGCAGCCACTTGGACGGGACTCTGTGATTTCATTAACAGAGATGGAGCGTTGTCAGTGTCAGAACAGAGGTTTTTGTCTTTTTTTTTTTTTTTTAGTCTCTCGCTCTTCCCTGAACTGAACAACCTTGAAAAGTTTTACTGGAAGTAAACAGGCAGCAGGCTGGATGAGATCAACTTTGCAAGAACTTTCAATCACATTAGACGTTGCATTGTAACAAGGAGGTAGAGCGGGCCGAGACATGTGGGCCACTCAATAACTGAAGTGAAACTCTCATACACGGCATTGATACAGCTTGATTATTAATTTGTTAAAAGCAGCTCTTGTGATACAGGATGTTAAAAGTTCATATCCTCTCTCATCTCTGTATGAAATTTGAGTAAATAATGATCCTGCTGCAAAAAACTCCCTGTACTTTGAAACTACTGTTGCAGGAATCCCATTTATGTAGCATTTGTGATTTAATGGTGCCTCTCTAGCTGTGTTTGGTATTGTAACTGTTTAACAGCATCAAAGATTTTCACTTCACAGATTAAGTCATTAAGATAATGGAAATCACAAATTAAATTATTCATAAATCTGAAGATAAAAGCTGACGGTCGTCACATCACACAGCGCTGGTGAAAGTTAATCTAGCAACACAACTTTAATTAATCAGGAACAAGATGGTTGGACTCAACTCAGGAAAACACTTGAAGGAAGTGGATGCACAGAGTGATGATGATTTATAATTAAGTTGTACAGTATGTGTGTTTATATACATACCTACAGTTTCCTTTTATAACTATGCTCTCTTAGCATGTTCAGGAAAATTGATTATACAAAATGAATTCTCCTCATTCCAACGTCATCTCTCATGGTGACAGTGATTGGCTGCGTGGCATCACATGACTAGTGCTGTAAAGGCTGGAAAAGATGTACCAGGTAAGATAGAAACGGTCAAAATATCTGTTCTCCATAATTAGACTTAATTATGTAGTCTGTGAGGAGAACAAAGTCTTGTAGGTTTACCTGTGGACGTTTAAGCTTCACCACAGGAAAGACGTGGAAGAAATGGGCCCTGTGTGTGTGTGTGTGTGTGTGTGTGTGTGTGTGTGTGTGCATTCGCTGTGGGAATGACTGCAGGAGTTTCTAATTCACCACGAAGCCAAATTGATTGTAAATTGCAGCCAAATGCAGCAGCTGCAATTAAATGTGAGAAATCTAATCTCTTTCTGTAGGAGCTCGGTTACAAGAGACTTATTTACACTTTTTCTTGGTCAGTTTCCCCACAGTCTATGAACGAATGTGGAAAAAGATTCGCTGATTTATTTTTTTCTCTCCAGTATTTTTAAGTGAAAACAAACTGATTACTAATCAAGAATTTCCACAAAACTCACTAAAATGTCATTAATTGGTGAAGATTATGCTGAACAAGACGTCTAAATGTCAAACTCTTGTAATTAACACTAATCCTGAAGCCAATGGGAAAATCCTGTTGGCTTTTTGTCAATAGTCTGTCCTACAAAACAGCACCATCCCTGCAGCTCTCTATAAGTAGGCCGTAACACATAAAGTACAGACGAAATATGCAGTTAAAGATGCTGTATGTAATTTTCCTCCACCTCCAAACATGGAGCTCCAGCCATTGTTGTTTACAAGAGTTTAAAGTAAACCTTGGTAGCTTAATTTCCTTGTTTTCCACTTATGGCAAAGTAAAGGAATGTAATTTGATTCTTAACCTGCAACATTTCTTCTAGACTCTTGGGTAAATGTCCATTGATGCTGTACGGCTGTACAGCTGTTCAGGCTACATAGCAATAGCAAAAGCTTGTGTATACCGACTTTGAAATGAAGTAATGTTTCTGTAGGGATTTGTCCTTCACAGCAGTGTGTGCAAGAAATCTTTTCAGTGCGCGCGTAAATAAAACTCTGATCACTATTCAGTGCTTTTTAGGATCAAGATATCAACTTTGAACACGAGTGAAAGAAACAAGTCGAAGTTGGAGTCAGAGAGGTGTTGGTTGTTGGCGGAGGTTTGCGCTCCTGCGGTGTCTTCTGGTTCCATGTGGTGAGAACTCCTCCCCTGCACTGTAGAGTCTAGACACATTACAGATAGAGAGACGTGCAGCAACAGATTGAGAAAATAAGAGATGAAACAGAAGTGAGAGCGAGCTAGAAGCATCCTCCCACCGCCATGCTGTCGCTCATCCGGTGGACACAAACTCGACCCATCTGCTGTGCTGTGTTGTGAACACTCGGCCAAAAACTGCTGCATCCACACTGAAAACGAGCCACGTGAAAAAAAAAGCCAAAAGCTTGATACCCCCCCCGGAGGCATTTACACACACTTTTAATAGAAACTGGCTGTGAGCTGCTGCAAATCACATTGAACATGTTGAATTTTGATTGACAAAAAACAAAGATCCCATCTGGTTGGGATCTTTGCAGAGGCAATGTTTCCTAATTCTCAACAATACACACGCGAGAAAGAGCATGTTGCTGCCTGCAGCCATAGTATGCAAGTATAATGTTGCATTTATGTTTTGTCTTTGATTATAAAAACACCTACTCATTTGTGTTTATGCACAGTAAGGTAAGAATACAGTGTGAGGACGTAGCAGAGACAGCATTGTGTGAGTGTGTGCACATTTGTGTGTGTGCGTGTCCTGCGGGGTGTGTATGTTTTCACTGTTTTGGTGTTTGCTGTTTCCCTGACCCCAATCCTTCTGCTGTGGCCCTGTAGTCAAATTATAAACCCTTTACTGAAATGTGTGTTACATAACCAGAGGAGCTGAAGGCAGATCTCGACTTTGAAGTTCCCTCAGCTAAAATTCAACACTGTCACTTGTGCTCTCTGGTGAGGATGAAAGCGTCGTGGTTCAACTGTGTGTTTCAGGGCAGATAAGTGCCCCAAAGGCAGCAGCTGGTCCCTGCACAACAACAGCTACCACTACTACTATTATGGCTGCTAACAATAATAATCATTTTATTTTTTTCCTGATGCTCAAAGGTGCTTTACATAGATTAAAATGATCATTAATAAAGAACAATGCATAACAAAGAGAAATGGTGTAAAAACATCTGGATCTGATTCCCATGGAGATGAGACATCAGCTCATGTTTTAAAGAAAAATGTGATCTTTGGTCTAAGATATTCTGTCAGCAGCGGTTTTATTTTCATGCATGGTTGTTTATTTGTTGGCAGGTTTACGCATAAAGTTTGACCCGGTTTGAACTGAACTTGGTTGTAGGATGCGCTGCGAGCCAGAGAAGAACATTTTACAATGAACTGATTCTTTTTCTTTTGCATGTTCTCTGAAGTGAGGAGTGTGTTGCTCTTTGGACACCCTTGTAGCTGATTTTATTTTTGGCTTTTCTGCTTGGTTTTATCGCCCGAATATGAATTGGACTCGTTTGTGCAAAACAGTTTTGTGTGTTCAACTCATTGTGTAACGCTGCACTTGAATCACAGTGCAGTTACTGTGTCTCTGCAACATCTGAAACTCAAACAGGTCCTCACAAAGACAGTACAAGCACACAAGTATACACACATCGCACAAAGCACTGCATACACACTCACTGATTCTTTGAAATGAACCATTATTAACTCTGAGACCTTTCGCTCTCTGCTGCTCTGTCGTGTCTCTCCTCCTCCTCCTCCTCTTCTCCTCCTTTGTTTTCTCTGTTTTCCTTTTCTTTTTTCCCTCTTGCTATTTCTCCTCTCATCCTACCTCTGCATCTTCTTGCTCCTTGTATTTAATGCCCAACAAATCACTAAATCCCTCTCCTGTATCTCCTCCTACCACCACCCTGCCACCCACCTTGTCTCATCCTCTTTCCTCCCTTCTTCCCTCTCTTCATCCCCTTCATCTTTGACCTGCACCCATCTTCTTTTTGGCCCTTTAATCTCTTCCTTTGCACCTTCTTGTTCTCCCTCTCTTCGCTGGTGAACCGCTCGTCACCTCCTTCACTCGCTCCCTTCTGTTTGGACTGGTGTATCACTGCTGCCCCCTGGTGTTTAAAAGTAAACCTGCAGCTGTACTAACTACAAGCTCACCATATGCTCTGTTCAATCTCAGACTGATGAAAGTAAATTGAATGTGGACCAACATTTTGGTCTGGATCCACCACACCCACACACACTCCACTCAGATTTGATTTGTTCTCTTTCTTTTCACTTTTGACTGGAGCAAAAGCTAGAAACATACACATGATCATTAAAAGAACATGTGGATATGAATAGAAAAACATGATCTTTCACTCTATCGCTAAGAAAATAAGCTTTTGTTTTTCTTGGTTTATGTTAGAGATCATTTTCAATATTCATCTGGTGTGTAATATTATGTTTTCTAGGTGAAGAGTGTGTTCAACATGACGGCCAAAGAGGGCAGGAAGAGATCCATCAGCGCTCTGGTCGCTGTGGGAAACGGCAACGGAGCCGCAGGTTCGAATCCCTCTGAACTGATCATTAACCAACTCGTTTTTAAACACACATACAAGAACGACATTAATGATATATTTTAAAGATTAATGTGAAGGATATGAGCAGGTGTTTTAAAATCTGGAACTGGTTTGGAAGAAGTCATTTTAACTTCTTGGTTTCTCAAAAAGATTTTGACAGTTTCAGGGTGTTTGGAAAAGTAAAAAAAAACAAAAAAAGTAATAACCCTCTTGCTCTTTGTAGACACAGGGAAGCGCAGGAAATGGTTTTGACATTTTTCACACTTTTCAGAAGTGAGCGGCAAAATAAGAAAGTGCTGAGTGAGGTTTTTACAGACTCGTGAGGTTCAGCTGCTTTTAGCGTCTCGTTCCAGAGTCTCTGTTTGAAATGTCGGCTCATAATCAATAACATTAATTTAGTAGCATCAGAAACATGAACATCTGGATTAATTGGCTACATCACTAATGAATAACACTCACTCACTGTTGTAACGCTGACTGTCCTCCCTCCCTCCAGGCTTTGCGTTGGGAAAGGCAGCGGACAGAAACACAGCTCTGAGGAAGGTAACAACACAAAGCTCTTTGTTTTCCAATCAATAATAATCAGTCAATCAGTTTGTGTTATCTGCTATTTGTACTACTGTAATTTAAATGTTAAGTTTTCTTCTCTCCTCTGTTTGTGTGCGTACAGGCCAAGAACAGAGCCATCCACTATTTGTACTACATAGATCGATACAACGACCACACCAGTAAGTGAAGTGTGTGTGTATGTGTGTGTGTGTGTGTGTTTGCCCTTCCTCTTCCTCTCTGTCTTGTTTTCTCCTACATGCAGTTTCAAAGTGAAACAAACAGCAGATGTTTTTATCCACACTTTGATTTCACGTTTCATATTTTTATGTCCAACCACCAAACTACACGTTGACCAGGAGAGGGGGATAAAAAGCAGCGTGCTTACTCACTGGATAGTTCCTCACAAAGACGGCAACACAACCAGGTCTTCATTAGGCCAACAGGATAAAGAGACATTACTATTGTATTTCATGAGGAGTTCATGGCACACAATCAAGATACTGTCATTTTTGACAGCAGAAGAAAGTCCATCCAAAAAATGTGTTGACTCATAATTCAAATACATCCACTAAGCAAAAACATAAAAACATAGTAGATACCATGTGCTTTCCTTCCCTGCATTAAATCCATTATCCTGCAGTGGACCTGAGGTACAGTGTCTCTTCTTTTTATTGAAGCTGTTCACTGTTTGCTCTGACAGTTGAGCCTGGAGAAGGGAGTTTCCAACTGTGAGCAATGAAACATTTCACATGAAAAAAAAATGAATGGGACTTTACTTCCAGAACCGATGGTGCCTGAAATAGGCTGTTCCTCATCACAACTCTATTTCTTCCACCCCTTTGGTTTCCCTCTCCCACATCTCCTGCTCTGGATCCATCTCTCCTTCGCCTCCATCTTATTTCTAATTTTCCTCTTCCTCTCCTGGATCCCTTTCCACTCCTCCACTCCTGCACCGTCTCCTCCGATCTCATGCCCCAACTCATGCAAGTGACATAATCAAAAAAATGGATTGGTTTAAAGAGGGAAAAAAGAAAAGGTAGAGGAGTTAAAATGCACCTCTCGTACTTTCTTATTGTAAAACTCCATTTGGCTGCTGCTGCTGCTGGAGAGTAAAGCCAGGAAGATTAATGGTGTATGTGTGAGTCATCAGCCTCCATCGCGCCCACCGGAGGAGAAAGTTAGCTTCCTGCTTTGGCCTGAAACCAGACAAGAAGAGTGTGTGTGTGTGTGTGTGCGCGCGGGTGTGTGTGTTTCCACCCAGTTTGAGCTGTGGTATATTTAATTTTTGCAGGCCCATAGATAAAAAAACTGAGACTTCCATATGCCAGCTCGCACTGCGCGACCATCTGTGACCTGTCTGAACCGTCATGTGATTGGTTGTTTGTTTACTTCCTTGCGCAAACACTTTCAAAATAAGAGTCATTTAGAAGCTCATGTGACTATTTGTGATCAAAATAAATCAGAAAGCCTCTAGATCCTGTCTGTAATCACTCCTGTCACCTCAACACAGTGGCCGATGGTGTTGTACAATTTTCATCCCCCTGGTTTGTTTGATGTCTTAATTAAAAGGTTGAAATTTAGTGATCAGACCAATAATAATCCTTGATTGGTGTGTTGGTTGGTTGGTCAGGAAGTCAGGCATCTGCTTGTCCCCAGTGCAGCCGCCGAACAGGTTGTTTTGCATGTAAAAACAAACCTGGTAAACAAACAGAAAACACCTGGGAAGCTACAGGTTGATAAGCTGGAGAAGTGTTGAGATCTGGCGGGTGTCTGAGCTCCACACACCATCCAGTTCTTGTTATTGTTGTTGGCACCAGTGCTCCCTCTCTCCCAGGACCAGGCTCATTTTGTGAATATTCATGTAGCGTCAGTGATGTTCAGTGGAAGTTGATGAACAATATAAACAGTTTGTGCAGCATGTCTGTTCATTTCTGTTTTTTTTTTTTTTCTGGGTTGTTTTCCACAACCTAAATCAAGTATTACATCAATCACAAAGTGTCGGGAAATCATAAACTATTTGGATGTTTATGTACATTTCTACATGCACAGTGAGTTAGACGTGTACTAATGGTTAGTGAGACTGTTAATAGATGTTTTATTAAGGATGAGCCTATTAATTGAGAGTTAATCATTTATGAATGTGGTTATGAATTATGCAAAGAATGCTTTATAAATCATAAAGTATTTGCTTCATCGAGTATAGTTGTTTTAAAGTGTTGAAAAACTCCCAGTCACAGTTATTTACTTTATTTAATGTACTCAGACTTTGTCGCCGTATGGATCTGTGAGTCACATGTGACACAAAAGACTCACACACTGTTCCAAGTGAGCCTGGACCCCCTGCAGCCACAGCAAATGTTTCGCTCCTTCTGTGTGTCTGTGTGTGTGTCTGCTTGACATTTAGTTTTGCATTTTCCCCGGCAGGATGAGCACCATGTTCTCTACGTCTTTTAATAACACTGTCCTCTTCATTTGTTCCCTAGTACATCCATAACTCGATCCTGTCTTCTGTAGCATCATCAAGCTACAAAATCTTAATTCTTTAAGCGTGCTAAATTCCAGCCGTCTAGAAGGATGCAGAGCCGGCAGCCAGTGAGATGCTTTAAAGCGATGTGACACCGCAGTGAGATTTAACCTGAAGCTGTGGAGCTGTACAGTCTTCTTAGGCCTCATTCAGCAGCACACAGCTCTCACCTGGGGCCTCTGTGTGTCTGAATAACTAATGAACCACAGCTGCTGCAGCGAGCAGGAGACACTGGCAATGTGGAAGGACATCTGGTGGGCAGGTAGAGAAACACGAGTCCTGGGGGAGAACAGGAGAAAAGATGCAAAACAAAACACGAGCGCGTTCTGCTGGAAATGTCACAAAAATTCACGAGCTTAATTAGACTTCGTGGAATAATTTTGTCTCTTGTTTATCATGTGTCAGCCAGGTTGTTCCCTGCTCTACAGTCACTGGGCGTAAGTTGTGTTGTTGTTTTCCTCCCCGACAGTTTACCATGACATTGATTCCAAGTTCAAGAGGACGACGCTGCGCATGAAGAAACAAAGCGAAGGTACATTTGTATTCACTTGTTGGTGTGGCTGAGGTTAAAGGATAAGGCGAACCGACAGTGCATTTTATTCATCTCTATTCTACGATCTCTAGATGGTCTGTGGCTCTTGGCCCGAGCCCTTTTGTTCCTGCTGAGGATATTAAACATGAGTCATAAACGCAGAGGTTCATTCCTTAAAAAAAAAAAAAAGAGTCAGTGATTTCCTAAAGCAGCTGAGCACTGTAGTTTTAAAATGATGATACTCAAATAGATGTATAGAGCACATTTTCAGCTGCATTAATGCATATATTGCCTCTAGTGAGTGTTTACAGCCTCAGGATGGAGTGAGTGGCATCAACTCAAAACACAACACACTGCCCACTTTCATCATCATAATGGGATATAATGCCCGGAGCAGCAGTGTATTTACCTCATGTGTTTTTAATCGTTGCATAGTTTTTAATAAGCTGCATCATTTCAAATCATGAGTGGGATCCGGTTTTTATTCTAAACTCCTTTTATTCTGCAAATAAATATTATTTATTATTTTGGTAATTTGGTACAACTTAGAGACATGGTTATAGTTGAGATGAATTCTCCTTTTAAACCCTGTCATTCGATGTTATATGTTTATTGTTGAAAACATATTATCCATAAATGAGAGGCTTTAAATTATGTAGAGAAATTCAGCATTTTTGCCACTGTAAAATACAATGAATTAAAAGGAGGTTCAATAATTTAACAATGCCTCTGTTTTAATAGATTCATATTGTCCACCTGTAGCGTCCAGCCCTGGAGACATCAATGTGTCCATCTGTGTTTGCAGGTTATGGTCTCCACTGCCACCGGGCGGTCATCACTCTGTGCAAGCTGATTGGCATAAAGGACATGTACTGCAAAGTAGAGGGATCGATCAATTACCTCAACATCACCAGGGCCCTCTTCACTGGATTAGCCAATCAGGTGAGGTTTTAAGTGTAACTGGGAAAGTAAGCTGTGTGAGAGGAGTCTTGTTGTCAATGTAATGTATATGATCTCTAATGACGCTCAACGATTTGCTTTTGTTCACTTTTCATTATCTTTGTGAATGCTGCAAAAACATACAGCAACAGCTTCAGCGCTTCTTCTTCTGTCTTCTGCAGAATTCTCACCAGAGTCTGGCCGACAAGAAGAAGCTCCACGTCGTTGAGTTTCAGTCAGAGCGAGGCCCGCTGCCCATGGTGGTGGCGAGTCCTAAAGATGGAGCACGGCCCAACCCAGAGCGTGAAGACGAGATCCTCAACACCCGGCTGCACTGGGACGATGTGCGAGCCGTGCAGGGAACCAAACGCTCGATCTGGGCAGGTGTCAAACGCACCATCTGGTAGGACGGGAGCGGACTGACGACTGGATCAGACCACAGGACAGAGGATTGGACTGAGAAAGACCAGAGGTGTCCAAGTTATGTGTGAAACAAAAACTTTTTTTTGTTGTTTGTCAGCCAAGGACTTGGATTACGTACATGTTGACACCATTATTCTCCTGCTACACCTCCACAAGGCCAATATTCACACTCAGTAAAACATGAATGACCTAGATATCAATGTTTGTTGGAATAGTTCAAAAGTACAGTATAAATAAAATGTAAATGTGAAAAAAAAGCTTCAGTCATTGAAAGTGTCTTCCCCCTCACCAGCTGGCCTTTGCACTGATCTCCTGATTATCTGGTTGCACAGTGAGTGAGTGGGGACATAAACTGACCTGATGATGTGACAATGGGACTCTCACACGAGCCAGAATCATATACAGTCTATGGTCTGTAAGAGACCGGACTGGAACTCAGACATTAACATGATGGACCTGGCCGGGGACACGAGGGTCCAATTCCCTTCTGCCTCTCAGGCCCTGAAGCCTGACTGACTTGAACAACGTCAGATGTAAATGAGTGAGTGTGAGAGCATGAAAGGGTCCAGATGCTGTGATAGGAATGAGACAGGACTTGATAATGTGACAGTGGGGTCCAGTTTGGGTTAGGGTTCCGGTTTCCGGTTCTGGTCCCGGTTCCGGTTCCGGTCCCAGTTCCGGTTCCGGTTCTGTTCCCGGTTCCGGTCCCGGTACCGGTTGTGGTTCTGTTCCCGGTCCCGATTCTGGTCCCGGTACCGGTTGGGGTCCCAGTTCGGGTTCCGGTACTAAAACCAAACCGGGACCGGGACGGGAACCTGAACCGGTACCGGGACGGGACCAAAATTCGAACCGGTACCGGAACCCGAACCAGTACCGGGACCGGGAACAGAACCGGGACCGGTACCGGAGCTCGAACCCGAACCGGTACCGGGACCAGAACCGGAACCCGAGCCGGGATCTGTACTGGGATCAAAACCGGGATCGGCACCGGGACCAGAACCGGGACTGGGGGCGGTTCTGTTCCGACCCTTCCAACTACATCTGTATTTGACTTCACATCGCTATGAGCTGTGAGTAATTCTCTGAAGCAGAGTCAGTGTCGATGCTGACTGAAAGTGAGGGGGATAAACTTGATGATGTAACAATGGGACACTCACACACTTCACGTGGAGTCATGTACAGTCTATGGTCTGCGCAAACCTCCACCTCTGCTTGACTTGCCCCAGTCTTTGTCAACGAGACACGGTCACGCCCACGTAAATGACAGAAGCGACGGGGAGCGATGGGCTGGTAGTCAAGCTCTGGTCAAGCCAGCTTCCCAAGGCAGTTGCGCACCGCGGTCAAGAGGGGGCAGCACTTACAAGCAGCAACATCAGATCCCTTAAGAGACAGACGGCTGTTTAAATCATATGTAAGGAGCGGACATGCTGCTTTTCTTTCTTTTTCTGGAATTTTAACCGGTCAAGCACTGACTTGACAAGATCAATCAGTCATGTGTTGCTGCCCCACATGCCACCAGGTGTAAAGTAGTTGGTAAGTACACAGAAATGAAAGCAATCAAACGAGGACACAACCATGTTTATGTCTATGTCTACTTTTAATGTTGACTATACAAAAAAATCTCTTAAAAAAATCTCATTTCTAGAAAATATATAAGTACTGATCATTTGTTATTGTGTTTCTATAAGACAATGGAAAAATGATCAATTGAGAAGTATTTTGTCATTTCTGCAGAGAAACAAAGGTGCTGTAATAAGGTTAATAAAACACATGTGATAATTGGCCATTGGCTCAAAATGTTGTGGGATAAAAGTAAGAATACACTGAGCTGTCAGGTCACAGAAATGACTCGTAAATCTCCCTGCATGTCTTTTCATAAGAACACACAGGGTGACGTTTGTAGTTCACAGCTCTTAATTTGTTTCCACATTTTTCTGATCGAAGTGTCTCCACCCACTCCACCTTAAATGTCCCAAAATGTATTTGCACTGTGCTCACACACACACACACACACACATACACAGGACTTGTCGGTCACACAGGATCAGCATCACTCTTCAGAAGCTCTTCCATCGGATGGCTGAGAGGATGGCATGGATGAAGTAGAGGAGTGTGGCCAAGTGAGCGAACACCTGATACACAGACACAAACTTAACATAAATGGTAGTTTTCATACATCGTTCTCAAATCAAATTAGGATAATGAACCCTTCCTTTTAACCCCACTGCAGCAGCTGGACGTGACTCTGTTATTTCTACATCATTTCCAAGGGAATAAGACATAAGCAATAAAATGCCCTCACAAATGAACAGTTGTTTATACTGTGCTAGTTCTCACCACAGCAGCGATGTCAATCTGGTAGTATCTAAAAATGTTCATCCCGGTGGTGATATAAGCTAAAACCACAGCTGCACTGAGGTAGAAGAACGCCGCCAGGCCATGGTAAGCAAAGTCCTGGACACATAGGTTAAATAAAAAACATTGATTAATAACAAGTGCACAGCTTTTCATTCTTTCTCTGTGTTTTGTTTCCCAATCGCAATAATTCTTTCTGTCTTACCGCAGCAGCCCAACCAGAGCTGTTCTTGTGGCAGCCGGCAGCGAAGATGATCATCCAGAGGAAGGTCACAACAAAGCAGAAGACAGAGACAAACATCACCCAGCCCAGAGGGTTTTCCGGTTGAATGTGGGTTGATGCCACCAGGATCCAAACCAAACCACCAAACACCTGCAGAGCAGATGAGTGATAATGTGGTAAACGACAGATAAAGCAGCATTTAATGTTATTCCATAGACACTTTTCCCTTTACATGCAGTCTGACATCACACTACTGACCTTGTGTGAAATCAGTGAAGTGACTCTTTCTCTGACTGTTTAAGATCATCATTAGCAGCATATTTGCCTTTGTTGTTGAGAGATACAGGAAACAGAGACTGAGACAATGACATTACATTTACAGAGTAGACAGCTTAAGACCATAGGCGACAGAAGCCCTTTTACTAGCTGTGTATAAACCAAACATCCCCCGAGAGACACAAAGCAAATGAGTTGGTTGGTTCAGGTTTGATAATATTCCCTCGTGCAACAGGACTTCACAACTGTCTGTTGAACTGTTGATGAACAAAGAAAATATAGGACGTATATCAATATAATAGAGAATGTTTCCTTGTTGTTGCCTGAACTGTCGATGCTGAATCACACCGAACTCCACCCATCTGATAGAGCAAATAGATTGAAACAAACACCTCTGTTGTTTCGTCTCTCTCACGTCTCTCCCCTCTCCCCCGTTTGCCCATCTTAACCCTCATTCCCTTTGTCTTACTGTGACAGTGCAAGTCACCGAATCCCTCAGTCAGTCTGAAATGACTAAGATGGGCATATTCTGCAGTAGCTCCCCTGAGGAACTGAAATCCTACCAGCAGCAGGAGCATGCCTTCAGACTCTGTTTTCTGCTCCTTAGGTGAGAAGTTTTTTTCCCAGATCACCTGCAAGCATACTTAGGCTAAGCTGTGATCCTTTTTTTTTTTTTTTTTTTTTTGAGCACAGCTATTAAACCCCCCTGAAGCCACGACAGGTTAGAAGCAGATGGAGGGGAAAATGCATCTTAAGGAGGAGCCTGTGCAGCTTTGTGTTTCCCGTCATGATAAATGGGGTCTCATCCAAGCGTTGACTCTCAGGCCCACTGAATGTTAAGTCATCCTTTGGTACCATTATTTTGACTGGGAAAGCGTGTGACAGGTCACCTGAGTTGTTGACCAAACATGAATTTGATGCAGGCAGTGCTACAGAACTACACAAGGATCAAATACTCTCACAGGGAAAAAGAAAAAAGAAAAAGTTGTGGCAGTTATGCCCTGTGCAAGAATTAGTAAACTAAACTTAAAGAAGATGAGACAGTGTATAAAACCACCATAAAATGAACTCAGTGTATAAAACAGTGGACAATCAGCAGCCTGTAAATAATGACCCAGCAGGGTTATGAATGTTGACAACTTGCTGCATAGCTGAATCAGGGCGTTCATCCTTGTCACAACTCTTCCCTTAAATTAAAAGCCAACATAAACAGGTACACTGTATAAACTGAAACACCTTCCCCTAGGCAATTTATTTGTCTGGCGGTTATCTGAGCAGCGTCTCTCTTTTGTCATCATCCAAGAAGAGTTGGCCGCATTCTTTCAAAGATTAGTCGCACAGATACAATATGAGAGAAACGTGAGATGTGATTTTGGGCGGCTCCTCTCATAACAGGAATACGTTGCATCGTCTCCCATTTCACCAAAAATGCAATGTTTTCTGTAGATTATTTGAAAATGTACAACATTAAACCCAATTTTGTTTTTTGTTTTGTTTTTTCAAGACCAAGAAGTTCATCACATCATGCTGGGCTGAGCTGTACCAGATGAATTCATATTCATAAGTGGTGCTGATGTTAAAGAAATGTCATATTGAGGCTAAAAAAAAAGTGACTTAGTTCATCCGTCCACTGTAACAGTTTAACAGTGTAAATACCACACACTTTTCACATTATCGCTTATATTTTGTTAACATTCACAACTTGATGCCATTTGAGAAACCATTTGAACATAATTATATAGGTCACTGTTGCCATTAAAAAAAAGTTTGTTGAGTTATATATATATATATATATATATATATATATATATAAAATTATTTATTTATTTTTTCTAAAATATTATTTAAAAAACAATTCTGTGGGGAAATGTTAAGGCATTTATAATAGCAACTGAATGTCAGAAGTGGACAGACTCCCTTCGTCCTCCTGTCGTTGTCCACTCACCAGTTCGGGCAGGTACAGAATATCCGGGGCCGTGGTGCATATCTCCAGTCCGCTGGGCAGGCTCCCCATTGGCTGTGCAGTCGTTGCAGCCATCTCTGCCTGTTCCTTCACCCACAGAGTCAACAGCGACCGACCTGCCTTCTCCTCTGGACTAACGCAGACGCCGTGGGTGTTGCTGACCCTTTTATGAAAGCTCAGTTTCCCTACTGCACCACCCGCACCGCCCCTCACCGCCCGCCCCAAGACACCTGCAGTACACCTGGTTTCCTAAGATCCCCAGTAAAAAAAAAAAAAAAAAAAAAGTTATTTTTTTTTTTTTTTTTTGCATGTTTGTGTAACGGAGTTAAAATGGAAGGTGATTCGACTTGCCATCGCTGAAACTTAGTTATCCTATGGTCAATAAATGCAACACCCCTGTGGACTAGGGTCGTTGCATAGCAACAGTTGGGCCTTGCAGTCTCCCCGGTAAGTGCACAGGTTACGAGCTCCGCCAATATTTTGTACTAATTACCTTAATTTTGTTATTAATAGGTGGTTTATGTTGTGTTTTATAAAAATATATCGCTCCCGAACGGTCCAACACGTCGTTTTTATGAAAAGTTGACGTTGTTTTTTTTTCATTGTTTGTTTATAAAGTGGCTAGTGCGACACGTGTTGTTAGCTAACCTGCACTTTCTTTTTATTTTATATTTTCACTGTGATGTGTGTGTGAGAGAGAGAACCGGGACTGACTGTATTATTAATCCCTCTGCCAGATGCCGGTAATAAACGGTGAGTTTGACAAAAGTGATGTGGTTTTTCCTTCGTATGATTTACACAACGCTTAGTGTTTGGGTTAAGATTAACTGAGCTAATGACAACACGTGGTAACCACAGTATTGAAATGAGGCTTTTGTGATCGTTGACGCCTTTGAACGAGTTTGGACAGAGAGCTGAAAGGCCGCAAAGGCTAAACGAAAATTGATCCCATGGATTAATACAAAGGGGCAAGTAAACATATTGTTGAGCTGCGGCAAAGAAGAAAGGTAGGAGATGATAAGTGAGATTAGGGGAAGAGCTACGTCTGGGGAGTGTTGAGCAACAGGTGCAGCTCACTGTCTGTGATGAGCAGGACACCGACTGTCTCTCACTGGACCGGAGATGTCTGTGGCACAGCTCTCAGGCGCGACCCTCGGGTCTAAAAGCCCAGGCGAGAGGGATCACAAATGGGGTGAAGGGCTACGGGGAGGTCGCTCAGTCCCGGTCCAAGCTGCTGATATTTTCATATCTAGAAAATACATTTCACCATCCTTAAAGTATTGATCATTCGCTGTGTTGTTATTTCATTTTGCCTATAGGAGCGTAACGTCACTTAAAGGACTGAAAACAGCTTGTGGAGACCCCTGCAGAAACAGCTGCTTGCCAGGAAGTGCAGAGATGGAAGAGCTTTTGCCATGGCAGGTACTGTATTAACTAACCCATTCATGTGACTGACTCCAAATCAGCCTTTAGTTCAACCATCAGATCCAAAGTGACTTGGCTGAGAGATGATATGTCTGAATTACTTTTCCTTCTGTCGTTTCCAAAATATAGCCATGAGTGAGACCTTGTCTTCTATATACTCTTTCATTTTGCCCATATCTCTAAATGAATCCCTTCTAAATTCAGATGCACTCACAATCAATAAATCGGTAAGTCTATCTATCTACTGCATTTTCTCCTTCTAAGTGTTTTGCATATTCATTAGCTCAAAGGTGCGAAATGGATGTTGGCTTTAATGAACCATCATAAAGAAAAATCTGAATTTTCTCTTTTAAATTCTTCTTGCTGCAGCAATGAGACGATTTACCTCCAGGATCATTGTAATAAACCTTTAATATAGTTTAAAATAACGAGATAAGTCTTCTGTAGAAAACCATTTGGAACGATCAGTTGTTATCAGTGAAAATGACACGTCTACACAATTCGTTTGTCTCAGAGTTCAGCCTGTGACATGTCACGGCTTCACTCTGTCCTGGTCTGAACAACTATCGTGTTTGTATGTCCCATTAATTTATTTCACGTCATAGATTCTTAAAAAGTACCATAAAGTGAAATCATCTCTATATTTACAGGTTGAATTTTTTTTTTTTTCCAAGTTCTCATAAAAATGTAACAAACACAACAAATCATGTGGAAACATTCATCCATACATTACAAGTCTCAAAAGCTGTCAAGCCAGTGTATTGAAACTGAATGAGAAGACTTAAAGTCAAGAGGGGAAAGTACTTTTCCATTTATCTTTAGATAGTTGCCATTTGTTAATCGTAAACATGGAGGAAACACCCTTTCTCAAAACAAGTCTTTTAGATAATGGAGGCCTCAGGTTTTAAATGGCACAAACTTTCCATGATTCAGTCATTGGTCAGCAAGCAAAGCTTTGTTTTTTGTTTTCTTTTATTCTTATCTACTATTTTCTGGATGTCCTTGTAAATTTATCTTAAGATGTAATCATGTAATATCTGCTCCTGAATTAATTAGGTATGAGTTTTGATTTGTTGTTACACCTCCTTGCCTTTCTTATGGTACATTTGTGTGGTGGTGGTGTTTTGCTATGAAAATTTTAACTTGGACAGGTTTTTCTAACTAATAGTGTACATACAACACTAACCAGGCGATTTATCAACAGCCTGCTTGTTTTCCATTTATTCATTTAACATTTTTGCAACTTGGTTCAAAAGCATAAATAACTCTTTTATCGTGAAAAAAATCAAAAATAAAAAGCCGATCTGTGTTGAGTCTAATGAAAGCTCAGCTGTTTACTTGGCTTCTCCGTCCTGTTCTTGACTCGTGGTTGGTTGAATTGTTTTAGGACCTCTTCCATCGGAGGGCAGACAAAATGGCATGGATGAAGTAGAGGAGAGTGGCCACGTAAGACATCACCTGAAAACACACACGGATGATGATCACCTCAAGACGCCATGAAACTGCAGGTATCAACAATATGGTTTAAGACGCTCTCTGATCCCATCACAACTTTCTAGAGCAGACATTTACATTCAGCACCACTTTCTACTACTTTATATTGTTACTCCAGCACATTATGGAGAGACTTACTTACTTAACTACATTTGTGTGATCACATGCAGAGCAACATTACAGTCCATAATAGGGGAGATACAGCCTTTAATACACATCAAGAAGCTGACATCTGTTGGAGGCAAATTAGGTTTACCTAATGTGACTGACATGTTGAGGACAGTCAGCACAAATCTGTACAAGGAGTAGTTTTACTAGTGATCATTTATTGCACTTTTCTAAAATATTCAATTATTACTGCAGTAAAATGCAGGACCTTTACTTGGAGTGAAGTATTTTCACACTGTGCCATTGATAGTTATTATGTGTTTTTATGAATCTGAATACTCTGATGTTCACTGTGACTTTAATGATGTCATACAGACATAGACTCTGATGCCATACTGTCCCTAGTGTAACTGCGTTGGTCAGTCTGTGTGTGTTTGATAATCATACCACTGCAGAAATATCCAGTCGATAGATTTTGAGAGCATCGCCAAAAATGATGGGGATGGCAGCAGCTTTCCCCTGTATGAGTGTGATGTACGCCAGAGCCACCGAGGCACTGAGGTAGAAAACCGCAGCCACAAAATGGTAACCCACATCCTGCAGAGAGAGAGATGGGAGGAGATAGAGTGAGGGGGGGGGGTGTCACAAGACACAGAAGAGGGGATGGGGAAAGTAAAAGACAGAGACAAGAAGAAAAGTTTAGTGAAGGAAACAGTTTTCCTGTCTGGCCTGGACAGAGTCCTTGACCTCAGTTGTATCAAACCAGATCTTATAACGCATCACCAATGTAGAAATAAAGAAAAGAAGGAAAATCATGTGGGATTTTGTCTAATTATTTAGTGCAAAGCTGGTGGGCGTGTCTAACCAACGAGGGCCAGATGCTGCTCTGATTGGCTCCGCAGAGGAAGATGAAGAACCAGAGCGTCGTCAGTACGAAGCAGAAGACGGACACGAACATCACCCAGCCCAGAGGGTTGTCGGGAACAACTCGAGTCGAGGCCACCAGGATCCACACCAAGCCTCCAAACACCTGTAGAGAGGTGGGTTTGAAAAATTGTTGTTGTTAGACAAGTATACAAATCACACCAGGTACCTGACCACCTGACTCATTAGTCAGTCAAAGTGTAAATCCCCGTTCACGTTTACAGCTTCCAACAGACACGTTCCTCTCAGACTAAATGTACACTGTTGAGCTTTTATGCGTCAACATAGACCGGTTTGGCCAGATGAAGCAAATTAAGAGCACAATACCGATATGATCTTTACCATTTGAACTGATGTGGCAAACCTGTCAGCAAAGTTTCTTATGCACACACCCAGCAGCAACGTGACTGTAAACGTGAACCCAGTGTTAAAATACTTCCTGCCTAAAAACCTCAGTTTTTTTGTTTTGTTTTGTTCTGTTTTTTTGCTGTATAACAACATCACCAGGCTCTTTAGCGTCACCACTGTGTTCACCTGTTAGTCACTAACAGTGAGAGTGAACCACAGCAGTAAAGTAACAGCTTATGAATCTAAATCTCGCTGTACAGCTTAGTAAAACGGAGAATCTGGTGATAAATATAATCCCTTAATGGTACAGATTTGATACATTCTTATTTCAACAATCCCACTGAGCTGAGGATTTAGTCTCTAGTATGAAAACTGGATGCTATACACCCCCCCACACACACACACATTGCGGCCACTGTAGTGTATTTCCACATCTCTCTCCTCCATTGGCAAACACTGTTCACTGATAAGACGGACTATTAAATAATACTACAAATGCTTTATTGTGTAACAGGACTTTCTCTCATTACGACGAGAGGCCCTTTCATTCACAGGAGGAAAATTACAAGTGCAAATAATGAAAAATAATTGCGGCTGCTTCAGGTTCAGGTTCCTCGTCTGTGCTGTTAGTAACGCCTCTGCTCTTCCTGTTACCACAAGTCAACATTTCTGCTGGGAAATAGGCCTATTGTGTCCTGGCTTTCACAGTGGAGTCGTTTAGGGATACACACATAGCCCCACCCCTCTCAGGTGCCTCAGTTCAACCAATCACTGTTAAGTCTACAAGTATCAGGTGTGCAGGAGAGCCGCTGGAGTAGAACACTAATAGGACTTCATGTGGAGGCAGAACAACTCCTGTTTATACTGAGAAATAAAACTCAGTGTTTTACTCTCCAGGTTAAAAAGTGCTGTTGTATTTTTCAATTTAAAACAAAAATCATACATAAAAGACTGCCTGGAAATTCAACTGCTCTCTAAAAACCTTGACATTATATTTAATGAAAGATTATTAGTTCCTACAAACAAATAAAACAACAGGTTTCTGTCTGCTGACAATCTTTGGAGCCGTTATGCTTTTCAAACATCAGCAGGCAAAACTCAGTCTGACCACATGTGAAGAACGTGCAACGCCCTGAAATTACAATACACATGCAGGAAGTTTGACGCTCAAATCACCTGTTGATCTAAAAGCTAAACATACGGTTTCCATGCACATTCATGTGTTTTATTTTTCCAGACTTCAGCCTTTAGAGACTTTAACGCCAGTCTAAAATGAATGTCTACAAATAACATGAAAAATAAAACGGTCACATTCTGCTTTTCCACAACTTTCTGATAAAAGTAAAAAGCAATCCTGCATTTGGCTGTGTATGTAAAAACATTTCACATCTAATTTTTCCAATATATAATAGTATCTTTCATAACCTAACAACACAAAGAAGTAACACCATTAATAGTGTTTGGACTGGGGAGGATATAGTGTGAACTCAGTAAGTAATAATTAATCATAAGTGTTTACCAAGATTTTGGCTCAGATGTTGTACTTGAGTCGTGGTTTCCCTTGTGGTTAGAGTTAAACAGAAACGTCTGCAGAATTAATTCAGGAACAGCGTGTCTTTTTTTAACTGGTGACATTCAGCATCGAAACTGTCTCCGCCTTTTGGTTTCCATTTTATGTAACAGCTTATTTCGATTATACAGTAGAAAGTTACACGAGTCAAACATCTGATTGTGATGAAAGCTGAAATATAGAGATGAAAACAACACAGACGTGAGCACACGTCAGTTGATTTCCGTGAGAACAAACAGACAAACATTACTTAGAGCTGTTATATGTTGTGGTAGGCTTCATCAGCAAATATTACATAAACCTTATCTGCACTACTCTCCATATCAGACCCACCTACCTGCATACCAGGACCAGGACCGGGACCTTATCTATTTACATCTCTCCCATGTTAAAGGGATTGACCTGGATCCTATTAAATTTACATAGGAAATCTACCTTTGAAGTCGGCACCTGCAAAAACTGAGAAAATTAATCTGACTGTCTGTAAACATCTCCTGCAGCTTTGGACAAGTACGTGTGTTTCTTCTGGTATTTGGAACTTATACATAGAGATCTGTAGGGTTTAACGCTGCTACGCTTTGAGTAGTCGCTTATTTTGACTCTTGGTTGCCATTGGAATCCATGGTAACCATTACTGATCCAAGCTGAGTACAGTCTCCATCCTTTGATGTCATCAAGCCGTGATCCTTTTATAGTCGACGGCTGGATTGTGAATCAGTGGAGCATGACCTGAGCTTATTTTTGTTCGACATTTTGTTTGTTTGACTTTGTGTCCAAGTCAAACAACGTCCTGTTAACAATATTAAGTCATTGTTTGAAGCCCACTTCATTTCATTCCTTTCATCCATTCATCAACCCAGCACACGTCAACTTTCACTGCTGCGTTTCTGAAGGACGCTTTGCATGACAAAAAGCGTTGAGTTCAGGTTCATGTCCTCTTGGTGGGTTTTCCTGCCTGAACTTACTTTCTTTGATCTTGCTGAATCGTTCAGTTCAGGAAAACGAAACTGAACAGTTGCCCAAAAAAAGCTGTCCAACCAGTTAGCCTACCTGTCCATGTTTATATATATAATGTTGTATTGGCTTGGATTCACAGCTCTGACCAGCACTGATTACCAGTAAATTTCCATACTTTCCATATTTCCATACCCATGATGGCCAGTGGCAAGACCCAAGGTGAGGTGACGGTTGGTTTAGATTTACACCTCCCTCTGCAACTAAAGCTGTTTTTCCACCTGAGTCACACAGATTTAATCTTCAAAGTTCCCTGTATAAAAACTGCAAACAGCCTCTAATTGTTTTTGAATGGTTCATTAAACAGCTGCTTTGTTTGACCCAGTGGAGATTCTACTTATAAATATACTATATATGTATCTGTGTGTGTATATATCTACATATCTATCTATAAAGACACAGAGAACTAATATTCAGTATATTTAAGGTATTTATGGGTATAATTTAAAATAAGATGCCTTGGCAGAGAGGACAAATTTGAAATCAGTTTAGGTTAAACGTTTGTTCGTGAAATTTTGCAGCTCCGCCTCTGACAGTGATTTTTTTTCCCCCGTTAAATGCTGTTTGTAAAGTGGGTTTAATTCAGCATCTTGCTGCTGTTGTTTATTTGTTTTTGGTGTTTCAGAAAAAAAGTGACAATTATGGAGCCATTGAGCTCCATTGAAAACTTTAACTTCGAGTGTCTCTCTTGATATTTTGGTTTTTGTCCCTAAACTCGACTGTTTTCGAGTTGCTATGGAAACACAATTTTTCACCCGGGAACATCTCGTCCTATGGAGACAGACTGTCAAAATATATGATGTGGTAAAAATTAAGTAGATGAAAAGCAGATATAAATAGTTTAAACTGGCAGGGCTTTAAACTCCTCATCAATCACTCTGATCGCTTTTATTAGACCAATCTTATCAACTCCTCCAGTGTTCACTCAACTGGTTAACTGGTCCCGCTCCCTCTGTACTAGCTCCACTGATCAAACGCTAGGCATTTTACCAAGACAAGACAGATTCTTATCTGAGCAGAGGCAGAAAGAGGACGGAGAAAACAAGGTTGTGAAATAACTGATTGCAGCGGAGGATGAGCCAGAAGGAAACGAATCAATTTAAGAAAAGGAACAATGAAGGAGGTGGTAATCTGTCGCTCACTCTCTTTCACTTGAGCAAAGTCAAGTGGACAGCAGGGAAAGAGAAGAAACAGGACCAAAAAAAAAACAAGAAAAAATCAAAATGACAATGAAAAAATGTGAAACTCACAAACTCAGGGATGAAGAACACGTCAGGAACGGTGGTGAAGATCCTGCTGCCTGTAGGCAGAGCATCACCGGAGGTGGAGGCCATAGTCCAAAACACTGTGTGTGTGTGTGATTTCACCGTGAATGACATGTGGGACCAGTTTCAATCTGCTTTTTAAAGGCTGTCTCCCTCCTCTCTCTCTCTCTCTCTCTCTCTTCCTCTTCCCGCACCTCCCTCCACTGTCTAAACACATCCATTCCTCTAGTTGAAACTACCTGTCTGACAGGTGCTTTTTGGGTTTGTTTTTCCACCAGGAAGATGTCTCTGTGTCTGTGTGCAGTTTTCCTTTGTGCCTGTGTGCCATCATTTGTTTATAGTATTTGTATGTATGTCTATGAATAGCACCAACACTGCTTACTGCTTACATGCACACAAAAAAGTGATTGTGAGGCAACTAAGTAAGTGTTCTCATTGGTTAACAAAGGAGCTGAGGGTGAACGTCATCCTCTGTAACCATGGTTAAGAAATAAACCTACTCAGTGGAAACTTTATATTATTTTAGTTTAAGCTCTGGATTTGTCATGTGGAGCATCATTGCATCATCACAAAAGGAAACAGTTTGTCTCATGTACAACAAGTCATCAATGAATCTACCTATATAGACTCATAGAACAAAATTATAACAGAACATATCAATGGTTTACCACTCTGTGCTATGGGCCATGACACTGGCATTTTTGAGTCTAGTTGCAGCAGTGTCTTCAGGGCAGAGTGTGGGGCAACAGTGAGTCGCTATTGCTAAGTGAGGAGACATGCTAACTCAAGTGTGAAAGAGATGAGAGTTAATGTTGGTGATTGTTGTAACCACTGTGGAAACAGCTCTGAAGGCATGAATTTTGAATTCACAACATTTCTTCTGGACTGGAAACTAAACAGCTGTTTATGCTAATGTTCATTATATATCAATATCTGTGGTGGCCCCCGAGAGCTCAATGCACTGCAACAGCATTAAAACACATGCAGAGACACGTGTGTGCAACAAATTCAGAAAAAAGGCGATCTCGGTTGGATAATACATGCACTGGAAACAAGTCACAACACCTGCTAATACACGACCACACTGCAAAAACTCATGTCACTTGCAAATGCTCAAATGGGCTGTAAAAACCCACAACACTGGAAAATACACAAACAAGTTGCAAAAACTCATAGCACATGCAAATGCACAAGCACACTTCAACCACAACTTAAGTTTTTGTGGGGTTGGGCTAAATGGAGGTCTGAGAGTTGTGCTTTTATAGGAACTCACTGACCTGCTTTCATGTTAAACTGGATTTCAAAGATAAAACTTAATGAGCGAAGGTAGTGTGAGAGAGAGAGACAGAGTGTGTTTGGTTTGTTAACACAATGCACACTTCACTGAACAAGAAGGGATGAGGACAGCAAGGGGTTGGGACAGGAAAAGACAAACATGAACACACAAGTAGATGAGGTGGTTTGGACTGAAATGAGAGAGCAAACAAAGCAAAGAAAGAAAGAGAGTTCAGGAGTGGCTGGGATCAGATATTTTATTCATCACACTGTAGCTTTCCACCCAAAGAGAATAAATGATTCAACCAGGAGACACCTCAGGGAGATACTGGTTGCACTGGTCCCACTGCTCTGGTGCACTACTCCTGTAAAACTTTTTATGGATTAAACGAAGGCGTGGGCTGATAATGTGAGCTTTAGGCAAGCTAGCAGTTTCACCTTGTTTAAAGTCATTGTGCTAAACGAAGTTAATTTTTCATCCATTATAGCAATATTATCAGCATCAAGTACGGATCAATCTGCTGTGAGTCACAGTGTGAGTTATGTGTGATCTGATTGGGTTTTTGTCTGACGTGTCGTCCAGTCCAGCTGACAAACACAGTGTGATCGTCTCCAGGCCAAAGGATTAATTCTAGGGACAATATACAAAACCTATTGTGTGGGACAACGCTCACTCTTTTCATCTCTGTCTCAGTTCAGTATCAGTCACTCGGCAGCGTTGTCACAAAATAAATATCATGCACGCTGCAATGTCAGTGTTGTGCATGAGTTGTGTTCATTGTTTTTGGTGGACAGTGAACTTAAAGCATCCATTTGAAGCTAATGAACGTGAGCATGAAAAGAGGTGGTAATGCACCAAACAGTTGTTTGCCAACCACCAAATAACAACAGAAGAAGAATTCTTCTTCTGTTGTGTTAACGATTAGACAAATTGCAGACATTTTTCTGGAGGTCAAGAGTCAAGAGACTCAAAGAGGCTCAAATTATGCACAATGTGCACGTGCATTTTGACCATGTTTCAGTTCACTACACTTCACAGCGCGCTGCATTTGATATTTCACAATAAGCCAAGGAGTGGCTTTTCTTGTAAAACATGCATTATGTTGGGATTCATGCTAATGATGGTCTTGGCCAAATGCCTGTGTGTGTCAAACAGTTTGATGACCACACCCCCAGTATAATCTGAGGGGCTTTTTGAATGTGCTCAGGTTTTAGATGAGGCCATGCCCACAAATAAACAATATATATCCATATATATATATTTCCCATACATATACATAAAGTAGCATTTGCAATGAACTAAACTATGTGACACATGTTTCTACTTCTAACCTGCCACTTACTGGGTTTTCAAATATATATATATATAAGAATATACAGTATGTCTCTTTATATTCATCTACTGACAAATTAACGGCATTAACATATACAGAACACTGTATTTTAAATGTTTGTATGTGTTAAATACCCTGAATATTCTTACCAACAATCAATTATGTCAAAAATCCAACCACAAAACATGTAACTGTTTATTTTATTTCACCTGACAACATGTCAAATTACCTTAGGCTGGTATAAACACCAGATCAACAGACAGTGAAACTGGGTAACTCTCACCAGGCAGCCGACAAGCTGCATTTGGCCAGTGTTGAGAGACACACCTTGGACCAGCTCCTTCCATTTGGATCTGGTTACAGGCCTACACACACACACACACACACACACACACACACACGAACATGTACGCACACACACACACACATATATATACACAAACACCTCCATGGGAACCCCTGCCAGCTCTGTCAAAAAACAACGGCTATTTGTCAGTATCAGGTGTAGTTACACAATGTAACACACACACTCACAAACCCTGATAAAGAATGCATTGTGTTTTGTCCCCTGTTTGACAAATCCCACAAGTATTTTTCATTCACAAAAAGATAAAGAAGAAATGAAATGTTTCAGGACATCTCTCCACCAAGATGAACTTCAACTCGAGGAACCAGATTGAAGCACGTTTGTCTTGTAGTGACTCTGTGCTTTGATGAATCTCTGTGAGCTCCAGGGGATCTGCTGAGGAGCTGACCCTAACCTTTGACCTCCTCAGAAGGATGACAAACACAAATGCCTTACAATCCATACAGAAATGTGACATGAATATCCTTATATCAAGAGTGATGTTGCCAAACATGCCACATATGTACATCCTCTAGTGTACAATATTTACCATGGGTATTTTATAATCCTACAGTATATGCACATTTACCCGTGTGCGTGTATGATTCATTTTTATATGGTATAAGCTGTTGCAACCACATATATTTTACCGAAGTATATTTTTGATTTTTAATTCCCATATGCAAAATTACCTTTAAACATGTACATCTTCAAGTTTATCTTAGGTTTCATATATATATTGTAAATGGTTTTGCTTTATGTGTTCATGTATAGAAATCCAATATGGACATATAATACACATATACATATAATCCATTTGCGTATGGGCAATATGCAATATTTATGTGTCGATATTGGACATTATTTAAAGACTTAACAGCAAGGGACATCACTGCTCTTCCTTGATATGAAGCTGTAGAAACAGACACAGGTTCAGGTTGGATGAATGTTTACTTATTCAAACAAGGAGAAAAAAACACACCTCCCCTGGATCATCTTTCCAGCTCAAACCAAGTTATACCCAGGAATCTCACATTTTCCTGCTCAACTGGTCTTGCTCTGCTCTTGGGCCTCCTCCTCCTCCTCTTACTCCTCTTACTCTTCCTCAGACACAATAGTTGTGCCGGGGCACAAAAAAAAGAAGTGGGTGAGAACGTCTTAGCGTTTCCAGGTGACAATAGCAGTCAGGTTTTCTGTCTGCGCTTGAGTTTCTTTGCACTACAGGCAAGAGTTGTCAGTATCCAGTGAAGCGCAGAGCGACTGCCTCAAAACAAACTCATGTATTGATAAAGTGTCTTTAAAATGAAGTAAAAATGAGTGAAATGAATGCCTGATCAATTTGTCACTCAACAACAAACCAATCACAGAACGGTGGGGGCGTGGCTCTGATAACTATTTGTTTTCAGTGCAAAATGCAGCCAATAAAACACTGAGTTGATTGAGTGATTTCATTAATTGGATCAATATATTATTGATATTCAATTATTTCTTAAGTAATTTAACAATTTAACGGCTCACCACTGAACACTGCTCTTTGGTTACCATGGGGACATCACCACGACAATAGTGCAGGAATGTGGCTACACAGGATATGCAATATTATTCGGCAGCAAACAGTGCACAAAAGAGAGGCTGTGTGTGTGCGCGCGCATGTGTGTGTGTATACTCACTCAGAAAGGTGGCTTGGGTTCTGGACCTGAATTGTGGAGGCACAGTACTCAGTTTAACAAGAGGCCATTTTAAAGTCAAAGGTTAAGTTGTTGGTGGCTTGTAACTGAGTGGATGATGTAGGACGAGTGCTCTTAGTGGGTCCACAGACGTTAGTTAAATGTTTACAGGTGTGCAACATTGTTCTGCCCTCTTAAAGGAACACTGACACTTTGGCAAATACATATAGGAGGCATCTTTGCAGTTCTATAATATATATATATATATATATATGTTTCTGAAAGTCTGAATTAAACGCAAGATTTATGGAGGATGATGTTACCTCAGTGCTTTTTAAATGATTTCGCTAATTGATTTAAAATTGGATGAATGTCACAACGTTTATCACATCTATAACAGTATTATTGCTCCTTTTATTTACCTGAATGATAAGTGTTACCTGAGATATGAAACCACAACTGATGGAGGTCTGTGCTCAGACTGATCCAACCTCTCACTGCTCCTGTTCTTTTATACTGGGCTATAAAAAGACAGCAGCAAACTAATTATTAACTGAGAGCACTGCTCTTATAGCCTGTAACTCTATACTACACACACACACACACACACACACACACACACACTAACTAACACACACGACTGATGTTGAACTAATGGGTGGAGATGAGTGGTGCTGCCAAATGACAGAGCTGAAGAAAACAACATGACACAAAAGAGTCAGTAATAAATCAGCATCTGGTTTTATTAGTTTATTATAAAATAGATCAATCTGACAGTTAATTACAGTATCAAAACACACTGATGATGCCAATATTGGTTCTGTTTTTATAAGTCCACTTTGGCTTCAGCACCAAGAGTCCATCCTCTTTTTATTCCTTTAACATGTGTTCAATTGAACAGGGGTGAAGTGAAATCAATGATTAAGGGATTTGTTCAACCTCTTTTTCAGAGTTTCACACTTATTCAAGGGATGAACAGACTCATTAGACATGATCAGTGTCTCATGTTATCATAACGTACACAAACATGTCTATGTATGTGCTGCAACGCATGTACAGCATGTGTAATCATTATGTAAGCATTTCTGTGTCATCAAGGTTGTTTACTCAGTGTGGTGATATTCTGTACTTTTACTTCTGTCAACGAATCCCATAAAAAAAAGCCAAAAACCAACAGTACAAGTTCTCTGATGTTTTTCCTCCCAGAAAACAAGATCTGAGAAGTCTTATTACATATTGAGTAATGTAGACAGCCACGTGAAAGACTAAGGCACTGTCTCCAGATTAAAGAACATTGTTTTATTCCTTAAGCATAATGGTCTGTTTGTTTGCTTATGTTGTTTTTTTTTTGCATTGTTAGAATAAATTATTCAGTAACTAGTAAGACTTCTGGGGTCTTGTTTTTTTTCATTCCTCCTTTGTAAATAATTTTTTAGGAACCAGTACAGACTATTCCTTCCTTCATTATGTTTACACTTTTTTAAAAATGCATTTGTGGCACATTTGGGGGTTTGTCCCTTCTGAATAGACAAAACCGAAGTTACAATTTACATATAAATTTAATCCACTCCAATCAAATCGTCACCGCGCTACATTAAGGAGATCAAAGGTCAACTCTGTGACATCAAAGGCAAGATGAGGGTGCATGGGGTCGACAAAGACCTCCGGACCTCCTGATTGGCCGGTGGTGTGCTGGGTGTGTTTGAGGGAGTCCAGAGTGGCGTAGATGACCCTGGCCCGCTGCTCCTCCAACAGAGGGTCAGCCCAGCGGTGACTGGGCAGCGAGGGCGAGTGGAGGAGGAAATAGATGGATGACATGTAGACTTGAACAAACTCCTGCTTCAGAAAGTTCAAGTCTTTCTGCAAACACACAAGGAGGATGAGATAATTTACTTACACAACTCATCAGCAGCTGGCAGTGACGACATACACTGGATACACACTTGGGTACAAACACACACACACAGACACACTTAAACTTCTTGGTGGAGAAAACTCAATACTCAAACTGACATCCCCCTCTACAGGTCTGTACTGGTATAACACATGCACAGACATAAAATCTCACCTTCTGTGCTCTGCTCATATTGGTCTCAGCATCCAGCCAGGCACCCTGAAGGAGAAAACATCTGATCATTTTAGTTGTAAAATTACTAAATGATGTTTTTTTTTTTTTTTTTTTTAAATTTAATCTCTGTGGTGTTCTCAAGATTTTCTTGTTTAATATATAAACTAAATGAGTCATCCTGCTTAAAAAAAGCAACTCATTTTTATTACTGAGGGTTTCAGGAGACTTTAATTAACTCATTTCGGTCTAAATGCTGCTCCAGAGGCTAGTCAAGGCAGAGAAATCCTGAATCATTCTAGGTATAAAAATTAAAAATCACATAAATGTAGCAATTAGTGCCTGTAATACATATATAGCAACAAACATATGGGACTATAATAATTTCTGCCATAACCCCGTTAGAAATGATGATGCCCTTTGTACTGACCCTGAGTGCATCCAGCAGGTCTGGTTGGTCCAACAGCACAGGGAAGGTAGAGAGTATAGGATTGCATATCAAATCTGCAACAGATGCAAATGGTATTCAAACGCTGTTTCTAAGCACAGGTAATATATAGTGTTTGGCTAAGAGGTATGAAGTCTGTGTGTGTGTGTGTGTGTGTGTGTGTGTGTGCGCGCGCTACCTGCATTCTGCATGGTCGGCCTGTCCATCAGTAGCGTGTCAGCTAGCAGCTGTCTGTGTAGAGCCAGCAGGTGGACACAGCTCAGACAGTGCAGCAGAGTGTCTGGCAGGAGACTGAAAGGGAAGAAACTCTTGTCACAAACACCCCTCTTGATTAGTTTATGATTATATACATAATACTTAATTATATAACATAATCCAGAGCAGGTGTTCAGGCTGTGTTGTTGTTGGTTTTTTTTATCACTGATCCTCCCACCTGAGCTGCGTTCTGGTTCGGCTGTTGGCTGATTTTAACTTGACGATCAATTTGGGCTGACGCCGGGCCTGGAGCATCTGCTGGAAAACACCAGCTTGAGCTGAGAAAGGGAGAAACAGAGAGGAGGTGCTGGTTTTGAAACTCACAACTCCAGTGTTTCTTGTTTTTTCCCACATTGTTTTTTTTAAAGTCAGTCCTCTCTCAGACATCTGTTCTGTGTCTTCTTACATCCTCTGGTGACTGAAGCCTCCACCGCTACGTCCTTCTCATAGGGGGTTCCACCGTTCACTGGCAGCTCATAGGTCCTACACACACGTTAGATTAGATGTTTAAGTACAGGATGTGCATTTAAACATAATTAATGACTGAATGTGAAATTAAAACTATAATGTGTGTGAGTGTGTGTGCACCTGTTGGGAAGTGGATTGCCAGCCTCATCAGTCAGTTTGAGGAAAGCCCACCCACAGCTCAGGTCTCCTCTCTCACCTGTCGACTACAACACACATGTAAACTAAAGATCAGACACAGATTCATGGTCTTTCATAACAAAAAGAAAAGACGTCAACAGTGGTTCACCTCTGTGTTTCTCTGTATTTTATTTATCACATCATGTGTATCTGCATGTGTGGGTTTATCCTTACATTCCTTATAAAGGTGACTCCCAGTTCAAAGAGGATACCGAGGTTAGGAGTTGTGGAGTTGCAGCGTAAGAAACAGTCTCCATCTAGGAGGCTGGGTAGGATACCTGCCATCTGCAGCAAACACACACAAATACACACACGTCTGAGTTTCAGTGGCAGACGTAGTTTGAGCAAAGTGTCATCACATCACCAGACAACTATGCTGTAAACCTACCCTAGGAGAGAAGCTCCAGGTCTTGGGGCTCCTGGTGTTGTAAGTTGCTCTCACTGTGTGGATATTACTCAACACCTGAAACATAGGGATTCATTTAGAAAAGAAGTGGGATAGAAAATGAATTAAAAGTAGATCATTCTTCCTAATAAAGAAATCAAGGTGATGAATTGCACACAATTCCACATTAACAGAGACATTTGTATCAAAATGGATTTACAGGCTAATTTTGACTATTAACTAATAAATTAACAGTTTTAATTTGTGTCCACTTGTACAGCTGCATTTACAACAGTGACAGGTGGGATACCTGAGTTCCATCAAAGGCACAGAGGCGGATGTGTCGGCTGAGGACCTGAACTCCAACCCCAGGAGTAGGAATCATCCTGCAGCTCCACAAAGTGAAACAAACACACACGTGGACCTGCCGAGCCCGAACCTACACGACGACAAGTTCAGAGACGGCATGTTCGTGACCGGATGATGAGAAACGGAGAGAAAATTGAAAGAAGGCGCGACCATCTCACCCTGCCAGTGTCAGGGTCCAGAAAGAGGTCTTTAAAGGAGAGCTGTGATTGGCTGAGCTCAGGCTGAATATGGTGACTTCCCCTGTACATCACACCTGGACAAAGAAACAAATCACACAGAAATATTTAAAGACTGGTCTTAAAATTTCACAGAAAACAATTCAGAGCGGAAATTAGTTAATTATTCAAGAAGCTGACTGACAGACAAGTGTGTGTTTGAGAGTGTATAATGACCTTCATCCACCAGCAGTTTCTTGAGAGTTGATGGTCTGAATCCTGAAGGTATAGCCCCCATGGCAGACAGCACATCTGTAGCATCAATCTGGTACAAACACACACAGTAACAACTATAAACATATTAAATACACAGTATTTGTAGTTGGGTAAATGAACAGTGGCATCAGTTCTCGTTGTTAAATGAAGTTTTACCTCAGTCAGTGCTTTTCTCACTGTGGACCAGTTGGAATTCAAAGCTCCACTGTCACAGAAAAAAGCACAGTCATAACATTACAATCACCACTTGTTTCAAGCAACTGATGCTTGGTTGTTGTTTGTCATCCACAGACACATCATTCATCTCAGACAAAGTGCTGTTGGGCCAACTGTTCTGAATCCTGATCCCAAAACATCTGAAGGCTAAATGTCATTAAAAGTTGAACCTCTGTTTGTCTCCATCTTTGGTCACTTCTTCACCATCTTGCTCTTCCTCCTCATCTGACTCCTCCTCATTTTCATCATCGTCGCCATCATCACCGTCATCATCTTCATCATCATCGTCATCATCATCATCATCTTCTTCATCATCAAGACGAGAGCCAATCTGAAAAATTGGTGTGTGTTTTTTTTACAGTAGCACACCACAGTTACTTAGATTGAAAATTGACAGTATAGGGAGGTTTATTGTCCTCATGTTCACAGTTATACGCTGTACAGAAGCCCTCGATACTTGTTTAGATGAACAGAATAAAAAGTTCATAGTATTTAACACTGTGTGGTGCAGACGTTTATCACTTTGTGTACCTTCAGGTAGTTTTTTGGTACCACTCCTCTGTTGCCTTTATTGTCCTGAGCCAGCCACCATCCGTCTGCTGTCTTCCTGATAATCCTCAGTACGTCCCCTTTCTTAAAAAAGTGGGTAAATTCAAAGTCATTTCACTTTAAGTTGGTCCATGCATTATCGTCAAAGAGACTTTTTAATTCTTTAAAAAAAGAAACATTTAGAGATCAAAGGAGATGAAACTCAATTCATGATAAGCAGGCATGAAAATTAAATCTGAGAACAAGTCTGTCTGTCTGTCTACAAAAGATAAAATACCTAGAAACTGTATATCACAACTTGTTGACATCTGTCTGTGCTTTATCTCAGTGTGTGAAACAGGAAGTACCTCACCTGAACAGGCAGATCTCCTTCCTGATCTCCTTTAAAATTGCAGAGGACTGTGTAGATACGAGGGTCAGACTGAGAGGGTGGTTTCACAGCTTGGTTCTCATCTTCATCCTCATCATCTTCATCGTCATTACTGTCTTCATCATCGTCCTCACTGTCTTCCTCTGAAACATCACTGTGGATCGAGGTAATGTTAAAAGATATTTTTAATTTAGGATGAAATGTCAAACTGTTTTTTTGTACAACCTCAAAAATGAGTTTCAAAGTTTCAAGTGTACTTATTGTTAAAATGTAAACTGTTGCTTTATTGTTATGGGTAACTTGAGAAAGTACAGCAGGAATATGACTCATAACTGGATAACTAAGAGGAACAGTATTGCCTGTATTTCATTGCATTGAGCTCTCAGGTCACTGACCCTGCACCAGTGCTTGGGCCTGGTGGTGAAAGCTCCAGAGAGAGCTTATTCAGACGCTCCGTGATGTCCTGCAGTCGTCTCTCCTCTTCCTCTTTCCTCTTATCATAGTTTCCAACAGGAGCCAGCTCGTCAGCCTAGAGGCAAATCATGATTTTTTTTTTGTATCAAGAACATACAATGATGTGATCAGTTTGTTCCAAGATGTCTCACAAATTCAAAAGAACAAATTACCCTGATGTCTACCCAAATACTTGTCTTAGATACTATACTCAGATTTGGGGCCATAACTAATGTCAGTTTTCAGGATATGAACAGTTGATTGTACTGTACTTTACTTGTATTTTTGGATCATCTAGGAGCTGAAATGAATAACTGCACATATTCACCTGTTACAAAGAACCTTATTAGATTTAACATTTGTGAGTCACTGGCAGTGTACAGCACTGACCTTTGTCAGTTTCTTCAGCGTCTTCTGTGTCTTCTCAGCCGACATCTGTAGGTCTTGACACCTGTTTGGAATTAGACAGATTTCAAATGACACTGCATCAGTTTCAGTGATAGTCTGGAGGAGGTTCCTGGTCTTAACTGGAGTTACAGTTTAGGAAGCGTTGCTGTGGCTCTGTCAACGCTGTTTACCTCCGAAGTGCCTCCTCAGCAGATCCATCCTGTTTCTGCACATCCTTCACCAGACTGTCAACCTGGGTTAAAAGAACCAATAAAAAAAAATATATATATTGAATACAGGATGGCCACAGGTCTTGCAGTCTTGTCTTTGCTTTGTCTGTGAGCAGCTTAAACAAAAATTGTGCGGAAAAATGAAGCTTGGCCAGTCTTCATTTAAAATCTGGCATTTTAATGTTTTCCTAGTTCGTGACTAAGCTCCTCATTTACCTGCTTATTGTCTACTTTACCTTGATGTGTCCTACAAACTTCGGCATTGATTTCAGCCACCAAAAGCATTTACTTTTAAAAATAAATCTAATTTCTTACATCGATTGCCCATTGAAATAAACGTACGGGTTGAGGAGGCTACAAGGTACAACTGTAAAGAACTGTTATGATTAAATTGGGCCAACACTGTCCTCCTCCAACGAAGCTGCTCCATCTCAAACTCCAGGATCGATCTATTTGATAAACGGAATATCATTGCCTGAAATAACCCTGCATCAACTTCTCTTGACATGCTAAAATCCAGTTCAACAATGTTGGGAGTTAAAGCATCATCGCGACAAAACGCACAAGCAGGCACCAGTCTGTAACACACCTGTTTTTTAATTTCGTCCACTTCTCTCTGGACAAGCTGCAAAGGTCCCTTTCTTTTTGGTGGCATTTATTTGTCGTTTTATGATTCATAATCTATGTGTTAGCGCGGTGTTAGCAGCTCCTTGCTAGCTAGCTGACGCTACACTTCCCCTGGTCGCTAGGCAACCGAGTTCTTCTTCAGTCTCGACTCTGGATATCGTCTGTATATACCTAGATCATGTATATCGTGAATGTATTACTTGTGAATATATTGTACAACAGGTATATAAATTGTTTTTATGTTTGATTTATTGCCCAATCGAATTGATTATACATGAAAAGAGAAACTATCTGATACGCCTCTCCCCCGCGATCAAGCTACCGCCATCTACTGGCTGGAGGACGCTGTTGGGGAAAAAAATCTCTGCTGAAGTTGCTTCTTTCATGTGGTTAATGAAATTGGTAACTATATACTGATGATTAATTGCAAGTAAGATTTTGTCATGCTACATATTAACAAAAGGCTGAACTTTATAGTCGGTTAGCCAGACCCTACTCTCCTGCTCACTGTTTATTGCAGCTCTGCAGCTCCAAATCTGTTCACCGCAGTCTTATCAGAGACAGGAGAGTGTCGTTGGTGTTGGGCAATATTATGTTGATTCAATTAAATGAGCAGAGCAGACACGTGTGTATGTGGAGTTGTGTAAGAAACCTCCTGATAACCTACAGAGGGCGTAGTATACATGTTGTGAAACATGCTGCCTTTATGTTCTCCTCGTTAGCTTTGAATGCTTAATATTAATGTTAAAAATTTGATCTCAAAACACATCTTGTTTCTACTCAATGTGATACGTTAAAAAACTTGGCTTTATTGCTTTGTTAAAGCCATTTTCCAGTCATGTATTTACTATCTTAACGATCAAAGTTTTCGAAACAACGACGTTTCTGATGGTACTTGAACGCAGCACACACAACCTTCCTCCATGCATGTCCACAGTTATGTCATTTACCTGTCATGGCTGCCCCCATCGCTCTCATCCAAGGCGCCAGCAGAGGACTGGGGCTTGAATTTTGCAAACATATCCTAAAAAATAAAACACCTGCTGCCGTTATAGCGACATGTCGAAACCCGGACGGTGCCGCTGAGCTGCGGGGCCTGGCCGGCCAACACCCGGGGAGGCTGACAGTCCTCAGGCTGGACGTGAACCAGGAGGAGGACATCAGAGGAGCTGCAGAGCGGGTTAAGGAGAGCTACGGTCGACTGGATTTGATTGTCAACTCCTCGGCAATGCTTCACCCATCTGGGAAGGGGGAGACCAGTCTGAGAGATGTCTCTGCTCAGGTAGCAAATAATATTTGGTTACAGAACAAGGGAAAGCCTACCGTTTCAAACTCCGATCACAAAATCTATCATTTGGGGCTATTGCGCCTTTAAATTATACTATGTGAGACACTATAATCTTGGACGCAAAGTTTAGGTTTACTGTTAAATCTAGTTTCAAAGTATTCAACCATATTTTTTAAAAGATCACATAAACATGTCATCTGTGTCCGAGGTCCAGGAGGTCCCTGTTACCTGGGAATGATCAGGAGACACCACTAAAGGCCCACCACTATCTTAACTGTTTGAATCATGGATTTGTACTGATTTATTGATTGATTTTCTCTGTTAGGGCATCATTTCTACTTTGACAACCAACACTGTGGGTCCACTGGTTATGGCAAAGTATTTTGCCCCTCTCCTTCAGAAGGGTGGAGGTACTTTTGGGCAACAGCCAGCAGAAAAGGCCAAGCAGCACAGTGGCATCATTGTCAACATCACTGCCAAAGTGGGATCCATTGGTGACAACGGTAGAAACACTGAATCCATTTCTATACATGAATGTACACTACACCACTGCTGTTACCTTGAGTCTAACTTCCTGCTTTCTCCACCTTCCTTTCTCAGGTCTTGGGGGTTGGTACAGCTACAGGATGTCTAAGGCAGCTCTCAACATGGCCACCAGAAATCTGTCTATAGAGCTGAGCCGTAGTCGACCCAAGGTAAGCTGGAGTGTTAACAACTGTGATTTTGCATTTTTTTAATTTCAATTACCATAAGCAAGACCAAGGTCAGCAGAGAACATAAGGGCATGGATGTGATAATGTGCTCAAACTGCAGGATCCCATAAAGACCTGGTCAACTTGATTTTTTCCAGGTGGTGTGTGTATCCTTACATCCAGGAACCGTAAACACAGACCTCTCCCGGCCTTATCACAGGAATGTGCCGAAAGACAAACTGTTCAGCACCGAACACTCTGTCAGCTGTTTGATGAGCATCATAGACGCGCTGAATATGGAAAAGACTGGCAAGGCGTACAGCTGGGACGGGACTGAGCTTCCTTGGTGAAAAAGGGGATTCATACACTTCTACTGTTGTACCAACTGTCTCAGCAACATCCAGACTGTGCAACAAGCCTTACATTGAAAAATCTACAGAACTGAATATCGTTCAGTAAAGGAGGTTCCTGATGCAGTCACAGTCAAACCAGTCAAAAACAAACCTCTCCCACTACCTCACAACCAGCCAAAGTGCTTTAATGAGGTGTGACTGATCTAATGTAGCATAACTGGGGCGTATGTTGGCAGCAGAAATATTATATAATAATAATAACACTAATCAAGAATCTTTTTTTTTTTTTTTTTTTTCAGTATCATATGGTTTGTGTGTAAGGAATCGTTTGACATTTTGTGAGATATGTTTATTTGCCTTCTATCCAAGAGTTTGATGATATACAGTACTTGTTCATTCAGCTAAAATGAACTAAAACAGGAGATTAACCCGCCATAAAGGTAGAAAGAAATCCTCTACCCCTTTAAGTGAGACATGTCAGAACAATTCCAGCTATTATTTGTTGTGTTTGATGCCTTATTGTTGAATAAAATAACTTTTTCTCATGACATTATTCCATGTGTCATAGTATCCAGGAGACAACAATGTGACGCCACTGATACAATCAAAACAATACCTTGAAATCAGGCTGAAAGCAGACTTGTAAAGGTAACAATAACTCATACAGAGAATATTTATCTTGTACATCACTGCTTTAGGAGCACGCCTGCTGCACAGCGCACCTGTGATAGTGTTTATGCAGGTCTTCTTTACAGAAGAAGTGGAGAGACGTGGGATGACTAATTGGCTGGGTAATGGCTGAGCTCAATCCTGTTAAGGGACTTACACATGGCAGCTATACACGACTGACCTGATTCTTAACAAATTGAGGTTACCAGGTTAATTTATTTATCCATAATTACATTCATCTAACAAAGACTTTGAATAACGTCTCCGCTGAGACTGACTTTTATTCCATTACAGAAACCAGCCGACATGAAAATGATCATTGAAAATTCTTTACATTTGCTTCATTTAGTCACACAGCACAACATGGTTAATTACCTTTTATCCAGGAGATGGCAGCCTTTTGACACGTAATTAATGTTCTTTACTTTTATTATCAAAATGATGGCATCTGTATTTCTAATGCTCTGTGATGGTTTTCATTACAATAAACCTCCAGTAACTGATTGTTTTCCATAATAATCCCTCAGTGGCTGAGATTACTGTTTGTATTACTCCACGTGTTCATGTTTTGTAGTGAGGGTCTTATATTATGGCACTTTTTTTTTCTTCTTTCTTTCTTTTTTTACATTTCATTGTACCACACATCTGTGGTTGAGGGAGACCTGTCAACGAGTATACAAATCAGATACAACGATTTACAATGCTTTCTTTAGCCTTGTTATCAGAGCCAAATGCTTAAAGAAACACGTGTGTAATTGGCTGTGCTATTGCATACAACAACAGGGTTACTACGGTTTGTTACCACGGCTGATCATATTGACTGGCAGCTTTGTGCGCACATCACGCGTGCAGAGAGGACTGCTGGGAATGGGGACGACAACGAACAGCGTCGCTTATAAATAAAGAGACCACAGCTGCACGGACTGGTACCGCATGTGTGTGTGTATATGTGTGTGTATGTGACGGACTTTGTTTAATATTTCCAGCCGCGGCCCCGTCACTGTGCACGAGACAAGTCCTCTCTTGCGTCTCATTGTGTCCTCGTGTTGAATTACGGTGTCATTTTACCGCAGAGGGGAGAGAAAACCGGTCGGAGGAGGTGAACGGGTTCGGGCCTCGGTTGGAGGAGGTGGGGTGACGTAGCAGTCCACACACACAAATACACACACATTGACACACACATCTACACACGCGCATACAAACACCGGCTGCTGCTGCGCCTGCCAGGATCTCAATGTAGGGAAATGACCGCGAGTGACCTCAAAGGAAACACTGTATTTTAGCGTCGCTCGCTTTTATATTTTAAAGCAAAGATGGATGTTGAATGTTAACTTGACGTTTTAACTGTGAAATCACGTTAAATCACGGGAACAAGCAACGTTAGCTGGTCGCTTCGGCTGTCTCTCGAGCTTGCAAAGCGGCTAACGTTAGCTAGCTAAGCTACGGCAGCCCGGTTTGTCATTGCTAACGGTCGGGCTCGTGCGATTTTTGTCTCCCGCAGATGCTAAGCTAAGCTAAGGCTAGGCTAGCCGCTGCCATGGATAAAGCGAAGTCGATGATGGACAAGAAGGGAGCGTCGGGACCCTTTCATGTCAACAACGGCCAGAGCCAGAGGGGCTTCCACGGCCACGTCGTTGTGGCCGCTAACGGCAGCTGCTGCAGCGGCAACGCGTTCGGTTCGAGCACCGGGGGACCGAACTGCAGCGGCACGTTTGAGAACATGCATCATCTGCACCGCGGCGACGATGCGGAATGCAATGGGTCCCCGGCCAAGAGGTGCAGGCTGCGGAGGAGGACGGAGTCGGTGCGACGGAACAGACCCCGTAAGTTGTGCTGTCATTGAATTGTGCACATGCTGTGACGTGGTGATGGATGTGGTGTGGTCTCTTGGTGTGACAGAGTGACTGTTACCCTCGACTGTGCAACACCTCGATCAGCCGGGGTTTGCACAACCACGCCGTGTTGCAATGCGAGCAGCCCGCTGACACCCAGCGTGCACTCCCCTCTCACTGCCTGTATAGCAACTGCTCTTATTGTTCGTGCTTTTTGGGTCACAGTCTTGTCTTTTCTTTATTATCAGATTAGATGTCATGAGTCTCCGGCCACTCGGTCCAATCTTGAAGTCAGCCGTCGTCAGGGAGACCCCCTTTTGTTTTTATGAACCCTCAGGTTGCATTTGGTGCGCGGTGATTGGCCGTCTCCCGGTGGTGAAAAAGCTCCTGATAAGTGGGCTTGGCTTGCCTTAGCCAACCAACACCCGCCTCTTGTCTTCAGAAGGCAGGGTGAATGGGTCGGCACCCCGCCCCCTTATTTACCGAGTGTTTCAGATGATGTGTGTAAAGATCATCCATGAAAAAACTTTTTAGCGCAGAATGTAGAGAAAGTGTCGTTTTCTCTGTTGTGTGAAGTGTGAGACTGACTGAAGCCAACTCATCTCTCCTCTGCCAGCCTCGTTTAATATACCTCTCTCAATAGCTTTTATTTTGTATGCACCTGTGAGCTGATATTCTGCCTCAACTATGAAGCTCATTAGTGAAAAGAAGCCTGGTAAGTCTCAGTTGGTTTATGTTTCATTGTGGTAAAACATTTAAATCTCTTCACTTGTTTTTTTTCTGCTATGAAAACAAGTCTCTTATTTTCCTGGATTCATTACCTTCACAGATTAATGTGTCAGTGACTGTTACACATAGTGTGCAAAGTGTGACAAACACAGAAGCCTGGACCTTCCCAGTATGTGCTGTTAAAAGCTATTGTTTTACAGACAGCTGATTGTGTTTCATAGCAGATAATTGCCACTATTTAGCCAAGATTGTTTTTCCCAGTCAAAGCCTCATGGTTTGTTGTGCCTGAGTTCAGTTGTCAAGGCAAAACTTGTCCTCTTGTTTGCAGATATAACAGCTGTAAGTGTATGAGCTTCATTCCTTTGTTAGCCCATCAGCATTCTTGATATCCAAATGTAATAGTGTTTAAGTGAAGGGTGGGGCATCAGTTTTGGCTTCTGCTTCTAGGCAACTATTCAAAACCATCACATTTTATTCAGAAACAAAACCTTTCTACTGTGTCATCATAGATGCTACGGGTGAAACATTATTGCTCTGATAAAGTTTTGGCATTTAGTGTCATGTCAGTTACTGATTATCACTTAGCAGAGTGATCAGAAGCACTTGGCTGATTCACAGTGCGGTGATTTATCACATTTATAAGGAGTCTTCCTCTTTAAGCCACATCCCATCTAATTTAACCGTTTGTTAACCTCCAGCTTTGGTCTGAGAGGTTATACCTTTGCAGGACCAAGTTGCTACAGCTTTCACTTACTCACACGTCGTAACAGGTTTTGGTTTTAGTTTTAAATTGAATGTCCAGCTATTTAGTTTTCTTTTCAATACTGAATGTGGTTTTGCATTTGCTGTTGCTCAGGCACCATTCAGGATCAGTTCTGTCCTTGAGTCTTCAGCAGGTTCATTCATAGAAATTTGCAGCTTGTTGTGTGTAATGCCACAACATTGAAATCTGCAGTGTGCATCCATCCAAGTGTGAAGTGAAGCATCAGCTGTCTCCTTTCACTGGAATATGAAACATGTTGTTACTGTTCAGATAAAACCAAAGCACCACGTGCCAGAAATGTTGACAAGTAATCAGGCTCTCCACCTCCGATGTACTGTCTGTGGTCCAGATTCTGTATCTGTCACTGAGATGAGATGTTTCATATGAAAGGTTAAACAAAACCAGTTATAAAACGGGGGGGGGGGGGGGGTCATAAAGAAACTCTACCATACACAAACTTGACATTCCTCTCATCTTGCATCATATGGCTGTGGGAATAGCAGTGTGATGTTGCAATGCACAGACTGACTGGAAGATAATGCATTTAATCATTTCTGTTGTTTCCTGTGATGCATAGTCAGAGAGAGAGAGAGAGAGACACTGGAGCCAGATGAAGTAATTAAAGGACATCTCATCAGTAAACTTTGAAATGTCCAGTCAGGGCTCCTACGCTTTATGGCTGAGTTATCCTTGGAAAGAGGCCAGTCGTCCCGATAAACCCGGATAACCCTCTAAGCTTTTCCTCACCGAGGGCCAACCATGGAATGTATTCCCCTCGGGGATGTGATTTTTCACTTTTGTCCTCAGACTTTTCTCTACTCGGGGATTGAGGTAGTTTTAGGATCGGGGTTACTTTTGGATAACGCTGCCAGCAGTTCCTCTTTGTTTACACCAGAGGCAACTTGGCAGCAATTTCACTGACTGTCTCTGGAGCAGAATTGCCCTTATTGTAACCAACAGGCTTATTCTCCAGCTCCATCACTTGTGTGACAGAGCTGAGGAAGTTTATCTTTATACTTCATGTCTTTTGATATTCGTGCACCGGATGTACTGTTAATTATCACTGTGTACTGTGTTACTTCTCTAACCCTTTGTATTTTACCTTAATTTGCCCGAAACTGCTTTGTGTACATTTGGCCTATGGGTGTGGTTGGTACCACACCAAAAAGGTGAGCTCAACATCCCAGTGCTGGGAAATCACTTTCTCTTACCTCTTACAGTCTTTGTACACTGTTGTGTTTACATGTCAGTGTAGACACGTGGCTTTAAGGGAGGTGTGTTGCACCATTACATCTGCTTATGTGGGGGTCATATTAAAATAAAAACAGGCAGCTCAGCAGTATTAGTAGGCTTTATTGTTATCACACAGAGTTGCAATTTGCACTACAGATGAACGCTGAAAGGTTTCATGTACATTATCAGCAGCGTTTCATTTACAAGGCCAACAGAGATTTTGCAGAAGCCTTTTTCCAGTCAGACGGAGACACAGCCTGTGATGTTTGGTCTCAGGTTTGGAGGAATTTTGAATTGAATATTTTCCTGACTTAATGTTTTGACTGAGTCACAGAGAAACTGGTATTTTGTCACAGATAACAGGGGGAGATGGTGTTGGAAGTCATGGAAAAAAAAAACAGATTTACTAGGAAACTCTATTGGGAGGAATTTCCTGCTGTTGAGACTAGGCTGTCCCCAGTTGGTATGGGGTGCAAGTGTCAGCACCTGGAAGATAAAACAGCCCAGTTTACACCATTAAGAATCACAGAAAACCCATCGATTGACTCCATCTTTAATTCAGAGCTATGGTCCAGCCAGCTGTCAGTTGGTTTGGGTGAACAATAACTGCCTGAGAGCGCGTTCATGTGTGTTAATATAGTAACACAATAACTACACAAGGATACCTTAAAAGGTGTGGGGTTTGTCAGTGTCAATGTTCCACCACTGTCCATTACACATTGATCATGTGCTAACAAGTTTCAGTGAGGCTGTAGGTGATTTGGGGAGGGGGTGGGGGCGGGGGGCTATAAGAGTTCATGCAAATCAAGATGATAGGAACTGTTCGCTCCGTGGCACACCCGGAAACTATCCGAAACACTTCATTGTCTCTGAAACTGCACAAACCAACCTGGTTAACACTTCTTAAAGAAGGATATGAGTCTCCTGTTGTTTTTACTCATTTGTTCTCTAATATGAAAATGTTATTCGTCAAAGCTCAGTGATCTGTAAGATAGGTTGAGGAATTAGTCAGTAAATTGATAGGTTGTCATTTCCTGGCAGCTGTATTGATATTCAGTAAATCAAACACAAATGCCAAAATAAATTATCTGGTTCCAGCTTCTCAAATGTGAAGAAGTGCTACTTTTTCCCTTGTTTTACATCACTACAAAACTGTCAGTCAGACAAAAAGGGAGAGGTACTTTTTGTAGACCGTAACACTTTATGGATGAATTACAGAAATAATTGGAGTAATTACTCTATAAAACGAAAAACAGCAGCAAGCACTCACAATAGGGACATGCAACAAGAAAATAATGAGTATTTTTGCTTGAAGAATCACTTAAATGTTAAGTAGAAATAGCAGAAGATTAATTTTAGACAATTAAGTCAATTGACTAATTGATTAATAGTTATCAGGTAGGAAGATGTTGCCGTACAAGCAGTAGAAATGCAGGTTGAGGTAGTTAAAGCACAGAGGACATAAATAGTGAAACAGCACTGAACCAGTGAAGAGACTAACAGGACAAACCCTCCTGGGTTGTTATGATTTGTGTCTGTAACGAGCGTATGTTATTGTATCTACTGAATACATGGCGTTCAGCTGCCTGCTGGTGTATCCTCTTCTTATCATACAACAGACTGTACAAGTGTTGTTCTTGTCCTGTGTTCTCTGCACAACACGCACGCACACGCACGCACACACACACACACACACACACACACACACACACACACATTCTCTCTCTCTCACTCACACTCACACCCACACACACACCCACACTCACACACACAAACAGCCTTCCTGAGAAACCTGAGATTAAAGGTTAAGCAATAGGAAATTTAATAGAAACTGTTTGTTGTTGCCGGTAATCCCTGAGGTCATGTTGGAAAGCTGAACATAGTCGCAGTGGAGGAAAAAAAAAAGAAACAAAGATGATTTATTTATTTATCTATTAGCCCCTCTCGATTTTCACACTTTCATACTGTACCTACCACATGGGCAAGGCACTGAGTGTGAGGCCAAAGACCTTTCACCTACATGGACGCAAATCACTCCCCTGCCCTGCTCTTTGTCACACTGACCTTTGACTGAGCACCGCATGCGTGTGTGTGATATATGTGCTTTTTAAATAGGCACTACGTATATAAGGGCACGTGTGAGGACTGTGGGACACGCACAGGAAATGAGGGCTTATGCATATATATATATATATATATATATATAAACGATATAAGACAACAAGAGCCACATATCTTTACCATCAGACTGACATGACATGTAATGACATGACTGAATATGCTGGTTAAGTGGGTGCTGCACCATTATCGATTTTTTTTTTTTTGTATTTGTGTGTGTGTGTGTGTGTGTGTGTGTGTGTGTGTGTGTGTGTGTAGATTTAGCCACAGGGCTTAAGTGTACGAATAAAAGACGTTGGCCTGACTTTCACTCAGTGCATCCATGTCTTGACATCACTGACAGCGCAGCAGTAATGGCTCCTCTGGCATAGTGTATTAATTTTGTTGTCAGTTGGTTGTTGTTTTTCCGCTGCTCAAGGGAATGATCATGGGAGAAAATCAGTCGATAAGTGTCAAGTAGACGAATGACAGAGCTGGTTAGTTAACTCTGTACATCCAGGACAGCTTAGATACTCAGGTTACAGAAAGAATAACAAAAATACAACATACTCCATTCAAAAGTGCTGGTTATTCCTCTTCACCTTAATTCTGTGCTTTGCTGAAAATCACATTGAACACAATGTTAAGGCTCCTCGACAAAATCGTAAGTTGCTTTGGATTGTCATAAAACATAGGGTTAAGTATTCAGATGAAGATGACAAGCAATTAGTTTGTGTTTTCCACAATCTTTGTTTGAAAAATGAGAAATGAAGAAATTAGGGTGTGAGATTTTATTTTAATCCTCTGCTTAATACTTGTTTTCCTTAGCACTGGCTGCTATGTGGTGTTTTGGTGACATATCGCATAAGTAAAATTTGAAGAATTCCCCACTATTACAACAACATCGAATTACAGGAAGAGAAACTGAAACATTTACTAACAAGTACATGCATAAAAGGTTCTGCACTAAGCACTAACATAAGACAGTCAACGTGATATCATGCTGATATCATGTCCTGTGCTGGTTGTGAAAGTGTTTTTGGCGGAGGCTGTGGAGGGAAATGTGATTGTCACCTGAGGCAGATGCTGTCATGTACCTTGGTTGGCCTCTTACACACTCCTGCTTTTGCTTCCACTTTATCAGAGAGGATCATTTCAAAGGCAGAGATGGCTTGAAGGCCGAAGCAGCTGACCTCAATAAGGATTTCTGTTGTGAGGAAACAAATGTTTTCCCCCGTGTACGTGCATAGTAATAAAAAAAATATAACAAGGAGAGAGAACAAGAACGATCATTATCTAGCTCCATGTGTATCCAGGAGCTGGTTTGAGTAATGGGACTTGGAGCAATGTTGTCACAAGTGGAAACATATAATGAGATTAGTTGAAATTGTGCACAGCATAAAAACACACCACAAATCTATTTTTAAAGTTCTGCCAGTAACAAAAAAGCCTAAGTTTTGACCTAATTCAAAAGCAAAAAATCTGAGCTAGATCTCCATCTATGTTTACAGACATCAGAGCAGGTCAGTAGGTGAAAGGTGACGATAGCAAAAAAAAAAACAAAAAAAAACAGTCAACCAAACAATAAAGGAGGTGATAGGTGACTCCTCAGTGGAAGTAACCAAACACCAGCCGCTGTAGTAGAGCAGCAGTGATGGTGGTGCTCGTGATGCTGGTGGTGGTGCCCACAGTCACACAGGTGGTTTCAGTTACAACTACTATAGGTTTCAGTAGTTTGAGTGGCCATGTGCACAAGAGTCACATGGCCACAATGTGTATTTCAATACAACAACAACAACACAACCACCCAGACACGAGCTTTTATCGGTGCTATATGTGAGTGTATTATAAAGCATTAGATTTAATGTGCTGTCAGGTGGTATGATGAAAAATGACACTGAAAATCTCCATCCTCCAGTAGTTCAGTAGACAAGAGCCTGTCACACTGATCCTAATCACCACAAACACTTTTATGACATACAATGTGATTCTCAAGATTGAGTCGAGAGGGGAAAAAAAACAACAAATTTTAATGTTGTTTCACTCAATTTGACGCATTAACCGTTGACTCTGCATGTGCTTTTCATTGCTAACATCATGAGAAGTTAACAAAAGGCATAAAATACATTTTTAGAGGTGGTTCACCCATGACCTTAAAATCCCAAGATCACATTTGGTGGCTGTAATCTGAAAGTGGACTTTGTCTTCGTAAGCCAGACAGAATCACTCTGTTCCCTTCAACAATCTGTTGTGAAAGAGTCACATCTCCTGATTGTCATGACCGGGCAGTGAGGAGGCACGGCGAGGGCCGCGATTGGTCAGAAAGTGGCCCGTCCTAGGCAGGCAGCTCTGGTATGCTGATAAATCCCAGAGGGTTTGACTAGAGTTTAACCAGTCAGGAAGAAACTGTCTGATCAGGAAACAATTAATACAAAGTTATTATCTTTTACTGAAAGATACTGATACAGATTATGAAAATAATAGTTGGATCTCCCGCTGACCTACATTTGCTCACAATTTCAATTGAAGTGTCTTATTTCCACATAATTAAAACATCTCCCAGTCGTCTGAGAGACAAACAGTTGAGAATCCCCGACTGCTTTGTCTGTAATTTCTACAGACAAATGTAAAAAGTTAATTAGCAGAAGAAAGGAAATGTCATCATGCTCTGATGTATCAACTAAATACTCATCATCACAATCATTATCAGAATGACTTGATTTTTTAATCATCCCATAATAAAAGAAGCACTTGATGGTTTTTTTTTAAATGAATCATTTTTATGAATGATTTACCCCCATATGAGCAGTTTGTTCCTGCCCGATTAAGTCTGGTTGTTTGTGAAGCACCATGGTTTTGCTGAGTGGGCTGAGACGACATCATCACGCACCACGTATCTGCATTCAACACATTCTTTAGTCGAACGCTGCTGCTCTCCACAACCATCTCTCACAGTGACCACATGTCTGTTGTCTTAAACAGTCGCACAGGATTTTTATTGTTCTGAACTGTGGACACGTTCACGTTGTGACGATGAACCCTCCTCTGTCAAGTGTCTTGTGAAACAAGTGTAAAACATGAATGTTTAAAAGACTAACAGATGCTGGGAGGGACTTGACCTGCAGTAACCTCAGCGTCTCAGGTGAGGAGCACACTGTCCTCATTCCTCAAATGTTTACCTTTCTGAGATCCCAGCCAGGACTTTGTTGCACTGGTAACGCAAAGAGACAAGGATCAATGCAGACGGCTGCTGAATTTAGCCACAAAGAAAATGTTTTATTTTCGTAGTACGTTTTTGCTGCATGTTCTGTTGTTTTCTCTTTCAGGGCTGCAACTCAAAGTTGTTTTCAGTGTTTCATTAATCTGCAGATTATTTTTCCTCAACTAAGCAAAAACATCAGAAAACTGAAAAAATCTTGATTACTCAGAGCAGCTCTACAGTGTCTTTTGACCTTTAAACCATTTTGGAAATGAGTGCTCCTACTTTGACTCACTTCTCTCTGAGATGTGTGGAGTGTGTTTTCATGCGTTTTGTGTTTAAGGCAAACAAAATTACATTTCATCAGACAAAACCATGTCAAACCATGGTTCCTGTTGGCATCTTAAAATGCCTTCATTCATTCACTTTTTCCTATCTATCCTGCAGTTATTTTATCAATTGGGCTGCAACTAATCATTATTTTCCTGCCGGCTGAATCTGCTGATTATATTCTTGGTTAAAAAACCAAAGACAAGCAGCAGATTGTCACAGTCAAAGAGCAGGAACGAGTGAAGTGCTGTTATTTTTGCCTGAAAAATGAATGAAACTATTATTAACATAGTTTCAAAGTGCTAATCAGTTGATCAGCTAATTGTTTCAGGTGTAATTATCATGCACATAAAGCCTGCTGAACTGAACGGATGAACGAAGAAAGGCTGACGAGCCTGTAAGTTAAATATAGCGGTTGCTTTGTGGTGCATTCAAAACATCTTGCAGCGTCAGTCGTCTTCCATCCACTGCCAGTAAATCTCACACGGATTGGATTAAATTGATCGAGAGACAAGAAGAAAGGAAAAGGTGGAGAGGGAGGAGCGGGAGAGAGGGGGAGTGGGAGAAAAATGACGGGAATGGGAAAAGAAACTAGGAAATTGAAGGAGCCAGAAATGAGGATAAGTGGTGAAAAGAGGAGGGGAACCAGAAAGGAGAAAGAGAGAGAGAGAGGGAGGGAGAGAAAGAGAAAGGGATGATGTGTATGAACAGGATGGAGGCTGAGAGATGGAGACGACAAGCAAAGTGAAAGAGAAAATAGGAGACTGGAGAGTGCAAGAGAGAGAGAAGAGATGATGGAGAGGGAGGGGGGTCTGTTTCCATGGCAACTGTGGCTCTTGTTGAGCTGTGATGGTGTTTTTTCTTTTTTTTTTTTCCAAACCTCTTGTGCTGGAAGATTTTTTTTTTTTTTTTTTTTTTTTTTGTGCTGAACTCAATGTTCTCTCACACTAACTATCCAGACCTGACTCTCCTCCCCTCTGCAGCCTTAAGGCTGCTTCCAACCAGCACAGAAACAATAATCAATCAGTCAGTCAATAGAAAATGAATGTGCAGCTATTTTGGTAATCAATTAACCATTTGTTGCAATATGTCAATCAAACCAGTTGCCTCCAGTCTAATCAGTGCATTAACTGAAAATAAGATGATTATAGTTATTTGCCAAAGCAGATTTGATCTGCGTGTGTCGGCCGATTTATTCACATGAACTTTAGTTTCACAGCCTTAAATATGAATATGATGTAACGTTTGTATTTGGCTCTGTCTGCTCTTCCTCCTCTTCCTCCTCCTCAGCCTTTCCGTGGTTTGGTATGGACATTGGTGGCACCTTGGTGAAACTGGTGTACTTTGAGCCAGTCGACATAACCGCAGAGGAAGAACAAGAGGAAGTGGAAAACCTCAAGTCCATCCGTCGCTACCTCACCTCAAACGTGGCCTATGGTATGTCTACCTGTGCACACACACAAACATACACACAGCTGCTTATTCGAAACAGATCATTCACTATGTGTGATGGATTTAACCACAGCTTTTCCTAAACCAAACCATCCCTTCCTTTCTGCCTCCCTCAGGTAAAACAGGCGTCCGTGACGTCCACCTGGAGCTGAGGAACCTGACCATGTGCGGCAGGACAGGAAACCTGCACTTCATCCGCTTCCCAACGCAGGCCATGCCCCGTTTTATCCAGATGGGACGGGACAAGAACTTCTCCAGTCTGCACACAACACTCTGCGCCACCGGAGGGGGAGCGTACAAGTTCGAGAATGACTTCCGAAAGGTGAGTTTGTGGCCCAAGAAAATATCTAATTAGAGTCGATCTGAACGCTTGACAGTTGCAGTTGCTCAAATACGAGAATTAAACAGTTGCTCACGCAAAACGTTTGATTAAGTCACCTCAAGTTTGTGAAAACAGATGTTTTCCTTTGAGACAATAAAGAAATGATTCATTGAGAATGGAAGTAATTATAAGATTGTAATCAGGTGATTGATTTGGCAGTTGATCATGGTTTTCCACATGTTTCTGCCTTTGACGTCAACTTCGTCAAGGCCCGTTTACCTGAGGTCATTTACCCCCTGTTAGTGGAGCAGGGTCAGTGGACTTGTCTGACCCTTGCGGCCTAAACTGATAAACTGAACCTTACCAGATTGTTTACATTCATCATTCATCATTTTAGCTTCATAAATGAATTTATAATTATTATTATTTTAAACACGTCAGTATTGTAACACTCCTCCATTTGTGCTGCAGATGGCTGACCTGGAGCTGCTGAAGCTGGACGAGCTGGACTGCCTGATCCGAGGCCTGCTGTTCGTCGACAGGGTGGGCTTCAACGGACACCCGGAGTGCTACTACTTCCAGAACCCGTCAGACACCCAGAGCTGCGTGAAGAAACCCTGCACCCTGGACAACCCCTTCCCCATGCTGCTGGTCAACATCGGCTCCGGGGTCTCCATACTGGCTGTGTACTCAGAGAACAACTACAAGCGGGTCACTGGGACGAGGTGAGGCTGGATCAATAGATTTGTGGTGTATTGCACTAAATTTGAAAGGTGAATTTGACTAATGTTAGTGTGAGCACTTAAGAGAACAGTATCTGTGCTTCTATACTATTTACTCTGGATTAAATCATATTGATGTGTGATTTCCAGGTCAACTCAATATCTTTCATTTCTTACTTGAAGTGTCTCTCCCTCTCTTAAAGTGCATTATCTAAATCTAGATTTGTTTTCAGAGTGGGGCTGGAATAAAATGAAATGTGTTTTCTCCACATTAAGTGAAGGCTCATTCATCTTAAGCCTCTCCAATATGTGGTTTTGGTCATCATCATTTAAGGTGGCAGTTGAATTACTGAGAATAAATGCAAGTAAAGAGCAGTGTGTGTGATGGATGGAAGCAGCTTCCTCACAGACATACTCTGCAGAGTGTTTTAGACTGCACCCAAGTGAGGAGAAACTCAGAAACAACAGAAAGATTAGTTCACTAAAGTCCACATGAAGCCCCAATTCAATGGGTTTTGATCTTAACATTGTTGTGCAGGAGTGAATATGTGCTAAAGGTGAAGGTTGGAGGCTTTTTATAGCTCTGCAGGTTAAGACAGAACCAGTTGTTTGCATTCCAGTCCTCCTTTATCTGTTGTCACCTCATGTACCTTGGTACTTACATAACAGTAGAATCAGCTTGATTAGATAATGAGGGCTTAAACCTCTGGTAATTAAAAGAAAGTCCCAACCAGATCTGAAGATCAGTATCAGCCTCCTGTTATCTGTTGCCATGCTGTGTGTGTGTGTGTAGAGATGTTCCTCCTGTTGTGAAAAGATTTTCTAAAATGACCTGGACAAAATGATTGATGAGGACGTGATAAATAACTGGACTGATATTTCAGGCAGACTGTTATCAGTCATTTGGCCGATTGAATGATAAGCACTCGTTCTGCTGTTTGGGATCATATGGACAAGAGGAGACAAGTAGAGAGCTGCTTGAGGAGATGAAGAAGAAAAGATTTTCCTGAACTTCCTGTTCCTGTGATATATTACCAAGTAGTTAAACACAGCTTTCCTGGACATTGATCCTGGCATTGAGTTCAAACAGTGGAAAAAACTTCCCTTCAAGTTGAAGACACAGCAGTATCCGCTCAAACCATATGCATATGCAGCTTTCTCAGTCAGAAATGAGGCTTTCAAAGACAAGAACACCATCGACACCATGAGACACGGTGGAGGCTCAGTTTGTTTGTTATGGGGCTGCTCGGCTGTGTCTGGCACAGAGCGAGTCTTTGCAGTGAAATCAGAAGATCAGCAAAGTGTCAGGGAGCGAAACACATTGCCCAGTGTCAGAGGGCTCTGACTCCTCCAACAACAAAATGACCCCGAAACATGTAAAAACAGCCAAGAATAGATTAGACAAACCACATGTGTTTGTTCTGAAGTGACCTGCTGGGATGATATGAGCTCAGTCCAACTAAACATCTGAACTCTTACTTGTCAGTATGAGCTGCTGGGAGCACTTGATTACAGAGGAAGACAAAAGCTCCGTGTCAGTATTATTAGATGTGGAATAGAAAAATGTGGATGTCAGTGACTGATGTCATTCTCAACTGAAAGTGTTGCACAGACAATTGTTTTTTTTTTTTTGCCAGTAACACACCTGTCATACTACTGTTACTTCCTCGTTCTTTGAATGACAAGTGTGGCCTCTCACCATGACCCAGTGTGTGTGTGTGTGTGTCTAATGCTTTCATTTAAATCAGTGACACACTGCTTCAGGACAAGATAAACAACAAACTTCCAGGTTATGAGTATGGGTAGTGAGGTCAAGTCTGGGTCGTGGGTGTGGCTGTATGCCTTGGTGTGGTCTTCTTTCTTAAGATTCATTTTCTTGTGAATTCTTATACTTCACAGTTTCTCGGATTACCTTATGTTGTGTCTCTCCTTTCTTTTATTTTTACATAATACATCATTATTTGGCTCCAACCTCTGTGACATTTCGTTCCCTCCCCTGAAGCACATTGTAAAAACACGTTGGCAACGTTTCCTGGAGATCTCATTAATCCAAGGACAAAGAGACTCAGAATCGACGCCTTTTCTCTCTCTTACAAGTGAAACATGAAACGTGTCATTGCGATAACAATCGCATCCTCAGCTTGTTTTATATTCTCCTCTTTGTTATCGTTTCTTTCTCTTACCATTTATTCCTTCATCTCCTCACTCTCTTGCCAGTTTTCTAAATTTAACTCCCAAAAACTTATTCACAGTCTCCAATCTCCAACCTCACGTTCCCTTTTATCTTCTAATCTGACTTAATCCTTGTTCTCTCTTTCTTCCAGTCTGGGAGGTGGTACGTTTCTGGGCCTTTGCTGTCTGCTGACGGGCTGCGAGACGTTCGAGGAGGCGCTGGAAATGGCCAGCAAAGGGGACTCGACCAACGTGGACAAACTGGTGAAGGACATCTACGGAGGAGACTACGAGCGCTTCGGCCTGCAGGGCTCTGCTGTGGCATCCAGGTGAGAGCGGCGAGGAGAAGATTCATATGTCTGCGATAATCTGATGTTTTCATGTGACAGATGATCAAAACTTGCATCTTGTAATTCATTAGTTGTAGAAAATCCCAAACATATCTATTGTGGTCATTATAATTATTCAGTATAATTTGGCTAATTTCCTGCAGGTTATTAAATTAATGATTTGCAGTGGATGAAATCAGATTGGAGTTTGTTGAATCAGCATTAAATGTCTTATTTCTTCATGTCAGTTGCTCACGTGGCGTAATGGCAACACAATGTGACTTCAGCAGGCATCAATTTGTGTGCACATGCTCTGCAGGAATGTGTTCCTGCACAAACACACACAGTCATAATAGAAACATGACAGACACATACCAGCACATGGTGTCTGAAGGAATAGCTGGAGTGGTAATACAATAGCATGCGTAAGGTACACACACATGCAAATTCACTCAGACCTTTAGTGGCTAATCTGGGTTTAGTTTGTACTGTATACAGTGAACCTGCAGCTCTGCTCTGTGTCCAAAGGTTGATCCATAAAGTAAAGAGAAAAACAGATTTTATCGCAGTCATCAGATTATAATCACTGTTCCTGTTGCTGTGTTCCCTTCTTTCATCTATTGAGACCAACAACACACACACACATGTGTTTTCTGTTGTTCTGAAGGTTACTATGACTTTTTGAAATTGTAAAGAGTTCATCAAACTGAAATAGTACACAGGGGGAAGGCTTGTCTGTGCATGTGTGTGTATTTGTGTTTGTATGTTCATGTGCAGAATGACTGTCTGTCTTGTTTTTTTCAGTTTTGGTCACATGATGAGCAAAGAGAAGCGAGACAGCATCAGTAAGGAGGACCTGGCCAGGGCCACGCTCGTCACCATCACTAACAATATAGGATCCATAGCACGGATGTGTGCTGTCAACGAGGTACACACACACACACACACACACACACACACACACGGGGTCATTCATAACACACAATCCTTACAAAGCATATATAGTTTATATTGTAATTACACACAAACAAATGAACAGTTTTTGAGACGCACACACACAACAGAGATTAGCTTGTCAGTATGACTAATAATATAGACACGCCCTCCGTAAGTAACATGCACATACTGAATTTACAGCTATTCGAGCCACTCAGCATGACTTACATCCTAAAGAAAATGACACACACACTTTGTCGTCAATCTGGCAAAACACCCACATTTCTTCCGAGCACTTGTCTGATGTCTTAATGAGTTTTCACATAATCAGTAGTGAGCTGGAAGGCAACTTTGGGGGATTGTGGGTACTAATTGGCGCCACAGTGAAATCAGCGAGTGGATCATAAATAACAAAATAAACAACCAGGCGCTGTTTTAATGAAATTATTGAATGGTTTCTTATAGTTAAGTGACTGAAATGAATGAGCGCACAGAGAAATGAGAAGCTGCTGAAGCAGGACAGACAAGGCAACAGTCACACTCTGACTTGTTTTTTGTGGAGCGAGGGATGAGCTCAGAGTCGTTCTGTGTGCTGTGAGCTTCTTTACAGTGTTGCCTTGTGGCATGGCGATCAAGCAGCATTGTACAGGGCTATCACTGCACACAGAGGTGCAGCAAGGGCACACACTCACGTCCACAAACCACTGGATTTCTTCTGTATGGAAACAATAAATCAATATGTCCAGTTTTGATTTTGTTTTTCATAAATAAATATTGATTATAAGAAGTTGTCTCTGTTTAATAGCTTTTTCCTAGTGTTTTCCTCCAGCTGTCGGCAGGAAGCTTCTAACACTATTTTTATTTTATTTATTTAGTTTGTTTTAAACAATTTCATAAAACCAACGACAGAGGTTTATGGAAAAATTTCACGCCACTTTTGCCAGATATTAGAGTAACATAATCTGCTGTCAAACATGCAGAGATTATTATTTTAATATGATTATTTTTTTCACACAGTTAATGTCAAACTGGAGGTGAAAGTATTAAGTACTTATGTGATTATAAAGCTCTCACTGTCAGGCTGTTTCCCTCAAATATATTGAAGCCAGTTATATATTTGATGTGACACAGAAGATGAAATTAACACATTTAAGAACACATTATTTCCTTAAGTGTTGGTTTAAAAGCTTTTCAGTTTTTGTGACGATGATGGTGTTCCCAGACCAACATGAGTAGAGTCACTGGTTGCCAGTTTATCAGCTCTCTGGCGCCACTGTGTGGTGGTAAACAGGAGTTGCATTCTGCCCACAGATCCTCATGCGTTGTTTTTTTTGTTTGTTTTTTTTTTTTACCTCGGTATTAGTTTTATTTTTTATCTTCTCAGGTACAGTTTATAAGGTTAATTTTATTGGATTTTGTTTCTCTAAATTTTTTTGTTTTTCTTTTTTTCCCTTCTCATTAGAAAATTGAACGTGTGGTGTTTGTGGGAAACTTCCTGCGAATCAATACGGTGTCCACAAAGCTGCTGGCCTATGCCATGGACTTCTGGTCTAAAGGACAACTAAGAGCTCTCTTCCTGGAGCATGAGGTGAGCACCTGAGAAATACACAGACAAATATGATCCCAGGTTGTAAAATTAAAAAATGTCATATTTTCCTTCAGTGACGACCAGTACAGATTGGTGTTGTGAACATATCCCACTTCAGTTAAATGCCACAATACGTGCGTGTGTAAAATGTGTGTTGTTGTGTGTCTCTGCCCCAGGGTTATTTGGGGCTGTGGGTGCACTGATGGAGCTTCTCAAGACAACAGAGGACCCGTGACGGAAACTACGTGACATCATCAACCCACGACAAGTCGATGTCATCTCTTCCTGGACGCCGTGATGTCATCAACTCTTGATGCTGTGACGTCATCCACTTTTGATGCTGCTGAAAGGTCCCGTTCACAGAGGCCACGAAAGCAACACTAAGAAAGAGAGAGACACAGAAACTGAGAAAAGCCATTTTAATAATTTAACACTTGTAAATAATGATAACCTCTAATATCTTTCTCCTAAATCCCCCAAACAGAGCCCCCCCTATCATAGAGGTTTTAATATTGTAATCTTTAATTTATGGTTTCCTGTAATCAGCTCTGTTGGTTCCTGCCATCGGTCTGGTGACAGGAAGCACAGAGTATTTTAGTGTTTTTTTGTTACTGTGTGTATGTGTTTGTGCGAATAGCTACTGTAGCATTACATCCTGTAGGCTGTGGTGCCCCGGGCGACTTTTTGTGCAACACTTCTTTGAGATACGACATCTACACAGAGATGAAGTTACTCTTGAATGAGCAATTGGGTCTTTTTTTTTTTTAGAGAGAGATTGGCAGAAATTCATTTCCCACCATCACAGAAACATCGTTGAACCCCCAATGCCTCCTGTCTCCTCTGGTCAGAGCGCAGATGGACAGCTGCAGTCGAACGCTTCAGTAACGTCAACCTCTGGTCGTTACTGTAAAAACACACAGACTGCAGCTGGAGCAGTAGCAAAGAGGCTGGGAGGTGTTTTGTTGTTTCCTGTCTTTGCACAAAAAGTCGCTCACTGCGCTACAGTCTTCAGAGGAGTGCACTGAAGCCAAATCCTGTTGAGATTCGTACAACTCCTGCCTCTTCCTCCTCCACCTTGGACAGGAAGCAGAAAAAACGGTCTTTAATTCGTTCTGTCGCTCCACTGCACATGGCCTTTGCTTGTTGTTCGTCTCTCCTCCATCTACCTACATGCAAACAGCATTAACAGCACCGTGTTGCCACGCATACATACTGCTCCTTGCCTGCTGAGTTTAGTGTTAGACAACGGGACCAAGACATCGTCTTCCAATCAATAGCGCTGCTGCGTCTGCGATGTTCATTTCTGTTGAGGGGCATCAACCACAACTACAGGTCAGGGCCCGGTCCAGCTCAGCAACTTGTGTTTCTGATTCTTGCTTTGTTCTTGCTTTTGTTCTGTTTGTGTTTTGCGAGTCATCTTTTATTTTTCTCTTTCCTCCCCCGGCCCATCAGTGTCTAGATCAAGGACACTTAGGCTGGGTGGGAGGATGATTCCTCACCCTCTACCTGCTCTGCCACCCTGCTGCCTTGTTTGGGTTTTGCATTGTGATGTATTGAGGCTTTCGGGCTGGCTTAATGCAATGCTAATGCTCCATGTAAAACTTGGCATAAGAAAGCCTCAGCACCCCAGGCTCCTAATGCAAATAGTGGGGACCAAGACGTTTTTAGCCCAGAGTTGCCCCTCCTGTAAAACACACTGATCAAATTAATTAGCTAACAGCAGAAACAGTCCAACCACTGCATATTATTAGCCTGTTGGTGAAGTTCTGCCTGCTTATTATGTTTAATCTCAGTGACTGAAACCTGAGGTACGACACATGTTCAAAGTCCAGATTGCTCGAATTTCAAGGGCAATTTGCAGAACTGCTCAGACCTAAACCACATCAATACCAAACAAGTTGTGGCGCAAACAAGACGTAATGATAGCACTTGGCCTCGTGTGTGTGTTCCAGATGCTGAGTTTGCATGCCTCTGCTTAAAAACAAGTCAGGGCAGCCTTGTGTGTGTGTGTGTGGGGGACCTGCCTGTTTGTCCACATCCACACTTGCACCTGCACCTTAGTAGAGACTTAAGTGTTTAAACTGTGTATTTACTGAATACTTGAAAATGCTAGTGTGCATCTGCCAGTGTGGAGCTTTCAGACTTTTAGTGAAGCCATGACCTGAGACGCCAGGATGGAGGATAGCCTCTTACTTGTTTACTTGAGATCCCTGTAACGATAGTTTGAGGAATAATGTCAATTACACACACACACCTTATACTGTAGGCAGGTTTTGCTGTATGCATGAGAATGACAGAGGCTTCATCATCAGTGAGCTTCAAGTCACCAACTGTGACTTATCATAGGGGAATTACTAGATTATAGCTGAAACATGGACCATAAGTGTATAGTCTCCTGTTATATGATAATAATGCCCGCCTCCCAACCCTGAATATCCTGGACCTTTACAGCCTTTCATATCTGTGTAATGTCAAAGCAGCTCCACTGTTTAACGCAGGATGGTGCCATTGCCACTGTTCACTGCTTTATTGACTCATTACCACTGTGTACATGCCTTTACTCTCCGTGCAGAGAAACTGTGCTTTTTCCCTTTCTGGAATCAGACTTTCTGAAATTCACCGTCATCTCTCAATGCTCAATGATTTACTGTTTAATACCTCCAGACCATTATTACCAACATTATGGAGTCGCTTCGTTTTTTGTGTTTCTGACAGAAGCGTTAGTTCAGCACTGGGGAGTCTCTAGACAGGACCTTATGATTTATTAAATCCCACCCACCAGTGTAATAATGGAGGTGAAACCCTGATTAGCTCGCTGAACGTTAACATTATGTTATTGGCAAAATCAGCTGATTGCGGTTATCTGTGCTTCGCCCTCTGTCATGCGCACAGACTACACTTTGACCCCGACTCGTAACATGTTTGCCGCTGTTTTGTTTTTTAGTTCATTTGTAAAAACACAGATTTTTTTTTAGGTACTGGTTTTTTTTTTTATCAACAGTGACTTAGATTTTACTAACCTTTACAATCACTGTTGTGAAGCTGAATATGCACCATTTGAAGACATGATATTGAGAATTAATATGGATTAGGATATTTTTAACAGAATAATCACATTAACAGAGTTCATACAAGCTGAATGTAAAACATTATTTTTTTTCTACCATGGAGACATTGGGTGTTTCAGCCTGAATAATTCAAATATCAAACTGTGGTGAAACACTTTTTGTGTAGCAGTATTCTGGAGGAAAGGATTTGCAACCGTTTCCTCTGAAAACCTTGAATCATCTAGTTTCCATCCTACTTGTTTTCAGATGTGATGACGCCGCAGATGTTCTTTTTTCGGGTGCTTTCTGCTTTGTTGTTGTTGTTGTTGTTGTTGTTTTTCTCCCTAATTTGCCTTGTTCCAACTCATGTTTGGATGATTTCTGTGGCCTCGACCTGTCAGGTGCCACTCGGCTTTGACGTCAGGCGAGTGACGTTATCTTGTTTCTTTTAATCTGAACCCCCCCCTCCGCCACAATCGGTTGCCTTCACTGTGTGTTACCTTGGTTACACCGTGTTTGTGCCCTTCAGTTTCTTCTGCGTGATTTCATTTCAGTTTCTTTACCTGCTGAACTTGACCTCAACGTTTTCTTTTTTTTTGTATTGTCGTGCATGCAAGATAGGTTTTATGGTCTGGTTTCACTCTTGCTTGTGTTTTTGTTTTCATTGTTGTTCGTGTTTGTTTTGTGTTTTGAAATTGTACTGTATGAGAAGATTCAGTGCAGTTACCATGTATTGACTGATTGACGTCAGTGTTTGAACTCCCCCACTAGCCCTAAATGCCTCACAGTTTAAAAAAAACAAACATTAACATCCACTAGCACTGCAGAGGCTTCGGTTGTAAAATTTGAGATCTTTTGGAAATGGTTTGGTTTGGGAACATTTTTAAAAGGCCTGTCCTTTTTTAGTATTTTTATCCTGCCAGTAATAAGTTATAATGTGAGTTCATGTATTTTTCCATTGTGATTTGAAAATGCTGTCGTGCTAAATTGATTTTTGATTGTTTATGGTCGGCACAAGAGAACCAGTTCCTGAGAAATGCAAAACCTTGCAGTACTGTGCTCCACCGGACCGAGGAAATTTTGTTTCCAGACATGTTGTAATTGGCAGCACTTAGAAAAGTCTCACTCAGGAGTTGTACCTTTTCCAACACATTTCACAGTTGCCCTATAAAACCGTTGTCTCTCAAAGCAGGTGAACACCCATTCATGGAGGTCATTTTACAGCCCACTGCTCATCATTTGGCTCATTCTTTTATTGGAAACTAAGATAAGTGAAGATGTTTACAACATGATCCATGTTCTCTACAAAATGTCGATGGCGTGTTTTTAAAGTTTAAAGTGTACCTGCATTTTCATACTCAGCAAATTTTAAAATAAGATGAAACTTTAAAAATGTGCTGGTGCAGCTTCTGTGTCATAGACTTAAAAAACAAATCAACAACGCTGTCTGGAATCTGAATTCTTCACTTAATCTGGATTAACGTTTTCTTCAAAGCGGTATCACATCTAAAACTGTAGCTGACATTTTTCTGAGCTATTTCAAGTGTTTGAAACATTTTCAAAGCAAGAATTCAGTCATGTAAGCAAATCGGCTTTTAAGCTGTGATTTTTTTTTTCTCTCTCTCTTCTCTCTTATCATGAGTCAACAGTGTGCAGGATTTGTGTCACCTTTGATAACCTATGTGATTTTAGAGTTTGGGCTTTGAACCTCAGTGGCACTTTGCCTGGGGTTCATTTCCCAATGGGACCACCTGTTCTCAGATCAGTGTGTATTTCTCTGTACTGTATGGAGCTTTGGCTTCCACCGAAATGTTATGTCATCCATAGTGAAATCTAACCAAAAGGCTATGCAGCAACACATCTCCATCAATCTCTTTCTCTCTTTTAACAAACTCACTTCTTCTCTGAACCTACCACAGTTGATTTAACTTGTGTGCAAATGTTTTAAAAAAAAAAAAAAAAAGTATATGTATATATATATTAATATATATGTATACTAATTCCTGTTTGAATCTTGATGGAGAGACTGTCTCCTCCTGAAGTTTCTGTCCTGCTGATTTAGTTATTAACATTATTGTAGGTGGATGCTCCCAACAGGATGTTGCAGAGTGAATTATGGGTGTGTGTGTGTTTTCAGTGCCAGCTGTGCAACTGTGGCACTGTGAAGGCACTGTCGCTGAGTTGTTTTTGAATGGTACGGTTATGGCAAAATCATCAGCGTTATCCAAACGGTGCATCTTACAGATAAATGACCCCGGCGGGATCTGTTTAAACTTGTGTCCCACCTTTGTTTACATCAGCATGTAAAAAGGTCGGGATCTTATCTTCTAACAGCGTGTTACTTCAGGGTAGATACCGAACTGTAAACACCTTTTTGCTGTCTAACCTCATGTTGCGTACTAGTCACAGTGTCCCTTTTGTGACCTTCTAACCTTTTGCTTGTCTAATATTATTCACCCCACTTTGCTAAAAACCTGTCAGGATTTCCTCAGAGGTTCTTAATCTGGTCAGACATCCTGTTGCGAGAACACATCCAGCCTTTAAACTGACTTCTGAAATGCTTGACTGGCAGGACAGACCTTTTCACCCCTGTTCATTTGATTGTACAGAGATTTTGTAAATAATATTAATAAGATATATTCTACACCAGCAATCTGTCTGTTGATAAAGTTTTTTTTTTCAACTGTTCAGGGCCAGGTTTCCCAAACAGGATATGGCACTCCATTTACGATCCTAAAGCAGACAGAAGACGCATCGAGACAAACCACTTTCCTTTATCACCTGTACCAACAACTTTAACCGAGCCGTGTTAAATAGTAATAGCAAATACTTTTAGGAGTCTGTTAACCTGCTTGTGGTACATGGTTGATGGGATTTTCCTCATTAGGACTAGATATATTTCTGTGTGTTTTTTGCGATTGCCTAAACTTAGCAGTCATTGTAAGCTCACATGTTAAATCCACCAATCAGATACAATTTTACTGTCATTTTAATGTAACTTTTGATTTGACTTTAAACAAAATTAACATCCTAAATAATCATACATGTTATGATGGTGATTGAGAACTGGATTAGTTCTTTTTAAGCAGGAATGTGGTGTGTTGAATTGGATGTTTCCTCTTCACTTTGAAGTGTTGAATTAATTTTTAATGCTCTCTGTGGCCACAGCCCAGATGCCTGTTTTCTGTCTGCTGGATTTCGGTGCCGGTTGTTCACCTCAGCTCCCCCCTGTGTTCTGGGTCTGGGTATGAACGTTTTGGGAAGCCATGTGCTGGTTGTTGGCGTCAGTTCTGCTGCTGCTTTTAACTCTGGTTTGAAAAAAGAAAGGGTTAAAAAGAAAAAAAAAAGAGTCAATTAAAAAAAGGCCCCCTGCCTTGTGCAATGTGTATGTACTGAAGTGAAGAGATTTTTTTTTCTATAAAGGAATTAAAATAAAACTGGATGAAATGTGCGTTTTGGATATTTCTTCACTGACCTGTGTGTCAAGACGATATTGCAAATAATCAATAAGCAAAAAAAAAGAGACAGACAACAACAGCCAAGGCTGCTGTGGTCATTTACTTACAAGGATTTAGTATTAGTAGTGTTTCTTGGTGAAAAAGGATTTCAAAAAAAAAGATGAGTAACTATAAGTTGCACCAACACAAGTTTAATGAACAATGTGTTTTTAAAGTTTCCAAATTTGTTATATTCAGTGAAATGTCACTCAACAGAGATACTGTAGGGATTTATCAGCCGTAGCCAGGTAGCTATTAGTTAGGTGGCTGGTTTGTGAACAACTAGCTCCATGTCACACTTTTGTTTTATGGATATAAATGCTTCTACCTCTTGTTAACGCACTTTTGTTTTGACAAATGCTACACAAATAAAGCTATTCTTTTCTATGTTAGCTTCAGCAAAGTAGCTAGCTTTATCTGGAAAACTACTTTTAGCCTCAGTCAGGCAGCTAGCTTTGTTAGCTTAGCCTGTATTTATGTTATCTTTTGCCCTACCTTGTCAGCTACAGCTAACTAGCTACGTTTGTTAGCATTAGCTAGACGTGTGTTACCTTAGCACACGTCTAGCTAATGAGCGAGGGAGGTCAGGTAGCTAGCCTAGTTAGCTGGATAATGTCGGCTACCTTGGGAAAACTAGGACTGACTATAGACGAATAAAATAGATGTTTCTCCAACTACTTCTAGATTTAAGCAAAAGCCTAACTTAACAGCTAACAGTTAGCTCAATATATTTTAACACACCAGGTTATTCATTTAACTGTGTTATTATAGTTAGCTTACTATTGTGACCCATTTAAATGGTGTTACTGCCTTGTGTCAATGCCTCCATTATACCCCTGTATTAAAATATTAATACCAAACTTTTAAGACGTTACATCAGGTCATGAATTTTATTCGGGGACATAGGAGATGAGTTATCTTTACCATCGGATATAAAACAATTTAAACTGATAAATTTTATTCACTTTCACTCTTGTACCAGGCTGCGCCTGGTCTATAACTTGATGGCTGCAGCAATAAAAAAAAAAAAAAAAAAAAAGACTACAGGGACACACTTTACGTTTAGGTGAAAGTATTTAGGGACTTCTCCACCTCCTCCTCCCCCTCATTCCTCCCCCTCATATGCTCAGCTGGGTTGCAGGCGCTGCCGAGTCGCAGAGCAGCACCTTGAGCCTGTTTTGCAGGAGCAGCTGGGGAGGTTTCTTTGTTTAAATTTCTTATTTGTGAGGTCGCCTGTTTGTGTTTTTTCTCACGAACACTTGAGCCATGAGTCGGTGACAAGAGACCGAGGAGCAGCAGCAGCAGCAGCAGCAGCAGAGCCCGACCGGAGGTTGATGTAAGTCACGCACACTTCTCCTAACTTTCGCTTCTTTTACTGTCTTTTCTCTCTTGTTTGTCACCGATTGTGTTGTTTTCTGTCCTCTCGAGATTCAAGTCTTTCTCTTTCCTTTCTGTCTTCACGTCTGTTTTTTTTTTTTTTTTTTTGGTCTGTTTCGATTTATCCCTACTAAACCTTTTTCCTTTATTTGTGCATATCACGCTCGCGGCACGCTGCTGCTGCTGCTGCTGCTGCTGTGTTTTTCTTTTTCAATCACAAAAGCACGTGCAAATCTGTGTTGCATCAGGAAATGATGATGAAAACATAAGACGCCCATTGCAAAGGATAGATCATTTTTCTTACATTTTTAAATTACAAGTGCAATTTCAATCATCTTACATCTGGATTTTGATACAAACTTTACATTTTTACGCAGTCTCAATTATGTAGGCTATTGTTGCTATTATATGCTTATATTATAGTTTTATCGTAAAATGCAACATAAGGGGAATTAAGATGGATCAACAACCCAATAACAACTAGTTAGGTTTCTTGTTAATACACAAACAGAAACAATTTGGGGTGCAATAAAGTGGTTTCACTCTTTAATGTATGTATGTACATATGTTTGCAGTGAGTTTAATTACAGCTCAGAGCAGTGTTTGTCAGCACCTGCACTGTCGTCAAGCTGCAGGGTAAGTTTATACAATGGGCTAGAGTTTCACAGTTAAGTGCCTTTATGTTAGGTATGGTGTATGAGGTTTCTCATTGTGCCAACATTCAAAGTTACACTGCAGTGTTACTAACCTCACTCAGTCCTTTTCCTGTTTTTCTGCCTAGCTGCTTGGGTAGACTGGGGGCTAAGCGCATGGCTTGGAGGTAGTAAAGTTTGCAGCTGGAGGGGTTTTCTGTGGGTGATGTCCACACACACACACACACATACAAACTTTACAACCTGGAGGTTTGCCTAGATAACCTTTCAGTGCAGCAGATGACAAAGCAAAAGTGGCTGCACAGAAACCTTTGGACAGGTGGATGAGGGCAGTTTCAGCAGGACAAACATAACTTTATTCTCCTTTTATGCCTTAAAAGGACTCTTTTTTGTCTTTCCCAACCCTGGTATCAACACAAGCACATGCACATATGAATCTTGTTTGTCCTGAGTCTTGCTTGCACGTGCCAAAGCACAAATAGAGCAGTCAGTCAAGAGGGTGGATTATAGTGTCAGAGTGTGATTAAAACAAAAGTAAGAGTCTGCTATTTCAACCACTGAAACATTAAAACAGACATCCCGAGCTCCCAGCAGCTCCAGGGGAAATGTAGCTGACCTTTAACTCTGACCTCTACGCTGGTGTTTGACCACAGGACCACATGTGTTTTGCAGCTTTCAGACAGGTTGCGTTAACCAAGAGATTAACACGTGGCTGCTGTTCTGCAAGATGACGAGCACAAAGAAGTTGTGAAAAACATGCAGCAAAACCGGATTCCTGTGTGAACAGCAGCACTGACACGTCTGCCAACACGTGTAGAACATATTGTATGTTCGTATAAAACAAAAGGGCTTCCAATGTGACTGTGGCAACCCACATACACAAATGAAAATAAATATGGATCATCATTCACCACCCAGCAAAGTTGCTTCACACTTCATTTGGCTATCTTTAGTCAAAATGCAGCTCTGACCCTCCAGATTTAACCCAACCACTGAAAGCCCATGATTTGGACAGTGCTTCTTTTGTGCATGTCAGACTAACACACACACTCACATGTTGGAGGCCTCCTACAATGTATAGTGCGTAGAAGTTAAGTAATGTATGAAGCAGCAGAGGGAGGGCAGATGTGTTGACTTTGAGAAAAAGATGCGTGTGGATGTTGTGAGATTTAATTGTTGTTGGCATCGAAGTCAGAACAGCGAAGAAAAGAGACATTTTGTCTGTTTTATTTAATGGAAATAAGTAGGTGGGGTGGAAGGGTGTAAAACCAGTCTGTGTGTGTTTACTGGCTTGGCTGGCCATTGTTGTTGGTAGGTCATCTTTCTTCGCAGAGCAAGGATTCAAAACACACCCACACTTATCTTAAGGAAGTCTTTGTCTTGTCTCAGTCCCCCAACAGCATTTTTGACAACCTTTTCAGCCTCATTTTCATCAGGCTCATGTGTGCTTTCTGCCGTCGGAGCCACAGACACAGATGAAGAAAAACAGAAGTGTAGATATGAGCCCCCACACTGTTGCCTGCAGTCAATTACCCCCTTTCTTCTTCTCTTACAGCAGAAGTGAAGCCAAACTAAGCAAGATAAATCTGAATATGTGTCTGTCTCCATTTTCTTTTGATTAAGTTTCAATGTAATTAGCCAAACTCAGCCCAAGTAATCCAGATGAATTTGTGTGGGTGGTGCTCTTGCCTGTCAACTCCGCTCTCTTATTACAGCTCATACTAACTACCCACCTCTTTGTTGTACTAAAGCAGATGAGTGTTGTATTTCAATGTCTGTTCAATGTCGAGGGAGTTATGGAGATTGTGACACACAATCAAATGGACTGATGAAAAATGTGGTGCAGATCTCCACGTTTTGTTGTAGCATTTTACCATCAGGTAAAATTTTAGTTGTATGGCAAATATTTTCAATAATGACTTTCCCTTTGGCCTCAGCTATACTTTGTGCTAGCTATTAGCATGATGTAACTGTTATAGCAGGTTTATGAACATATGTGAACAAAAATGTGCACGTTTGTAGATTTACACATGTTAATACATGCCTTAAACTTACAGCAGCAGCATTTTGGTCACTGTAAACACTGTCTTGTGGCCTAGGTAGTTAAGGTTTGTATCTCAAAATCAGCAAAATGTAAATGTCTAATTTTGTACAGAAAATTTACAGTAGACTTCTATTTAATGCTGATTTTCATTTTACATTTCTGTGGTTTCATTTTTTTCTTAGTGACTGAGGAAGACGGGGAGGAATAAGGACTGGCGTCTTTATGCTGCAAGTGACTGCGGTTTTGACAGAGCAGGCCCGGCCAATGAAAACGTGCTGTCCGCTCAGAAACAATAGGACAACAGTGAGGAGTGGAGTTGTAACCTCCACCGCCCCTTGTGTCATAGAGAAGGGATATTAATGCCAATCTGCCCTGTGATTGATTGGAGCAATGGCAGTCAGCAAGGAGGAAAAGCCCAAAGGAGGCAAGAGGACGACTGGGGTCACAGTCCCACCGGAGGGCGGCTGGGGTTGGATGATCGTTGCCGCCTGTTTCCTTGCCACCATCTGTATCCGGGCAGTGACCAGGTAATGATCCTCACTCTTATGGTGTAAAACTAAAATTTGATATCACAGAGTATTTCTTTTGTCTGGATCACAGAGGTGTGGGCGAAAGTACGGACATAAAACATGTAAGACTTGGACGGGTTCAAATCCAGGGCATCACGGTTGCATAACGTGTATTTTACAACACTGGTCCGTTGGTACGGACAAACGTTTGATAAAAATCACACTTTACAGCTTTTTACAGTAGCATATTAGTACATCCGTGTAATAGGAAGATGCCATGGAAGTAATCATATAAATACAAGAGCATTTCATTGCATTTCATTTCACCCGGACCCACATGAGAAACATTAAAGCAGTTTTTTTCTGGTCCTGGTTCCCTTTTATCAAAGTCTACAGAACATGACTTAAGCTCAGCTCAAAGAGATTTTTAGCCTCTGGATTAGCAGCACAGCGCAGCACACAGCTGTGACATGTAGCTGTTCTTACACGGCTTCATGTTCTCAGCTTTGGGTCATTAACACCTCCATGTTATTACTTGGCAGGACTCCATCCGCACTCGCCTCGAACTTTTAAGCTGCTAACCCATGTCAGCAGCCACAGTGTCTTTTTTCCACAGACTTTTGAAGTCCCGCTGAGATGTTTCCATGTTTCCAAGTTTGCACAGGCAGCACATTGTCTCAGCCAATAGCCCACACTTACTTCCTGTGAAAGTTCACATGAGATTTCAAATATTAATATGTGTTAAGAAAAAAAAAAGATTGGCTGTTTTTTCAGGAAGCTGATGAGAGATCATGTTCTTGACATGGTGCTGGCAACATTTGTAGGCAGTCAGTAGCATTTGCAGTTCAGATGTGTTGAGACAAGGACCATAATTCATTGAGAACCCAGAGCTCCAGACGGGGGGGGGGGGGGTTATTTATTGACTTTTTTGGAAAGAAAACCAAGTTAATGGTCAACATATTTAATATTTATGGTTTGTTTTCAGTGGAGCATTAAAAATTCCTTCGCTCTCCAAGAACGTCTTAAAATTTGACCCAAACATTTTTAAGGACTCTGATGGGAGGTCAAAGGTGTGGGGACCTAGTGAAACCCTTTGTCCTGGTAAGCACCTAGTCTTGGAAACACCTCAAGGAAATATCTTCAAATTTGTTCCCCCCAAGTTCACTTGGACTCAAGGATGATCTGATTAGATTTGGGGGGTCAAAGGTCAAGGGCTCCTTTCCACCAGTGTTAATGCTATCTGATAAGTTATGTGTCCTAACTGTATTGATGAAGGAACAATATTGAAAGCAGTTAATTGTGGTAATCGTGATTTTATTGCCTAGGGGCTGAAAGTGGTGGGAGGGTGTGATGACTGTGCAGTCTATGGCGTCACTCTCTGCCATTTAAAATTTAATCTGATCTAATTAACCCCCATAACTCTATCCTTTGTAATAGTTAACATGATCCTCGCTTAAATAAAGGAATAAAATGTTAAGACTATAAAAGTGCAGAATGGATCACACCACTGCCTCTGGACCACTCGGCTTCGAGTTTCACTTTGTTGTCGGCCTTTGCTGCCATTAACATTTAACTTTCTTAAGAGGGAGAATTAACATTCCTGGCATTTATTCAGTGTGTGTGTGTGTGTGTGTGTGTGTGTGTGTGTGTGAAAGAAAGAGAATAGCCTGTAATAGTATGTTTTAAATCTAATGATATAGATAGTCCCACACAGATCCTATGTTAAAGTCATATTAGGATCATTAATGTACAGTTTTAATGTGATCTTATGAAGGCGTCATGTGTGTGAGATTTTTTTTTCTATCACATGTTCACATCTCTGACCTGGTCAAATACCTTGAGATCAAGGAGTGCTCTGGGGCATTATATAATGGACACTGAGAGTCATAAAAAAAGGGTCAGGGAGTACAGCCCTGACACAGTATGTATGAAAAACTGCCCCACTCCAGTTTATATGACCTTGATTATCTAATAATTATTACATGACACCTGGGTTCAAAAACATGACATAACAATACCAGGTCATTTCGGTAGTGACCAATCTGATAGAAGTCACCTGCACATCCTGACCTGCAGCTCACCTGTGTTACATCAGCTGTTTCTCTGCTGCAGTGACTTTGCTGAACATAATAAATCTGTTGTGAAGTAGTTGTAAATGAAACCCTGTCACATAGTGTCATAAAACAGTGTGCTACCAGTTTCTCACCCTCTTTATAGAGGTATTGCCCTCAAGGATTTCCTCAATCTTCCCACACCCACCAATTTAACTCCAAACTTTACTGTAATCGAGCTTCCAGACAGCCACAGCACTTCAAATATATAAGCTCATATAAAAGTCAATTTGCCACAGAGAAAAGTAAAATAGACATCAATGTGACACGTCTGCAGATTGTTATGTCCGAGTGCACTAATCCATCCTCCCCCTGTCTCTGTCTCCAGATGTGTTTCCATGTTCTTCGTGGAGTTTCAGCTGCACTTTGACAAGGATTACTCCACCACCGCCTGGATCCACAGCCTGATCGACTGCATCACCATGCTCTGTGGTAAAAACCATCACTTTCACTATTTGAAAGCAGAGCATTTGCTGCAGTTTGACCAGATATACCAAAGCAAAGTTTACTCACTTGTTTGCAGGTGATCATATTTATCTGTTTTGTGCAGTTTCAGTGGTTTCTCAACAGTTTTATAAAGCAGCTAGTAAACCATCTGACTGTATTTGGTGTCACTTCTAATATTAGTGATGGCCTCTGTACAAAGAGAAATAAGCCTCTCACTGCTTTTCTTAAATATTCTCACGTATAAAGAAATAAAACAGTAGACCATCAGTCCACACTGACTGTGTTTCTCCTCAGCTCCTCTGGCTGGTTTCCTCGGGAGCCGTCTCACCTGCAGAGCTACAGTGATTCTGGGAGGTGTCCTGTCTGCTGTCGGCCTGGTCCTCAGCTCCTTTGCCACCAGTCTGCAATATCTCTATGTTTCCCTGGGAATCCTCACAGGTACACAAACACATTTAGACACCTTTAGATACTCCATGATGCTGTACACTTGATATCTATCCTCCACAGCACGACCACAAAACACCAGAGGGATGAAGGACAGAGAAAAATCAGATGGTCCTTTGACCAGTGTGTGTTACATCAGATCAGTGCTGTTTAAAAAACTGCAGCATATCTCTGACTGATACACATTGACACTGGGTTTACCATTTTGTAGATTATCTTTTGTTCCATCTCATACACAAGTTAAAAATCGATGGTGCTGTCGGTGGCACCCTAATCTGGCATTATTACTTTTTGGCAGCATCTGTATTTTTGTTCATGCAAGCAGTGTAGTCACACGTCCTCAGGATAGACTGTAGGTCCTCAGACAGAAGATTGACAGCACCAATATAATGAGATAAGTACTGATGATCAGTATACTGCCACAGCTTCCACTTGTGTTCATGCAGAACAGCTGTCTCATTTCTGTGGAAAAAAACCTTAGTTGTTAATTTTAGAGGGATGTTTTTAAAAGTTCGGCTGAAATTTCATGTTCCTGCTGAAAGCATCTGTCTAGTAAATGTCATTTTTGATGCAGGTTTACAGTAGCTGAATGTATCACAGTGTGTTCAACTCCTTTTAAAAACCAGAACAACCAGCAGCATTTGGCAGTTTTTGCCAAACTCCAAACCATTTTATCCATCCTCTGCAGGTCTTGGCTTTGCTCTCAGCTACACACCATCCATTGCGATGGTTGGGCAGTACTTCAATGAGAGGAAAGCTCTGGCCTATGGCATCGCCCTGTCTGGTAGTGACACCATTTACTTACCTGTTGCTTTCTTTTCTTGTCATTTATACCTTATTTTCCCATCTCCTCTCTTCTACTCCTCATCGATCCTTTTTCTCTTTTCCTCTGGCATTATTCTTCAACCTCTTTCTAGTCTGTTTGTTAGTTCCTCTCCCTTCTCTTCTTTTCTACTCCTCTTGTCTCATTTCATACCATCAAATCCAATTTCACCTCATCTTCAGGTAGTGGCATTGGGACCTTCGTCCTGGCTCCTGCAGTCCAGATGCTTATAGAGCATTACTCGTGGAGAGGAGCTCTGCTCATATTGGGAGGATTTGTTTCCAACCTGTGTGTGTGTGGTGCTCTGATGAGGCCGCTGGAGCCAAGAGGAGGTGAAAGGTGAGTGAAATAAGAAGAAACTTATATTTGACTGATCAATATGAACCTGGAGGCAACTGGTTAGCTTAGCTTGACATGAAGACTGGTAACATAGGAAAACAGCTAGCCTCTTTCTTTAGATCTAAAAATGCACCTATTATGCTTATATGGTTTATCTTTTCTGGTTTTCTGATTCAGGAAGTCATGGCACATGGCACACCTCCTAAAACAAATAAGATATAATTTACTGATGTGTGGTCTTGCACAGCATAGCAAGGGTATTTCCCAAAATCTTGAACTACTACATGTAATTTGTTGATCTATTCCAATGTCATTTCCTCTCTGCTCCTCAATCTAAAGGATTTGGGAGAACAACATGAAAACCCAGGAGGAGGGCTGCGTGACAACAGCGTTGGACTCTGAACAAGCACCGGCTGATTGCAGCCAAGTGGAGCCAAAGCAGCTGGAAATAAACAACTTAAAGGATATTCAAGGGCTACTCATAGCCAACGGAGCGCTCAAAAACATTGGGCTTGAAAACGACAGACTAGGTCAGGGGAACATAGCCCTGCTTTCAAAGCCGGCAGACAGGAAGTTTGCTGAGTGCATTTTATTTAGCAACAAGCTAACAGAGAAAATGCTAGGGGAGGGCAAATGTTCAGATTCTAAATTATCTAATGGCAGCATGATAGAGAACATGAAACTGGTGGAAAGTATGAACTTGAACAATAAGTCAGTTGACATGGACACTGAGAGAGAAGACACTGAAGCCAAACTAACAGATACCTGTCACTCAGATAAAAGCCCTCCTTCTCCTCCCCCTGAGTCTCTGAGGGCAAAAACGTCCACCAGAGGTCGCTGTTTGACCCCCAAGTCCAGAGAGGAGTTTGGTTTCCTTCTGACTCCAGACTTCCTGATTCTGTCGGCGTCCTTCCTGTTTTTGGCGTACGGCTGCAGCGCTCCAGTAGTTTACCTGGTTCCTTACGCCCTCAGTGTCGGTGTGAAGCACAAGCAAGCCGCCTTCCTCATGTCCATATTTGGAATCAGTGGCATTGTGGGGAACATCACCTTTGGATGGATCACTGACCGGAAGTAAGGCTTGATGTGTGTTTTGTATGTGTGCTATAAATGGCAGGTATTTAGTTGAACCCAGCACTGATAAGATTTTTTTTTCTTTCTAGGTGTCTGAAGAAGTATCGTCTGTTTTGCTACATGATGGCGATTGGCCTGGAGGGCCTCTGTTGTATGTTCATCCCTGTCCTTCACTCCTTCTCCCTCCTGGCCGCATTTTCTGTGCTCTACGGGTACTTTGACGGAGCATATGTTGCGCTCATCCCAGTGGTGGCCTCTGATGTTGTGGGACCCAAATATCTGACCTCTGCTCTGGGTGTAGCCTACTTCCTGCACGCCATCCCCTACCTAGTCAGCCCACCAATAGGAGGTAACTGAGAAGATAATAGTTTTAGTTTCTGAAAATCTATAATAATGAATTTGTTTTTAACTTTTCCTGTCTCTCTGTCTCCAGGTTGGTTAGTAGACAAGACGGGCAACTACACAGCAACCTTCTTCCTCAGTGGGGCTTCCTTCATGTTCAGCTCTCTGGTGCTAGTAGCGACCATATTCATCAGACGTTGCCGGAGGTCCAAGTCTGACTCAGCTGCAAAGTTAAATCCCAATCATCCTGCTGCTGCAGCTGAGCAGGGTGTCATATGATGTACTTGTTATGTTGCTGCTCCTCGCATCAGCTTTGATGTTAATCATGGATTTATAAGGAATATAGTTATGGTGCTATTTTGACATGACCTAGAGTTCAGGTTTAACAGGAACAGTGGCCAGAAGAATGAAAACCGAAGAACCTATGCTTAAAAAAAAAAAAAAAAACAGTTGTAACTTTGAGACTCACATCATGCTAGAACAACTTATTGTTTTTATTAGTTCATCTTTGTTGTGTCATGTGGATGTTCTGTTTTGTCTAACCAAATGGCCTTTTCATCTTCCCAAATGATAAAATCTAACAGCCTAACTACACATCAGGTTAAAAACAAAGTCATAATCAAAAATCATGATTCTTCTGTTCTAGTAGACGTTCTGTAAGATTGTTAATGTTTTTTTCTGTGTTTGCCTTGTTGGCTGTGTCATACCAGAGGAAGCTGGAGAATGTGATTCATTTGTATGTTACGAATATGTAAATTATGTACTATTTTATTTTTAGTGGCAGGTGCACAGGACCAAAAACACTGCAGACTCACATTTGCGTTTCACTTGGAGTAAGATGAAAGGCAGCTGACCAAGTAATGTTGATAGAGAGAAAAAAAACAACCTATAATCAGTCAACTGTGAAACTGTCGCTGTAGCCAGCACTCCTCCAGATTGTGCACCACTGGAGCTGGTCTCCAGTGGGAGATATGCTTGGGATCATGTTTTAGAAGAGCAAGCATAGCATGTATTTGATTTCAGTTTCATGATTTGATTTCTTAATTTTAGTGTTTTCTTTGCCTGTGATATGATGATGTTAATGTTATTATACATCAAATATATCAGGCATGCAAAGTTGAAGCTTCACAGTCAACCAAAACTGACAACCTGCTTTGACGCACAACATTTTTCTTTTATAAACTTTTTGTGCAATATCCAAACCTTGCAGGATTCCTGTCTCATGTGAAAAATCTGTCAGGGTTTCATATAATGTCGTGATATATGAAAGAAATCTCGTAAAAAATACTGAATAGTTAGGGCTTCCAGTTACCAGAGCCTGTAGTTTTGAATTAGAGCTGAAGATACTTAGTGATTTATAACAAGTTCTGAGTCTTTGATTTGAAAAAGTATGTGTCACATTGTGTGATGTCTTACAGTGGCCTTTATTCTCTTTCATAATCACATTAAAAACATCAGACCATGAAACTCTGTGCTGGCTGTGCTGGGTGTTGGCTGATCGTATCAGGGCACATCACTTTACACATACAAATGAAATATTCATACACGATATTCCCACTATTATCTGATAGTTTTGCCAAATAATTGAAATCATCACTAGACAACTAGACACCCCGTGTGGTTTTACCTGCACAAACCTGACGTCATTACGCGGACGTCAAATGTGTCGATTTGGACCAATCAACGCTCCCTCTGTGTCTGGCCGGTAATATGGCAGGTATCAGACACTTGATCCACCAAACAAATGCTGGATATTTAAGAGGCTTTGTGTGGATTGATCACTGACACTCACTGCTAGGAGGTCACTGATCACTGCTAGGAGGTCTGGGCTCCTGCAGTTTGTGGTGAGTGCAATTCTCGTATTATTTTTGTTCAAGTGTTAGCGCTAATCAATCAAGTACCAGTGTTTGCTGTCACCACGCCTAGCTTGGGCCGTCAACTAGCTAATTAGCATATAGATTAATTAGCCTTGGTTAGCCTCTGAGTAAGATGCCCAGCTGTGTGTTAACGCTGCTAAGAGTCGCCACAGTTATTGAACCGATAAGCACCGAAGTCACCATGTCACCGTGTCAGTACCATGGATAATAGATCCATGGTCAATACCCGATCGGTACCCGGAACAAGATCGGCTCCAGATCGCTTCTGCGCATGCGCAACCACGCTTGTGAACGGAGCAGGCGCTGCGGAGGTGCACGAAAAATTCTTCTTACTGTTTTTTTTCACGATGTAATATATCAGATGAAGTAAAGTATGTTTTAAGCATAAGACACTGAATCCATGGCAACATTATACTTACCTGTTATATATATATATTTTTAATTTAACACCACTCAAATGCTGTGTAAATCTGTGGGAAACGTGCTTCAGACACCAGACTGATAATGGCAAGTAACAGGTGTGGAGAAATCAAATCAGAAAAGAGGGTGACCATCTCTTTCTTTCTATTTTGCCCTGTTGTATTGTATTCTACTATTCAGATCTATACAATCAGTTCTGCGCATTGTCCTCTGCTCTGTTTCTGTTCTGGTGAGTCTATTGTCTTCTACTGTGCTGTTGCAATATGCTGCCCACAAGGGGTCAGCAAGCTTACACGTGTGGCATTTTCCAGTGAATGAACTGCCTTGTCAGTCTGACGTTTCATAGATTTAACAAAATACTTTTCGTTCAGCACACACAGCCTAATATCAGTCAGCTACTGAGATGATAAGCAGCTACGATGCAGCTTAAAGATTTTACAAAGAATGGAGAAAGATGAGAAGAAATGATAATGCATGCCATCTGTGCTGTCTTAGTCTGGCTGCACATATTAGTCTCCACATACAACCCCTGACATATTGTCAAGATGGTGATATAAGACACCAAAAGAGCTGAGAAAAAAAGCCAAACTTTGGATCTTTTGGTTTAAGAGTTACAATGACGAAGTTGTATAGCCTCAAGATTCACATTAGAGCAGGCACTGAGTGTGCAAAGTCAGTTGCCCTTTGACTTAGTGCAACGCCCACACCCTTCTGTGTGTGTGGTATGTATGCATGTAGGACTATGGACTGTGCGTTGTGCTGTGCATTCAGAGGAGTGTGTTTGCACAAGCATTTGTGTACTGTTTGTGTGTGTGTGTGTGTGTGTGTGTGTTCACCAAAGAGAACATCCCGTTCTGAGTGTGTCAGCCCCCACACGGGGAGCCCTGCATTGTTCCGCTACTGCAACCACTGTTGCGTGATCGCTGCATCCTCCAGTGTGACACCTGTGTGTACCCAAGACACAGCGTTTGCCCGTGTGTTTGGATTTAGATTTATTACTTATCTCACTATCTAATACCTACCTCATATCCTGTTTGTTTCAGGCTTTAAAAAAAGGTGATGTTTTTTTTTATGTGTGAAGTCTTCATATATTTATATATTGCACAACACCAGCTTGTGTGTCAGTCAGAAATTAACTCATTTTCAGTTCTGCAAAATACTTTTTGTCAATAAGTGGCTTGTTGCAGGGCAATGATGAATTCATTTTCTCTGTCATGTTGGCATATTTAGAGGTGTAGATCAAAATGAAACCACACATTCATTTATCAGCATTTCACTATCAGTTGATGAAAATGGGGAACATCATCATCGTTGTCACAGATCTCGTGTGATGTGCTCTTAGATAGGGTTGCTAACAACTGGACTGTAAAACACGAGCTTCAAGTTGGTTGCGGTCTGTTTGTAGATGCATTCAGTGATGTTGTTTGTGAAAGTGAGAGATCGGATAAGGTGGTTATGTATTCAGTAAATGTTTGTGTCTTGAACTTTAGCCTGTAACCCAAAACTGAATTGGAGCAAATTGCACAAATGGAGAAAAATAATCTGTGCAAGTGGTGGTTTATCTTGTGAGTTGATCTGTTTTGATGATGCTGAAGTGTCACATCCGCCCCAGCAGTTGACGACCCTCCACGGTTCAGTTAACCTGAAGTAAGCTCTCAAACTGTAGCTAAAGACTCAACTACAGCTGTTGATGTTGGTTGTTGTACTTTACTTTATCAATAGCACACTTAAGTACAGCATTGCAAGTACGTGTAAGTGAAAGTATGTAGTATGTGTCAGGGAAAATATGTATAATATGATTTTGTCTTATGCATCATATGGTATCATTTTCCTCTCATTTTTTTTTTTTTGGTTGATGTATTGTGTGTTTCCTAACATCTGAGACCGACACAGTCACCGAGAGTATAAAATGACTTCACATGTCTTGTTTTGACTGTGCAACAGTCCAAACCTCAAAATTTTCTCAGTTTACTGTAATTTAAGGGAAGGAAAAGCAGCACATCCTCACATCAGAGAAACTGAAACCATCAAACTCTGTTAATCGCAGCTTTTCCTGAAAAATGACTTCAACGATGAATCATTGTGTCGATAACTGACTGGTTTTTTAAGATCACATTATGAATAGTGTTCAGATGTGTTTAAAAACATGTTGCACTGTTCCAAATATATTATGTAGGTAGGTATAACTACAATAAATAGCAGCAATCTGTGTTGGTAGCATATATAGTGGAGTAGATGAACAGGTGTCATGAATAAAGAAGAAAAGTTATATTTCCCCCCAACTTTGAATATGGCTGCCAGAAGGTGTGTTACATCATGTGAGAGCCTCTACGGGCAGCCCCCATGATCAAAGTCTGTGTGTGCGTGTGTGTGTGTGTGTGTCTGTGTGTGTCTGTGTGTGTGTGTATTTTCAGACAGAAGTTTCCACTGTGTAGGTGGATGCGTGGGAGGCAGGCAGAGGAGGGGTTTCCTCTGAGGTTGGCATCCCCGAACACTGAAAAAGATACAGAAAAGAAAAGGACTTCCCCCTGTTTCTGTAACACACACACACACACACACACACACACACACACACACACAAAACCTCTGTTTTTCTGTCTGACTGATGTTCCCGTTTCTTTTATTGATGAGAAACACCAAAGAGCACAGAGTGCAGTTTCAGTACTTGTCTGTAGTCAGTACTTTGGCTGACTAGTAGAAGCCTTTAATGTTACTTGATTCAGATTTTGATTAGATTCCAGATGCAGCTTTTTGTTTATAAAAATAATGGATTTATTCATCATCCACTTTTCATTTCTCTGGGTCTTGTCGTTCAGTCCTGATACTTGCTCCAGACAAGGCATATATAATGCATGTGCACAGTCTCTGGCTACGTGCCTGTGTGTACCTCAGCATCCTGAGTTCACTGAGGCTGTAGACTGTCCACATGGGGGAGGCAAAGCCAATGTGATGCTGGAGGAGAGCAATGAAACATGGCCACCGTGAGCGAGCATGTGCTTTTTATCCATTCCACAGTGACAAACCTTCCTGTCTGTTGTCATTTGTTCAAGCTGGGGCTCTGCATCTTCGTATGCCAGATCTGCATCAGTTTACTCTTTGTGAAACTTGAAAAGCACTGGTTTCTCAATTTTCGAAAATATTCAACATCTTCCTGCTACTCATCCAAAAATGTGAACATGTTTACTAGCCTTTTAGGAAACACTGCAAGCTCTTACAATACTTACTACAATACAGGAGGTAATGAACTTGTAACAGTCTCAAATGAATATGATGCATCAACATTGTGCTGCCACTTTTAAAGCCAAATCAAACAGTCTTCATGTTGATTTCCTGGTTGCAAGTTTTGCTCATTCAGAGACAATATTGGACTGCAGAGCTCCCTCTCTCTCCCCCTCTCTCTCTCTCTCTCTCTTTGTTTTCTCTTTCAAACACACAAACACACACACATACACACAAGGACACACGAAGACACACAAGACACCTGTGTTGTTGGTTTACACTAGATTCTCTTGGTGATAAAATTCGTCATGCTGCCTCCAGGTGCATAATACCAGTGTGTGTGTGTATGTAAGTGCCTGCCTGTGTGTGTGTGTGTGTGTGCATATGTATGTGTGCATGGGTGCGTACATGTGTTTTACCACATCACTCACACACACTTCTATGTGGGAAGACAAACACTCTACAAAACACAAGACACTCCTGAGGAAGCACTGATGAAAAGGACACGTGTAGACAGTTCCTCGCAGAGCCAGATAGATAGCGTATGTGCCCTCATGTAATCTTTATCGTGCAGACTCTGTTTGTGATTGGATTTTATTCCTTTCGCTGACTTGTATCCAATTTGTTATTTTGTAGTATTTCTGCAGTCATGTGTGCTCCAAAACTATGTTGTGACTGTCAAAAAGCGAACAATACTGTTTACTGTGTACGAGTAAAAATAGAGTTTCCAGTACACAACAGCGCAGGACAATCATATTGTAGCATTGTCTCTGTTTACATGCTTCAACTGCTCCCTCATGGTTTTGGTCAGATGGGTATAAACAGTCACACCACAATTGGATTACTGAAACCTGCGAACTGTGGCTGCAGTTCTAAGACCCAGCGCATGATAACCTTAACAGGTTGCAGTCATGTAAAAACGTGGTGATGCTTTCATGTTTAGTTTCATCCAAAATACTCTGTCTTCTTTGTCGTTTGTTTGTTCCAGTTTGTAATTCAAAGAATGGGGAACACATTTGAAAAGTGACACAGTTTCTTTCTCTTTCTGCTTTTTCCTATAGTTGTTGTAAGTCTGCCGCAAAGGACATGAACAAAGTGATGTTTACAGAGCGCCAGATTTGTCTGAAACCGATGCCTCGTCCAACCACAGCCCTTGAGCTTGTCTCAGCTGTCAGGTAACAAAAGACTCATACGCAAGTAACTTTTCAGGTTGCACAATTCAATCTGTGGAAAGAAATCGAAAGATTGTGATAATATAGCTTAGCTAACAATAATGATGTATGTAGCTTCTTTTACAAACATGAATGTAGTACCTCACATCCTGCTGCAGACCTGAGTTCACTGGCAGGTTCATGAAGCCACAGCTAACAACAGACGATCACTTAATTATACCATTATCAGCTGCAGATGCTTTCATCCTCACTAATGGACCTGAGAGATATGAGAGGGCAGGATCAGTTAAAAGGTGTGATTTAGTCCTACAGTAAAAATGTTATATTCATCATAATGTTTAGCTGCATAATGTTGAGTGAATTCATGATTTGATTGCCTGCCAATGCAAGTGATGCAATTGCTTGGTCAGGATGTGGTGTAAGTGTGTGAAACATACTGGTCTGAAGACAGAAGGTAAACGCATAATAATTTCTGGCCGTCAAAACTCTGCTTTGATGCGTTTGCTCAGATATATGTTGGTTATGACCCTGTTGTGCTTCATACTCTCAGTTTAGTGGCTGTGTAATGCACATTTACAAAGATGGGGAGGTTAACCAGATCGTATTTGTCCATCCATTTGGTCCTCATCCTTACGGGCATTCCTCTTGTAAAACTCAAGTAAAGCATAAATCTCACCTTTATGACCCTCACTGAAGTTTTTTTGTTGCCCATTGTTGCTGCTGGCAGAAAAACACACACTAAGTCGTGTCAGCGTTTCTCTTAAGGTTTTACAAGCAGTATTTTTCAGCCTGGTTTGGTTTGTCAAATGTATGTCTGGTTAACACCCCCACACACCCGCGTCCGAAGCTTTTCTGTGCCGTCCATGCAGTGCTGAGATTGTCACAAACAGGGCTTCTGAGCCAGTGTCTGTTTCTCTGTTTAGGGAAGAACCACTATCCCCATAAGGGTGTAGAAAATAATGCTGATTCTCAATCAGATTGACACCAGAGAATTTCTATTGATCTTCACATATTTAACTTAATTCATTAACCTGGACTGCCCCTTAGCACTATCTCTTTATTTGACACACAGAAACCTTGTGTCTATATATTCATAAGGGGCACAGCTCTGTTTTAGTCCAGTACCTCATTATGGAAAAAGACATGTTTGTAAGTTCAGATTTTAAGCTTTTGTAGTGATTTAAAATCATGTCATCGTGGATCAGTGTGGCTCTGTCCATCGTGCACACCATAGTGAAGGTCGATCTTTAGTAGCCGATCTCTAAGTAAACTAAACGAGAGGGTCGTCCACTGTATAACTAATTTGATTTCTGCCATACAGCAGTGTGGCTTATTATGTTTACACACAAAGCATCATGCTAGTGGTGTAAAGGTGAGGAAACTGAGCTCACGAGCAGCAGCTGCTGGCTTGAGTTTGAAAATCAGACATGAAATTTAGATTAGAGGCAGTGGAACTTTCAACACGCTCCTGCCCTTCAACATGGGCTTTAGCAAGGCAAATAATTCAGAGGATGACACTTTTGACTCTGTAGTCATGTTATTGAAGTGATGCTAAACGCAAGACTATCAGGTGTGTAACTGTCTCTTTTGGCTGAGGACTAGCTGTGAAAAGATATGGCTCGGTTTGTCTGGATTTGCCTCTCTTTGCTTTCCCTAACAGAAAAACTATTGTGCAGCGGACCGGAGATGCAGGCTGTCTCCCTGAATTTCTGACTTACTAGTAAGATTTTAAAGTGAAACCCTGTAAATCTGATTCTAAACTGAACTCTCTGTCCCCATCTGTGGCAGAACAATCTTCACGTTCAGTCACAAGGCCTCCCAGCTCCACTTGACATTTGAAAGCAACTTTTGTTGACCCACAGTGCACTCCCAATGCGGAAAAATCAGATGTTTATCACACTGAAGACAGGGAGGGGGGGGGGGGGGGGGATTCAGCTTGCTTGTTTGGTGGTGGACTGCGCTCTCTACATATATTATCTGGTGATATAATGTGGTGATCAGGTTAAGTCTTACTACTCTGTGCATTTCAATAAAAACAGGCATGAGAGGCAAGTAAAGCACAAGCGAGGACAACTGTGGGCACGTTTGTTATGTTGGAAAAACCAAACCGTCCACTGCCACTGTTATTGTGTTTAAGCAGTTAAAAATTACTTCAACAGGCAGAAAGGTTCAGGACACAAGGCCACACAGATCGTTTCCTAACACCTGAGAACAAGGAAGCTCTGGGAGCTGAAGAATAGTTGTGGATGTTGAGAGATTCCCGCCCTGCCTGATATTTCCTTATTTTAGCCATGGTGTTTGTTTTTTTGTAAATGTACTGTTGAGCACAGCTTATTGAAATTTTACAAAGCATCCAGGACACTAGAGAGTCTAGTACATTCAAAGTACTCTACACTTCTTTACCTTTAAGGGGCGCTGTAAGTTTAGTTTACTAGGTGTGTTTTGTTGTAACATGAGTAAAGATGCATCACAAGACATGTTGCCACATTTTCAGATTAGATTGATCTATGAGTAGCTGCTGATTTATTCCTTCCATCCGCAGTTAACCTGATTTTGATCTGCATTCCCGAGAGGTGACACCAGTACAAAAGAAGTGATGGTCTAAAAAGTATTATTGAAACTAAAACTGAAACTGTCATTTCTGTGTGACCACACTGAAGTCACTTTTCTTGTCAGACAGTGGTATTTGTACACAAAATACCACTGTTTGCAGAGTTCCCATAAGTTAGTGAAGTCCACACACACCCACCCACACACACACACACACACACACACACACACACACTTGATAAACCATTTGACAAATGACTCAGTATAGTGTGACATTGCTGGACACTAATTTGCCTGACTGATTTGTTCACAAAGGGGCGTCTGATACACGCCTGACACAGGATTAGTCTGTAAAAATTGATATGATGCTCATAATATTAGGACTGTTCTCAGAACAGCTTCACACACATCACAATATTATACCAATATCACCCATACACTATTATCTGATCAAGGATCTTGTTCGCAAACCATTCAATCAATAAGTTCATAGTAGTGTGTTTGTGTGTGTATGGCGTGTTGGAGTGTGGGTCTGCACAAGAGAGTTTTTGTGTTTGATTTATGTCGCTGTAAGTTGTTACTGCTGTTTTTTTCCTCTTTTTTTGCACATACTTAAAGGCAGTCAAGGTATAAAAAAAACCACACACTCTTTCACACCTGTAAGACCATAACCTTTCCAACCTTTCTTCTCCATCCTCCCCCACACACACCCACACACACATGCGCACACACACACACACAACTTTGCAGAGAGTTGCTTCTTGAGTTAAGAATGTCGAAAGAAGAAAAAAGTGGAAAACAGCCGATAACAGAGATGAGGTAACGTAGAACGAAAAGACAGAGAGAGAAGGAAAGACAATGCAAAAAAAAAAAAAAAACAGTAGAAAGAAGAAGTGGGCTTGGGGGAGCCTCACTCTTTGAAACAGCCACTGTGCAGAGAGGAGTGTGTGTTTAAATATTAAAACCTCACAGTGTTCAAGAAACAACACAGATGAAAAACAAACAGGGTTAAAAAAGAAACACAGAAAGAAAATTTAAAGGTAAGATCCTTTGTTGTGGCAGTTTGCTGTGTGTGTCAGGCTGCTTCACAGGATGATGCTAACTCAGCTCAAACTTTAGTGTTGATGTGAGCAACGCGAAAGGTGTCACACATCGCGATGAACCTACAGCGAGTTATCACTTGACAGATCGAGAACGAAGCTAAAAGAGACTCGGTGTTTGCCAAGTGGTGAAAACACAGCTCACAGGTGAAAGATAATAACACTTGTCTCTAATGACTAGACGTAAACGCGATTGTTAAGTAACAAATTTGCATTATCAATTTAAAATGGTGATATTTCAGTGTTTATAACTTGTTTCTGCTGCCCCCAAGTGGCCACAAACTGTGAGTGAAGGTAGATTTAGATGTACAGACCTCATATCTTTGGTCATAAAATATATCTTTCCTGTTCAGTGTTTCTGCATTGATGGGCCGTGAAGTCCAGGACTGGACCAGAGACTAAGTCCAGACCTCTCCCTCACCACAAATACTTTAAATACACAAATAACAACAAATAAACTGGAGTCTTCAAACCAGGCACCGGAGAGACTGGAGGATTACAGGACCTAAAGTCCCGCTGCCTGCCTCTTCCACCCTAGTCATCTACCCCTGAGGAGGCCACATGGTGCCATGGTGGAGTTCAATAAAAGAGGAACAAGATAGTTGAAAAGTAAAAAAGTCAAACAAAAGATAATAAACTAAATGAAATACACACTGTGGTTACATAAAGTAGTTATACACACTACAGCATCTTAGCACTTGTACATTCTGACCTTTGACCCCCTTGTGGTGCTCACACTGTTTATTCAGCCCCCTGTGTGTCCCTGTATACTGTAGTTACCCTGGTGTAGTTTGCTTTGGCTGCTGAACGGTGCCGTGCTAAAGGCGACCACACCTAAACAAAGGTGTGTGTAAACGCATGCACGTGTGTGGGTGCGTGGGTGCAATGTGTCTGCCACATGTTATGCATGTGTCCATCTAAGTGTGTGTGCTTGCATGTTTCCTTTTTTTTGATGTAAATATACTTTGTTGTATCGAAACTGTATGTTACTATGGTCTTGTAGAATATTGTACTTACTTGAGCCTGTGTGTGAAACCAGTTTTCCACTCGTCTTCTGTCTCTCAGGCTTGTAGAGGAAACCCTAAGTTCTCATTTTGAGTCAGCCCACTGTTGTCTATGGAAACTTCACACACACAATTGCACACAAACACACACACAAACTCAAACAAACATGGCACATGAGAGAACACGCCGTTCGCATGTGTGCATGTGGCACGTTTGTCACCCCAGCACAAAATGTAGATCTAAATATAAAAAACACAAACACGTGCAAAAAAAAAAAAAGAGTCATGATAAATGCTGCTGCCCGCAGCACCCCAGGGTTACTGCCACTATATGATTTAAAAGTAAATAGGTGTGGTCACATCCAGTTTATTTCTCGGGATCTGAAATTGTTTTTGGTTCTGTTGTGTTCGCATGAATGTTTTTAAGCAGAATGAAGTTAGTCCGCTGTTTTGTTAACTTACAAAACAAATTGGTGCAACTTCAACATCAGCCAAAGCGATGGTCTTTGTCCTGTTTGTTATGATGTGATACGCGTTCATTCAGCCGTGTCAGAGTGACAGTGTGGCCGTCACAGAGAGCAGCTTAAAACCATAGATAGCTACAGAAGAAGAGGGAGAAAATGAGGCATTTGTTGCCTTATTACAAAAATTTTAAAGAGCAGTCCAGCTCAGCCCTTAATGAGCCACTTGAGCCTGTTAGTTTACAACTAATCTGCCATACCACAGAATGATTGTTAGAGGATTGCGCGTATGTTCCACTGTTCAGTCTTTGTGGTTAACCAGGTGTGAGCAGTGCTCACTTACAGCTCATAGTTGCAGATATCCATTTTTATCTGATACCATATTTGCAGACCAGTTTGCTGCGAACCACTTGCTTTTCTATCCAATCCACGCACACTTTGAAAAATAAGTGTCTTTTGGCAGACACAGAGCTGGGTGTAGTTTTATCATGTGTCTATATACCATCAGATCTTCTGAAAGGGGAAACACCGGCTGCTCTTTCTTCTGTCTCTGCTTCTTTCATGTAAAAATCTGCATCCTGCCTCCTAAATATCACATTTTGGTTTTTTAAGGGGGTTTGTGGTGGGTTTTATTTATACATGTCGGATGAGTATGTACATGTGGGGGCTTACGCTACACAAGACAGGGGCAAGAAAGTGACAGAAATTGGGAGGTATTGAAACATAGGCGAAGCGTGTAACAGGTGAGAAAATGTCATGGGGTCATGTTGAAATGAGGTAACTTGTACATTTAGGGAAACATTTGCCGCTGTGGATGATTTCAGCGTGACACCTGCATGCGTCATGTATTTTGGTTCAGTTATGATCTGTAATCTGTGCAAATTAACCAGATTTCCCTCTGAAAATCACATGTAGAGCTATAAAAAGTTAAATGTGAGCCTCCTCTTGTAAATCAGGCACTGGCCAAATGCACGTTTGAAGCAAAGTAAACACTATGGATACTTCTCAACTTTCAAATCTTGTTAACTGAGCATGTTTGCTCTTAGCTTTATGTGCACTGCCACATTTCCTGTCACTGTGCTCAATAACACACCAGAGCTTTCAGCGTGCTTGATTGTGGCGTTTACCATGTATGTGTCGTCCCCGCCTAAAGTCGGCAACGTTTACACCTGTCGAGCTGCCATAGCCTCCTGGCTGCAGCGCATGTTGCTCCCTGATCACTGTGGTTGTTGTCTGTCCTTGTAGTCTTGAACCAGTGACTGGTGTGACTGGGGATAACATAACGACATGCACTTCTGGATGCTCGCACTTCAAAGACATTCATGGTGTTGCAGCCACTGAAGTTGTTGTAAGAAGAATGAATGTAGGGAGCTTGACAGCAATGTTCACACATTACCCTAGTTTCATACCTCTGCACGCCTGGCCAATCACTGAAGTGGGCGTAGGTGCCTGTTTTGGAAAGTTACAAAAAATATCAGAAGCATCTCCCCTGTGGTGCTGTTGGAAAAGGGGGGTTTCAGGTGCACAGAGCACGCGGTGTGAAGCATACTGTGGCCTTCACGTATTAATTATCTAGACAGGAAGCTGAATTTATTGTTTGATTTTCTCTTTGATTACTTTAGCGTGTATTGCTGTTCCAACAAATGGCCCCTTTCATGGGAGCTTCAGGGCTGTGGTTTGGTGCATGCTGACTCACTGACACACTGTCGTGGCTTGCCGAGACACTTGAAGAGAACAGAGCCATTGTTAAAATTGTAAATGACATCTGGGCCTAATTTGTGTGTTACGTGTAATTACAACAAGATGTATTTGACATCACTGGGAATGCTCAGATGCTTTCTCAATCAGAATGATATGTGCTAAAATATCAAGTATAGATTATAATGTAAAATGTCTGTTCTGATTTAAATTTGAATATGGGTTTGATTGGCATCTAGTGAGGGACAAACATTTATGGTTCGGTTAAGCTGCTGCCAGTTTACAGTTTCATATAAACACTGCAGGAGCAAAACGTTGTTCAAAGCACTCAGACTTGTGTGAAAACACCAGTTAGACAGTTGTTGCACCAAATCTTTACAGCTTAAGACAGAACAGATGAAGAAAGCTGCAAACAGCCACTCTGTATTCACACAGATGAACTCGTTGACCATTCTGAAGTTATTGGCTATGGTAATGCCAACAGAAAGTTGCACTGTGCATCTCACAATGTGTTTTTCCACTCTTCATTTTGACCCCATGTGGCAGTTGAGATGCACACACACACACACACACACACACACACTGTAGAGACCATCTATTAAAGCAACAATGTCTATTTTTCCATTTCCTCTGTTCACACAAAACTGTTGAGGTATCACTAACCACATGCATTTTTCTTTTCCAATAACCAAATTGACTGTCTACTCACAAAACACAGCTCAGCGTGTGTCTTCGCCCACACCACTGTCAGTTTGAAGATTTGCACGTGTGCTCTCCACTGACTGAATATTTAATAACTATACTTGGTGTATCCTTTGTGGTTGCTGTTTGCTTTGATGCTGTTTTGATGCATTATTTTTAAAACAGGTAGATGGAAACTTTGCTTGAACCTAAACATCCTGTAGAGGATGAACAGCCTCATAAGAGACTTGAAATCAATAAAACATGTAGCATCCACTGAGGCAACATTACTATTACTAGCATTAAAGATAACACACTGTGATTTAGATTGAAGTTGTCCTTCCTAAGTCAACAGATGAATAAAATTTGCAATGCTGGTACCAAGCCAGTTTAATGAGAGAAAATCTCAACACAAGGTCTGTGAATAGATCTGGTTTCAACCCGTCATATGATCTTTATCATTCATATTGCTTCACAGCTTCAGGAACTTCCTGAGAAAATGTGATCACAAGGTTGATTTAGTGGCCAGACTTGAGCTTTTGATCACATTACATGTTCTTAATCAGTAGATAAAGCTCAATAGGAATATACTTCACTGATAAAGTAGTCAGAAAGCAGCTGCAGGACACTTACAACTGCTGAGGGAGAACTTAAAGCTTATTACTTGTCTGCACAGGAAGTGGTTCAGCCATTTTTTCCAGTCTCAAGTGAATCTTATCAGAAGGTTGTGTTTTAATCAATCCCCCTGTGTCTACACAGGCCAAGCAAGAGTCTTCATTTCAATCAGGCTATAGATGTGCAAACGTGACCAGAAGCACATTTTTACACTTCATATGTATTTTCTTCTGTGGTTGTGAGATTTGCTCTAAGTGCCTCCAAAATCTGTCATACAATTCAACTTTAGATTTTAGCCATGGAGCACCCAAAAAAACAAACAAAAAAAAAACACCAGGGTGAATTTGACACTCATTACATTTACACACTTCCTCTGACATTTCCACTGCAGCGCACTGCAGAGGAAAGCTGAAGCATCAAGGAGGCACCACCAGCTAAACTCAAGTGATTTTGCATTACTGTTAGCAAACAGGATTTAACCAGCTGTATCTTAAATGTTTGTACATTCAGTGTTAAAATGGGGGATCATGGAAAACTGTGGCAGCAGCTGAAGACAAACTCTTGCTAAGTGGGAAAACAGTTGCTATTGACAGCCTTGTAACTGGTGAATGATAACGTGAGTATAAAGTTGGACAAAACAATAATGCAGATTAAACATTGTCCCCATTGACTTTAAACTTTGCACAGTTGATCTTAACATCTGGACGATTGTGTTTTGGTTAATGGTTGGAAGGAGGGTGAGAGATAGTGATGCAACGATCAGGCTAAATCACCACTGTGGTCCACATGGATAAGTTGTTGCCAGAATGACTTTGGGACATTACAGTAATGCTGTGTACCACAGGGTGTCAGTGTTGCTGCCAGTCGACACTGGTAAGGCAAGAGACTTGCTTCACAGCTCTTTGACAAATCCACATCTACATTTGGATGTAGGTGCGTGCTTTAAAATCAAGTCGTGACGATGGTTTGAAGCTGCAGTTGACTTTCACCTTGTTCACTTCAACAGTGTGTGATCAATGAGGTGAAACGGGGAAAAAAAATCGGTTGGTCGTCTTACTTTTACAACAGGTGATTTGAATATACAGTGGCTGAATGGGCATCTAAAATCCACAGCTGTTGGTGTCGGGCCTCAGCTCTGATGAGATCTCACCATTTTCTCACCCGTTTTTTCCTACGTTTCAAGTTCTGCTCTGCAAACAAAGCACATCTAAGATCAAACCACACATTTTCATCCATGTTCACAGAGAGGCCACTGAGGGGGGGCCACTCCAAAAACTAGCTCAGGGTGGGGTTTTTAGATTTACTTTGGATCACTGCCCTGTTGTAGAAGCAAATCACTTTCTGCTGCCAAAGGAAAGCAAACATTTAAAATTTTGATACCAGGCGTATGATGAAATAGTTGAATCAGATTCACAGGAGCACTGTTACTTGTTACGTGTTTGTTGTTGTCTGTGTAGACACACCTCGATTAGACTACAGATTAGTTGTTTCCTCTCATGGCGACACACAGCATGTGTCCATGTCAGTATTCAGCCGGACTGTCTGCTGTGGTGTGTTCAAGTGCAGATAGAAAACAGAAAATATCAGGCTGCATTTCTGTTCATGTGTCAGTCTTTGTCGGTGCTAGTCGTTAAAAGTTTGTTTGATATGTGAGCACATGATGAAACACAAACAGTGTGCACAATAAATTCCAACCCACTGAAGGCTTTGATTAGGAAGATGCACAACATAAGGTGTGTGTGTGTGTGTGTCTCAGTGTAGTGTTTGTGTGCACAGGAGTGTGTCGGTCACTACTGTTTGATCACAGCAAAGTGAGAACAACTGTACTACCAGACTGCTGGAACTGATCAACAAATGCAGCAGTGTGTTCCAGTCAGTGTTATATGTGTCCTGTTTCACTAAGTGGTGCTAAATGGATGAAGTTCCAGGTACAGTTGTAAGATTGAGGTCAAGACACGTGACAGATGGAGTGATCGGAAAAGAGACGAGACCAAATAAAAGTCAGACAGGAAACCACACAGATATTATTTGGCTTTTAGATGCCGGTGTGTTATGAGTACGACAGAAGCCTGTTCAAACTCTCACACAAGGGTCAAAGTTGGTAATGATGTACCATTGAGCTGCACTGCTCCATTCAAACACATTAGGGTTTCAGGTTTTAGTCTTTCCATGGGATTTGTTGGTAATCAATCAACACCAGCCTTGTCCTATTGACTAACCATATCCTGGGTCCTTACACACATTTTAAAGCACCGTTAACATGCAGAGAGCTGATTTCATGTACAACCAACATGAATATGTCAAAAATGCTCAACGCTAAAATGTTGTCTTATTCAATATGACCTTTGCTGGTAACTCCACACAAGCAGTGTCGATTACAGATGGTCTTTCATTCGCTGTCCTTTGCTGCTGTTCCTTCTACTGGTGTGTCGTGTTTGTTCAAACTCAAGTAATATGGATTAAACTGCAGCACACACTGGTGGGTTCCTTCATCATTATCAGTATCTTTTTTTTTTTTTTTTTTTTTTTTTTTTTTTGCAGCCAAGCTTGCATGTGATGTTCTGGCTACGGTCGGCTATGAAAGTCTGCACAAACCAATAATTGAGTATCACTGAAACCGTGAAGAGTGAGAGCAGCGGGTGTAAATCTAACGTCCATGCACAATATCCACATCAGGGTAAAACAGAGAGCACATTCTGGTCTGTGTGTGTGTGTGTGTGTGTGTGTGTTTGTTTCTGTGTGTGTTGTGCCACATAGTTGTGATGTCTCTCAGCATGGTGTTAGCTCTTCAGAGTCACAGTGCTATTGTGTCTTGACCTCTCACATTACAACTGGTCAATACTATGACAGGCGTACACACACAGACACACGCGCACACACACACACACACATGCACACACACTGTTGGTCCAGGTGGTCAGTATTGTCTTTTTGGGGGAGGAGGGGGGCATGCTTCACTGCATGGGAACTGATTGGCTTTTCCATTTACACTAAATGACAAATAGTGTCTGTTCAACACTGCATGCTACGTACACACACACACACTTACACGTACACACTTTTTCCTTTAGCAAAGGTTCACTCAAACGTCAATTAGATCAACAGAATTCAGATTAAGTCACTTCATTAAGGATCTAGCCCACAGATATTTGCATCATTGATTAATATGCTAATTACGTGCTTGATAAAGTGATTGTGCTTGGCCAGAAACGGGTAAAAATAAACATCTGTATTGATTTACCAGATCTGAAGGTGATGTCTTCAAACCAAAAATCCAAAATCAAGCGAACTATACCACTATCACTAGACAGCTAATGAAACCAGTGAATTTTCATGTTGGAAAAACTTGAATCATACTGATTCATCAATGCTCTGTTGTCATGGCTGCGTTATATTGATGGCGTCGTGGTGGTAACGGATCGACACAGAGGACTGTTTTTCATCAGATTATTAAGTTTCTTCTGTGTTTGTCAGTGTCTGCGCACTGTGTGTTTTTTCCTCTGAGGCCACTGTGCTCTTCATGGATGAAGAAGTTCCTTTGAGTCAGTAGCTTGCCTGCGATAAATTGGTTACACGGCTCACCCCCACGTTTCAGGGTGCTGGTCTCTGGTGCAGCCCACTGGAGTTACAGCTCACACTGTGAACATGGCATTCAAGTGAGTAATCCTGATGTGTTTCAGAGGATGTGGTGGGTGTCGAGGGGGGATTCAGCTCCCTGCCGGTGATACAGATATTTGTGTAGTGGATGATATCATGGTTTTCCTTTTGAGGCATGGATTCAAATGTTTGAGAGGAGTGAGTAAGAGGAGAAGGAGGAGGAGGAGGCCTGTGGGAATTTGGTCATTTCACACACTAATCAGTTCCTCACTCTCTCTCATTGTCGTCTCATGATCTTACTTAGCTTTTGAATCCATTGAACCAAAGTACAGGTGTTTCAGAGCACAAATACAAATGCATTACTAATATTGTCCTCTCTTTATAAGTTGGATGTAAATGAGTCTCAGTAAAATGGCATGCTCAGCAGCCTGTTTACCACTTCATTGACTTTTACAACTGTGTCAGTACAGTAAGCCACTCCTCTTGAGGCAACAGACTCATGTTCCTGATACATTTTCATCCTTATTTTACACATTTAGGGCAGTAAAATCTCCTGTCTCTCAATAAGGAGCAAATGGAGTAGTAAGTAAGTAAGTATTTGTTACCAGAAGTTTGAATTTAGAGTCGTCATCATGTTTACCTATGACCATCAGTTGGTTGTGCACTCACAAAACAGTTAAGGTCAGCACTTAAGTCTAATTTACAGCTCTTTATGCTCAATTAGGTTAAATGACGTCTACCGTGGTGTGTAATCGGTAATTACTCCCCAGTTCCCCGGGGGCTGCTGAATGATGTTATAAAACTCTGTTAGGTTTCGATAGCTTACTGGTATCAGGCTCCAACAACTATTTGACTGTTTTAAGCAAATTTGCAGAAGGGAGCACGAGAGACCGCAAGGATCGCTCTAAAGCGGGAAACATTTAAATGCACTTGTATAAAATGAATCATTCCGAAAAAAACAAAACGCAGTCTCTCTTATTTCCTCTTTATTCTTACTCTGCAGAAGTTATGAAGTTACTGGATGTGATGCACATTTTGAGTTATTGTGGAAGCATGTGTGTGATGGTCAGGTGAATCACCATGTGTGTGTGTGTGCGTGTGTCTGATATTAACCAATCTATGGCGTCCATGCAGATACTAAATGGTCAGCTGCTCTGATCCAGTGTGTGTGTTTGTATTTGTTATTTCCAGTTATTACCTGTCATAATTAATATTTCCCTTGATACTTTGTGGGCCTTGACCTTGTTAAACATGAAATGCGGGTATTTTCTCATGGGTCAGCCTGGTCCACTTCAGTATCCGCACTGATCATCATCCTAACTGATGCACAGAACGTCAGATAAAAACACAAGCAGCAACAGAAAACACACGTTAACATGAACATTAACCAGGGCAGATATTAAAGGCATTCACACACATTTTCCCACACTCTGAGGAATTGATTAGTATTGATCACATGTAAATAACATTGATTGTCTCACCCTTTTGTCTGTCTGTATTGATCTGTGTGTGTGCATTGTGTATACACATTTTACTCTATGTATGTGTGTGTGTGCAGCTGTCAGAGTTTTGTAGATCCAACCATCCTGCTGCCTCCAGGCACCAATGGCTGAACTCAGGCTCAGTGGGCTTTCTCTTCCTTGTCGGACCCCCACTCACCGATCCAGGCTCTCCTCCGCCTCTGTCTCATTGTCACAGAGCCAGCACCACCGGCAGGATGTGAGATCTGTTTGACTGCAGGAATCATACCCTGTAAGTGCAATATCATATCATATATCCTATCATTAACCTGTATTATAACCTGTATTGTATTCAGTCAGGAAACAGGTGCAGCTGGAGAAACGATTTGTTATGTTAGTTATGACTCAGGACTTTTTTTTTTCTTTCTTCACATAATGTGATGCTTTTCCCTGTGTACAGCTCCATCCTGTGCATCAGTGGCTTTTTGATATCAGTGTTGCCTTTGATTATAAACCAAGCAAGAATGTCAAATAGTAAACAAAAACTAATAGGTCCTTGCTTCAGGAGGAAGTAAGAGAAAGATGTGATTATAGAGCCACAAAGTCGGGAAGCTTGAGTGGGTGAGCAAACCACAGGAGATCATTGTTAGATGACTGTAGTTTCCCTCTAACAGTAGATGCTGGTCATTCCCTGGCGTGGGTTTTTTTTTTCTGTAACCATGGATGACAGACCTGACACGTGACCCTCCTCGGTTTGTAACCAAGTTTATTTTGTGCTAAGATTGAATTAATCCAAAACCACAGCAGGGTAAAATGAGAAAACTAGTATTCTTTTTTTTTTTTTTTTTTTTTAAAAAAAGTGTCTATTTAGTGGCATCGAATCAGAAAAAACCTGTGTATGTCGCTCTGGAGGACACAGACCAACAGTGTGTGCCTCTGACTGATGTACAGACTGGACGATGTGGCCAAGACTGGGCCAGAGACTGTAAAGGAAATAAACCTCTACTGCATTCACTGCAGAGAATGCAGTAGAGGTTTATTTCCTTTACAGTCAGCAAAACCCGAGCTGTGCCCAAACACCGTCTTTGACTTCTTCTAGAGCGCAGAACGGCCACTTCTTCTGTACAGGTGTCACCCTTCTCTCCTATCTGGTAGTATCCTTCCAGCCCCCCCACCTCTCTCTCTGTCCTACACACTCTTATCATGCCTGCTGATCTCCCTCCTGTACTCCCCCAGTGGACTCCACTCCCACCCCAGCCGGATGCTCTTCTGATACATTCCCTGTTTTAACTGTCGGCCGGGGGCTTTGCCTGACACTGGCGGCTTACAGGACATACAGTGCCACTGTACATCCTGACTCCTCCGCTCTAGTCTTCTACCCCTTAGCAGGCTACATGGTGGAAAGTGTAGTTCACTGAAAGTTAACAAGTTCAATGAAATTTATATAAAGTTGTATAATTTGACCCACATTTTTTTTTTTTTTTTTTTTTTTTTACATATAAGTCATTAGACACACATAAATTTACACTACAAGCACATGACACACACACACATACATGGACTACACACCGAAAGTACAGCCAGCAGAGGTCACTGTATTCTATCAGTAAACAATTGCATTGTTCACAGAATCTCCTCCGTTTTTCAGCGACATGTGAGTCTTTCTGTAGAAACATAGCCTAAATGTGGCTCTTAGGATGATTCATATCTGCAGTAGTAGTTCATGCTGGCTTCTACTTTCATGCCAACAGTCATAGCACAAGTGTAGGCGTCAGTTTCATCCAAATTACAAATGTCTCAATATTACAACAAACACTCAGCTTTCTCAGGTGGTGCAGGAGTAGAACGGTGGGTTCAAAGACAATCTGTAAACCTACCGAAGTTTGTATCGTATTTGAATTTACCAGTGAAACCTGTGTTCAGGGGAGCTTTGTGTCATTGTGAAAACAAATTAGATAATGATGATGGATTTGATGACTTGAACTGACGCAGTGTTGCACATGAGCATTTTGTCCCGACAAGAAAATGATGAATGAACAGAGAATGCGTGACGAGACGTGCACCTGCAACTTACAGTTACATGGAGAACATAAAACGATCCATCAATGATTTATTGGTCCTCTTTTTTTTTTTTTAATAGTCTCACATAATGACTCATCTGAAGAGCAGAATATTTATTTGCCATCAGAGTCCAGATGAGTCCAGGTGGACCTGTTTCCTTACCAACACCATTACAGAGTCTGAACATCACGTCACAGGATTTCTCAGTAGGCTGCTTTATCATACTTTAAAGTCAAGTTCATAAATCTTCAGGTAGAGCACCTTTGATCCTATCACTGTTCTGATGTATCACATGTCACACTTACTCAGTATCTGGTTAGAGACGGTTTGTAGCATGCAGCTGTAGACAATGTGTGAGACATGCAGTGAAGAGACTGTGAGTGTTAGACTGAGCAGTTACTTTTTTTTTGTTGCTACCTCTGTTTTGCTCACTTTTATTCCTCTGGGTGTCAGACACATGGAGCCAGTGAAGTCAGCCAGTGAAGCACACACCCAGTAGGTGGGTCTTGGTTTGAAAGAAGGAGGAGCTCCTATCACACACTAGATACCTATTGTAACCAGTCTCAGACACAGAGAGAGAGAGAGAGAGAGACAGAGCTTGTTGTACAGACAAGAGCCAACTGGAGTTGTTTACCTCTGGTACTGTGGGCCACACTCGGATTATTCAACTGTTCCTCCTTTCAGCAAACTTCAGCTCTGGGATTTATCTCACGTTTGACTTTTTTTTTTTTTTTTTCCTTTTTTTTTTTTTAAACTCGTGGAAGTTATTGCTTTGCTCTCTTTGGACCTCTGGATCCTATCTGGACCTTTTTCTACATTTATACTGCAGTCAGTGCGACGGCGTGTTTGCGGAGCCAGCGGTTATGTGTCGCCACTGACATGCAACCACCGTCCAGGTGAGTTGGGACAGGGGGAGCGGAGGTGTGTGTGGGAGGGGGAGGGGGGGTGGGGGGTTGTTTGTTTCGGGTTTTTTCTCTCGCTTGTACAGAAATGCAGCTCCCCGCAGAGCTTTACCGGCATGTCAGCTGTCAGGCTGCACACAGCCGCGCTCTTTCCATCTTAATGCGGTGTTTGTCAAATGCACGAGACGTGTAACTGGAGCAGCTCTTGTACTGTAATGTTGCTTCTTACCGTGAAATGCCTCTGTGCTCTTACACCGAAGAGGGTCTGCCCCGCGTAAAAGCTGGCTCAAAACCAAATGAATCCACTGCACGGACTTTTCCTTTCACATACCGAGAGTTCAAAGCAACATTTCCCCACCTTGTACAGACTTGTGCTTTTATATCGCACGTCAGAGCGTTTGTACAGTGATGATCTGAAACCGAGCGAAGGCGTCATTGTACCCGGCAAGTAGGCTGGATGACAGGCTGAGGGAGCCGGTGCAGCTCGCTGCTCACCAGCGCTGCAGACGATACATTATCACTGTATTATCTGCATCGACCGTGCGCAGGAGTTCCTGTCTGATATCGTGTGATACACATCTTTTTAAACACTGTCAGGACCAACACGGTGATGTGTTTACTACCCCCATGACAGTTTTCTCCCTGTGTCTGTTTGAGTTGAGTCGGTTCCTCCTGAGGGAGGCGCAAACGCACCACTGGCTTTTGAAGAATACCTCATAGGGAGCCTGAAGCCTGGAGGCTCACAGGGCGCTTCTGACAGCTGCAGAATTATTTTAATATCTCTGTGTAAATAGTAATGTGAAACCTTATCGTGTGAACTGAAATGTCAGTTTGTGTTTTCTTTCCGGTGACACGTGAACTGTTGTGCCGTCGCCCACGGAGACAGAAACTCCTGACACAGTGAAGATGCAGACTTGTTTCTGGACCGATCTCGTTAAACATTTCACTCCTGGACGCCTTGTTTGGCATTTTTGGCGCCGGCGTTGCGGATTTCCTCTCCTCCATCCGCAGCAGCATGCACGTTATGGTGCCATTTCTCTATAAGCGCCGCAGCCGTCTGACGCGTAATATCGCTCCTCTCCGTGCTCGGACATGGACCGAAAGGCGCAGGGAAAGTTAACTCTCTGAGAAAAAAAAAAAAGAAGAAGCTCGAGGACAGTCTTCAGGTCCAGTTACAACGCGGCTGATGACGCAGCCCCCCCCCCGTGCGTAAAGATGCGTAAAATGCAAAAGGATGACCAGTTACATCAAAGGTGCGTAAAAGTGTTTGTAAGTACATTTGGACTTTTGCGCGAAACTTTTTAGGTCATTTCTGGCACAGAAGTAGGTCATTACCGCTGGGAATCCGTGCGCAGAGGAGGCTTTGGTCTGGACAAACAGGAAGCGAAGCAACAAAACATATATTTATCTTTAAAGTCACCATGTGTCTGAAATTAGTCGTTAAAACGACAAAGGACAAAGGTGAAAACTTCGGTCTGGAGATTTTGTTCCCGCTGGGAGTTGATGTTTTTCAATAAAGTCACTGCAGATGTAACAGCTACAGGGTTTGTCGGTGAGCAGACACGAGAGATTATCATTATTATTACTGCTTTAGATGAGTTGAAAATGACATTTCCACACTGGCTGGTCAGCAGTGGCGGGTGTCTCGGGCTGTTGGTGTGTGACGCAGTTGAAGTTACTCCAGCCGCTTCCTTCATGCCCGATTATTTTTTTTTCCCTCACAAGTCAAACAAAGATCTGCTGCAATCAGCAATTTCTGACAAACAATGGAGACGCACTGTTCGGCCAGTATGGACAGGAACCTGGGAAAGCGCCAGAGCAAGAGCACATACACACTAACGAGTGACACAGTTACTGCACAACTCCCAGCGCTTCACGGGGCGTCCTCTGCTTTGGGAAGTGCCTCAGAGGATGGCTCAGTATAAACTCGTCGGTCAGTTTGTGGGCAAATCCGCTTTTATGTAGCTTATGTGAACGTGTCGGTGCCCGTCGTTGGCGCGTCAGTCCCTCCGCTGACCCGTGAAATGAATCAGATTGACGTGACAGAAATCGCGCAGTTCTGTCGGGCAAACGAGAAGCTGCGCGGTCCAGACCTGAAGCAGCTCCAGGTGCCGCGGAGACGCGAGGGCTGTAGGGCAGAGTGATGAGAGCCCAGGCTGACGGTGCCGCTCTGTTCACCCAACAGACCACCAACCCGGTCCGATGGCTCGACCGCAGTAACGGCAAGAGAGGAGAGCGAAGGAGACCCACCACTCCTCGGTGCCGCCGGAGCCTCAGCGCAAACAACCCGTTCGAACGACAGCGACGAGCGGCGCTGCGACCACCGCGGCTCCACCGGAGGGGGAGAGCCAGACTCGCCGCCCCGGCGCAGACCCAAAGCCATCTCTCCTGTCGACAGCCTAGGCGTGTTTCAAAAGAGGTCGATATTCAGCTTTCCTCGCCGCTCCTCCAGTGGATATTTCTCCTTCGACAGCGACTCGCAGCCGAGCTCCCCGCTCTCCCCGAGGCCAGTGACGGCTGACCGAGCCACGCAGACTCCCAGCCCCACCGGCCAGGTGATGAGACACGCCTTGCAGCGCATGAATGAGCCGCCCGGCGCAGGACTGGGGATGCTGCAGCAGCACGGTGAGCAGGCACTTTGCATGTAGCCAACAACCGATCATACAACAATGTTCTGCTAGGTTGAAGTTTGTCATGGGGGGTAAAATGCACTTTAAATGCACCAGTGCACTCCCTGGTGCAGCCTTAAACACCTGCTGTGTTTGAAAGTGACTGGCCTGAAAGCAGCCAAGCAGAAGCTGCTCTGACTGTTGCCACTATGAAATTTAGCTGCTGCTGCTGCTGCTGCTGCTGATGTTGTGTGGGTGTGCAGCAAAGTATGAAACCAGATAGGAGCCTAACACAAACTCCCTGAAGCTTCCTCCATCAAAGATTTGGGGGTTTGGGCGGGTGGTGGTGGTGGTGAATGTTAAGAATGATTCAAAAGATGAACAAAAACATCCTGAGTATGTTTTTGTTCTTCCAGTCCAGTCCTCACGAGGGAAGACAGTTCTTTTTCCTCTCCTCTAATATTTTCTACTCTCTCAGATGAGTAGTCACTTTAGTGTTTGTTTTCCCATTCTGATTTATTGACTAATACCCAGCATGCATCACTTCTTTGGCTCTCAGAGGGAAGTCCAACCATCCCATGCTGAAACCCACATTTCTAAAGCACATGCACTAGGATGACTCCTCAGTGCTGCCAAAACCATTTCTGCTGATTCCCATGTTTTCATTCCATTGTAGTATTACTCTGCTTCCTGTTGAGTAATGTCTACTGCCTTTTGAAAAAATGTGAAAAACCCTCCCAAGCCCCACAGGAATACTTTTAAAATCCAAACACACTGAGGAAATTCATGACTTGCTGTATTTGAATATGAAGACTCAGTTCAGTACATATTGGGCGGGAAACTGGATGCAAAAAAAATAGATGGGGTGTAGACAGCCAGGGATTCATAAGTCCCAGAACTTAGGGAACTAACCCTGTGAACTCATGGGGATGGGACAAAATAAACCTGAAACCATATCAGTGATATTTTCCATGAGCAAAACCACTAAAGCTGGGGCTGGCTACGAGCTAACTACGCTAACTGTTCTGACGTATCTGCTGTTTGGGGACTTTGCCTTCTCATCTGAGTCTCTCTGACGTTTCCTCTCGTCCTGACTGTCTTGATGCACTCTGCTCTTTCACCCGTCAACCCAGCACAAGCAGCAGCGGCGGAGGTGGGCGGGACACAAGGCCAGAATCTCTCATTGAGGAGTTGGCGTAGATGTGCTTCCCGCCTCATTTCAGACTGTGGATCATTATACGTACTTAAGAAGGTGGCTGATGGGCAGTTTGCTTTGTGGCTGTATGAAGCTTCTCATCAGGCTTTGTTAGATCTGCAGATGTTTGATTGACAGCTTTCTGTTGGGTCAGATTTATGGGAGGGAAGAGGGAAGGGTCTGGTAGGTAAAAAGGCAACAAGCTGAGGAGTGGGCTACGCAGATCTGGTAACTGCACATCCTTCTTCCTCTTCACCTTCAGATCTTGTTCACTTTAAAACTGAAAGTAGCTTATTGAAGCACCTTATCAGATGTTGCACCACTGAAAGCTTTGAACAAGTGTTTCGCACAGAAATGGCAGTAGTGAACGCTCCAATATCTGACTTTAATGTGTAAAATCAGTGGTACTTCCACTATCACACTATAATCTTGAATGTGAAAAATTCATTCCTCATAAACCAGCCAAATACATTTGGATTATATTATTGAGCCGCCAGACAGTTTGTCGGACACTTGTACTTTCTCATAGCCTTGATCCTGTTTTTATCTGCTGTTTATTCAGACTCACAAATAGAACAAGACACACAAGTCTGTCACCTCCAGCAACACGGATTTAAAATAGCGCTCCAGTAGAGTGGTTTTTATCAGCACAACTTTAAAAAAGACCAAGAAAAAAGACTCCTGCTTTTAGCTACGACGCTGTTGGCTAAAGTTGCCTATCCTGTTGCTTGGTAACTAACAAACTGCGCCATGAGGCTGAGATTTGACCACAAAAAAAAAGACTAACATAGTGAACTCCCTTCACAGTGTGAGAGCAATGGTGAGAAGGATTCACACTATGTAATAAAATTGTACTTGTAATGTGTAAAGTAAAATGTAATCTAAATCCACTGTAATCTTAGTGTCCTGTAAATCTGCTTTTTGTTGCTGCAGTGATTAGCTGCACTGATTGCCTCGTGTGTCTCATTCTCTTTCACTGCAGCCAGACAGACAGGATGGCGGTCAAAACACACCAGCACGCGTGTGTGTACGTGTCATTCATTAAGTGCGCCAATCAAAATGAGCCTGTGTGTGTGTGTGGCAGTCAAAATAGGCCTGCAGGTCTTTTGTAAGACGCAGACAGAAGCCCTTTGCCTCTTATTCAATCCACTACGTCCATCAGATAGGACAGGTAGGAGATAAGACACACACACTTGTTCAAAATATCTTACAATGTTGTCAACCAAGGAAAAAAAAGTCTCAGTGGCTGCTCTGCCTTTGTGTTTGAGAGCGAGACAGAGCACCAGAGCTTTTGTTGCACCTGTTTATGTATTGGAGTATGCATACAACTCATATCACACCACTTCACACGAGGTGTAGATTCAGGTTTCAATCCAGCAGTTAACTTTGATACATCTATGTCTTTAATGGATTCATATTCACATATAACATCCTCAGGGGCTGGCTGCTTTGATCTAACAAACTTTAGACAGAGATGTAAGATAAACAAGCTGCACAAAGCTCACTAATTATCGATTGTCTTTAAGTTGTGTCTTTTGGAACAGGTTACAAGGAGAATATTCAGTCAGCGCCTGTGTTTTCTCTAAGTTGTCAGCTGCCCTTTACTATTGGCAAACCACAACTTTGTGTTGCATCTTGTCAGTCAGCAGGATATGGTTTATGGTAGGGAAGTCAGTTGTATGTAGAACTTTCAGAAACTGCCAGAAGAGTAAAAACTATACGAATATGAACATATAGTACTTATAGTGACATCAGGCTCTCATCTGTTCGGTGGTTGTGGTCAATTCTCAAAAAAATGAAAGAAAGTCTACATGTTGCAATATATAGTGTACGACTGAAATGTGTGTGCTGTCTCTACAAAGCACCCTTGCTCTCCTAAGTGACTGCTAAAAAGATCATTTACATTAAACTATTCTGAAAGAGAGCAGACCTTAATTCAAGCCTTGCCCTTGCTCCTCTATCTGTAAACATTTGTCTCTTGCAATAAGTTGGATTTCATTCACACAGGAGACAGTTATTTACTTCCACTGTTCTCTGTGCACAATGATTCACTCCAACCTGCCTTTACATGGAAACATCTCCCATCATCATCACCCTCGTGGAGGTCACGGGTGTAAACAGCAGCGTGATATATTAGTTGGAGCTCAATTTCTTTGCTGTATCAGCGTCTTCAATATTGGAGGATGTGAGAAATATTAAGTCTGGGTTTCACAACGTTGTGCATGAGTCATAAGCGGAGATCGGTAAGAGGTCAGAGCCTTTCATAGTCGTAATGTAGCTCAGACTGAAAATATAAGGGATTAACCACGACACCGCTCGTGCGCACGATCGCTCACCCGGTCAGCCTGTCGAGTGCTGCTTCTCTATGTCTTCATGATGATGCCAGGGAGATCAGTTGTTCTATCGAAACTATAGATTACAGAGACAACAATAGCAGAGTGCAGTAAACATTAGGACTTTGTGTTTGTCTTGTTGTGTTTTTGATCTCACCTACGTGAGCAGGTGCTGTGTACACCTCTCCTCTGTGGTTTTTATCATACCATTGTGACTGTGCATCTTTTATAACATCAAATAAACGCAACTGGGCCAAAACTAAAAGGAAAGTCTCTGCTCTGATGCTGTGAACCACCCACTGTCTGAAACACTCTCTGTTTATCTGGTTGTTGTACGTTTCTTTTCTTTCGGTGATTCAGATCATTTCAGCACTTGTAATCTTACCAGTCATATTTCAAATGTCTCGTGCTGCAGTTTTGCACTGTTTTCTTGTCTGAACCCCGACCACTATAAATGATCAAAATACAGTTATTGTGGAAGTGTATAGAGAGAATTACCAAGCCAAAGTTACAGCGCACTCAAGTCAAATGTTTTAATATAAGTTCTTGTGCCACCGTGTTTTTTTTCTTGTCTGTTTCAGAGAGCTCCCCCAGCCCCTCTAACGCAGCAGTGGACATGCAGGCGGAGGCAGCCGTCGGACAAGAGCTCCGACGCATTGGAGATGACTTTAATAGACTCCTGCTAAGGGTCAGTTATCACAGAGAGTGTGTGTGCGTGTGGTTGTGTGTGTGTTTGTGTGTCTGTGTGTGTGTCTGTGTGTGTGGTGGTGGTGGAGGGGGGTAGATTAGAGAGAAACCACCAGCAACCACAATTGTGGAGCTGTAGAGCAGTTGCATTAATGCAGCTGATTGGCTGACAGGAGTCTGTGGTTTTTCTAACAGATGTAAATGACTTTTATCGAATCCAAGCTCAGTTAGTTATTATTGGAATAAGGTTTTATACATCTTTTTTTTATTGGAGAGTCACTGTATATCAAACTGCAGGAGAGATCAAAACAAAACAGCTGTTTAATTATATGAATGCAAACGGGACACTGCTAAAAATGAGCAATATGCTCAGCAGGACATGAGAAAAAAGAGAGGAGGATGGGGGGGGGCGGAACTAAACTGTCTCTTAAATACATGCCGGGGGTGATCTGAGGGAGCCTGTGACCAGCTGGTTATTTCCATTATGCTCGGGGTGAGAAAAACGAAGTGACTTTTGATCAGAAAATAACTAAGCAGACGGCCTGAAGCTGCAGAAAATGAAGATGCCACAGTAACCGCTGGAGTTAAAATACCCCAAAACAAAAAAACAAGAAAACAGCCATATGATACAAGGAAAAAAAGAAAACAGTCAGACAAGGCGCAGAAGATGGATTTGTTGAGCACAAAGAGGGAAAAACAGCTTCATTCTCCTCAACAAAAGCCCTCAGCCAGTTTCCAGCAGCGGGATAGAAACAAAAACATAACTTTGTGGTACAAATTGGGTGTTTAAATGTGGTGAGACCCAGTGAAGCTCATTGACTGCTTACATTATAAAAGTGGAGCTTATTTGCTTAGCCTCAGTAGCAGCAGTCAAGCTGATTGCTTCCTGGCTAGCTGACTGAGGTACTGATGTAAATGCATGGAAGTGTTTGTGAATGCTGGCTCGTTATTGACTGATGAATTATGTGGTGTTATTGGATTAATTAACCAGGAAATGCAAATCATTTCCACATTTACTGCTCACAGAGCAATTAAAAAAACAGAGGCACAGCGACGATATTTTGAGGTGCAGTGGAGATTTTGTCCACTAGTAGCACTATGGAGGACAGTTTTTTTTTTTTTACAGCCATACCCCCCCCACCCTTTTTTAATATGCGATGTAATACATATTCCTGCCGCTAGTTTCACTCTGGTCTGCTTGATCGACTGTTGGTGAAGAAGTGAGGGAATGCACCAGCAGCTTTGAGAAAGTGAGCAAATCGGGGTTTGCAAATGAGGAGGGAAATGCATTTACCACATTTGTCAGATACACGCCATGTGTTTTGGTGTGAAACACTTAATGTAACACAACTTAGAGGCATTTCTGCTTGTCACGCAGCTTCATTTTGAAACAGTGGTTTGACTCTTCTTCAGCTTGTCTGCTCTTAAAGTAAAGGCAGATTTAAGAGACTATGTGATGTGAATGTTTTGAGGGACGCCGGCGTTACCAAGCTCTGATTATGACATGAACTGACAGATACAGTAGTCTGACTGAAGGCTTGCTGAGGAGATAATCCCGTTATCCCAGGGAGAAAAAAAAATCCCCTGAAAGCTTCAGTCAGTCAAGTCTGTGTGTGTTGTAAAGTTGCGTAGCTGCAATAAGAGTTCATTTCCTCTTGGCTTCTGTTTCCTTGGCAACATTTCTGCATGTTGCATCATTACAGTTTTATTTACTCCAATCAAAGAGCTGACTGGAGCTTTGGGAAGCCAGAGGGGGAAGAGAAGAAAAAAAAATCAGCGCTGAGTTGAGTTCACTTAAATCTCATCAGAGAAATGGATTAAAAAATAAGAGTCAAGAAAAGGCATGACAAGACTGCTGAATCCAAGTGAAGAGCTTAAAATGCTCCCTGTGTGAAAAGCTTATTAGCTGCAGAGCTACAACTCTCCAGCTAAACAGTGTCATAAGTCTGAAATGTGCTTCTGTGATTGTGTTCAACCTCTGAGCTGCAGGAACAGGAAAGCACTTAACCTTTCCTGTCCTTTTGAGTCTGCACTGATCAGTCGCTGCATTAATCAGAACTCTCATTGGACATTTTACCAAATTATACACAAACAGTACCGCAGAGACACCTGGATAAGTTCATTTAATTTGGAGTTATGGTCCCTGTGTGTGGTGTGTTGTAAAAAAAAAAAAAAAAAAAAATGATGAAAGATGAGTCTTCACCCAAGTTCACCCAAAAATGGGTCAGTAGTGTTTGCTCACTGTCACTTGACTTCCAGAAAAAATGATCATGGTGAAATTAGCATTTTCCACTGAAGAGAAGCAGATTTTACAGTCAATCATTGACCTGAGACTTTATATAATTAGTCCATCCATTATAAGATCCCAACCAATCGTTACTCCTCATGCTCAAGCCTAACCAAGCCCACCAACCAAGGCAATAAGTAAGAGCCAATCAGAGACAGAGTAGGACAAGTCACAGAACAGATAATTACTGAATCGTGGTGTGTATGTACAATGCTGCTTACAAAATGTTTCGCTATACACCTTTGTATGCATCTTTGTATATACAGGAGTTGATTGGCTGATAGCAGTATCACTCATGGCACCAACAGTGGGATGAACTGAATTAATTCCATGTATATGGAAAATCCCAGGAGAAGAGTTACAAAACCTGCCAAGAGTCATGAGAGGCAAACCTGGTTTGGCCTCTGAGCTGCAAACAAGAAGCGAGGGAGGCTGGAGAAATACGTGAGAATGTGATGAGTCGAGGCAGTGACTCAACACCTCGTCACACTGACTGAAGACAGAAAGAGAAAGAGAAGTGTGTGTGTGTCTTGCCCTCGATGAACTTGGGCACAGAATAATCCAGAAAGTGTGAAAGAGCACGTGTGCTGGTTCATTCTGCAGAACAATGAGGAGGCAGAGAAAAGAGGAACAGCAAGGCTTGTTCCCTGTTCTTTAGCCAGGTGTTGATGTTGCTGTGCACAAGGCGCTCATGCAAGGTCACATATGATTTCATAACTACAGCAACATGAGACGTTTTTCAGGTTTTTCAGATTTGACTCATCACATACTTAGTCATCAGTGTAAAACGACAGAAGATTGTCTGTTACTGGGACAAAGCAAGAACATTTAGTTCAGTGTAGTTTGTTGTGCTAAGACTGAACAATCACAATTAATCCCCTTCAACCATGACTGCACAAAACAAACACACAACTATAGAAATGGCGGCAGACTCTTGGTCACCACCTCTTGGGTCTGTGTTCATTTCCTGGCTGAACACAGCTGTGTGAACTGGTGGGAAGCCAGTGAGGGATTATGTCCTGGGATCTTTGGAAGGTGGCGTAAATCTCCAAACAGTTCACTTTCTCGCGAGCAAGTAAAAAGCATCTAGTGTAGCTGGGGTTGCAGCTCTAGCTAACAATGGCCAAGAACCACAAAACAGGAAGAATAAGCATTGATTTATAAGTAATAAGGCAGTGTTTTAAAACAAATATAAAAGATGGATAAAACATAAAGCATGTTATCAGATTTTATCCTCAGATCTACTCCTCAGTATGATCCCAATGTGCACAGCAGGAATTGGGCCAAGGCCCTGCCCTTCACCATGGAGGTCCCTCACCTAAGTCTTGAGTAAGTCAACCTACAGATAAGGGGCTTGCACATCTACATTTACCTCCCAACTTGATCAAAGTGTTAAAAAAAAATCTTAGAGGAGTTTCTAAGTGAAAGGAAATTTCAAGAAGTTCTCAACAATTCCACAGACTTTCCTCACTGTAGTCAAACAGGCGCAGCAGGGTGGGTTAATCATCGTGAATCATTTCTGGCCTTTGGGTGAATACGGGGGTGACTCGCTAGTGTGGTTGGCCCGAAAACACCTCAGCTGGAACCTGGAGCAGTGATTACCACATTTCTAATCTCAAAATGGAAGAGCTGTCTGCCAACAGGCCCTTCCAAAGCAAATATTGTACCAGATGTGAGCAGCTCAACTAAAGAGTTTATTTTCTTTCTCGTACCGTATTTGAAACACATTTCAAGGTGATTCACGTGAAGATATGATGAATGTGGAGAGAAAAACTCTCTTCTTTTTTTATTGCATGAAATTTTAACTAACTTTTATCCTCTACAGAAGAATGAATCCTTCTGATTTTAGCACCATCAGGACGCTCACATTTCTGCTTATTGGATGGATTGGACACATTCATGGTGCTCAGAGGTTGAATCCTATTCGCTTTGGTGCTCGTTGATCTTTTCCTGCAGCACCACCATTGACACTCATGGCCTTGAGTGGCGTGTAAAGATCAGATGGATTTCAGTAAAATGTGGTTCAGAGAAATTGTGATAACAGTGGTCATCCCTTAATTTTCAGTCTAGAGCCGCCATCAGTCAGAAGTTCAATCATGTAATGCTTTGGTTTTTGACTAAAACCTGCAAAACCAATTATATTCCTACTCTCCTATTTTGACTTAAAACAGTTTTGACACATAAAACTGATAAAGATGAAACTGATGATATTGTTAAGTCTATTCATCATCAGGTTGAAACTCTTTGCCACTGTTGACAAAAGAGCAGCGTCACTGTCTGAAGGCGTCAGCCAAGAGGCAGAGCTGCATCACCCCGGGCCGTGAAGTGACTCAAGTTATCTGAGATACATTCATGCACAAGCACGCAGGTGTTTCCTCTCGGTTCAGTTTATTGCCTGAGAAAAACTGGCAAAGTGATTTCTAAAAATACTTTTACACGGAAACTGTGTTGAAGTGACTAATTGTCACCAACACATGTACAGCGAGCTGTGTAATCACCGATATAATGATGAGTTATTATTTGTTTGTTCTGATCTCTCTCTGACTTTGTCCTCATTTAATCCAACCTGTCCCTCTCTCTCCCTCTCTCTCTCGCTGTTAAACATTTACACAATATGTGCGTGATTGTGTCCATGTTTGTTTTCAAACATCTGTAAACGTGCTCTGTGTGCATGTGTTTGTGTGTGTGTGTGTGTGTATGTGTGTGTGTGTGTGTGTGTGTGTGAGAGAGACAGTCTAGTGTCCGTGACAGTGTAGATTCATTATGGCTTAGCCCTGTGGTTACAGAACTCTCAGAGAGCAAAGCACAAGGTCTAATTATCCTGCCAAAACACACACACACACACACACACTGCAACACAGACACACACACACACACACACACACACACACACACACACACACTTCAATACACTCAAACAAAGTCCAACACACACTCAGTCATTTTTCAGTAGGAGGTAAAATCCTTTGTCCTGAAGACAGAAATAACTCGGAGGAACACTGTGGACCAGTCAGTTGTCACTGGCTTGTGCTGCTCGTGTGTCACAGACAAAGAGCCGGAGAAACACAGTCTTTCACTCCACTCCATGCAAAAAGCACTTTGCTTTGCATTTTTCAGATGTGACGCCCAACTTCTTGTTGTGCAGTCACAATCTCACCTTAAGTTCAAAAGTGGAAAGTTTCTTTATTGTCATTGTATACCTACCACAAAGGAGAATGTGTGTGTGTTAAATGTTTGCAGAAAAGGACAGAAGTGACAAATGGCAACAGAAGCTGTGACATGCTGGAGGTCATCAGTGAGGTTCAAAACCACAACATCACAACATCTGTGTGTGTGGGTTTCCATATTAAAAGTAATGTGCAGACAGATGTGTACGCATGCAGAGATGGCATGTTTTTGTGTTTCAGGTTTAAACTGTTGAGGAGGGTTTGCACTGTGGGTGCTAAGAAGCAGACAACTGGCCAGCATGAGAAGCATAGAGAAGTAATCAGTTTCCAGTCTGTGTGTCTGTGTGTGTGTATGTGTGTCTGTGTGTACTAGTGCTTGTAAGTGTGGCCTTGTTTAGAGAGCTATTTTTGAGAGGCAGCATAGTAAGTTGTGGTGACCAAACAAAATCACATGAGCTTTTTGGAACGGGCTGACTCAATGTTTCCACTGTGAAAAGAAAGAGACAAGAAGAAGAGAAAGAAACCAAGATGAGAAATATGAGTCCTCTGCATCAAAGATGTGTCTCAGTCAGTAGCAGTTTCCAAACCCAAATAGAAACATGTCACCTTTGTATCTGTCCCTTTGTCTCAATTTGTGTGTGGATTTTCCAGCTTTTCCCGAGCGTACAGACATTTACCAAGCTCACGAAAAACAAATCGTGGACAATTAGTTTACAGAAATCGTTCAAGGTGCGTTCAAGAGCTGGTGGGAAATTGACTTTGTGCCTATCTTAAAGAGAGAAGCTGTCAAGTTTAAACTTAAATGTTTATTCATAATTTGATCTCGAGTTGTATGCAAATCTTGGATGTAGGAGCCTCCCGCTGACTCATCGCCCTAGAGGACTCACATTAGACTGTCAGTTGCATTTAAGTACTGTAAATAAAGATTTTTTTTTTTTTTTACTTGGATAAGTGGAACAAAACCTAATCTGAATCTGTATTAATCAGGATAAAACGTACAATCAGCAGTTTGTTTGAAATGGATTAGATCAGTTGTTTCATCCTGTGTGACTGGCTGACTGTTGGTGTGTCATTAATACACTGACTCTCTGTCTGACTGGTGGATCCATTGATTGGACTTTATTTGGCTGCCTGCCCCACTTGGCTTTTCACTTGTGTTGTAGATGTTTTTTCTGCATGTTTATCACTCCCTTCTCCCCCTGCATCACACCAGCAGTGTTAGGTGTATGTATCTGCATGTACTGTACATGATTGGTACCTGTAAGTGTGTGTGAATCCAAGATGAAGTACGTAGAGTAGCAGTGACAGCAGGAAAATGACTTGTGGGCAGCAGGTTTTCTATTCTCAGATGACGGGAGAGGTTGTTTGAGGTAAAGAGTTCAAATGAGGAAACTATTAGAGGATCCACCAGTGTGAGTCTGTGTGTGCATGTGTGTATATTTCCTTTTCTGTAATCCTTAGGTTTAAGAGTGAAAATCAAGAGTGTTTGGTGAAACTGGGTTTGGCTTCACGTCAGACTCCCAGCCTGCAGTTTGTCAGCTGAGGAGTACATCTGCTTCTGATTGCAGTGAAATCATACCTCTGAGCCCAACTGTGAAATACGACCAATCACCCCAAATAACAGACCAGCCTTATTGTCTGCATGGTGTTTTTGAACATAGGCAGTTATTTGTATCCCCCGAACACATGACTTACTGTAACACTTGACATTACTGTTTGAGCTCGAATTAAACAAGATACAACATGTAAATTGATGAGTTTTGCAGATGCTGGTATCTGTGCTTTTTTTTTTTTTTTTAAACCTTTGGGCTGAGTGTGTCTGATGTATTTCCTCTGCAGTGTTTATCTTAAGCTTTGGTAATGACCTTGAGGATATAGCATCATACTTGAAGCTTATTTTTTGTAAAGGCGTAAATGTAGAGCAGTAATCAGACAGCTCTTGATTTGTTACTTGAGTTACTGTGATACGATACACACAGATGCTGGTCAGTCGTAAACACATCACTTGTGTTAAACCACATACGTCAAGTCTCGGCTCCTCCCAGGTACACCACATCCTCCCGTGAGGCTGTCATTGAACTTCTCTCCTGCACTTTCATTAGTGGCAGAGGTAAAAAACAATAAGTGGGAGCTGAGAGGTGGCACTTTGCATTTTTCTAATTTAAAGTGATATAGTCTTTTTATATGGAATTGCTCTCGAGTGCTCACCATAGATACAGTTTTGAATTCATGTTTGAAGGAAAAAAACAGTCAGTCTCTTTTCTGTTTTCATATTCAGGTATCAAGATGTCGTTAGATCAACAAATTGAACATGCGGTAGTGAAACAAGTTTTCTTCTTCTTGCAGCACGCTTTCCACCCTTACCCTTCACACTTAGACAGTCTTGACAGTCGGATCATTACAGCGGTTCATGAGGTGAGGAAAGAGCTCAGGAACTCTGCCAGCTTAAAAACCACAAACCCTGTGTGTCTGCCTCCCAACGCTGCTTTGAGGAGAGACAAGTCTCTAATGTGCAAAAATGATAAACACTACTGTACGCAAATGAACATTACCAACAATAATGTCAATGTTTTCACAACAAGAAAGTATAATTACATATCCAATAGCCAGAAATGGTGTAACCTGAGAAAATAAATCACTCAAATTGCAACCCTTTAGAGCTTAAACTGCTTTTTTTTGTCTTGGAAATCCACAGTGACTCTCTGTGTGTGATGTCAAACAACAAACTCTGGAGCTCGTGTGCAGGCAAATAAAAATGGAGAGAGACTGAAGAGACTTTTACACCCACATGAAACTTGATTCATGATAATGGCAGAAGTTCAGGTTGTGGAGATGAAACCAGATCCCAAGAAACTGATGTTGGGAGATTTTGATCTTTGCTGTCAAACTCAAAAACCCCATGATGGCATCCAGGGAAATCAAGGCCTGGTGTTATTTGGAGCTAATGTATAATGTATAATTCCCTATCCTGCATGTCTCCAGTGTTTGAGTCCATGTGTGCACTGGAGACCCAAGATGCCCTTTAGATGCATTGCATCACTGCTGTGGATGTAAGAAGTCTTTCTGCCTGTGCTGCAGTGGATTACAGTAATTTCTGTTCGAGTCCATCCATGTCTCTGAAGGAAATCAGAGTCTTGAGTCGTGAATCTGTATTCTGCCATTTTCTTTTTAGTTTGAGTTGGTGTTAATCACATACGGAATCAGAAATGGGTCATGATTCATCGCAGGGTTAACTAGTCTTCCTCTCACCTTTTTCCTCCTCTGGCATTAGAGGTTTCTGTGGTTTTTGGCTCGGATTTCGAATCAAGCCACACAGCTTTGATATTCCTCTCTCTCTCTGTCTCTCATCCGTAAAGATCCTGTTTTTCAGAGTACAGTCTCGCCCCAGGGCTAAAAAAGACTGATTCTGTGCCTGTCGATGTCTGGATGGTATTGTACAGTCCATCTGGTTGGGTCGTATTTGACAGGCTTCTTGCCAAAACAGGACATCCATCTTCCAGTGGAAAAACTGATCCTATGCTAGTAAATGTTTTAGTTATTCTTGTAAATTCTTCAGTCAGCGTATTAGGTTTCCTTTTTTAAAGTTTTATTTATTAGAGCAAACAGCAGCTGAGGATGGATTTTTTTAAAGCATTGAAACAACTCCAAGATTTCTCAGCTGAGAGCTACTCAGCTCTCTGCTCTCGGCCAGTTGGGGCTATTTTTGTTCTTTTACTACAAGTTCATTAATTTAACGATGGGAGCTCTCAGCGAAACCCGTGAAGTTGGTCTGAAATGGAGGTAATGTTGTAGAACTGGAAATATTACAAGTAACTTGGCCTCAAAATATCAGCCAAATCTTTTGTTTGAGCGTAACTTACCCCTCTGACTGTAACAGGTGTTTGTTGGTGTTCAGTGGAGTTACCAGACACTTTTTTTTTATTCACTGTGGAGATCTCCACCCACCTCTCCACTTTTCCTCAGCAACAGGAACCTTGCTCTTTCTGGAGAGTGTTTATTTCGGGGGACGGGCTTCCCGGTGCGCGCCCACCCAGGGGAAATGTCCTTTCTCTTCATGTCAATGGAACAGAGGCTGCTGGTGCTGCAGCGATGGACCGAGGCCAAGGCGCAGGGCCGTCGACAGCAGGGACTTAGAGCAGAAAAGAAAAGCAAACACCTGTTTGAGTGAGCGCCGTGCCAAATGACTGTGGATTGGTGTTGTGAATAGCAGGAGACAGGAAAAACAGCTGAGCTACACAATGTCAATGGACTATTAGAGTCCAGACCAGACTCTTTATTTTAAACCTGCAGGTGTTATCAATGTGGACTGTGTATGTGATAATAAAAAGCTGACGGATGTTGCACAGTAACCAACTGTACCCACCCACCTCCCCTCATATCACCAGCCTAACTGTTACTGTGTCAAACCACTTCCTGGTTGAGAGTGTTTCATTTAGTTTTGTGTGACCATGCTGTTCATTTCTCTCATTAACACTGTATCATCCCTTCTCCCCGATCCCCCTCTCTCTTTCTTGCAGAGGGCGGCAGACAGACCTCATCATGTTTTGATCCTCCCAAACCAGCTGCCACAGATCCACCAGGAGCCCGCCGTGCTGTTGTGTGTGGGCCTCCTGCTCCTCGTGATCGGACGGCTAATCCTGCATGGCAGTACGAACAGCCCGGACCACGCTCAGGTTTAGCCTTTGGAAAACCCAGCAGACGTAGCAATTTTTTTTCCCCCTCTTCAATGATGTATCTGTGTTGTTGGATGTATCACATCTCGAATCTTCGTTTTGTTTTGGGGGACCTACTTTTTATTCTTCGCTTTTCTCATTTGCAAAGAGGAACGCGACTTAATTTGGATGGAGATAGTTTGTTAACTCCTACTATGAACTCTAAAATGCCTTTTTGTTTGTTTTTGCACCTGTGTTGTTGCTTCATGGTCTCTGAGCCTTTGCAATGCTACCAAAGAGCCCGGATTTTGCACTCCTGTCCGGCACAGAGGAGGTCATGTCACCTAAATCTGCCCCTCTGCAAAATGACACCTGTGGAAATTCAAATGTGCCTTGTACAGTTTACTTTTTACTTCTTTTTTAGATGCTTATAAGGTGTTTTTATTGTACAGAGCTTCTGCATTTCCTGGGTGATCAACTCAGTAGACCCAGGGTTGTTAAAGTACGTGGGTCTGATTAACAAAATTTTCCCCAATCTTTTCGCTCTGACCGGGAAAAATGACAATCTTGCACTCCTGTCACATGAGGATCCAGAATGCAACAACAGACCTTTGTGGGAACTAACAGGGCCAAAGCTTGTGTGTTTTCATCTGACATTTCTGCCCCACATTCTTCAAAAACAGTTTCTTTCAAGTTCAACCATGCAACCATGAAATACATGCCTTCTGGGATTCAGCTTCACATCAGCGTTCTCAGCCACAGAGATGGATCATGTCCTGATAAATTTTAGAGATGGACAGCAGATAAAGATTCCAGGAAGAAGTGACCTTCTCAAACAGGATGGCATTCATGCAATTGACAAATTCCAGCATTTGGTTTGTGAAATACAGGAATATTCTGATGGACAATCATCATCACCAGCTCAACTGATGGAGCAACGTCTGAAAAGACGATCTTTGAAAGCAAATATTTGGGACAGCGTATGTGTGGTGGCGCTCCGGACTGATCATCATCACATGCAATATTGAAATTATCCTACTTTCTCCCAATAATGAATTCAGTTCAAATGCAGGTGGTTTTGTCTGCATTGATCATTAAGTGTCCATTTTATTTTTATTTTTCAAGTGTCCTTGTCATTGTGTCATAATACAGCGCCCTGCATTAAGTGTTAGCTACATCAGCTCCACACACGTAATCAGGTCCATCAAAGGTACGCCAACTAGATAAACATGTATGTTTTATGAACATGTACGTGATAGACATTTCTAGTGTTTAATCCATAGTCCATTGATCCAAATAGAAATTGTTACTAAACAGATGGAGACGTGTTCATGTTGAAACTCAACCTGCTCAGACAGATTCGACCCTCTTAATTAAGACCAAAAACGATTATCAATTCATTTTAGTTTATTGATTCTGTGCCAAGTTCAAGCAACCGATACCAGTTTTCATGGTATTGGTTCACAGAAAAGGCATGTGTGTTTCTGTAACCACTACAGCCACTAGGCACAGCGCGCGCACACACACCCACACACACCCACACACTTTTACACACATTTGTATCTTGAAAGATATCCAAGTATTTCAGAATCACTTTCATCAACAAATACTAATTTGTCCACAAAGATTTCCAAAAGAACAGTAGTGAAAAGCATTAAGAGGCTTCATTCTCCTCTTTCCACTGGTTTTACTCAGCATTAAAAACAACGGTTTTGCACGTTAATGATCATTAACGGGAGCACACAACTTCACAATGATGGGATTTCAATGCGTGCTACTAATTGCAGCCCAGTTAGAGAAACAAAAAAGAACAAGATGATGATCAAAGTAAATAATTATGTCATGTCAATCATTTAAACAGTATAATCTTCAGTTGTCAGGTTTACTCATATTCCGCTTTTTGCATTTACAAACCTTAGTTAGTTGTTAGTTGTTCAATGTTTTTATCATCATTATTATTATTATTATTATTAATATTATTATTATTGATGTTCTGCAGTAAGTGATCAAACAGCACTGTCTTCCACTGCTCTTTGTCTCAGCCTCTGGGTTTGCCATTAGCTGCCGGACTGAAAGAAGCTGACATGTATTGCTTTGTTGACAAGGTCATGCTATCCGTTTATTAGCACAGTGATTCAGACCGGGCCAAGTCTCCTCACGCCTGCCAGGTCATTAAACACTTGGAGAGAGACTTTCTGGACAGAAACCAAACACTGAATAATGCAGAGTCAAAGAGGGAGTTTTGTTACTGACTGGTTTCTGCAAACAGTGGTGATACAGGCTTCAGATTAAATAAATTCATTCTTATCTTTGTGCTCATTAAAACATATCAGCTCTTGCTATTTGTTATGCTGTGGTTCCTAAAATGCATGTAAGCAGCTGCGGCTGATTAAACCTGAACGTGTGAAAACCTTATATGCAACAAATCTGAAAATCCTGGAGGATGCAGTGTCTTCAGTTAATTGTACAGTTGTGAGTGTTTAAAGAAACAGTGTTGAACTAGAATCAGTTAAGGGAACGAAGAAGTTGACACAAGCACCTTAGATCAACTGGAGTGCATGTGTGTGTTCAGCATGAGGGATATGCTGCTCTGTAACGAAGGAGGAGGAAGTTGTGAGCAGATGTGCATTTGCCAAATCAACCAGTCGATCCTCATCAGAAAACACTTCAGATAAAGCATTAATCTCCCAAACAGGGACACCCAGACTGGGTGTGAGGTGTGAGGCCATTTTTCTTCCTGTTGAGCTACACAGTAGAAATAACCATGTATACCTGGACACTGTGTGTGTCCAGGTGTACAGAGTAAACGTTGACCAAAGAGATTGTGTGCCGTTTTCTGGATTGTTGAAGATGGATCAGGTGAAATATTACCAAAACCAATCATCACCGTGTGTCACATCGATCGGTACCAATCCATCACATAATCAGCTGCAGTGAATGTCTGACTGGAGTACAAATGCAAATCTAAAATCTCGTTGTTTTACATTTGGAAGATCAATAGTGTCCGTTGGTTTAAAGATGATGAGAAGACATTTGTTTTCAGGAATCACACCTCTGCTCTTCAGTGTGCGTCAGTGTGTTTTTACTCGTTTCACGTGCTGGATTTAATTGTCTAAAGCAAATTAGTTTGGCTCTGTGTGAGATTACCCAGCAAGTCAGAACCGCAGCAGAAGTTGTATCAGAGCACAATCGATAACTGAACTCATCCAAGTGTGTTTGAGTCACCCTGGGTGTTCCCACAGTTACGTCCTCGACACCCATTCATCACACATTTAAAGTGATGCCGGCTTTCATCATTCCTACTCTCTCATTCCAGCAACTCAATAACCTGTGAAATCATCACACGTTTTAATGGTTGAATCAGCCGTTTCATTTTCTGACTTCCGGCAGTGGATCATTGTCAGATTGTCTGCTCAGCTCCGCTTGTTGACATTTGTTGTTGTTTGTATAACATACGTGGTGACGAGACGGTTTATCTGTGGATGAACTCGACAGAAGGACCTGCTTTTTGATGTAGATGTAGATGTAGAAACCTCACACTGATCCACCACATGTAAACAATAGAGCTAGTTCATAAACACACAACAGCATCAATGCATTAACCCAGGGACAGAGCCACAATCTAGGGATCTGCCCCCCTGGGGTAACGCCAGTTTTGACCATGTTTCACTCATCATAAACCTCCTGTGTCTTCTCCACCACACTGTATCACACTACTTTCTGTTTCTACTTGTGTTTCCTCCTTGCCCTGGTTCTTCCCTGGTAGAGAAGTGGGTAATATGAGATGAAACATTTCACATTAAGTGACATGCAATATTCTTTTGGAAATGCAAACATCTTCCAGTGCATCACATCTTATGTGCTTTGCTTCCCCTGCTGCCGCTGCCCCCTCCCCCCTTGCTGTGACACTGAGAGCGCTATGACTGCATGTTGATTTGTGATATTGTGCCATGTGAAACCTTAGACCTCATTTTTGAAGTACTGTATTAGAGCTGGAGCACGAGAGGAGAGCATGGCAGGGAGGAAACCGAAAGATGAATTACCGTATTCTGAAACTGATATGGAAACTTGGTTATGTGTTGATTCACCGTCGAACTGTTGTAGGTGTAGCAGCACAGAGAAGAAGAGTTGTGCGACATTCAGGGTTTTTACTGGTTCACATCAACTGTGCTGGAGCCGCTTTGATGCAGATTTTTCTATTTGAGCTTCAAAGTCTATGATTTATTAACAGCAGAATTAGCATCTATAACTTGTTCTTGCCATTTCTTTTTTTTGTTTCATTTTTCATCAGAGCTGTAAAAAGAAGAATGGGAGATACTTTGGTGTGTTGAGCTTTGCTGCAAAAACGCTGTACAGAAATGCAAATGTTGGAGCCCGTTTGTACAGGAATGGAAACAAACTAATATAAACGACTCCAAAAGACCCAGTTCGACTGTAGCAATGTTTTTTTTTTTTTAAAAGTTGTTTATACTGTTCTAGTACACTGAAAATATTGTAATTATGCTGTCGCTGTAATAAAGCATTGTCATTTTTTTACATTAAACTGCACAAGAGTTTTATTTATTCATCATGTGGGCTGGTCTTGCGCTAGCTCACTGAATGTGAGTGTGTGACTGACTGAGTGATGAAGTTGCACTCAGGAGGTAAAGCAGCTTGCTTGCTAATCAAAAGGTTGGTAGTTTGATCCCCACCTCCTCCAATCTGCATGCTGATGGGTCCTTAGTCACGGTAAAGAACTTGTTTAACAACTTTTTTTTTTGTTTGTTTGTTTTTTCAACACAGCACCAGGTATCAACTCTACTTAGAGAGTGAAAGTGAGTCACCTGCTCTGCCCTCTGAGCGTCAGGTGAGACGAATACATCTTCACTGGGAATTAGCTTTATTTAAACATGTGAACACAGAGAGAAGTAGAGCAGCAAACAGACACTGACTGAAGCAGTGGGACAATGAGCAGAATGCAAATACGACACAGGAACGTCGTGAATAAGCAAATAAGTATTGATAATCTGAGAAGTGGGACCCCATCTTCTATTGTGCAAATCCTGACCACCACTAGCCATAGGTCTCATTTACATGATAGATAAATGTTCCCCGTTTTGAATGCACTTAAAGTACTATTGATAAATAGTGTATAGACTAATGATCATTTTAGTGTGCTGTCCATCACCTGCTTGTGAGGTCACATCAGGTCGTTGAACTCTGTTTGGACAAAAGTTCATTTAGGTGAATTGAAAACAGATTTTTTTTTTATTTGAGTAACTGTCTGAGGCAAAGTCTATCTTGTTATTTTCTTTCTCTTGTTCTCTTATGCTGTGTGTATGTGTGAGTGTGTGTGTGCATGTGTGTGTGCATACTCGCTCATCTGCAGGACACGGAAAGTACGGTGCCTTCCAGAGTTTGGCACAAACACATGCTCAGATAATTATATGTCTTCCACACAGACTCTCGTACACACAGCTCATTACACACACACACACACACACACACACGGTCATGCGCACGAATAGCTCGTGCATACACACACACACACACACACATTAACACACGTGTGTATGAGTCAGAGCAGCAGTCCAGCAGGGTGGATTCCTCCTTCTGCAGAGAAAGAGAGAAGTGACTGTTTTAACCCTTTGAGGTTTCAAGGTGAGAGTAAAAAAAAAGCCTGTCATTTTACTTTCACACAGCAGATTTACTTTTGGTCAACTGAAACTGAAATGCAGGGTTGTTTTCTGCTTTGTAAAGCTCATTTGGCACTCTTCTCCTGGAGGAAGCAGGAGCACCAGGAGAAAAGTTCGTTATGTATCTAATTGACTCTAGGCTGTAGTACATTAAATAGAATTGTTGTTTTTTTATGCTAAGTGCACACCCGGACCCCTTAGGGGGCTTCAAAGTCATCAGGTTCAGCATTTAACCTGAGACACTGGGTACATAGGATTATACATATTATAAAGACTCTGACGGCTGCGACTCTGCCTGCCTCATGGATGCATGAGGGCTGCCTCATGAGTGGTACTGTCATCCTGTCTACATGTTACCTTTGTTCATTTGTGTTCAAAGCGATATCACCTGTTCAGTTACTGATATCATTTGATATAATATCAAAAGAATAACAGCCTATCTTAAAGTGAGTTTCTCCTATGACACACACCAGGCCTAATTTCTTCTGTAATAACATGTAAGTGCTAAAATGGGTAGCGTTTGTGACATATTCAGATACCACCTAGATATTAGTGAAAGGTGTCGGTTATGTAATGTAGCTGATGTGATCGTCACCATTATCACTTTCAACGCATCGCTTCCCTGTCTATTTTCCTTAAAACTACATGCGTCACACATGAAAAACAGGCGAGACTACAGATGACGCGTGCTGCAGTATGTTGCCGACTTCTACCGACGTGTGAGTGTGTGTGTGTGTAGGACCCCAGGGCAACACAGCAGTTAAATTCAGCCACGTATGACACATGAGGCGAGTGAGGGCATTCAATGCACCACTTTGTTTTGTACAGTAGTGAAACAGAAGTTGCCTTTTGATTTGCCTCGTGCTTTTCCTGACAGGAAAGCACACTGCAATCCAATTTCAAGTTACTGCTTTCTGTAATGGCACAGCATGAGTTTTGCCGTTTAAGTAAATGTAATAATAAAGTCCCACCTGTGGCATTTCCTACGACTAATAGCAAACCTCTGGCCATAATTACACAGAAAGCAATTTGCAGTTTGTGGTTTTCAGTGATTTGGTTGCAATCAATGCCTTTCTCCTTCGTAGCACCACTACCTACTGTGGTAGGAACCAGGTGTGCACATAGTTTCCTTAATGTTACCTTTGACTGTCAGCTCGCGCTGTCTCTCCCACACAAACATCAGTGAGTCGGTGAAACAGCTCTGCTGTGTGTTTGCTTTGTTGGGGCCAAGAGGAAAACGTATTCAGGATGCTGTGGTCAGAGACCTCCAGTCTATTCTCTTCCTCTATTGACTGTCGTCGTCTGTGGGCGTGTGACGTGCAAACCTCCAGCACTGAAAGACACATTCAGACCCTTTACCTTAATAAAGTACAAATATGAAGTTATAAGTGAAAGTCCTAAGTTCACAGCCAGAGCAGTTATCAACGTTAGCTATTTAGCACAACTGCCCTATATGCAAATAACAGCCTGAGGCTAGCTAAATATACTACCAGGTGACCTCCTAACCTTTAGCTAAGCTTATACACATCCATCCAAACCCATTCATTATCTACACCAATCTTCTTCATCATTATATTTTACACCAGTACATGGTGATTTTTTATTTTTCCATTGTCCCCAACTGCCCCCTAACACCAATGTACACATTTTACATAAACTTGGGTGATATCAGGTGTCATAGTACAGGTTTTGACCACCACCAGCCTCCTGAGCAGCCTCTTCAAATCAATGAAACTCTACAGAGAGTTGACTGAACGTTGTTCTCCAGAAGACTTTCCATTATTTGGTGCTCGATGCTGCTGCTGCTTGTTCTGGAGAGCACTGACAACACATCACTATAATCTCCCACTGACAGTAAGCTGGGTTGAGATGTAGTGACTGTGGAGGTCAGTGTTTCATGTTATTACACTCATTAAACCTCATGCCCTGCATCTGCATTTCATTTTATGAAACCCTGTCTCCTAGAAATTAGACGTCACACGTTTGTACAACCAACCTGCAACAGTGTGATTGCTGAGACTATCTCTGAGTGAATCAAACATAGGCCTAGATTTATTAAAAGCGACAGAGTCACCAGGATGTGGTTGGGGTGGATGTTGGGGGTATAAAGCTCACAGCTGTCACACCAGAAACCGGGGTTTGCCTCCACAGTCCTGCCTGTGGTTTGGTTTAGGCAACAACAGCACTTTGGTTGAGGTTACTGAAAGATCATGGTTTTTGTTAAATGTAGCTAAATAAACATGTTACAGCTGAAGTGAAACAGTGAAATTTTTTTTAATTAACGTCATTTCTAGAGGCCAGGGTTGCATTATCATATTCTGCACTATCACCTATAGGCCATGTCGTATTAGGGCTCTGTATCGACACCAACTGACAGTGTGCATCTAGATTTACTGGATACTGACATATCCAGTAAAACCTATATGAAGCTTGTGTATGGACATGAAGGGCTTTAACAGCTTTAACTTGATCAGTGATTTTGGTTTTTGTGGTCTTATGTGAATGTTGTCATTTCCTTGTCGTGAGGACTGCGCTGCTGCGGGGAGCAGTTTACTGGACTTGTTGGCTTGTTCAGGGTGGAAGGTGTGGGCAGTGGAAATCTCTCTGTGTTTGGTCACTGCTGATGAAGGTTTGTCTGGACCATGTTTTCATCCTCTGACTTGAGTGACTCATGTATTATCAACAATAACCTAACCCACCATATGCCCAAAGCTGCATAAACCTTCAGTTTTGCTCTTGTACGTTGAGCGGCACGATGAAGTGATTGTAGAAAGTGATGATATACTGTTAATGTTCACTGCTGGTGATGCGAGTAGCAGCCCTCTTGAATTCTTATGTTCGGGCTGGTGGTGGGATTGTGAGATCTGACACTGACATTTACCCAGAAACTTAGGACACTGACCCAGGAACAGCTGGAGGAGAGATGTCCAGGCAAAAGTAACCACGTGTGGGCTCAGTTGGAGAGATCTAGAAAGAACCACCAACAACTGAATGAGATAGAGGGCATTCGTCGACCGCCTATGCACCCTGGAGAAGCAATATGAAGAAGAAGAAGAAGAAGAAAAATTGATATTTCAAAATGTGCCGACCTGAGGTGACCCCCATGCCCCTGGTTTGCCTCTCCTGGTAATATGCCTCTTATTCTAATATGTAATTGAAAAATGAAGAAATGCATAACATAACAGTGCACACATTGACACAACAAATTTAATTGATCATACACTATTATTATCATTCTTAAGTCTTTGCTGCAGAGTCTGGAGCATGTGAAAACTCATGGGACATGTCAAAAGACAGCCGAGGTAAGACAAGTTTTTTTGCTCCATAACTCATTTAAATACTTTATGCTCTCATTAATAAATGATGAGGTAATACAGCTACTCAGCTGCTTATTCAATATATGTGTCTGACACAGGAAAATGGGGTAGGAGGAAGACAGAAAAGAGAGGTTGTTTATCTATTATCTGTGTAGACAAATTTTAGGAAGTTGACCTTTCAGTGTCTTGGGTCTCATCAACAGGCCCTTAGTGTGCACACACACACACACACACATGGCCAGAATATTGCCCAATGCTAAAAAATACGTTTGACTTGTTTTTTTTTTTTTTTGTTTTTTTTTTTTTTTTTTAGGGCAGTAGGTTATTTGCATTTCTCCTGCAATATGACATGTTTCTTTGCACAGATGCTCTCATCATGTGACCCTGGTCTTTTCTTTTTAAAATTTAATTCATGTCTCCTCATTAAAATGTGGACGACTTCCCATGATGCGTGATGTCCCTTTGATGAGCGCTGTAGAAAAAGAGAAAAAAAGACACTTCCTCTTCTTTCTCTTCAAAAAGCTGTGGCTTTCAGAGAGAATCTCTCTCTTTCTCTCTCTGTCTGTTTGTGTGTTCATGCACATACAGTATGTGAGCCTGTTTTTGTCTTGGTATCAAAGCATCTCTATATGTGATCAGCACTGCAGTGTCAGGCGGGCGCAGTGTTGCAGCTCTTTGGCTCAGTGTTACATCAGCCTCACTGATGCAGATCTGCAGCTCTGTAGCCGCTCAGGCCAACAGCGTCTACCACCAGGCTCATCGAGGCAAATCAAGCCAGAAGCTCCAGAGTCAACCTAACAAATCCAAGCTAATGAGCGGACAAACCACAAGTGAGCCATAGCAAAGGAAATGTGACCAACTTCACCAAACCGCTGCGAGACAGAGAACACACTGACACAACCAATTTAACTCAGACTAGTCCAAACTAACTTGATACACACAGGAGACCGACCCGCTCAGTGAGACTAATCACAACATTCATGAGTAAATGAGGCCAGGACAAAACATGTCAAAGTAAACCAAACCACAAAACACCAAAACACCCCCTCCCACAGAGCCCAAACAGGATCCCATTTAAAGCCACCAAATCAAACACGCTCAACTTAAAGGAGCCAGTTATAAGTTTTGCTTTTGCTACATAACCATTGTTACCATCAACACTTTGTTTACTTACTAATTTAAAACCCTTGCAAGCTCAGCATCAACCTTACCACCATCGCACTCACCAAGACAAGAACAACTTCTTTTGCTTCTGTGCTGAGGTTAGCATGCTAACCAGCTAGCTACATCCTGGTCACTGTTCTCCTTTAAACAGCTCTTGATGCTAACACTGGCTATGTAGCAACATCCACAAATAGCTATTAATGAATACATTTATTAGGGCAAATTACATCCGATACCTGGCTGTCACCAGTAACTGGAGGCTCTGTCATTGGCTGGAGAGAAAACTCTGACTCTCCACCCAGAAACGTCCCTGTGCACAACAAAACAAAGCAAAAGACCAAAATACAGGTGGTGGCGGTGGGGGGGCAGCTCTGCAGACACAGTCACCAAAGCGACACAGGACTAGAAGCCCATAGGTGATGATTAAGCTGGATTTCATTCGTATATTTTTGAGCAAAAACCTCCAGACTCTTTAATTAAAACCAAATCAATATATTAAATTAGCTGCGCACCAAACTGATTCCAGTTCACTTTCCATTCAGTCGTTGTGAAGCATTAGTTTTCTGCCGCAGAGCCCTGGAGCACTTGTGCTGTGTTGTCTGTGTGTGCAGTGTTTCTTTTTCTTTTTTCTGTTGTATTTGTTTTGAGGCTTTGTGTGTTTTTTGATGTTGCATCATTTATGTTTAATGCTGTTAATGTATTTGTTTTGGCTTCCTGCTCCATTTGCAGCATATTGGTTTGTATTTGATTTATATGTGTTTTTGTCTCTGCATTGTTTCTGAATTTGCAGTATGTCTCTAATGTAAGTGGTCTGAGCTGCTGCAGTGTGTTTGTCCCTTGTCGACCACTACACCCACAGGAAAAATGGATTAGACTATGTTGCAACTCCACTGCAAAGTCCCAAAAATTTGGCAACGATAATAAGATTGGATTAAATAATTTCATTTAAATTTGACCAATATGTATAAAATGATTCATTATTGAATCTGAATGAATCTGTTTCTTGAACTATAGGGATGACAGACTTTGTCCACTGAGGGTATAACAGTGACAAAGCTCAGGGTCAGTGTTGTATTTCAGTATCACTGTCATGTTAAATGTAAACACTGGTGCCCATTGTGTCTGCAGACTTGCAACTTACTGTAAAAGGCAACAAACTGAGCTGAGTTATTGGAAATGATAAATTATGCACTTCCTGTACTGGCTCTCATGTGCTCAACTTAACTTCCTGTTTACAGCTCCAACATCCCACAAACCCTTTGCTCCTCTAATAGGAAATGCCACACACAGGCCCTGAGCCACTGGAGTGTAAGTAAGTGACTGACACTGAGGTGTTTTCTGCTTCACTGACAAAACTGTGACACGGGTGTGGAAGTTAGCACAGGATTTCACTGAAGTTACATGGCTCCTGAGTCATGAAGCAGGTTTAATCATCTAATTTGATCATGCTGCTTTTCTTTATTTGGGAAAAATCTCCTGAAATCTTCTCAAGGTCGACTAGATTTAAGTGAACATGTATGTATATAAAACTGAGGACAGATCTGTGTGTCTCACGTGTTGCCCACCCTTTCCCTTTGTTTCTGTGTCCTACATTCTTACATAAGGCTCTGACGTGACCATTGTGCTTCTGAACCTCTTTTTAAATATTTGTTTTTATGACAGGAGAAAGATGATACGTCGCCACTGAAGCACCTATATGTTTTGTCCCCAACAAAGAGCGACGGCATTGGGGAATTTGCATGGTAGGGATCAAAGTTACTTACAGTTGCTACAATTGTTTAAAGTGACTAAATGTCCTGGGGTCATATTCGTCTGTGCAAACAAGGAGCTGACATCATAAAGACAACAGCAGGGTTTTTAATGAACATTAACTTGTTAACATGTTTGCACTGTTTCGTTTAATTTACATCAGAAAAGGTACCATATAACGAATTGTCTTCCAGGTTTGATCTGATTATTATTTTTGCATTTTGCATTTCGGAAGTTATGGTTTTATCAGCTTTCTCATGCTCTGGTATTCATCTTATTTATATTGCCTTTCTTATCACATATCCTGTGCCACTTGTTCATGTGAGCGTTGCAGGGCAAAAGGTCAAAATTGCTTTACGTACACTTCAGGAAGTCAGTCAGTGTATGTCTGACACATACAGAACTGCATGTGGCTTATGAACGCACACAGCCAGAACAGTTTGATCCTCTCACTCACTGAACTCGTGATGTCACTGAGTAGAAACACTGGTGAAGTCCAAGTGAAGAGTCCTGACGTGGGGTTTAAAGTTTGGTGCTTAGCCCGGACTGTTGCTGTGCCCTGGGGGGATAATGACAGGTTTGTCTCACACAACATATAATCGCTGGCAGTTAGTAGAGCAAACACGTCATTCAGTGACTCACAGTGAGATTCAGTGTTATTCTGTCTCGTAATACTCGACAAAGGACGCTGCTATTCTCCTTTGTTTAGAGAGAGGGGACTCCAATTAGGGATTTTGTCACCGGGTCTCCTTTGAAGTCAGTTTTCATGTGGTTCAATCAATGTCAAGTCTCTTATTCAAACAGGACATTGACTGCAGCTCATCTGTTGGCTGATGTGGGAACAGCTTCAGGGATCCTCGGGTTTTTCCTGGGAATTTTGTCATTTTCGCAAATCTGCAGTTACACCCTCACATATTTCTTATTATAGTCAGTTATTTCCACTGAGGTGGTTTTGAATGTGACTACCTGAGTATGGCCTATGTAGCTATTTTTTATTTTTTATTTTTTTTTCTAAAAAGGGTTGCATTAAGTTGAACAAGACTGTAAAATCCTGGGTGCTGATTTGCAGCATCCCAGGGTCTCAGTGGAGGTTAGGGAGCCAATCCCACCCCACACTGGCTGAAGGCACGGTGGGGGTACACTGTAGACAGGTGGCCAGTCTATCCCAGGGCTAATATATAGAAACAAACAACCTTTAGAGTTGCCAACCTACCTGCTTGTCTTTGAACTGTAGGAGGAAAAGCTGGAGAACCCAGAGGGAACCCATGCAAACACAGAGTACATACAACATACGAACTCAACACAGACACGAAGCTTGGGGAGGAGAGGGGGCATCTGTGGCAGGCAGCAAGGTTTAATGTTTGAATGTGCTGAATGGTGAAACTTAACACATGTTGTGTTGATATATGTGTAATTGGCTCCTGTTTCTGTCCAGATTCCTCCCACTAAACTGGACTAAATGCTGTAAATCAGGAACCAAAGACCACACCCCAACGCTGAGTGGGACCTCTCCAGCTGAAACCTTGCTTCGTTTGGACGTATCCAGATGATTCATGGTGAGCCAAACAAGATCGAGTCCAGCTGAGTTGGATTTAACTAGATTATCTGGAACAGTTTTTAAAATAAATAACTTTTAATTCAACCGCACACAATAGAGTTTCAACAGTGTCGTGATAGAAAATGCTGACTTCAGAAGGGCCCTTGACTTTATTGGAGAAACAGATTAACAGCCTCTCACTTACATGCGTACAACTCTGATTGAGCTGTAACTTACGTTAAGACTTCCTCCTCTCCTGCCATGTGCTTCACTGCACAGCTCTGCATTATTTCATCAGCTGCTTGACTCACCGTGGAACAGGCATCCAGACAAACATGTCTAATCTCTGTGAAGCCCATGAAAGACCTTTTAAACTCCACTTAAGGTAAAAACAAAACAAAACAAAAAAAGAGTCAGGTACTGTTGCAAAAACTCAGCCACAGGTTTCAGAATCAAAAGCTCTCACATCTTCAAAAACAAACGTATCAAAGCTGCTTCACCACCTCGGGCAACTAAACACCTTGACGCTCCTGAACTGTGTGTGCGTGTGTATGTTTTTTTTTTGTTTTTTTTTTGCGTTGAACTCCGGGGAGAATGAAGTGAGATGCACCTGACTAAAGTGAAAAGTTGAAAGGCTTACGCAACATCCTTGATCAGATTTTCATTTACTGCTTTTATTTATTGTAGGTATATACAGCGTTGCTTTGAGGCGTCTGTGTTGCATAGCGTTGCACTTCTTGTGCTGTTTTGTTGTTTTGTTTTTCCCCCCTGCATCGAGTTGCGTTGCTGTAAGTTGCACTGTGTTGCGTTACATTGTGCTGTGCTCGGATAAAAATGCATATGGCAAATTTACTCGAGGAGGTTTAATTGCATGAAGGGTGACAGTAAAAACTGAAGTTTCACTTAAAGGGACACTGCACCAATTTGTACACATTAAGTGACATCACTTTTTCCCAGTGTCTTCTGTCAAAAAAATCCCAGTTTGAGTTCGTAGAGTGCATTTTCTGATGAAATACCTTGTTGTGTTGAATTGTGGGTAATGTAGGATTCAGTGTTTTTGGAGCTTGACCCATACTCCAGACTTCAAATTTGAGACCTCCATGAATTCAATGCCTCAGTTTTGATGATTCTTTCAAACACATCTCTCGTCCTGTCTCGAGTGTTTCTATAAATATCTTCAGAGAAAAGCCCTGTGAGTGTGTTTTCATGGTCTACTCATCAGGATCAGTGAGTCAGTCTGAGGGAATGACTTCACAGGCACACGAAACAGGAAGTGCAGCCCGAACAGACTTTACTCATATGAAACTATTAAAAGAATCAATCACATGTTTATTAAGAAAACAGTAACAATGCACCCTGTGTGTCTTTCAGAAAACTTCCAGAGAGATTTCAGGTTCATTTTCTTTTAACTTCGTCATCCACTCACTTATTAATTGGTTCTTGCCTTGTAGAGAGTGAAGGAAGAGACAGTGCTACAAGGAGGACAGAGGGAGGAGGTTGTGGTGGGTCAACGGTTGAACTTTGACAAAAGAGACCGCTAATTGTTTCCTGTTTTTGTACCAAGCCTGCAGTTAACCTTGGTTTTGTTCAACCATTCGCTGTTGTTCTCCAACCTCAACCAAATGATACATACCTTCACCATAGTAATGAAGATCCCTCAGTCTTTACGGAGTAGTTGTTTGAACCATGTTTCCCCAACTAAATCATTTTTGTTCCTAAACTTAAACTTAACCAAAACTTTAAGATCTCCAGGCACCACAGTCATGTTGAGTTAACTTAACCCTCACTCAAGTGTCAAGAACCCATTAATATGTCAATGTTATTTATTATCAAGATGTTTTGGCAATATATATATTTACATATACTGGACTTTCTGTCTTTTCCTCAAAACCTTCCTTATAAATTCATTCAAAATTGGTATTAAGTTTTTTTTTTTTTGGCAGGTGGGATATTTCAAAAAAAAAAAAAAAAACCTATAGAATTTGCAAAAGGATGTGGAGAAGTGGAATTCAAGGACCTGCAAAATAACATCTAACAACGTCATTCACTTCCCTGAAAAACCTGGTATTTGTGTGTGTTTACTGGAGCCTTCAGTTTCTACTTCACTCTTGTGTTAAGTTTTTTCAGTGGTGACCTTCATATAAGCTGTCATCCTGCCAATAGAAACAACAGATTGGGAATTACTCTTATAGAAAGGTGTCGCTTTGGGGTGAAATGAACATTTTTGTTGTTGTTGTTGCTTAAATTAGCAGACTTTGGTATTTGTAAAACACACCTGCATTTTGTAGGTGAAATCAGCCCAAATTGTTGCTCATACTGGAAATCCATTATGTATATACTGTATACAAAATGAGCTCTCAAAAGAGAAGCAGGAAGTATACAGGAAAGGTAGTTCCACCAAAGTGAGTAGCACCTGTTGCTAATGCTAACCATGCCCTCAGAGATACCTTGATTTCCCAGAAATGGAAACCAAGACGGTCCGAATGAGGAAGTGGTGTTAATCACGTTGTAAGTCAACCGCGTTGTAAGCTGTTGTAAGTTCATACATCAGAATTCGGTTCATGACTCATGCTCAACCACAGACTGAGGTAACTGGGCTTCTCATGTAGATGTGAGTAAATCTTTTCGGAGAAAACAGATATACAGTAAAACCTGACAGCGTGTGTAGAAACAACACACACAACAATGACCTGTAACCCACTGATGGTCAAAGTGTTGCTGTATACTGCAGAAGTTTACACTTATATACCTTGCTACATTTACTGAAACTGTTTATCACATGTGATTGCTGATGCAAACCCACTATTTCCCAAGGTGGCTGCTTCACATTAAAAGCTTTTAACTGGTGAAAGACATTGTGAAACATCCAGTGGAAACACACTGGAAGAGGTTAATGCTGTCTGCAGATGTCCGTCAGTCACATCTGCACAAAATGAGGATACAAATAATTTGTCATGTTTTTAAAATAGAAGATTAGTTTTATACATGGTATTGCAGCTGGTATGAAGAGCATGCATACTGCTGCTAACCAGCTCTTTATTGAGGTCATGGCTGATCATTTCACCATAGAAAAGACCGAAACAAACATGTTTGAGTTATTGCTTGAAAACTTTTGTTTTCGTTATTTGCATGGTCAATGCACCGAAGTTACCAGGCACAGATAATGTAGAGAGAATATATCAAAAAGAAATGTATTAAAGTTTTCCAGAATCTTTCAGGTTCAGTGTTTTTCATCTGATGAGGCAGTGGGAAATTCTGCAGCAGTGATGTAAAAAAGTTTTCTGGACATTTGGAGGGAAGAAGGAAGACAAATAGAGCAGATTGCATCTTAGATTTACCACTGACAAAGAGCTGCTGTGAAACAGGCACCACTATTTCATCTGATGGAAAAAACTGTCATGGCACAAAACATTTGAGCCTTGTTGGTGATTTGCAGCAGGCTGAGAAGAAATCCCCCCGCTTGTCACAGAGGCTGCACATCAATAGCAACAGTGACTAGCGCTGCAGTGCACAGGGAAATTGGGGGAAATTGGGGGAAAAACTGTTCATTTTTTGCAAATATTCCTTTTTTTATCTGCATAAGCTACAGCAGCACAATTGTGTCTTTCCCTGCTATATGAGACAATTATATAATTAAAAGATGCTACTGCTAAGTTTTGCTGTCATGACAGACATGCCATTTACAGTTGTGATGTAGGCGCAGTCTTCTTCTTACAGGCAGGTCAACCACATCTGACTACAGGCCTCCTCAGGGGGTCATGGAAAATATGTGTCACTGACCAAACCAAAGCAAACAATGTATGGCTGAGTTCATGTGAGAACAGACTGTCTGTCTGTGTCTGTCTGTGTCTGTCTGTCCCTCTTCCTCTTCATCTTTAATTCACTCTGTCTTTTTTTTTTCTTTATCTTATTTCAATAAATCCATGAAGTGATCTAAGATAATGACTACCAGTGTCTCTTTGGTTTTGGTCTCCCCAACTTCCTCTTGTGCTAAAATAAACATTTGTATGTGTCTGTCTGAGCCTGTGCCAGCATGGCACATGAGTGACTGAGTGTCTGAGTGTATTGTTTCCAATTCATTAAGCACACTGGTCAGGGTCAGGGTATGTCATGTAGACAAACATGATGGTGATTGTCCTTTGAGGACAGTGAGTGTGAGACACACCCTTTTCTGTAAATGCAGCAAGAACCACAAAGAAAAATTCTGAGTTGCTTCCTTATGGGAAATTTGAATTTAGAAAAACCTGTGATGATCAGATGAAGTTTCATTATTTAGTTAGTTTTTTTTTTTTTTTTTTATGGAAACAAACAGCTGTTTACTTTAATGTTTGTTTAAATCACTGCAGAGTAAGCCTGCAGGCACATGGTCTCTCTCTCTCTCTCTCTCTCTCTCACACACACACACATACGCACCCCCCCCCCCACACACACACACACACACACACATGCAGAGTTGAATATACTTGACCTAGGCTTGACTCCGGGCTCATCTGAAATCTTCAGGTACTTTCCATATGGATCCGTCCCCTCTTACTGGTAATCACACCACACTGTAAGCCCTGCCCTCGTCTCTCTCAGCAACCAATCAGTGAGTCCTTTGCCTCTCAGCTTGAGGTTAATCTGATCTCGCTGGGAGTGCAAGGTGGCATAGCTGGCTGCTGATGAAGTTTCCTCCACTTACTATCAGTTCCTTGACATAGATTAGCTAAGGACTATTATTAAGGCAAAAAACATGAACTTAGTTCACCTCCAGCACTGTATATTGACATATTCAGAATATATGATGTTATGTTAAGTTTGATAAGGTAATAGATTAATCTGAGACCAAATCTGACTCCTCCGAACACCCATGACTGCACACACTGACAAAAACAATCTCATATTCATGTTTGCACAATGATCAGCCTGTTGTCAGATTCATAACAACAGCGCTGGGTTGGCCTAACCCTGACCCAACCAACCTTGACTAATAACTCCTGTCCTGTAAATTGTCCTACACACTGAATATGAACTGGAGATGCAAAAATAAACGTATTTCTGTGTTTTAGGAGCTGTTCCTGCAGAACGCTGTTTGCTTGTGTCTTGTCTATTTGCATGTGTTGTCCTATGCTCCAGTGTGTTGAGCTCTCTGGGGCCCGAGCATAGAAATCCCCTCTCACCATTTCAGCTACAACTCTGCTCACATTATGATATTAAAGTCACCCATGTTGACAGAGTATAATATGATTATGTTTCTGTGTCAGTTTAGCCATTTAGAAATGTGATTTCTAGGATTTTGTGGTCTATTGCACCTCTTTCTTTACTCAGTATTTATTTTGGGTCAGATAATTTTCTTATCTCATGTATTGTGCACCGGGGTATTTTCCATTTCCACGTTAAAAGTCCCTGGCAGCTTCAACCAGCAGGAATGACCCTAGCCTAATCTAAAACACGCAGAAACCTGATTTTTTTTTTTTTTTTTTTTTTCCAGAGTCTTCCTCGTATCACTGCTAAAAGACATTTTATAATTGACCAAGACACCAAAACCCACCCAACCTCAGACTCTTTCACTGGTTTGGTGAAACTTGTGTAAGTAGGGGCCATATGTGAGCTGAGTTGCTTTGTCTCTGTGTGTGTGTGTGTGTGTGTGTGTGTGTGTGTGTGTAATTCTTGTGTTTGGTCCACTTTATTTCTGGCCTTGCACAACTTCCCACATTCAGTGTCTCATGCTCATATGCATCAGTGGGTGACACATTCGTCCAAACACTTGGTCATATTTTTGGGAAATTGTCTCGGTTTCACTTTCACTGAATGTGGTGCCCATCACTGGCAGTGCAGATGTTGAGTCTGCACCACGTGCACTATGATAATCTGACAAAGCCTTGAGTCAGTTTATTTTATTTTATTTTATTTTATTCAGTCTGTTGGTGGCTGAAAGAATTTGTATATGTCAGTCGTGACTGGTCTTTAATGGTTTATATCACCAACATCAAGAGTCCAGTTTTATCTGAATGTACCACCTGCTTCACTAGACACCAGACACCAGAGACCAGAATTGGGCAAATGCATCAATTACACAACGCCTCAGTCACATGCTTACTGATAAGACCACATCTTTGTATGAGAAATGTTGCACAAGTGCCTGATAGTTAGTCTGTTATCATCAAACTTTGGCAGATATGGGGATGTATGCTCCTTGAATAAAATGAGAGCAAGTTATAAGAAGTTCATGTTAGTATCAGCATCTCAAACACAACATACATAATTAATTTGGTACCATATTTGCTAATGTGTAAGCTTTTCTGAACCTGCTAACACAAAACTTGTTGTTATAGACTACAACGTGTTAGTAAATGATTTAAGAAGTATTTAATTTGCAGTCTATAAATGAAGAATTGCTGAATCATCAGGAAAAGGTAGAGAGTGCATTCACCACATTAGTGTATGTGTGCATGTGTGTGTTTGGAAGCTCCCTTGTTTTCTGCCTCACGTTGTGTGCAAACAGGTAAATCTCTGCTCCATCTGAAAGTACCTGGCAGCGAAATTATTTCTGATTCTCATTCAAATAGCAGGAACAAACTGCCTGCTCTGAAACAAGCAAAAACATGACACCTGTGTAACTAAAGTTTAAACAGGTATGTGAGAGATCCTGGCTTTCGCTAACTTTACTGTACTCCCCAGAAAATTCCTCCTCGACTCACTAAGCTCTGTGTGTGGTATTGTGAGTAACATGCTTTTCCCTCAGTGCAGTTTCATTTTCTGTTGCCATTTCTCTTTCACGGTGATTAATGTTAAAGCCACTAAAATCAGTTTCCCTTTCCTCCGGATTAAACAGATTTTCAAACATTAAGTTCTCCATTAAATTTCATTGAATTCAATGTCCTCAGTGTTATTGCACAGTATAAACACAACTATGTATTGAGGCATAATTTACAGACAAGTAGACAGATTACAGTCTGTATGAATAAATATAAAAGTAAACAATAAATAGACGTATAGAAGCAGGGAGCATGGTCCATGCACTCACTGAGATGCACAGATTGAACATGATCAGTATAATTGTATGTGAACAGGATTGGGTTGTACCTATTGGCCTGATACTCAGTAGTGGCACTTGGGTATATGAGATTTAAAGTGGAACTATGCAGGATTTTTACCCTAACTATGGTACATTTTTACCTTAATTAATGAGCTTCTGAGTAATTGTGATGGTTAATAAATGACTTGTAAGGCTCTCTGCCTTCCACCTAGTGTCTTTTGGCCGTACCTTGCAAGATCAGTGCCTCCGACCTGGTGTTCCAGATCTTGTCTGTAATTTCTTGTTTATGGCAGATAAGACAACACAAATATACACATCATAATGCTTATGATATATAATGTTTATGGTACGACAGTCAATCTACAGACTTCATCCCATTCAGACAGATTTGTTACTCTTGTTTGTGTGGTGTCGTCTGCAAACTTGATTATATTTATCTAACTATAATATAATTAGCTGATGATGAATATTTTGTTTGACATTGCTTTCCCACTTGAAAAATTAAGATGCTGGGAGCAGATTGACACTTTATACTTACTTAACACTTCCACATTGATAATCTCTGGCTCATACTAAACTCACCACCAAGGGCAGTGGGTATCTAGATGGTTAATGTTAGAGAAGACATCAGAGGCAGATATATCAGGATGGCTGTCATAGTTATGTTGAAATGGTTATTAGTACAGTGTGTTTCAATATTAATAATGAACAGATAAACTGTAATTAATTATAAGGACATTTAGGTCTCTTTGAATTAGTATAATGACTTGATTTCAGGGCTAATAAAGAATTAAAAATGTTAGTCTTACTTTTTAGAGTCAAAATTTTTTACATCCAAAACCAACACCAAACCGAGGGCAGCCCACATATGGGTCCCATTAAAACCTTTCTAAATCAGAACTTATCAAAAACCACAAAATTGCTTAATGGAAACTTTAGCTGGAAGTGAAAAACCCTCTACTGAAACAAAGATGTTAAAATAATACCATCTGGTCTGAGGAATGGTGCGCATCATAATGACTACCCTTTTGCTCACTAGGCACCCTGAGATTAGGAGGGAGTCTCAAACTTTCAAGTTACCCTCCAAGTCTAAGTGGATAAAATCTGGACAAGTGGAAAACAGAAGTGAGGTTGAGAAATGGAGCTGTTGAATGATGCCATAGTTAGTTACGGCATGAATCTGAATCACTGTGACATACAGGGTCATTCATGCAATTTCCCAATACTCCACATACAGTACAGATATTTTAAAAATGTATGAAAACTGGTTTATGGGAGTGGAGGCCCTGCCCAACCTTTGAGTTTGTGACAATGAGCTACGAAAGTTAACTTTTAATTTCAGTATGTCTACAAAACTTTCTGAAGTCAGTTTCACTTAAGGGTTCAATATGTTTGAAAACTAAAATTACCAACAGAATGTAAGGAAACCAGTCAAAAATGTCTGTGTACTGTGTTGCAGAGATAGCTACCAAGGTTAGCATGCTAACCAGCTGTCCCTAGCCTTGTCCTGTGTTAAAAAATGCATGTCAAGAATCGGTATTGAGACAATGTAGCATGCTGTCCGACACGACATGATAGGATGTATGTGTCCCTTTGACTTAAACTCTAACAACTTAACTATGATCTTAACAGACACTAACAGGGACCGGCACTGTTATACAGTTAGGCACTTTTCCGCAAATACCGTAATCCTAACCTTAACCCATGGACATATTTATGATCTATAGCTAACAGAGACACATTATGTTGTATGTGGCTTAAACGTCACTAACATTTCAAATGTCTTATATACAGATCAAATCTGAAAGGTAAACACGTCTCTAAAGAACATGTTGCACCTGTAAATAACCCAACCTGCTCCACTGCTTAGTATATGAGTTAAAAGTCTAAAATGCCCTCCCATTTTTAACTGTGGTAAGTCAATCATACATGTTTTTCCCTCCAAAACTTCTTCCCTATTTAAGGGTCTCACTTGTCATTGGCCAGCGTTTCCACCAATGAGGAGCTGTTGCCTGGTGACTCAGAACTCTTCCCACCAATCAGCTTCCTGCTTTTACTTAACCACTGTGACTCATCCCCCAAACATTAATGTGGCAGCTGACTGCTTGGGCCCCGTCACTGTAGTCTCATGTGATTGGCCGGGCTTTTCTTGTACAGGTATATAAACAGCACTGATTTTGTGGGTGTATTTAGATGATGAGAGAGAGAGAGAGGCAGGCAGTGTAGATTTACTGATGATGATATTGTTGTCATTCTATGTGGCATTATGTAGGTCAAACAGATAACTGTCTGGTGAGACAATCATGTTTAAATATAACCACCAGGCATGAACAGTGAAATGTACACACAGCAAGAACAGAGGGGATCGTGTGGGTTTTTATGATGATAAACAATTCTGACACCAATGTTCAAACTTTTACTATATAAAGTAAATTAGTTTAGAGGTGGAAGTAAACAACCCTCCATTACTGTGGTGGCAAATCAGCACAATAACTCTGTAATCAACATAAAAGGATTTGGGCACCTTTTGCCAAGAAATTTATCAAGTAGATTGAAATGCCAGTGAAATTCAGACCTGCTTTTTATGAAAAGTGCCCTGTCATAATGTCTCCTGTGATTTTTTGATGTGTGCGAGAGAGAGAGAGATAGATAGATAGATAGATAGATAAATAAAAACAAACTTGACTTTATTTCTGATTTTAAAAAGTCCTTCCTTCCATGACAAACCAGTACTCCAATTTATACTTCTGTATTCAATCAACTTCAATGTTCAGTGTTGACACACAGCATATCCGACATCTTCACGATGCACGTAGATTCTGTAAAAGATATTTATTCGCTCCAAATTTCTCAAAATGCCCTCAGTTTGAATCACTGTTGTTAGAAGATCTTAAGCACAGTGGCTCAGTAGTGTAATTGCTTAACGATGGAGACACACAATAGCTTGCATTTGCTTTATAATTGGGAAGTGTGCAATGCAATTCACTAAGCACTTTAAAGCCATATGAAATCAGGCAGCATGCAGTAACATCATCACAGAGCACTTCAGCTAGCACCTTGCACTTTTATTAACACCTTAACGATGTGGAAGTTATCTGGCCTGTATTCAATACTTTTATTGCCCTTTTTTCTGTTTTGTTTTGTTTTTTTTATCTCCTTCCTTATTAACATTTATCTTACTGTTGTCTTTCTATCTATGAACCCCGACCTACCAGTGGGACCAGAGGCGGAAATTAGCCTTGGCCACAATCTCAAGCAAATTTACATGGAAATGTTCATATGTATGTCCCATTTTAAATAAATCAATCAATAAATAATGCGTACAGTGTCCAGAGATAATAAAACTCCTACCAGCATTGCCTCTTATAGTTGTGTTTGGGTGTAATATTACTATTATATATCTGTATTATTTTGTGAATTGTAAGTGGAAAAGCTAAAAATACTTTTGAGTCCACAACAAGAACAACATAAATTGCATCTCGTCCCAACACTTCCATGATGATCTCTTTGTTTTTAGCATCATTTGATGTCGTTGCGTTGTTTAAGAGGCAGCACTGTCACATTGCAGCAAGAAACAACATGGTCCCTGGTCCGGGGGCATTGCTGTGTTTGGATGGATGCAGTTTAAGTATACTGTGACATTTCCTGGAGTGTTCTACATTACAAGTATTACTACCTTGTATATGTGCAACAACTTCCAATTCTAGTAATTCAAGTTCACCCTCAACATTTATGACTGACCTCGTCTGTGCTCTTCAGTCCTCTTCCTCCTGTTGCAGTCTTCTGAGAGTTTACTTGGAGTTTGCAGCAACATCTGTTTTCTCCACTCATTTTTTTTTATTTCTTCTGTCAATTGCTTTAATGTTTCTGCAACAACTTTATAGCTTCTTCTCGTATTGTTTCTGTACTTGTCTGCTCATATTTTCATTCTGATTTCCCCACTGGGATCCTAAAATGCTTTTCTTGTGTGCATATACGAGCATGATTCAAGGACAAACTTGACTCCAGTAGATTCTCCAAATTGCCCCAAAACTGACCAGTGAATGTTTAACAGCAGAGACACTTTCAACACTGATGCTCTGCACTGAGGCTGAACAATACACGAGCACAGAGCTGAGCTGTCAGTAGTCGTCAGCTGCAGCACTTCTGGGTGAAATTATCTTTTTGTTCACTCTTCAAAACAGCAGAATATAAAAGCTATTCTGTGTGTGTGTGTGTGTGTGTGTGTGTGTGTGTCAGCATCATCGGGTTTGTTACATTTTCTGCTCATTTGATGTTGAAGATAAATCTGCAAGAGATTTAATCAATGTAGTGACATTTTCATGAGCACTTTATTCTCACATAATCCTCCAGCTCTTGAATGCATCACGTGTTTGAGCGTGTTTAATGTCGAATTCACAACATCAGGGGGGGATTTGGATTTTTTTTTTTTTTCTTTTCAAAATTATTACCACCGGGTACCATCACAAACACACACACACAAAGACACAAGACGAAGGTTGCGGCACTTCCCAATGATATCATGCACAGCGACGTCACTGTGAGTATGACTGTGCAGTTTCAGATTTCAACATGGCTGCCTGTTGTCCGGCGTTGTTGTCTGAACAAGTAAGACAGTGTGTTCCCTCCTGACAGCCTCACCACTGTGTGTGTGTATGTATGTGTGTGTGTATATGTGTGTGCTTTCTTCTCTGCACAGCAACAAGCTTCTCCATTTTAACCAAACCCTCTCTTAACCCTTCACGTGGAGCCTGACGTGAGTTGCAAAAGGCTTTTTCTCACGCACCAGTTCAATTTTTTTTTTTACACTGTTATTTTTTTTTTCTAGGTGTTGTATTCACTTCCACCTAGGTTATTTTTCTTTAACAAGTGGTAATGTTACTGGGGGAATAGAAAAAAACAAATTGATTAAAAGACAATAAAACCTTTTATTTAAAATATCAGCAGAGTTATAACTGTATTCAAATGACTGGTAACACAGCTCACTGAAGACACATTTCTTGGGAGATAATATGTATTTTTTTTGCAAATGAGACTCTAAAACTCTTTGCGTTTTCTAAAGCTTGTTTTCTAAACATGAGTTTTGAAAATGTTAAATTTGATGACAGGTTTCCCTGTAGGATTTTGTGTCGCTTAATCGCATCTAACTCTGGTAGAACAACAACATATTGTAACAAAAATAGACCTGACATTTAACATTGCTGTCAGTAGCCTACAGTATATGCCCCACACCACTGATGCAAATCTTATCTATTCAGCTTCTTTCAAAATAGCACATTGTGTCACATTTTGTGTGTGTATGCATGTGTTCCTGTGTATGTGTGTGCATGTGGTTTCACACGTCAGGGCATGAGTCGAGTCACTTTCTTTTGAATTAATGCACCAGGAGGTTCTCTGCATAATTATTCATTTCAATGGCAAATAGTCATCATGACTTGAAAATGAGTTCCCTGTGAGAGACACAATTACCTGTCACAGTGATTAAACCCTGACAGCTGCTTCATCTGGACATGCAGTTGTATTTACTGTATTCTCAAGAAAAAAGACAAGACGCTGGTAAAAGGTAGAACAGTAGTTGTGAAATTATGGAAATACAAAACCCTGTGGTCAAACACAAGTTTTCCTTTCATGCAAAGAGGCCATGTGCAGTGTCAGTGGTTAGTCCTCCGCCTTAAGTCTTCCTCTTTGCACCCTGTACCACATGTTTCTTCTAACCGCCATGTGTCGACACTTAGAAGAGCAGGAATGTCTTCAGAAATAAATTTTGATCAGTCTGCCAGGACACAAAAGACTAGCACAGCTTTCGCAACATGCTGGAGAACTTATTTCCAGTTTATTACAACTCAGTTTATATATGAATTTATAATTTAAAAAAAATGCAAACAAAATTGGAGCTCAAAGAGAAAAAAAAACTCAGATAAATTAGAGTAAATTTCTAAATACTGCAAGAAGAAGACGTTTTGCTGTTGCTACATAGCTAGTCCTAGCAACAATAGCAGTAAGACAGGTGTTGTGAGCTCAGCATCAATTTTCATGCCTGTACTCACCGCTGTCTCCGGTGGTGGAAGATAACATCGCTGCTAACACGTGCCTCTATCATGTTTTTTTTCAGCTTCTGAAGTTAGCATGCTAACTAACTAGCCCCGACCTGTCCTGTCACTTTTAGATAGTGACTCACTGTGGCCTCCATCTGCACTGAAGAGCAGAACAGTGTAAAACCTTTGTTTACACAGGTTAACACTTTTATGTACTCAACAGAATATCAGTTTTGATGGTCATTAGATCAAGCTACTGAAGCAATAATGACCGAAACCTCACCTAGTTGAAATTCTTTGCGTCTTCTTGGCACATGCAGCTGTTTATCTGAATGAACCAACTCCTAATACAAAACAATAGAGGATAGAAATATGCTTTGATTTGCAGTTTCCTTGCAGCAAATTGGCTCTAGTCAAATGTTCCCATCCGATCAGAGTAGCCTACCACCTGACCGTGAGAGAGAAAACCTGTTTCATCATTTGGGTGAAGTGACCCTTTAAGCTTATCTTTTGAAGAGGTCAGCTCATACGTGCAGTTCCTCTGAATTCTTCCAGGCTGTTGTTGAGGTCATGTTGTTGTTCATTTCACCCGTCCACAGCGTCTGAAGCTGAACCCGGCAAGACTGTCTTATCTGGGCAATAAACCAGCTTGTGCAGCTGGCTTTAAACACAGTGTACGACACTGTGTGTGTTTGTGGAAGTTTGAGTGGCATATTCTGTGTCTGTGTGTGTGTATCTCAGCAGTGTACGTAGATTTAAATGTGATTGGATGTGTGTGTGCACTTGTGTGTGTGTGTGTCTTTCTGAGTGCACGTGTGGTAAGATTGCTCTTGGACATGTCTGGGCGTATTCTCACTCAGTGCTGCACAAGGCCTGAGGCAGTGAAACGTACACACACACACACACACACAAACACACACACACACACACACAGTCACACATTCACACAGAGGACAACTTCCAGTGAAGTATAAATGCAAACTAATCTAATCCTAAAGAAGGGACAAATGCAGTAAAAAGTGAACCGTTTCACCTCCAGCTCGCTGTCACCACGGCCTTCAAAATGATCTGACGAGCTATTTGTCTTCTGTGTTTACGTAACAGCGCCTCTGTGACGAACATCGCAGTCTGGTTCAGTAATTATGATCTGACAAACAAGACGAGACTTTGTACAGCAGCTTGGCACAGTCATGTCACAATTAGTCAGTTCACTCACAGGTGAAAACAAAAGTGATGAGGTTCACTTCTTCTGGATTTTAATCACCAACAATGAAAACATCAACAGTTAAGATATCCGTGCAACAGAGAACAAGACAGGCTGCTATATTTAGCAGTGAGTCAGCTGTTGAATTATAAAAACATAAAGCAATACTATCTTGATCTATACAAATGGATAAAGTAGATCAGTGGTCAGCAACTGGCAGCCTGGAGCAACACATACTCACAGAATCACTTCCTCTTCAGCAATTTGCCTGGAAAATAAAAGCGTGAACATTTATTTATTTATCTGTTCATTTATTTATTTTGCAGCCACGCTTTAATTCAGTGGTCAGCAGCTGGCTGGCCTGAGCTAAAATGGGCCTACCAATGATAATAACTGGCCCTCCTGATTATTTAGATATGATTTTTTTTTTTTTAGTAATAGCAAAAGTAAAACAAAAAGTTATCATTATATAACATTACTAAACTATATCTCCATCTAGGCAGCAAGTTACCCACAGATTCATTTCCTTTTTCAGCAATCTCTGGAAAATAAAAACATGTTTTTTTCTTTTGTTTTTTTTTTGGTAGCAATGCTGATTCAAACTGCTGTAAGCTTTTCTTGTGAAAAACTCTGAAAAGATGAGTCAAATGAATTATCAAGTAACTATCCACCTCATTATCTATCAGAGAATGCCTAAAAATCTGAGTTAACCCTAACAATCGCTACTTTAAACAGGACATAGTATTAGCTGTGCTGCTAACTAGGTGTCGATCCCCTCACCGCTAAAGACAGATATCAAACCAGTGTTTCCGCAATAAACTCCAACTTGAACACGTTAACAGGCAAACATTTGCACAGTAATAAACAAACCTGAGTCACTTGCAGGTGCCGGAGGAGACACTGATTCTGAGTCGGCAGTAAAAATACTTCATTAATAGGTCAACTGAAACTGTATCATTGTCATATCCTGTCGATACAACAGTGTTTGCTGTCTGGAATGCAGCACCGTTTGTTTTGGACACAGACATGCAGCACACTGCTTTCCAGGGACTTCAAGTGTCCATTGTTTGTGGATGGAAACACGGGAGGGACCAAGTCTTTAAAATGTAAGTGTATAAAAGGGTTAATGCATAAAGAGTGCATTACAGCGCAGAGGTTGTTACAAGTGAGTCAGCACGGTGCCAGAGTACAAGTGAAGCACATCTCGATGGGTATCTGTTTATGGTCCTCTTATCGTCTAACGTCTGCAGCAACAACACGCTGACTCACAGTTATCAGGATATTGTGTTACAGTAGCCTCACCTGGGTCGTCTACCTGCGTCCTGCTACTTGTAAAAAACAAGTTACAAGTTCATCTATCAGGTGTTTTTCAGCAGGTTTAAAGATGAATTTGCAGACAAAACACAATGTGTGGACATCTCATCTTAAAGCAGGTCACTAGGGAAGTTGTAATTTGTGTTATTAAGCGTGAGACTTAGAACAATAAGAGTGACAACATGTTTAGTTATATGATTCAGTGATGGGAGGATTACAATTTGAAATTCAGTGATTTCACCACAGAAACTACAGTAAAATCCCTGTTGTTCACTGGTCTGCATCCAGTGGTTTGACTGGTCCTAGCTGTGGTACAGAGTAGGTTGCGAGTTAGCTGAAGGTCATTGAATGCCTCCTGCCTGCTTGTGAAACTGTAGTATTTTGTTTTCTGTTTCAACATTTGTTGATTTAAAAAAAAAAGTGTGCTATGGGAGTAGAGGATTAGCAAGTACTGGGTAATGATAGTAAATCACTTTTGTTGTTGAGTCATTACAAGTAATCCAGAGGAGCACACACCATCTTTGTTTTAACGCCCTGTCGTTTCTGATAATTGTTTGTTTGTCTTTGCTGATTCAAAGACCATAAAAACCATTTACAGGCTACTGACTGGAACCTGGAATACTCTGACAACTCTCTCTCTCTCTCTCTCTCTCTGTGTGTGTGTGTGTGTGTGTGTGTGTCCCCACCCGACCCGATCAAAATGTCAAAATTCAACCTCATGTTTCTTGGTTTCTACCCCGATCTGACACATGATCTAATCTCTGTTCAAATCTCCAGATCAAAGCAAAGCTGAATGTTGTTTTTGACTCTTTAAATGGCATTTGTGGAGAATTATATCTTGTATCTAACAGTAGAAAATGCGGTGGGGGGAGGGAAGCAGGACAAATGCTTATTTCATGCTCATATCTTGTACACCAGACCTTATCACACATCACATCTATGTGTTTTCATGTGGGGGGAGGGGGGAGGGTTAAAACTGATCATGGTGTCTTTTCTTGTGTTGAGCAGATTTTTCCACCTTTAGTTCATTTACTATAACTACATCTGATCACATTGTGATTTAAGCATCTACAGTAAGAATCTGAGACAAAAAGTGAAGCAAATAATGCTCCTTTAGCTTGATCTTTGACCTTTGACCTGACCGACTGTTTCAGTCACTTGCTGGAAATGAATCAGATCACACTGATAAGTTAAACAGTTTGCACCTGGATATCTTTTTAATGCCTAATACTAAATAATGGATCATAAATGAAGTCACATTAGCATGAAGCAGCATATTTTTCCATTATTAAAGACTTGAAAAATGTTTGTATAAGATACATATCAAATATATAAATTAATGAAATATATAATGTAAAAATAAATATTATTATTATTTTATGTGTGAGTTGTACAATTTACTCATTTGCTATCATCAACATCATGGGGGCATTTACAGTCATTTGTAGTTAAAACTTGGCCCCTTTGTTTGTAGATTTTCCCACTTGTGAGACCCAACCCAAAAACAAGACATCCAGTTTCATTCTCAGTCAATCAGGTCATTATGCGCTAAAAGTGAAGGCAACTGGACATCTTCCCTGAAACGAGGTCCAGTTAACGACTTGGCAAATAAACAACTCTGGATCCACTGGTGAACGTGTTGTCGTGCTGAGTCATGTCTCAGTCACTATTCTCACAGCGTGGGAAAGAGAGCAGCTTCACTGAGAATTTGTCTGTATTGAAATGCTGTACATATGAGCACAGAGAGAGGGGGGGGCAACTGAGCAGGATGCAAATATCACACCATGATGTCATGAATATGCAAACTGCTCTATATCAACATTTTGCGTCATTTGGCGACATTGGAAGGCATTGTTCGACAGCGGCTGCCAGCTATGTTATAATTTCAGTTTGTACCCAGCTCTCAACCCTTGGGCTGTCAGTATACATCTGTGCAGCTGCTCACCTCAGCTTACCTTTCCTGAGAAACAGTGTGTGTGTGTTTGTTTGCATACTGTCCTTGTTTAACCTCGTCTTAAGGTCATGAACTGCCAGTGTGTGAGAGATTTCATCAACCTGTGAATCAGCCTGACCATGGATGAAACTTTTGTTGATCTTTTAGTTTGATGGAGAGATTTTTCCTGCAACGAATGACATCATACTTTTGTTAAATTATCTGATGAAAAAATGTGTTTATATTAGTTCTGTACCTCAGATTTAAGTGCAGCTCATCAAGTATAGTGGACTTTATGCTCATAAAAGCATTAAATAACTCCTAATGTGGACAAATAGAGGATAAAAATCCTGTTGCTTCACTCATTTATTAAGTTTAATTTATCATCCATCTGTTTCTATTCTTCAGGTCCCGTAAGTGAAACAATAAAACTAACTTGACAAAACTCCTCCTTTGCCATGTGCAGAGCTGTGCCTCGCAGACTGTAAAACTCTGCTTTGACTTATTAGATCAAATTCAATCTGAATCACAATAATTGACTGTTGTACAGACACACACACACACACACACACACACATCCTCAAGAAGGAAAAAGACTACTGTGTCACCAAAGGCAGATGTCAGCAAACTCAGTGACCTTTGTCCTTATGTCAGGTTCACTGCTTCCCAGCTGCTAATCGGTTTGACCTTTCCAACAGTTTGGTATGGCTTCAGCAGAGCGTTCAAGAAGAACAGATCAACAAATAGAAATGATAGGAATGTTTTGTCACAGGTTCAATTTTCCAGGAACTCACAGTACTGTAGCAGAAGTTACAGCTGAACAGCAGATGACATAATATATAGTAAAGAACATCCATCCTCAAACCGTGTTTACTGTAACATAAGGAAGGAAGAGTCACAGAACATTTAAATTAATGTTCAATATTTAGTTATTCATTGGATATTGATATTGATTTTCACATAGTGTGATGTTTCTGTACTTAACAAGGCAGGTTTGAAATATCTCTGTCTTTATTTGAATCTGTTGAAACAGCACAGATGATTCATAAACAATGTGGTAAATGAGACATGTGCTTGTTTTTCTTGTGAAGCCACTGAGATCAAATTGCTGTCATGTCTCACATATGGTACTTCATATTTTACGCTGTATTTCAGTATGTGTTGAGTTTGAGTTTGCTCTCTCTATACAGGACCTACTGATAATGATATTTACTTAAGTTGCAGAGGCTGTATCAGAAAGGGGAGCAGCAGTTTCCCTGTGTTTCTAGAAGGCTTTTTATGCACGTTAGGAAAATGAGGTTTTATAGTTCATTGATTAGAGCAGCAATTTTCTCGTCTTCCCAAAGTCACAGTGTAACAGCACTTGGCAGCTACCCAGAATCAGTTCAGTTGCACGTCTGTAGGCAGGTCACTTCCTGAGCAGACGGAGCAACTGACATCGGAGCAACTGTGGCGTTTTTGTCTTTTTGTGAGCTCATCATCTGTGACAGCTGTGATTGTGATTCTTCTTGCTTTATCTTCACTCATTTTAGTTTGATGAACAAGGAGACAGGAGACTGGTGGAATACAGCCAATAGATAAAGAAATGCATAAATAATATATATAATAGTCAGTTGTAGCTTCATCACCACCAGACAAATCACTCATCTAATGCTCCGTCACAGGGCAAAGTAAGCATTTTCAAATCTGTCAGACTGTTCCTTTATTAAAGCTGTGTTTCACCACACTCTCTGGTTTTATAAAAAAGTTTGAAGTCTGCTGCTCCTCTGCTGGGTGTGGTCAGAAGTGACACATCCTCAATTATAGAGTACTTCCACATACATTATTGCAGCAAGGTACAAGGCTGAACTAATAATGCAGGTCAGCAAAAAACAAAACAAAACAAACAAACTTCCAGCTGCTGCAGAGTTAACACTTTAATGAAAACTGGCACCAAAAATAATTAAGTGAGAAACAGACCATGATGAGACAGAGTGAGGCATTATACCTATTAAGTTTAATTGCAGCCAAATGCATTGATATCTACCATCACTCCCATTATGCATGTCCATGTTAAAACAGTTCAGTCAGCACAGTCATGTAAAGGACAAATGTCTGTTTTAAAGGTATGAGCACAGTGTTGTTGCACATGCTGTCCTTGTAGGTTTCACACTATGTTCTGAGGGTCGTAAGTGTGACAGGTAAATAGTGCTGCGTACAGTCCAGGCCTCCTGCGCGTTGACAGCTGTCGTTGCTGTCTGACAGCATCGCTGAAAACAGTGCGCTCACCCTGTGGTTAGTTGATTGTAAACGCCAGTGGAAGCTACAGCTGCCCTTCATCCATCATACACAGAAAAGAAAGAAGTCATTAGAAAAAAAAAAGCAGGAGGAGATGGCACGTCCTCCTGACTGATGGAGGAAATGACTGCCGGGCATTAAAGATGAAACGAGTGTTTTTTTTTTTTTTTTTGGCAACCTGTCCTGATTGATGTATTTTCACCGGATGAGTTTTCATAGATGGTTTAATTCTCACTGTGCAGATGTGTTTTGGGTTATTTTGGCTGCTAACCAACACGCCTTGGATGAACCTCGCAGGAACGTGGAGTGTAGTTTCGTTGTGCTCCTTCAAACGACAACAACAACAGACAACTTCCTCAGTCGGACATGGTTTATTGGTGAATTGTGATTATGTCTTACACTCAGGATTCACTTCTGCTAAACTTTACTCGACAGGCCTGGAGAAATCAAAATGAGAAGCGTGCTGAGCTTTATAGGCAGACAAATATATCTCCCCTCCTCTTTCTCTCTCTCCTTGGCCATCTCTCTCTCTCTTTCACACTCACTCTTTCCTGTCCCTCTCTTCTTCCTAGTTCACACACTCTCTTTCAAACACAAACGGTCTGATTTTCTTCCTTGTTTTGGTTCAGCATCTCTTTCTCTCACCCTTGCTCTCTGTCTCTCTCTCAGGCCGCTCTGAGAACAACAACATGTCTTCAAGCGCATTTAAACAAGAAACTGAAACCTTAACTTAACTTGAGTTACCTCAGGGGCCATGGGGCCACATTGTTCTTGCCTGAGTTGCCCCTTCACAATAAGAAGGAGCCCTAACCAACACCTTGTGGATGCTAATTACCTTTCATATCAAGATTTAACATAAAACAACAACAACAATCCAGTTACAAACATAATGCAAAACCAAATCCAAACCAGGTCAGGGTGGGGCCTCGTGTCACATTTCAGATATCTGTGGTTTGTTATCAGCTCCATCCAAAGGCATTTTCCCCCTCTGACCTTATTTGTATATATATTTATATATATATATGTATTTATAGTAACTGATGGAGGCCCTGGTTATGTGTCTTCCTCTGTGCTAATGAAACACAAGCTCCCAGATATCATGTAGTAATCAAAGTATGAAAGTGAAATCTGCACTGACAGATTCAAAAAACACTTCAAGACCTTCAATGAGACTTCATATTTCTACAGTATATGACCACATGTCAGAGCTGCACTTTCTGCTCTCAGTGCCTGAACATGACACCAGCTGTGTACAGACCTGTGTTGGTGTGGACATGTTGTCAGTGGCCACAGCAGCCAAACTGCAGGGTTGTGTGTGTGTTGTGTGCTCGATCTCTCTCACCCTGTTAAAGGCATTAACTGTGAGCTGGGAAACAAATTTCAATCATTTACACACAAAACGACTCTTTCTTCAGGCTCTGAGTGTTTTTTCTTCCTTTGTTTTTATGTGTTTGAGAGGATATTTGCAGGACAAAGAGGGAAAAAAACTCTGACGGGAAGAAGTTCTTGGGCAAAGAAAATGTTTCAGGAATGATGCGTGTTTAGACTGACGACTAGGTCTTGTAATTTAACGATGCCATTTTAATGTGCGACAACAGCCCGAGGGTCGTGAAACTCACTCATCCCATGAATTATGAGCGGATGACAGTTTTTTAAAAACACTGCAGTGAGTCAGCGGTCACGCCCAGCATCTACTGAACAACATGCTATATGTTTTGAATGACTAATGACTTTTTACAGGAATCTAGTTTTCTTCAACTTGATGTTCATGGAGGTCACTAAAGATCTGATGTCTTCAAACACTCTCCATCCACAGATGTGTCACAGCTGGACTCGATTCTTTCTGCTCTACTTGCTACAGAGTCACTGAAATGAGTTTGTTGCAGCCAGCAGCCATGTTCTAGTTACAGTTTAGAGGAAGTGCTGAGTCGCCCTTAAATAGCTCCTTGTGTAGCGAGAACAATAAAGTCGACTTTAAAATAACTTTATTTAACCTTTCGGAAAATGTCTAAAACATGTTGATGTTGAGTTAATAAGCAGTTTAAGTGTATTAACAGTCTCTGAGGCCAAATTCAGTTGACCAATAGCAAAAGAATAATAATCAAACAATCAATAAAATTGATCAATTAAAGCATTGAGTGTTTAATAGGCTGAATCATCAATAAAAAAAAAAAACTTGACAGATGAATTGAGAATGATGATGTATTATCAATCATGCCCATAAATCACACGATAATTGAGTAACAAACTGATCATTGTTATTATGATCAGTGTGTGTGTGTGTGTCATATACTGTATGAGCTGAGTGCGCTTCATGACGTCACATCATGATAAACAAATGAGAACTGGATTCAGTTCAATTGTGAGTTAATGTTTAAATAGTTTGGATAAAAGCTTCAGTTTAACGCCAGTAAAGTAAAGGTCAGTGACTCTGCGCTGCTCTTCTCCAAAGTGTTTCCGCTGGAAAAATGATCAAAACCAGGATCTGATAAACCAGGAAAACAGAGAATTGACCTGCGAAACTAGATTCAAAATGTTGACTGACTGCCCGGGCTTTAACTATCTGTCTATACGTGACACAGAGGAGAGGCGGGACTTCCCAGAATGACAACTTAGGAATTTGTGAAGCCGCAGAGCGTCGGTCAGATAAAACAAAGAATGTACTATGTAAATGTAAGTTTGGAAGTACCAAGAATAAATACAGCAGAAATGTCAGGAATTTAAAGTATAATACAGTTTATTTACATTTGTGCCTCTGTCACTGTTTACATGTGTCAGTAAATCACTTGTTATGATCTACACAGATGGACGAGATACTTTCATGAGCCTGGTTTTCTCAGCTCGTCTCTGTATAATCACCAATGACGACTCGATGGTTCTTGTACTTGTGTGTTACTAGCTGTGGTCACCAGCAGTGGGGGATTTGCACAGCATCAGCATTACTTCACTGGGTGTGGAGACTTTGCTCCAAAACAACCCACAAGCCGGAAAAGACGGTTTGGGCCAAAAGACCTCAGCACATGGTCGATTACCAACCTCCTGCAGGTGTTTTATGGACATTTGGTGGAACGGGACAATAAAAAATCGGACTTACTGCCTCTTGAATTTGTTCTTCCTTTCAACATTTGTGCAAATTATTCCCTTAAGGCGACTCCACAGCATTTTTTTTCCTCCTTTGCCAAGAACTAGCAGCTGCAAAACACAACACACAGCACCACCTCTTCTGTCGCCGCCTGCGGTCACCGTCCACCAGCCTCCCCATCTCATGATGATGATGTCATGACCCCACTCTGACTCAGCAACATCTCAACTGGAAGAAGAAGAAGAACGAAAGAAAAAACATGTCAAGATGGAGGGGAAGAGGAAAAACCACACACAGAAGGAGGAGGGAAATGAGATGAGGTGGTGCTTTAGATGAAGTGGGTCTCGGGCATTGGGGGCATTGTTGGGTGAGTTATTGCCCTTCTGTGAGTAGATAAAACAACACAGGCTGGAACGACACACAGACTGTTTAGCATTTTATTGCCCTTTTTGCAGACATGCAGAGAAGGAAACACATTTCAATTCCCTATAATTAAGCCTGACAAAAGGAACAACTGTTTATCTAGATTCCCCTGCATGTCCAGCGCTGCCTGCATGAGTCAGAGCATAAACCTACAATATTATATAACAACACCTATGTTGTCCTTTAAGTTTTTTCCTCATTGTTCTGCCGTTAACGTCCAGATGACAGAAAATCTAAGTATAATGAACTTAAAGGAGCAGCAGCCCCAGTTTTGCCTCTCAGGCTTCACACAGGCTGTATGCAACCTACAACAAACACATGCAGGGAAAAAAAAAAAACAAAAGGGCTCACTTTGTTCGGGAAAAAAAAATACATGAAACTAATCTATATTTTATACTCATACTTAAAATTTCCCATAAAAGACACCACAACACAACTGATGAAGAAACAAGCTCAGTCATAAACCTTCATATGATCATTCCCTGTGTCTCTTTCCTGGTAGAGTGACAGCTGACTTCAGACCAGTTCATGAATCACAACATCAGATTGCAAATATCAGCAAACTACAGTCGGAGCACGTACGGTACAGCTGAATTAACACATAATCAGAAATCTGAATCCATCCATATAAACAAAATCAATCAGATGTCCCTGTGTGTGTCCACATCCTGAGGTTGGGGCGACTTAACTTTTCCTGATTATATAAAAAAACCTGCACTTTAATGCACTTACACAATTACTGCTTTTATAAACATAAATACAAGTGCAGACAAAACAATATGTTGTTTCGTTGCCACGGCAGCTTGTCTTTAATAAACATCTGTGTACAATGTCAAACGTCCGCACAGCTTCCTGCCTTCCCTCCAGACTGGCCCTTTTTCTGGATCAGACTGTTGACATGACGCACGCACGCACACACACACACACACACACACACACACACACACACACTACAAGGCAGCATCAGCAAAAACAAAGGAAATGTCAGGCTATGATTTTGACTAAAAATACACACTAAGTCACAGACCAGCGATGATCTTCCCACTCTTATTAAACCAGAATTTTATTTCTTTTTCCGTCATCATTTTGGTCTCAGACAAAGGCAAACTAATACAAGGAATTATGTTCAGGCACAAAACCTTAAAAATATAAATATATAACAACAACAAGGCTGCAGCTTTCTTTTTTTTGCTTTTTTTTTTTTTTTTTTTTTACAATCCACCATCATCTCTGATTCCTGTCTTGTGTTTTTTTTCCCACCATGTGTTGTTATACTGAGGCATTATTCATAAGTGGATGTTTGCTGTACTGTCCTGTGCACACTTATGCTCCACATGCAAATATATTCCTCCTCTCTGTTTTTTTAAGGTGCATTTTAACAACTGGTCAAGGACAACAGATGAAAATGAGCCTCCTATGGGAGCGCTGGGTGACTTTCTTTTCCTGTGAAATAGCCCTAAATTAGAATAATATGCAAAACCAAATGTTTAAATATTTCAAAACCTTGGAGATCAGGGAGCTGCCACTCAGCCTCACTGATTATCTGAGGCTGCTCACACACACCTCACCTGCTCCTGTGCACAGTAAATTTAAGATATTGATCAGGATTGATAGAAAATAAATGTGTAAAAGTCAGAGCAGATGCAATAGTTGGTCTCATGAAGCACAGAGACGAAGTGTGTGTGTGGAGTGATTTTGAGTCTGTCTGAGTCACTGGCACCGACGCCGTTCATGATCTCTGCAGAGGAAATGGACGACATTTGTAACAGCAACACACACAATCTGCACCATGCACCACGGTGTCCTGATATGACGGCCGTGCGTCACAGTGGGGAAGGTCGACACATTTAAGATTTTAATTTTCCTGAGTTTGTGTTTCGTTTTCCAAAAACCTGGACTTCTGAACTTATTGTGCAGATGCAGCATCATGATAAATCTAATAATCTGTTATCATAACTTATTCTGAAGCAGGAAACCATTTCATCTCTGCACAGAAACAAAACCAAGTCAAAAGCTACACGTCTGATATTGATTATTTTTCATGTACACGGCTGCACTGTGTTTAGACTGGGTTTAAAAACTGTTACGGTAAAACTAATCTGGGCCAACAACATCGATTAAAATTCCTGACACCAAACCTTAAGCGAACATAATTCCCAATGTCAGATTTATATAAAAAGACTAATAATTACGGTCACTTTGATTTGACCGCACCATGTTTAGTCATGGTGGACCCTGTCTGCCCAGTTGAAACAGATTAAAGCAAAGTATTTTACTTTGAGGTGAAGAAAAAAAAAAAGAAGTGCCTCACAGTTTTGGCTGAACAACAGACAATAGAGCGTCCTCCCTGGAGCTCTGTGCATCACTGGGAGAGATGAAAGCCGTTTGCAGGCATTTCCACTCGAGGCTCTTAGCAGATGATCCAGTGGAAAGTTTACACTGACTCTGGCTAAAACAACATATGCATTTTTCTTTTTTGCCGCTAATGTGGTCATGGAGTAATCCCTCATCGTGCACGGTGTTTATTTTATTATAAACACTAGTTTTAAGACATTACACAGAAATAAGAGCTGCTGACCACACACACACACACATGTTCATATTCTCCTGCTGCTCTTTAAATATTTCATGTTGGTACTTATGAGTCGTAATTTGTTAATATGGGTGTGCGTGTGTGTTTTATTTTTTCCATTTCTTGGATGGAAGGTTTGTTAAAATTTGATTAAAGGCATAACCACACTATGAAAGTTTTTATGGCAGTTGAAATTGTGTTTTTTTTTCTTGAAACATGAATAATATTAATATCTGACTAACATAATGACTCCTGTGATTTCCCATCTGTGTTTTGTTAAAAAATGGACAAAAACTACTGATAAATATAATTATTTGCTGTAAATACACATCACACACACTCAAAAATAGACAAAAACTAGTCGATTAAGTGTTTATAAGGACATGTTTATCCTGTATTTACCATTAGATTCCATATGAATAGAGCTATCGAATGTAAATACACACACACACACACACACACAGACATTCTTTATTTAGATGAATCTCTGTGCCGTAGTTGGACACTCTGATTAAAGACCATACGTAACAAGTGTGAGAAGATAAATTACAGTCTTCCATTTATAACCCGGCCTCTCTCCTGACACCATTACACCGACAGCGGGCCACACGGTTACAAATATCTCAGCTTCAGCGACACATTTAATCATCCTGTTAAAGAGCCGAGGAGATGAATTAGCCGTCTGCCCTTTTAAAGTGAAGCACCGCTCAGTTTCCGGCTCAAGATATCGACGTTTCAATTCCACTCTTTTTTCGCTTGCAGAAGGGGATTAATTTTGAAATATCACACCTGATCTTCAACAAATCTAAAGCTTGAAAAAACACCTGAGGCCACACTCAACAGCAAACTTCTGAGCTTCTCCTCAAAAGTAAACAACTGCAGAAGAAGAAGAAGAAGAGGGATTAAAGGGGTGTGTTGATTCACTCTGCTGATCTTTTTTCTCTGTGGACAAAGATCTGTAAGTGTGATGAATAATTTACTGAAGGGATGGGACCAGATTAACCAGTCTGATAGATGACTCGCTGCATTGTCTTCTCCATCCGTTTCAGTGCATTTATGCAGCTCTCTCTGGACGGTTTAACCACAAAAGCCTTCTTGGTTCATACTATACAACTTCCTGATGACTGTGATAATATTGTATTTACATCAGTAAAAAATGGGAAGAACAGGAAACAATTCATTAGTTCAATATTGAAACGTTGACAGATTTACTTATCAACAGTTAATGGTTTGATGGATGAGTCTATGTTTTTTCCTGGTGTCGCTTTTGATGAAGTGGAAACCTGCATCAGCGTTAAGCAGCTTTAAGAGCAAGTGCTTTACACCGGCTGGAGGTCAGAGGTCAAGGCCGGGGGACATGTGCTGTGGATACATCTTATTTCTGCCAGGCCTCATTTTGTGAGAGTCTGATTCATCAAACTGTCCTGATTATTACTGTTATATCAATCACTCCATAGTTAAAATTAAATGAGGTTCAACAATCAATCAACATCATTAAGTTTATTGATTTTATTATGTAGTATTAGTTAATCAGTGACACCAGATACGACCTTTCAGTGCTTGGCTCCTTTGTAACAAGCTAAATTCAGTGATTTCATTTAAACATGGCTGTAAACATGAAATTATCAGGCAGCCATTTTTTCCCCACAGCTTTGTCGACCCTTTGTCCACCTTGTAATTACAGCCAAGTGAGTGGTATAAACTCAACCTGCTTATAATACGACTGCTGGATCACTAAACGCCGTACAGCTCTGCCTGCTGCACCAAATTAACTCGAATCACATATTAGCATGCTACGCTAGTAACAGGAAACTTCCAGCAGCTTTCCGAGCCAACTGACAGCTTGTTTCAAGATTGTAGTAAACGTTAGAGTAAAACATCCATCAAAGTCTCACCACCCGTGTTACTTTACTGGTGAAAGGGGGGAGAAACCAGTTTGATGGATGAGTCGATGTTTTCTCCTGGTGTCTCTTTTGATGAAGTGGAAACCTGCATCAGCTTTAAGCAGCTTTAAGAGCGAGTGCTTTATACTGGCTGGAGGTCAGATGTCAAGGCCGGGGGACATGCGCTGTGGATACATCTTATTTCTGCCAGGCCTCGTTTTCAGAGTCTGATTCATCAAACTGTTTCTGCAGAAGAGCTATGAACTCTATACTAAACGCTTCACTGCTGATTTATGCTGAATGCAATAAATCCTGTCATTATAAAAGTCTGAATGTTCGTTTTTTGTTTGAGCCATTTATGAGACATGTTGAGTCAATGTCCTGGTCAGCTTTTGGAGGGTGCAGGTGAAGTGTGTTAGATTAAATAAAACACCTCAGTGTAACACAGCAGCTCCACAAACAACCATAGGGATGAACCCACAAAAGCTGAACATTATACAGAGCTATCACATGATTTTAACAGTGTACCTAATAAACTGGCATCTGATATGTTTGTCTTATGAGACTTTAAAACATACCAATAAACTGTGTACACCAGCTTTTATTAAAACCTTATTAATGAAAACCCATGTGTCTAATGTCACAGTGGTGAGTAATATCAGTCACACACTCCATAGTTAAAATGAAAAACAACTTAGAAAATAGGAAACTTCCTTAATGAACTTGCCTCAGCAAGTTAATAGTATTGTACAGTGTTATAAATAATCCTTCAACACTGAAGAGACTAAAGAAAGGGAAGAATCATCTCATAAATCATACACTGGGAGAACATGTGGATATTTGACCACAGAGTCTAATGTTGACTCTGCAGATAGAAATATGAGCTCCCATGTTGAAGTATAAAAACTGGGACATGATGCCACACAGAAAACAAATCAACATTTAAAAAAAAAAAAAAGAAGACTAACTTATGCTTTGTCATCAAACAGAAAATTAAAAAAATAAATAAATAAATCCGCCTACAACATCACAGAGAAACCACACAGAACCTCTGTCTGTTCGTCAGACGGTTGAGACGCAGCCGTTTGCGTCAAGCTCAGTGCTGTTTGTCTTTGTGTGACAAGCTTCAAGATAAAAGAGCTGCAGTTTGTTTTTCAGTTATGGTAATTTTTTTTTTTTTTTTTTTTTTTGCTCTGTGTTAGTATTAATGCTGCATGTTGTCTCTGTGGTAACATTTAGTCATTAGACAAAGCTCCAGAGTTTACATTTTGTTTTAGAAGAAGCTGCAGGTTTGAAGGTTTTATTTATGTGATTTGGTTTTTTATTTCCTAAGAGTGGGGATTGGTGTTTAAAAAAAGGTAAAAGGACACCCACCAAACCTACACAGCATCCCCTGACACAAAGAGACACAAAGGGTCACATCTGTTTGTCGTCAGTGCATCGTCTGTTTGTTGTCATTTTGTGTCTCTTTGTTGTTGTTTCTGTCTCTTCATGTATCTCACATCTTATCACTGCCTTATTTCCACACGTTTCTGTTGAGCCTCCATTTGATATCTATAGTTTTTCTTTCATTTCAAAGTTTGGAAATGAGCATTAAGTAAATAACAGTCAAGGTACGGAGCTGTGGACAGAGGCACCTCCTGTGTCTTCTGCAGATATATAATACATCTTAGTGCATTACAACTGTCCAACATGCACACATGTACTGAGGAGGTATGGTGGCACAAGTCATCTTTTCAGCACAGTCTTAAGTTTTCATCATGGAACTATTTCTTTCATAACCCTCCACTGTCTCCATTAATTATCATTTCACAATGTTAGTCCTTGTTTGTAGCCTCCTCTGCCTCCCATTTCCTGCTATTTGGTTGCATGTACATGTGGACATGTGAGCACTCTGTTATATTAGACATTATAAAAAGAAAAAAAAAACATTTGGAGTGGACAAAGTCTGCAGCAGAAAACAAATCACGGCAGAATCAGAGCAGACGATTCACTTTCAATCTGCTCTTTCTTTTACATGTCACGGCAGAAGGAGCTCATTTGCTGACTGCAGAGATGGATGTGGAGATAAAGCTGCTGTGCCAGAGACCAGGAACAGGAGAGGTGGGACATTTACCACAAATTGTGATCTGGTTGCACTTGCACACACACACACACAGACGCACACTCACACACACACACAGACGCACACTCACACAGCTGTCAAAACAAATGAAAACATAGAGGCTCTTTTGCAAAAGACTTTTAAGATGGAAAATTAACATCTGTTGCTTTTGTGCTGGATGCTTTATGTGTATGTGTATGTCTAAGGGTGTGTGTGTGTGTGTGTGTGTGTGTGTGTGTGTGTGCCCCTGTGTGTGCGTGTGTTTGTGATTGTGGGTCTTAGTTAAGTTTGGCCAAGTGCCTGGCAGTGTCCATACAGATGGAGGATGACTGGAAGCCGTCACACTGTGCTTTCTGTTTCCACCCAGTGAACACACAGATGCACACTGGCTCTCACGCAGCACTTAACAAAGTCTGTTCATTAAATTTGTGACAGTGTCGGACGGAAATCTCCACAGGGAGCTCAATGGAGTTCAATTTTCATTCTTCAGTTTAAAGAATTAAAATCTGTCCCTGTCACCCTGTCCTCCGACTGATGTGGAGACTCATTAGACATAAAATGAAACAACCTTAGCCTACATCTACTCCTATTATTTAATCATTTTTCATTCATGTGTCATGAAAAGTGACACATCTTCAGAAACACACATTTGGAGCATCAGGTTAGCCTAGTCTGGCTTAGCATAAAACATTAGCCTCGCTCCCGTGACACCACCTGTAAGGTTAACTGCCAAAATATGATATTATGTTTGTTTATGCTAAAGGCAGTGAGCGGAGGTTACAGGGAGCTGCAACTGCAAACAGCAAAATACCATCTTCAGGTTCTGTACAAATTATATGGCTTTTCAGTCTTTGTGCTAAGCTAAGCTACACTAACCAGCTGCAGATGTGAGAGTGGCACCAATCCTCTCCTCTGACTCTTCCCCAAAATGTCAAATTAAACCAAATCCTCTAATTACAGCTCCACGTTTGCACCACGTGAAGTAGAGTCACCTCACTCTACCTGGTCTTACAGCTGCCTAAAAGGAAAATGTATTATTATTATTGTTCGTGGCCTGTAAAGTAAATAAAAATCGCCTCATCTCCTAACGTCTGATCTACATCATGTAAAAATATGTATCTCGTTGTGGATAATGTGGATTTCAGTTACACTGCATAAAAATACATAAAGATCAAGATTTTTTTTTTTTTTAAAAAAAACAAGGTGGTTTAAGCTTTTGTGTTACAACTACATTATTACATCTGAGTGTAGTAACTGGTTACATCCAGTGGTTTGCCTTCAGTCCCACCATTAGTGCCAAACAGTCTGACATTAAAAAGCACCAATGATCTTCTCACATTTGACAAGTTGATCCTGCAATTGTTCCAACACACACACACACACACACACACAGAAATAAAGGCTGCTGTCATCGAAATAACTGTGAAATAACTGTGAAATAACTGTGTCAACATGTTGTGACTAGTCTTGATTAAACAAAACACTCCCCTATAGGTTACTGTGATAACTCTGAGGGTGGTAATCTGTTAGTGTCAGGTTCATGTGAGTCCTGCAACTGCAGCAGCACATCTGGCATTACTCACTGTTACACAGTAAATATAAACACTTCATACGTTTCCAATCCATTTTTTTTACTTGCAGCATCGTTGTCTCCACACAGGCGCTGACACCAGTGATGAGGCCATGGTACTCACAGTATCGATCATGAGGCCTCTGGATGGATTTGCACTTTAGCTAATTAATCTGAGCTGCAGCAGTTGCACTCGCCTTCAGAGAGAGTTAAAACAATCCAACCATCCCTCCTCCTCCTCCTCCTCCTCCTCCCTGAGCTGCTCATTACTGTTTAGTCTGTTTGCAGCCTGTTGCAATGAAATTAATGTGCTAATGTGACTTTGTCTGACTTTATGTGCTGAATGTTAACAGTCTGATTATGACAGATACCTACATCTGAACACATTTGCAGGGCATCCACACACAGTTAAAATAGCTCACAGGTGCTGGTGTGGTGTACGGAGTGCCACGTGACTTCAAAACAGTGGTATGGTTTTCTCTCGGTGTTTTACCACCCCAATGAAAGTAAGATTAACCACTAACTGTTTTCTTTTCTTTTGCCTCCTGGCCACACGTACCTAAGAAGATATTTCCTCATCCTCCCTGCACAAGACTCACTGTAGTAATGCTGCAGTCGAGAGGGAAACAATCACGCCGACACTGATCTCATCCCAAGTCAGCCGTCACATCAGATATCAACACTTCTCACCAGATAAACACAATTAAGTCTAAAAACTGGGCAAGCACTTGGGAAACTTTAACCCTGATTTGTAAATAAGGAATAGGTAACTGGGATGAAGTTGGGCCAGATGTTCTGATTTCCCCAAACACCACTCCTGTCAAAATACTCACTATACTATTAACCATAATGAGCTCTTAATTTTAAGACTTCACAACTGATCTGTGTGCTGCAAGTGTAACAGCTGCAGGTGTTTGCAGTGCAGAAAGGACGATTAAAATGTGTAGTGTGAGTTAAACTAAGTTGTACGCCTCCAGAAACAGACACGCTGTAGAAAATATGTTCACAATCTCCTCTTTCTGAATCACAGCCCGAAGTATTGTGCATGTTGTTTCTCTGTGTTCCCGATAAACTGCTGTGAGGTCACCGTGACTTTGAACTTTAACCTTTGCACAGAAAAGCTTCATCTTTGAGTCCAAGTGAGTGTTTGTGCCAAATCTGAACAAAATCCCCCCAGAGTGGTCTTAAAATATCACATTCAAGACATGAACATGGCTGCTTTTTGTCACCTTGACCTTTGACCTCCAATCACAGACCTCTAATCAGTTCATGTTTGAGTCCAAGTGAACATTTTTGTCATATTTGAAGAAATTCCCTCAAGGTTTTTCTAAGGTATTGTGTTCCCCACAATGGGATGGACGGACAACACATAAACATTAACACCTCATTTAGGCTTCACTGAGAACCCAGAGTCAACTACTCGATTTCTGGTGTTGAGCTTGAATTAACTGACAAATGTCCATCAATTTCAGCTGCTTTGTTGTAAAGAAATTAAATGTGTTAGTATGTTGTGAAGAAGTCTGATCAATAATTAGGAGATTATCGGCTGGACTGAGCTGGGTGGTCTCGACCGGGACACACAGACGCTCTCTTGTTCAGGGCAGAACTTGTTAAGTTGCATCTAATTTTACTGAAACAAAACATTCACAGGAAAAGAGTAATAACACTTCAGTTAGGGTTTGGTGTCTTGCTCAAAGGCACGCCGACACACACCGACACACACTGACAAACACTTACATTTCCTTCAACCTCAGCCCTGTCCTACATGAACCCTAATTTTCAAAATGAGGAAACAACCAAGTGACACACACTTGACATGATACGTGAAAATCTCCAGAGCTTTAATATTTTCTGACAGAACAAAGAATAACCACAAAAAGAGAACTTGAACGAGCTGCTGCTGGAGAAATGACATCGATGTGGGTTGGACAAATCTGACTTTGTGCTGGAAATGAGCAGACAGCAGCACAAATAGGCTGATATCAGGTTGGCTTGTTAAACCACATTTACTGCTCAGGGGGCTTCCCATGTTTTCAATGTTTAGGAACCTTCACTTGTGTTATTATTATCACTAATATCAACTCACAAACATGTAATTCCACGTGCACACACTCCACACACAGCTACACAAAATAGGAACATTTTTGTCTTCATGTCAGATCAACAGGGCAGAGTGCCAAAGAGTACGGCTGTGTACAGATGTGTAAACTCCTACCAGATGAGCTGTGCTGAGGTGGTTTCCCCAGCCCTCGTCAGGATAGGTGAATGCGGTGGAAACCGAGCTGATAGTCCTGTGGTGGAAACTGTTTCTCAACCCCGTGCCTCCTCAGCCCTGCAAAAGAAAAGAAAAAAAAATTCCCCATTTTAAGAAATCATTTCGCCAAGAAGAACCGAGTCCCAAATTCACCTTTATCAAAACAAGCAGATGAACTGTCTGTTTAGATTCATCTTCATTGTGACAGCACTGTGCATTAAACATTAAACTGCACTGAGTCACCTTTTGTTTTTGTTTTTTTGAAGTGGTTTTGCTTTTCTAACAACTGCTAAAATGCCATTTCTCATATTTGTTTGATGTCACAGGCATAAAAATGTATGTTTCATTTCTCTGACTTTTGAACAACAAGTGAAAACCATGAAGATTCAACACTGGAAGTCTGCACGCACAGGAGCACGATACATGACACACAGAGTTTTTTTTTTTTTTTTTTTTTTTTACAAATCAGAGATCCCTGCACAAGTGTTAAACCTCTTTGTGTGCAAGTGAACAAACCTCCTACACACTTTTTCACAAATTATAATGAAGACACAGCTGTTTAATCTTGACATAAACCAGGTTTGTTCTGTCCTTCGTCTGAGCTGTTACACACAGCTGACACACACACACACACAAGCATATGAATTACTGCATGATTTGAGTTACTAATAGAAATGAGGATGTTGAGACACTTTTTTCTGTAATTAGGCTCCAAATAAAACCCAGAAAATTCTCTCTTTGATGTTATCGTTTTTCTTTGGCGCACTATAGTATCACACTTGTTTCAGCTGACTCATAAACGTCTCCGTATGAATGGTGCAAAGATGGAGCGGAGGCACAAGCGCACTCAGCACACTGTTGTTGAAAAATACCCGCTTCCGTGCAGAAATAGCCGCACACCTACACTGTGTGTGCACCTGTTAAATATCTGGGAACCACTGCAAGCTGACAAAAAAAAGGGAATTTTCTCAAAGAAGAAACTCACAACGAGTCTGTTTTTGGCAACACTGACGTTTTTTCTTTCTTCTGAGGCACCAGGATGCCCTCGGTCGTCAGGAATCAGTTGTCTTTCACATTGTAACCACTGAAAGACGCTGGATGACTACACCATGTTTCATAATTAAGTGAAACATGCCTAATACACATACGTTTCCTACAGGAGTGAGCAACTACACACTGAATATACACACGATAAGTCCAAAAATATCATGAAAATATTACAAACATATCCCTATCTGATCGTGTTGAGATCTAGGACTGAAAAATAAAACACACCCATGGCAGAGATGACAATCTATGCAGTGACATTCATAAGGTTTTCACAGAAATCCAACTCAAACCCCCCCCCCCCCCACCCCACCCCCCCACCCACCCCGAATTATATACATGAGTGCTGGTTTTAGTCTGTGTCTCAAAGTCTTGTGATGAATCTTTCTCACTGCTCATATGTGTGAGTATACTGTTTGACACATGAGCCAATGTCTGAAAAGCCGTCCCACACAGCAGCCAGATGCAAAGAGGCCTCTGTGTGGGCAGCATTTTGACTAAACCTGAAGCCTGTTTATGCACATACACACGCACATACAGGACACTGAATTATCTGTACAAAAAAAGCCAAAACATACACAGAGAACAGTTCATGATGATGATGATGATGATGATGATGATGGCCACAAAGAAAATTAAGCAAAACTTTGTTCACACTGGGCTGCACATCATCTCATTAACTGACACATGCATCTGAAACAGATAAATCCTGAAATATGAATCTCAAAAATCTTTTATCAGTAATTATTTATTATTTTTCTTGTTTTCTCTTTGCACCATTTCCAGTGAACGCTTTCAGAGATATGCACATTGTACCAGTTAAACACTACTACACTGTCTGCACTGGTAAATATATAAAGATAAAAAACAAACAGATACATAAAAAGTTTTTTCTTGATACGTGTCTGTGTTTGCTTTCTCCTTTTAAGTTGTTTTCTTAAGCGCTTTGATCACATCACATCGACAGTTTGGTGTATGAAAGTGAAAAAGTTTCTCTTATTACCATGACTGATGTTGATACTACTACTACTACTACTACTCCACTTGTTAGTATGAATTAATAAAAAGCACTGGTAACAAAAAAAAAAAAAAAAAAACACAATTATAACCATAACATTTACATTATGACTAATATGACTAGTGTTGCTATCACTTCACGCCAACCACTATCACCGACTGCACGTCACTACACAGTCACACTGAAATCTGAACACGCAAGCAAAACCAAGCATAACAAAAATGTGCAAAATACATTTAAGGGATGTTTTTATAGACTGAGTCTTCAGTGAAGCACGGGTAGAGGTAATAACACAACATTAGAGTAGCTGCCGTGTGGAGAAAATGTGGTTGCAATATCCCCTTCAACTTTCTGGGTTATGGCATAAAATAATGGTGCAATATGTTTTTTTTGTTGTTGTTTTTTTTTACATTCATGGTGACCTTTGACCTTTTGGATGTAAAATGTCATGATACCATTGTATCCTGTTGCACATGTGTGTGAAATCTTTGTGGGATCGCCCTGAACTTGACCTTTGATCACATCTGACTCTGATCAGGTCATCCTTGGTTTACTAATCACTAATCACAGCTCCAAATTCTCACATCTCATCACAGGTTACATCTTGTGTAGTTAACACATGTAGAGACTGAAAACAAGATGTTCTGGTTTAACAATAAACCACCAGTCTTTTCTCGAGGTCATCACAGTGAAGGTGCATGTGACGTTCACACCATGGATACACAAAGAAAGTACCACACTGAAAAATCTCCAGCACCTCAAGCGGCCTCCTAATCAACCACCATCATATCAGACATGTCTACAAAATCTTTAATAAGACACCTGGAAGTGATCACAAGATCACTTAGTAGTCTTTCTATGATGCATTTCTAAAACATGAAGGTTTTAAATTACCTAGCACACATGCGTCTAATGCACATGTGCTGGGTGACCAGGTTTGATTCATTATAACACCCATGACTAACTAACACAGGATCCTCCTCTGATTCATAAATCTTGACTTGGCAGTGGCTAACATTAGCACACTAGCTAAGAGTGCATAACATACAAACAAAACAACTTCAGAGTTACTGGGAGTCTCTCTGGCTAAAGATTAGCTGTCCCACACCTCTAACTCTTGTATCAAACAATAACACATCCCTTCATCAACTCCTCTTAAGCCTTAAGGCGACTCCCTCTAATGTGTCATCTTGTCTTATCTGATGAACAGGAGCTCTCCTGTCACATATTTCTGTTTTGCATGCGACTGACCGGTTAACCAGCTGATTGTAAATGAACCTGATCTGATGCGTTAATTAGAAAACTATGTGACTCTCCTGCGACAACAATCTGCAGGACTACAAGTTCATTAAAATCTTTTCACAGGTTTTTCACAAACGTGACTGTAACTTCCATCCTGTAAAACCTGTTTTCACACATTAACTCTGAGTTTGTCAAGAGGGCTGTCTATAATCTGTTTGATGTGACTCTAGTTTTTCTCTGAGTAATGAGCCCATGTGTTGGTAAAGATGAATTGTTTGTTATACAGTCCGGTAATTTTACTCCACCTTTTGTGCACAGAAACACTGTATGGCATGTTGCAAATCAATGTACCAGAAACACAAACTATGGCCTAAAATATGACAGACAGCTGAGTCAACTTCTCTGGCAAAAGTTGCAACACAAATTGTGCATTTGACATTTTATGTCAACACAACTGATGCTTTACATATGATGTTGTCAACAGGAGACAAGAGCATCAAGGAAAGCTAGACACCCACAAATGACAAAATCAATACAACAGTGACAAAAGTATACATAGTGAGTTAAAGGTTCAACTGCTATATGTCCAATTCATTAAATCTCCTACTGTGGTAGCAGAATCATTTAGCTAGGTTGTTTATGAGGCTGTAGGGCCTTAGCTTAGCATAGCATAAAGAGTGGGAGTGAGAGGAAAGAGCTAGCGTGACTGTGTCCAAAGGTCGTGGGAGGACAGTGATGTAATGACATGTTCTCTGCATCGGAAAAGCGACATCTCCTCCAACCAATCAGAGCAAACTTTGTTATTACCACTGGGCTGCATGTTTCAGGTTTGTCATGAATGGTGAGATACTGTGTGTTCATCTTGTGCAACAAAACAAATACAACACCGGTGAGTATTGATTGTCAAATGCAAACTGGGACAGTGTAAAGACAAGAGTTTTTACAAACATCACTTTACAATCACAGTTGTGTGATCAGTGTTTTCTGCAGACAGTTAACCTGCATGATGCTAAAATGATAGGAAAAGCATGATATTTGAGAAAGAAAGAAAGAAAAAAAGCTGGTTCTTTGTGAAAATTCAGGTTAAAACCAGCAGCCACAGACAATCAGAGGCAGCTGTAGACACAAGATGCACCCACCACTGCAACCTCCACATAAACAAGTGAAATGCTGCACCGAGAAGTGACACAGATGTGTGTTGTTCCCAAGAAGTCACATCTTTTTCTACAGTAAACTGAGGCTGTGAGCGAGCAGAGGCCTCCTGTAAAAATAGCATGTTGCCTGGTAAACAAAGCGGCTTCAAAAAGGAAGTGAGAGGTTTAATATCTGTGAGTTGCTGTGCTCAGCGGAGCACAGGGAAAATCCAGAGTCAATACATTTCAGCTCTCAGTACATGGCCTTGTAGCTTATGCATATTTACATTTCAAGCTGAGGTTCCTATGCAGGTCACTGGCAACGTGCACAGTGGCACAGTGACTCCTTAGAACAAAAGCTTTGCATTGGAGACAACAGCAAAGTGATGCTGAGCTGCAATGACTCAGACAAAGATATGATAAATATTCCCAGGAACCTGAGCTCTGTTGAAACCAAAAATCACATACGAGTCAGAGCAAAGTCTCTCACCCCTTCACTGCTGAGAGGTGCTGCAAGCATCATTACCCTCACTAAATGTCTGACTCCCACACAGTAACATTAACAGAGAGAATGGGCTCAAAGACAAAGTCCTCAAAATTAAGCATTATACATCCTGAAAAGATGCTGTTTTGAGGAATAGTGTCCATGTAAGCATCAATATCTGATGTATTCATTTTTAATTTCTGCAGTTTACCTCTAAATGAAACCAGACAAAAACACTCATGACAGTAAGTGTGTGTTCATGTGGTTTTTAACCCAACAACAGAGACCATATATCAGGCAGGATATGGTAATACTTTAACTTGTTTAACATTCACACCCATTCTCCAAAAAAAAAAAAGTTTCAGATGCTCCACAGCTTGTTTTCTAACAGACACCATGATGTTACACCTGACTGACCCAAACCCAAACAAAGCCATGAGGCGGTAAATGGCATCGTGGTACGTTTTCAAAACAATGATTCAACATCCAAGAAGAACAACATGGTGCTGTGATCAATATCACTCTAGTCACTAAAACAAAAACAACCTGAAGATGAAGCTGAAACGTTTAGACCCAGAACAGCCTGTGACAAGAAAACATGATAAATATCTACATGATTTCAGCTTCAACTATATCCACAGACACACACCCACTACAGGAAAAGGCTCACAAGGGCTGATAGGTAACAATGTGTGTGTGCAATGTGTGTTCCTGCTCAGTGAAAGTCAAGGAGCCACCACTGACAACAGACGAGTGGACATGAGTCATAAATGTATCAACACCAATCTCTGTCACAGTGTTTTCCTCAGGATGTGAAATGTTGATGCTGTGACACAGAGACAAGTGAAGCATAGATATGACTGGGTGATGATAAAAAAAAAAAAATGATAGAAAGAATAAATAAATAAAGTGGTTTGAAGGTCAAGTCAGATCTGCTCCACAGCAAATGTTTAAAATGTCACAGCTCGGGGATGTTAAATAACATGTAATAACGTCAGCTCGGTGTTTCCTCTCATCTTTCTGTTGCTAATTTTAATTTCAGATGCATGCGCCACAAAAACAAAACCATTCGTTACTCATGTTTGTTACGTTCTCACCCGTGCAGCTGCACATGCAGTAACACTAGAAAACAAGTAGTGACCTCTAAAAGCAAAGGTCAAGTCCCGGCTCCGGCCCACGAGATGATACGTGAATCAAAGCTGGATCAGTTCTGCAGCTAAAAAAACAACAAAAAGAAAAAATAATAAACACAAAGTCCACTCGGCCATCTCCTCTGCAACACAAATACACAAAATAATACACATTAAAAACATCCGATAAGGTTCCTTAACCTTTTTGTCTAACCGTTTTGTTTACTCAACTTCCTCCTTGTTTATATTTCCAAAGACTCCTTCCACACGTGTGTAAAACTAAAAACTTTTTTTTCTGCCTTTATTAAAAACGCCACATGTGCAGAAGCCGCCCGTCCCTTTGCCACAACGTGCTCATTTTATGAAAGGTGACAAGAAATGATGAGGAAGCTCTGCTGCTAGACCATATTAACCAAACATTCAATCTAATATAAAGCTGTGTGAGTACATATCTACACATAAAATATGTAAATAAGACTATATGTAAAGTAACTTGATAATAATAGTAATAAAAAAGGTGAATGGTGTAGGGGGGCATGTAAGGCCTTGGCTCTTGAAAAGTTTACTTCTGGGAGATGTGAGGATTTTACATTGATGTCAACAGAGCGTCACATCTGGTCACATCTGTGCTCAGTGAGTCTCAACGGCATGAAGCTGTGTCTCTGTGTTACATGCTGCAGTACAGTAACGTCGCTGGTTATTTTAAACAAAGCATCAAATCTTGTCAGGTGAATGACGGTGGGGGGGGGGGAGTCTAAAAATAAGGCCTTGGCTCTTAGTTCCTGAAAAGTTTACTTCTGGGAGATGTGAGGATTTTACGTTGACGTCAACAGAGCGTCACATCTGGTCACATCTGTGCTGGGTGAGTCTTGACAGCATGAAGCAGTGTCTCTGTGTTATGTGCTGCAGTACAGTAACGTCGCTGGTTATCTTAAACAAAGCATCAAATCTTGTCATGTGCCTCCAACAACGATAAACAGTCTCTGATTTGAATGTGTAAATGTCAGCCGGGACAGATGATGAGCAGCAAGAAGAGGGAACAAGCTGCTTTCACACGTGCGTGCAAATAAATACTGGTACATTGGCTACTACAGAGTCCTGCACACACACACACACACACACACACACAAGTTACTGCACATAGCATAGTGATAATATATACATGTGTGTACAGACATACACACATGTACAGATGGGAGATAAACTGAAAGAGAAACTAAGCCTCAGTGCTGAGTCTTCATGTCTAAAAAAAGAAAAACCTGATGGACAACTGATTATCGATGATCGCCTCAACAGATTTTGATTGTGTTTTGATGCTGGTGGTGGAGGACGAGGAGGAGGAGGAGCGTGCTGCTTTAAAAACATCAGTTCATAATCTCACAGAAGATGAGATCTGGTGATTGTGGCAGCAACAACACGTGACTCACTTCATTTTCATACTCATCAAAACATTGGGAGACAACACCTGAACGTCCTGACAGGAAGGGTCCATGTGTCCGAGAGAAAATAACCAGTGTCTGGTTTAAAAACACTGGCTGGGTTGGAATTAGCTCGATGCTACATGTGTGACTGAGTTTACAGTGTTGATGTCTCTGCTTATTTTAGCAGGTTACTCTTTAAATATAGAGGAACACACACACACACACACACACACACACACATACACACATACACATGCATACACAATGATAATGATAATAATGACATCAATAATAATAACTGAAAGACACATCTTAATATTAACATATGGACAAAGAGAAATCATTAACATAAACACACACAAGACAAATTGAATGTGAACTGAATGTGCATGTTCATATACACACACACAAACAGACACGTGTTCACTGCCAGTGTGGCTGTAAAATTAGTAGTGTTGGTAATAATTGCACACACACTCACACATACACACACTCTATACACGTACATGTACAAATACTGTACATACTGTACATGCAGTGTGTGTGTGTGTATATCTACACACACACACACACACACACACACACACACTGTGTACATGGACATACACAGTCATATGAAAAAAGTGTAAATATACACAGACACACACACAGAACTGTGCATACGTCACAATTTAACATACACACATCAGACACACATACATTTACAAATGTATATAAATACACACACACATACACACACAAAGAACCACATGCACTGTCAAAAATAAAACACACTCATGCACACGTAAACACATGATTGCACAATGGTTGTGATAATACAACATGTGTAATAAGCATAAAGACACACATCCTGTAAACACACACATACATACACACAAGATAAAGAATCACAACAAATGTAAATTTACACACACACACTAAAATATTCACATGCTGTTAACATACTATGTAGATACACACACACACACACACACACACACATTAACAGTCAGAAATAAATGTCAGACAGCAGACATACACAGCTACACACAATATGGAAAAGTAATATTGATATATATATATATATATATATATAATATAGCAACACAAACATACACACACACACACATTACATGCACAGTAACAAAGGCTGTGACACGTCAGGAGACAGCATGTACAGACAGCACTGTACACAGACTGTACAGACAAACAAACACTACACACACACACACACACACAGAGGAGTATCAGAACCCCTAAAGCAGCCAGGAATAGACAACCACAAAAACAAAAACACACCAATCTATGTACTGTCTGCACATGCACACATGAACAGACTGAGACATGCTGCACATGTACTGTTCATTCATACACACAAACCAGCACTTAAAGGTTAACTGCATTAATACACACACACCAACACACATACACAGTCAAGCACACGTGGAACAAGTTAGCGAGGTGATTAGTCAAACAGTCGCTGATGGCAACAAAGTGATGCCACCCACAGACTCTGAGCTCGCAACACTGTCTAACTGAAACCATAAACATGTTTATGTTTATTTATTATCTGCTCTCACATCAGGCAAAATGTTAATATATAATGTCTGACATTTAATATCTCACACTGACTCCACTGCATGCAGCCGTTTTCACACAACTCCCACAACAGTCATTAGCCTAATAATTAGTGGCAACAAGAATGACCAACGTGTCAGTGTCATTAGCTGTGACAGAGTTATATAGTAATACACAGCATCTATACTGTAAATTACAGTGTGTATAATTTATAACCACTGAATGACAACAAATCAAAAACAACAGTGGGTTTAACACTGAGCACAACAATTCACTATAAGAAAAACAAGAAAAATGAAAAAATATTCATAAAGCTCTTTGTAAAATTCCCTCAAAATGAATTTCAACATGATGATTAAAATGTTAAATTGCACTGAGGTCATCAACAAAGGAAAATGCAGTCAAAAGTTAAATGAGTAATTAGAGAGTAGCAACAACTTTCCCTTAAAAAAAAAAAAAAAAAAAAAAAAAAAAAAATCTGAATCATGAATTAAAGTGTCACAGCAGGGTCATCAGACCGAATAAATATCATCAACATTGTGCTCACATGAACTGTGCTGTGAAATATCATGAGTGTCATTTTGAAACTGCTCATCTCAGTCACAAATAAACCAGAGAGAAATGATCAAACACACACACACACACACGTATGGTACAGATGTGAAATACAGGACTTAAAAATATGCAAACGCTCAAATAAGTAAAAAAGAAAAAAAAAGAAAAAAGTTGTGAGTCAAAGTGCGAGTTGAGATGACGAGGGTGATCCTGCAAAAGGATCGACAGCAGGATTTTTACTTTGAGCAGCACTGAACAAACAGTGACAATATTCAGCCACACTCGAGTTTTTTTTTTCTCTCTCTCTTCTTTTTCGTTTGCATGCATTTGTTGTTGCTGAAAAGGTTAAAAGATTTTATTTTTTTCCAGTCGAAACTGAGTGGGTTGTCAGAGAACCGAACATTTCACAAGGCAAATTTCCCCTGGTGCACTGGTAATATTATCACTCCAAAGCATCACAGTTTCAGTATGACTTATGGATTTATTTATAAGAAGAAAACAAGCCTGACACACACAATTAACACAGAATACAGTCACAGTACACAGCTGCACGTCTACACACACACACACACACACACACACACATACGTTGGTGCTTATGTTGTTTTTAGCAGCACATTTTGAATCAAACTGAGAAAGAAATTCGACACAAATAAATGTCGTGTTACAGTTTCACTATCAGCCTCATTCTCAATATCACAAATAATTTTATAATTCAAATGATAATCTTCATATTGTCAAAATTCACATTGTGTAATTTAGCTGAATCAGTTAAATCTCAGAATAAGTCACATCACAACAACAAAGTGTATTTTAAATGTCACTGTAGAATTGCAGACTGAGTGACATAAATATACAAGAATGATCCTTTGGGTTGTAAGTTAGACATAAAATATCAGTGTGAAGATAAAACTATTAAAACACAGACAGCACCTAAAAAAGAAAAAGAGCCGTTTGCCAACGCCTCCACCCACAGCTATGAGTTTATATGTCACCTTTAAAAGGGCCATCGATCAAAGTAATTCTCATTCTGATTCAGAGTTTCACTATTACTGCTAGTTTTATTTATTAAAAAACACAAACCTGAAGCAAACAAACCACACTCTGCGCACAACTACAGGCTCAAATAATTACTTAGCATCCCCTGCTACACTGACATCGACAGTGTAACTGTGTTTGTCACATGTAGAAACCCCGGGGTGCGTTCAGGGGCCTGTGACAGCAGTAGCAGCACCAGCCAGCCAGCCTCCACCGACTACAATTTTCTAGCCTCCGACAAAAACCGTTAACACAAAGTCAGATCAGAAATGAGTCGGACAATTTTTCCCCACGCAGCAGAGACTGGGTTTGTCTCTGTGGGACGTAAGCTGCCGTCGCTGGAGACTGCTCGTCCCCATCGACCTGTTTTTTTTTTTTTTTTTTCAAAAGCACACCTGAAAAAACATGACATAATCCGGCATGACTGTGCCGCCTAAAAATATAAAAGGAGAGACAGATGAGCTTTACTCCGCGTCTTTTGCTATCAAAATTAGTCAGAGAGCAAAAAGGGAGAGGACGCCGAGGCTGGGCTTTGATGCAATCAGCCGCGGTGTGTGTTTGAAAAAGTGAAAAGGAAGCTGAGAGGATGAGACACATGGTGGGTAGGAGAGCTGAAAATCTGCTTTTCCTCTTTCTCTACCGCTGATATTTTGATGTTGAAACAAGGGGGGAAAATGAAAGAGCAAAGTTTGAGAAAGACCTGAGAGCAAAATAAAAGACACTCCACAAACAAGAACAATTTGGAAACCTACTGATTTATGTATTTAAATAAATGAAAACAACACTGGAGACCTTGATCTTTTTTAGTTTCAGTTTTAGAATTAGAGCTCAAATTTTGTTTCCTCCATTTTTGTGCCACCGATATTTTAAGGTGGAAAGACGAACAGACAATAAAAGAAGCCGAAAAGGCAGTAAAAGAGGAGGAGGTAGGTGGATTATTAAAACAGGAAAAACTACACTGAGTCTTTTGATGTACATACAAAAAGAGAACAACAAAAAAAAAACCTTTGTCTGACGTTCTGTGTTTTATCCACTAGTCATAGTTTAAATTTCACTATGAAGCATTAGTTTCTGAAACGTGGGTTCAGGCTGAATCATGTCACCTTTAATGCCTCATCGATCAAAGTAGTTCTCTTTTTGATTCAGTTTCGCCACATGTAGAGGATTAGAAGAACCTACTTCTTTACGCCTGTGTGTTTCTGAGTGTTTTCAAACAGAAACAACGAGAGAAAAGTGAAATACAAGGATGAAAGAAGCCCACCCCCTAAAAGAAGAAAAGAAACAGAGAGATAGAGTGAGAAAAGTAAGACAGAAAGAGATGCTGGTTTAAATTGTGGTGTGTATGTGTCTGTGTGTGTGGAGCTGCTGCAAAGAGCTCAGACAGAGCAGAGAAAGGTGGGAGGCAGCAGAGACAGAACAAAAAAGTTCGTAGGAAGAGCTGTGGCCTAAAAAACAGGCGTCTCCATTTTGAAGTGAGATGTGAAAACGACAGCACCATCTGTTGAGAGTGTTGAAGTGGTGTCAGGCACACACACACACACACACACACACACACACACACACACACACTAACTGAACCTGTCCTGAGATAACCACCTCTCTACTAACACACACATTATCATTGTTATTCTTTATTCTATTTTTCTGTAGACGCTCTGGGACTGAGTGATCCTATAAATCAGTTCATGGTGTAAAATGCTGGAAGGTGGTGATCTGAGCGAGCTCGGCCTCACGTGGTGTTGTCTTTACTCACTGTGACTAATATCACGACCTGGCTGCCTGCAGCTGGCGTCAAAGAAGATGAGCTCGGAAAAACTATGTGGAGAAAGTGAAAGAGTAACACTCTCCCCCACCTCAAAAGCTACAGCGTAACGCCCTGGAGTAACTGCACATCGTGTCCTCCGTGTGTAAAGATGTGGTGGTCTGCGCCTGTTCGCCTGAACTGCTACCTATAGTGCTCTCAGCAGCCATCTTAGTGCCTGTCGTGCCTATACAAAAACAGAGAACAGAGCCTCATAATAAGACAAATTTACCTGAAAATCTCACACTCATGTATGAACACACCTGTCAGGGATGGCACAAAGTCATTATAAAGGACTCTTTCAAACTTACGGGGGCAAAGGTTATGTTAAGTATTTTACTTTTCCTACGAGGAGAGAGAGCCAGAGAGCATCTTTAATGTTTCTACTGGTTCACATCCTCACACAGAATTTACAATAAAACCAAATATCGAGTAACTATGTCATAATAAGTATGTCATCAACAGGCATTTGTGTGTGTTATGGTTTAGAAAGAAAAGTACATGTTGCCGTACGCAGAGAGGGCAACAATTGTAGTCAACACCATGTAGCCTGCTGAGAGGTAGAAGACTAGAGTGAATGTAGCACTGCGTGTCCTGTAAGCTGCCAACAGGCAACATCAGGCAAAGCCCCCCGGCTGCCAGTTAAAACAGGGAATGTCCCAGAAGAGCACCCGGCTGGGGTGGGAGTGGAGTCCATTGTGGGAGTAGGAAGGAGATCAGCAGGCATGATAAGAGTGTGTAGGAGCGAGAGGGAGCCTGGAAGGATACTACCAGAGAGGAGAAAAGCCTCAGATGTGAGGATACGAGAGAGTCGTGACACCACTAGAAGAAGTGGCTGTTCAAAGTGGTCAAAGACAGAGTGGTGCCATTATATACATGACTATAACAAGTGTGGTATAGAGGAACTACATCAGTAATATCCTGCTGTGTGCTTCGATTTTGTCTGGCTGAAGGGAAAAAAAGCCTCTACCTCCTTGAACTCCAACTCTCTCCGGTGCCTGATTTGAAGAAAATATGAGATATGAAAATATTAGTGGTGAAGTAGAAGTCTGGACGTAGCCTTCAGGAGCCATCACAATCATGGTACAAACGCCTGAGACCCCTCGTGGGATGTAGATGTTCATTGTGACGACAGTGGGTGTGGGTGCTCGCAAGCTATAGGGACTGAACGTGATCTCTCGAAGCCATTTTCACTTCCTTCACTTTACTCTGCGTTAAGTACAACAGCTCTACAAAAAACATTAAATGCAGCCTGTACTTCTGAAAGCACAACCCACCCTGCAGTGATGGGTGAAGTGAAAACAAACCACATGGACAGCCTATAGAGACTTAAAGAGTAGACATGCTAATAATACACCTGCCACTGGCGCCATTTATCATACAGACACTGTCACTTGCACGACCTCATCCCATTTCATGCACACATTATACTCTGCACATATACAGAGAAGCAGAAGTGAGGTGACATCACACACAGGTACTGTAGGAGGTGCAGTAGCACCTGATCATGTGACACGTCCTCCTTCACTTCCTCTCACCGCTGGGTAATTTGAGGAGCTGTTCATCACATAGGTGGACCTCTGCACAGTGAGAAGATGGGAATACAAACTGCTGCTGTGTCTATTTTACATCAGGACTGAGAAGATAGTTGAAAACCTGAGCAGCTTCACCTCTCTGTTAGTTTATTATTGGGCAACAGTCAACAATGGGAGAGAAACTCCATCCAGCGAGATCTAGTTGATCTATAAGACACTATATGCACATTATCATCAGTTAATGTGATGCAGTTTTATCAATTATCAACAAAAAATCTAAACGTGTCTTTGATTACAACATAATTGCACAAGATGTAGAGTTTTAACTTTCACATTAAACTCAGCGTAACCTTTACTGTGTCTTTTAAATCGACATCAAACTGCTGAGACGTGAGAAAACACCCTGATCAGAGCTGGATCAGATTCATAAACAGATGTTCATTCAATAAAAACAAGCCTGTGCAGCGGCTAAGCACCATCAGGTGTTCACTTTACGCTGGGTGGCCTCAGTGATGCAGAACAATCTGTAGTTTAGTTTCCAATGAGTCTGGAGTCGGGCCGACAACACACACACACACACACACACACAAAAACTGCCTGTCTCTGATCAGCTCCACATACACAGTGGCACAGTTAATGTACAACTAGTTTAGTTTTAATGAACCTAACAATGCCAGACAATTGATTGTGTGTGAATTTGCAGCTTTTCCTTGAGGTTTTGAATCATGAGGCCACAATAAGTACAGTATGAATAGTAATCACGCCATGATATATTAGGGACAGATATCAGTGTCTAGAAAACTAATGAGATAAAAGGCTACTAATAAGTGACATTCACAAAGTCTGGAAAGTTCAGAAATCTCTGTCGCCGAACAGTGAAAGAAAAAACACAGACGGCTGTAAATCACTGTCTGGCTGCTCAGGCTTTAATATCTTGAAACATAAAGAGCTGGCATCATGGAGGTCCATTAGTAAGTGCCCATTTCATCCACTTACTCATGTAATCACATGAGCAGAGAGCTGCAGCGCTGAGACTGTGTTTCGGGTGGACGCAGCTCACAGCCAGTGTAAATATTTAAGCTCGTAACACTGTTTTCCTTGTGGCGAACAGTGAGCCTCTGTTATTGGCCAAATTTTATCCCGTGTCACTGAGGTCTTTATTTAAATGCTAAAATCTGTGGTTGTACTATTGCACTGACGCATCATGACATAAAATGATCCCACAGAAAAGAGAAGCACCTGCTGTTTCCAGATGCACTGAAGCTTACAGAATAAGAGCACCAACGACTCCCACTCTCTTCCTATATGCAAAGCGCAAAGGATCGAGAAACAATGAGGCCTGTCTGTTCAGATGTGCCCAGGGTTACACAGGGTTGCAACGCAAAGAAGCAATCATTACGCAAGAGTCCAGAGGAGCCTGGCCTGCCTCGGTGTCACCAGCTCCGGTATTCAGGGACACCAGGACATCCAGACACAATGCAAACCCGAAGAGGAACTAAAGCTACCCTTCTCTCCTGCATAATGACATTTCTACATGTTTAGGAAGACATGTGACATATGTTGCGGCTTGTAGTTATGTTCAGGGAAATACCCTCAAGTGCTCATGTAGCCTAAACCTCACCACAGACAGGAGTCAGGATGTGAACCCTGAACCCCCGTGTCACAGTCCTGCCCCTTAAATTAATCCACCCCAATGATGACGACGACCAGTGGTGCAGTCTATGTGATATGCAGGCATACGCAGTATACCCACTGAAAATGCATTAATATTTCAGTATACCCACTAAAACAAATCTATCTAACTTTAGTCTATGTGATACAGATATGAACAGTGTACCCACCTCAAAAGCAGTATACCCGCTACAACAAATTAGACTACACCACTGACGACAACATACTCAAAGTGTAGGGCAGCTGCTTCTCAATGTAATTGAATACACAAATTCAGTTCAGTACCATATAAACATAATGGTGTGCATTTACTGGAAGTCTCTCTTAATGGAAATCAAAAATACAGATTATCACCAGCCTTATTTTTTTTTTAAATCTGATTTACATGCTTCATTATTCAGTTTACCTTTCAGCCCAGTGTGAGTGTTTAAAACAGTGTAGCACCAGTGGGAGTGAAGGCAGCTCAAGCCTCAAGATGAGAAATCAACTGTGACCTTTAGCGTGGGTTTATGACTTAAATAGAGAAATAGATCAGTCTACCACATCTCTCTCGTTGCTCTTTAAAATTTCACCCCATGAGCAACACAACACAACATAACAACGGGTAGAGATATCAGTATGAATAAGAAGAGAGAGCAGAAAGCTACAGAGACATTAAATCTCTGCAGATGGAGATGGACAACAAAAAGAAATTTACACTTTAAAGATGTTGTTGCATCTTCTAACAGGGCAACGTTGATGTTATCTGTCTGTCTGCCTCACAATGTGTCCTTAAACCTTGGCACTTTCTTTCCTCTCACAACATGTATCTGATTATCAGTTTCTACATCACAAAACAGCTTATGTGTGTGCGTGCGTGCACCAATGTGTGTGTGTGTGTGTGTCGGTGGCATGCAGACATCTCGCTGTCCCGATGTGACAGACTGCCATCCTCCTACGGTCTGGAAGACAAGACAACCACAAGTGGGAGAGGTCTCACGCACACGCACATTCACACACAGTGTTCAGACTCACTGCTGATAAGAAAGTGAATAGTCTCATTTAAAAAGAAAAAAAAAAAACAAAACTGTCCAGCTAATCTTGTCATTCCTGTTTACATTTGTGTCAAGAAAACCTCATTTTCTTAAAACAAGTGATGCAATCTTCCACAGCAAATCAGATTTTAAGGACACAGTTTCAGAGTTTACTGTTAAGGTATTTTAATTAACTCTTTATGTACAACGGCGTCTTCCAGGCGCACACAAGCATGACTGTGACTTTTAATTTGCTGTATTTCATGTGATTTGTCATTTTCAGCAATGGAAAAAATGCTCTTTGACTGTGGTTTTGGTGCAACACTAGAGGTGCTGCTCAATTCTCAACACCTAAAATAATGTAGAATTTATTGTATTTTATTATGTGGTAAACCTCAGTGGCAACAAGTTGATTTATCAGCATGTTTCAGAGACACCTCTGCAGAAGAGTCTGCACACCTTTTAACTTTCTCAGAGTGAATAAAAGCTTTAAAAACACACATACACACACAGAGCAGCAATGACACATGGTGATGCTCCACAGCAACAGACGACGACTGAAGGCTAAAACTGGACTCAAGCATCGTCAGAGGTAAAAAAAAAAAAAAAAAAACACTCTGCATGTGCAGTGTTCAGGGTGATGAGAGAAAACAATCATTTCAGGCAAAGTGGGTGGGAAAAAAGAAACAACTGCTTAACAACAGGAAACAACAGCTACAGAGCCCAAAAACGTGCCTCATGCTCTGTTTCCTCATGAGTGTATTAACACAGCTCACTGTATGTGCAACTCACACAAACTAATGCAACTCTTCATGTCTCAAAATACTTGGGAATTTCAGGCAGAGAACAAACACTACTGCTGCTTCTGCTTCATTTGTGTGCTGTTGTTAAGTTTTTTGTTTTTTTGTTGTTGTTTTTTTAGCAGATTTGACTAGATAGATATTTGATCATTTCCCCACAGTGGAAAAGGAGTCACAGCAAATTGCATCACTTTGTGTTCCTTTAAAAAAAAGAAGTACTATGCTGTTTTCCCATGTGATAAACCAGGGTACACCCTGCTGATTTGGCAACTCCAAGCTTCACTAAATGTTCTCACATCTGCAAGTCACTGCAGTAGTTGCAGTGGGAGCCGTGAGTGAAGAGTAAGAGCTTCAAATCTTCCTAATCTGCTAGGATGTTTAAGTCCAGAGTGGGCTGTTTTGGGGAAATGTAACTAGTCTCAAGCATTTCTCATGTGCAATGCTGCATTTTTATGTGTGAAAAGTGGATATAATGAAGATTTGGTACCAGACAAAGCTCTCTTTGATTATTTTTCATTGCTTGTTCATTTGTAAATTAAAAAAGAAAAACTACCTCATCACTCCACTGACTGACTCAGACGTCTTTGTGGTGAGGTCTTCAGTAAAGCAGCCAAATGCTGTCAAACCATGTTTTTGCACCTTTATCCACTGGGATGATTCATTCTGACCAGACTCTTGTCCACAGAGCAGCTTTGACCAAACAATGGGTTTTCTGCAGGGGTGGGGTTGAGTTTATTGAGACTTTCCTCAGCCTCTTGTTCAATTCAAAGTCAAACATTAAACCAAAACTGCGGTAGCTTTTCCAAGTAGCCTGCACTCTACTGCAACATCTCTTCTGTCAGGTTGCAGACCTCCAGTGCAGCCCTGGACTCAGTGATGACTCACGACAGTAAAAACCAATAAAAATGATCTAAAGTCAATCCCCTCTGAGATGGTTGATGCCATCTCAGTCGCTGCTTTAGCTCCTTTTTTCTTTGTTTTTTGCCAGCTGGCAGCTTGCTCCGCAATTTATAGCAGGGCAACGATAAATCCCAGTGACAGATCCAACTGAATAAACCTCATATTATTTGCTCTGCTACAGCTCACAGATCTGTTTTGTGAGATTTATGTCCTGTCCCGTCTTTTTGGGGGGAAAAACAGTCTGTGCACTGACACAATTCAATTTGACTTCATGCTGTATTTACATAAAGCAGCAACGTCACTGTTTGTTTATTAACCGACAGCAACACTGACCAACAGCCAGAGAGAGGCTGGAGACGACAATAACCGATGTTAGCTTCATGCTACTCAGCCTGTCAGCTGTAGCACATTAAATACACTCAGTCACCACTTTATTAGGAACACCTGGGTTAAGCTAATGCAGTCTATTGCAACAATAGCAGTTTGTGATGCTGCTGAACTGTTCTGCAAAATGGTGACAAGTGTTTCTATTATCTTAGATCAATCAAACCACCACAGTGGTCCACAGACTTAGAACTGAAATCATGCGGAGGAATAGTGGAGCCTGACCTTTGACTGTGAAAATGTCAGATGTTTATGAAACTAAACAGCATAAAAGCCAATCCGTACGCCTTGAGTGTTATGATAAATAAAGCACAAAGTTATATAGTATAACAACATCATGGACAAGAGCTGCTGTGCACGTTTCCTGTCTGATTGCACCTTAAAAGCACATTTTTGATTCCAGTGATTATCCTCTAATCAGTTTTTGATGTGTTCAATCGTGACAAGTGAGCTGCCGTCGCATCACTGTCTCTTAACTCTCTCCAACATGCAGCATGCTTGTCATTTCTCTGTTGAAATTCCCTGTTTCTTTATCATTAATTGACAGTACAAAGATCAACTTGAAATCACCTATCCTTTCATCTGTCTTTAAAAAAATAGCAACTAAAATACACAACAATGAAGATTTTTGTGATTTCAGTGTCACGTAAACACTGAAAACATGCAGCGCAGCACACAGAGTAGCTGAGATATCTGTGAGAAGACGAAGAGATTTTCCTCAGAATTGATGAATGTGAAAATAATGGGAAAGTCCAATTCAGGTAGATGAGTCAGAGTTCTGCTTTAATAATGACACAGCTGAGAGGCCCATCAGATAAGAAGCAGGCGGCGAGCGCTCTGCACATGATCTCTCTACCTCAAATTAGCGGATTGTTTCCTCACATGGCGCGCTATGACTGGTAGACAGGAACAGGCCTGTGCTGTGGGGGAATCCGTCACAAACCGACTGTTTCTGATAAACAATCAGGTGATGAGAGGTGGGGATGCTGAACGTGTTCCAGGAATGAAGGTATCCGGGCTCAGAAGAACGCGGCACATTTCAGTCAGCTTCAAGGTGAAACAACTGTTTTTTTGGCAACTTCTGAAAAACAAAACCGAGAAAAGTTTTGTGGGTTTCAGGCAATGCTTTACTATTCAGGGAGATGTGTTTGACAGGAGGCAACGGTATTTCTGTATGCTGACATTTAACATTTTATGTGTGTGTGTGTGTGTGTGTGTGTGAGAGAGAGAGAGTTTGTGTGCCATCTGTGAAGCCAAACAAAGCCCACACACTCCTCTCAAAATGAAGTCTCAACACTTAATATGTGACGTTGGTCTCAGTCATTTTCAGTCTCCTTCATCTGTCTCCATGTCTCTCTTGTTGTGTGCAGTTTCAGTGATGTGGCGTTTCTCATCTCTCACACAACAATATTTGTGAAACAGCTGATTGAACAGTTGAAATGTGTGTTAGTTTGTTTGTCTTGCAAAAAAAAATATATGTAAATATGCTGCTTGAAGGATTGAACAAGAATCTACTATCGTATTATATGCTCTACCTCTGGTTCCAGATGTGAACATTTTGATTTTTCTTTTCGATGATAAATTGAAAATAGCTGATATTCAGTCAACAAACAGCAAATTAATCAATTAAGAAAATGATGGTAAATCACTCCAACGAAAATAATCCCAACTGAATACACACACACACACACACACAGTTTACTGCACCACGGTCATTGTCGACTGTGATGTGTTTACATGATGTTGTCGGTTGGCAAACTATCGCTTCTCTGCTGTAAACATATCTGAGTAACTCTCAAGCCAATGTACACTACAGAGCAGATAACAGCACACAGCAGCAGCAGCAGCAGTGTGTTTACCCACAGCAGAGCCAACTGTCTAAAAATAAGAATAAATATATCCCAGAAATTGAAATAAATCATGGGTTTTTTTTATCTTTTATCTAAATAGCCTTTATCAACAATGGAGGGTCCTGATAAATTGGTTTCAGATGCTCATCATCACTCTCTGTCTCACTCCTGTAGATTTCTTTTCTCTGCTTTTTTTTTTTTTTTTTCAAAACTGCATATTTTTAGACTCTTGCACAGAAACAGTGTGATGTACCTGCTATTTACAGCTGTGTGCAAGATTCAAATGAGTTTTTCTCTTAATGTGAAGGTTCAAAGGTCACGCTCAGCTGCTCTAAATGCCATGCCAACAACACGTGGAACAACATCAGGAAATGCCTCAAACTGCAGTGGAGGAAAGTGACATTTGTGACAGAAGAGCTCAGCCAGGTGGTGACTGTCACTCCACACTGTGGTGTCTGGAGGGAGAAAGGACAGATGGGAGCTCTGTGTGTGTGTGTGTGTGTGAATGACCATGGTTCATTTCTAAAGAGCAACAGCACTAATTGAGTTCATTATTCATTTATATTTTATGCAGATTTTTATCCAAATGAAGTTGTTATTTTTGAAGATAATGTGTGAACTGTGTGAATGTGATCTGATCTTCTTCACCTTGGTCGCAAGTACAGACAAGTGCAATGTGCCTACGCTAAAAACACACAAACAGTTGCCGTCTTTTGTGTCTCTATTGAACACACCCATGCAACATTGACAGAGCTGCAGCAGGGAAAACAAGTGCACCCTAGAATTTAATAACTGGTTCAATCTCTTTCTGCAACAGAGCTGAGACTTCAGTGCAGACAGAGCTTCACAGTGTTCAGGAGGAAATCTAGACAAACAAATCTGGGATTTGTTTGTTTGTTCAGAGTCTTTCTGTAGTGAATTTGATTCCACGTTTTCTGTTGCATGAAAAAAAAAAGTGATTTCAGTTGTAGTTAAAATGCTGCAAAGATGCTTTTTGAGCTGAGCTGCTTTCAGACTGGAAAGACATGAGTGTTCAGCTGAAGTGATTTTTATCCACAATGGATGAATATGATGGAAAACAATGAAAAGTCCAGAACAGGTAAGAGGTAGTCTGCCAGCCCACAGGTCACCTGAGCCACTGCAAGAGGTGAAACTTCTTTGAAGTCATTCACATTCAGGCCCAGTGACGACATCTTCAGACAAGTTCATACATAAATGCAGCTGAGTCCAGAAGATTCCTTACAGCACTCTTGGAAATTACAAATAAAATGTTTGATGCAGCAGCAACTTTCTTTTAAAAAAAGGTTTTTAAAAAGAGTCAAGTTCAAACCTAGTGAGTCACAATGACACTGACTCAGCCTGTTAAAGAAAATGCAGAAAAGAAAGACCTCCGTTGTGAAAACAGAGTGCCCCTGCTGATGGGAACAACTGAGCTTCTGTTGGTCAGAAACTGAATGATGCTACTTAGATGACAAATGAACTACATGCTGGTTTACCACACACGATGAACATGCACTCAGAACAACACACTTGTATTATTGTGGAGCTCGTGACCACCTAAAGCTGCAATTATGTCCAGGGCACGACCATCATAAACTGGCCAACTGCAGCATCTCTGACCAGCTTCTCAGATGGTATAGAAGTGATTGACTATGTTACACAGTCAGCTCCAGCAGGTTACTGAGGGTGTGTAATGTGAATACTAACATCACCTGCCCATGTCTGACCACACACAGTCCAAGGTGTTGTGTGTCCACATGTGTATCATTCACATCCACAGCCCCACATGAGTTTTTCCTTAATAATAACAATGCAAAGGCCGCCATATACTGTACAGTAGCTCACTGGGTTGAGCAGGGGCCCCCATATGCAGAGACTACAGTCCTCGCTCCACCCAACTGCGGTTTAAATCCCCTAGTAGCCATGTATGTCATTCCCCCTCTTTCGGCCTCCCCATTGTCTCTCATAACTATCCTGTCAATTAAAGGTAAAAAGGCCAAAAAATACATAATATATGTATATATATATATATATATATATATATATATATATATATATATATATATATATATATATATATATAACAATAATGTGGTGTGATTTAACAATATAGCAGCTATAGGTGTGTTACTGTAGTTGTTGGAGTAGCAGCAGTAGCAGTAGTCAGTTGTACAGTAGCAGCAGCTACAAAAGAATAACAGTCCAATTGTCACTGAAACTCATGATCATAATTCGTAATAATGTAATAAGTTGATTTGTTAATTAGCTGCTAATACTTTAATCTAATTATCATTAGCCATGAATGAGTGAGATGCATTCAGGAAAGAGAGAAACTAGAACAGAGTGAGGAGAACACATGCTACTGTCTCCATAATAATGATGATACACAGTGGTTGTGATAGTAGCTGCTGACTAATGTTAATACTACTTTTTGCAGCAGTGATAACTGATGTGGCAGCTGTTGTAATAAGAGCAGCAATACTAGAAACATATTGTTTATTAGTAATGCCCAGGAGTATAATAGCAACAACATAAATATTGGAAAGAGTAGTAGATACAGTATAGCTGATGTAGTGTCAAAGCTGCTGTAACAACAGTTGCAAAAGTAGTTAATACATAGGACTAAAAACAGCTTTATTATTATGAATGCATGTAGAGAATATAATTTATATTATTGCATCCAAAATATGTCTTTTCTCCTTATTTCTAACTTTTTAATGCTGATGCTTTCCATCTTTCTGATGCATTGTGTCAACCACATTGAATTGCCTTTGTGTATAAAATGTGCTCTCTCTCTCTTCCTCACACACACACACACACAGAGCAGGCCTATCATTTCAGTCAAGGTGACCTGTGGAGGCCCCAGTGCACCAGATGTCCTTAGAAAACAGAAGTGACACATCCAACACCTGACAAATGTGTTTACAAGATGTGCATGAAACAGTAAGCGTGCAGATGATAGAGGCGCACACACTCACACTGCGAGTGTGTGGGTGTTTACCTGCGTGAGACGGTATGAGGGCGTTAGCAGATATGGGTGCGTAGGTGTGTGTGTGTGTGTGTGTGTGTGTGTTGGGTGGACCAGGGATAGGGTGACTTAATGATAAAAGATAATCTCTCATTTCCATAGCTGGCAGGCCTTACAGCAGGATCCCTTCCCGATTATCCTCATGAAGCCTCACAACATCTGAGACTCAACAACAGACGCCGAATCTCTCAGCCAAACCTCCACCTGTCATGTGAAAGCTGTTTGAAGGTCATTACACTTATTTACAATAAAAAAGTACAGCTCAGTTATAATTACTTAGACAAAGTTACTTCAGGACAAGTGCACCTCTGACAGATGTAAACACCGGGACAGGGATGTGTGTTTTTGATTCAACATCGTCTCGCATGGAGGCTTTACATAACCCACCGGTCCACTCCTAAGACGTCTGGGCCAAACTTACATAAGTGAGGTGGATGATGAATACTGCTTACATCTAAATAGCAAAATATAAACATTTTTGCAAAAGAGAAGATGTTTTGTGCATCGTTTCCTTTTAATTCAGTTCAATTTTTCTGTGATTTTGAACAATGTGTGAGTGTAATGTGTATTTGTAATGTGTGTCTATCTGCTGCAGGTCCACAGTGTAGCTTCAGTCTGTGGGTGAGAAAAGCAAAGAAGAATCATGACCAAACTGAAATCAAGTTTGTCTCTGTCATTTTCTGCTTCCTTTCTTTTGTTTTTGTTCTTTTGCATTAGTGCAAAATTTAGAGCCAGGTAACAGAAAAAAAAAACACAACAAAAAAACTGGACTTCATAGCAGCCGGAGCTGTGCTAGTGTTTCCTTCCTCCTTTGTAAAAACGTTTTTTTGAGTATCAGTACATATTGTTCTGTCACTGCAGAGACACATGAGTTCGACTTGAAGCTCATCTCTCTTTCGTTTCAACTTCTAGCTCTTTAACACAGAGTTCATGGAAAAGTACTCAGAGGGAAACACTGTGGAGCAGATGTCACTGCACTGCACTGCTAGCTAACACACACACTAAAGTCTATTATCCAACAAATAAACCCAACACATAATGGACCTTAGGTTTCCCTAAACAGGAACTGTGAGTGCTTAAATCAGGATGAAGTTTTGATCTGCACTCTTCAAATCCAGAAAAAAAACCCTCATCTCTCCATTTCCTAAAACAACAAACTACACCAGGGTCAACAATATGAGCAGGAAGGTGACAAGTTATAAGTCACTATAATAATGAACCAGTGAAAACAAAGTTAAAGCTCTGACGTTCAGCTTTAATTTGAAGGCGTTCACACTCACTCACATGTAGACACATGTTGGAGCTGACGCCGAAAAAGCAACAACAAAAGGCCGCATGCCCCTGAACGTCTCTGAATCAGAGCTAAAACAATAAAAAAACAGATCTCTGTTATTATTATTACTAAACACAGTACAATCAGCAGTAAATGAGGACACAGTGCAGTGTGGAGGAGGAGACGTCAGACCTGACCTCAAGTTTCTGTCATAAAATCTGAAACTACATTGTACAAAAACACACCGCTGTATCATTATCATTAAAACAGAATAAGTCATAACCACAGTTACACCACCAGTACAACAGGCTTCGCTTTGATGCCCACAGAGCTTTTTTGTAGAAGCAGGTGTCGCCCCCCCACCCCGGTGCACATGGGAACTATTTGAATGAAAAGGACCTGCGTGTATTATGCAGTTTCACTTGATGTTTATCTAGCGTGAATTTTCATATATATGTGTGTGTGTGTGTGTGTGACGGGCCCATGCAGGCGAGCGAGACACGACCCCTAAGAGCCAAACTGCTTTTTGAATAAGAGCAATTATTCCTCCTCCCAGAACGAGCAGCAGCAGATATTTATCACTCCATCACTGTGATGATAAATAGGTGTAATATTCTTCCTCCTCCTCCTCCTGTCGAAAACATGTCACTTTACTGTTACCTCTCTTGTCTGTATGACCTTCACACCACAGAGCATGTTTTTATTTATCAGCTGAAAGGGGGAACTTCCTGTGTGCTCACTTTAAATCTGCATTTAAGATACGTACATTAACATCTAATACATACAAATAACACATGAATCTGACTATATAAGAGTTATACGGTGTGTTGAGGAGAGGTCATAACAGACAAATGATTACTCAGAGCAGAGGATGTTCACATCAGGCTTCAGTTTTTACAACCAAAACATGATGCAACTAACAATCCAACAAAAATCTGAACAACACACAGACTAAATCCTGGTTATGAAATTTTTCACCATCATCCACCTCAAAACATGAAACTGCTCATCACAAACATAAATACGTCACTGTGGCTGCAGACACACACACACACACACACACACACACTCACAGAGTCATAATCAACATGAACGACAATGCAAAGCATCTCCAGCACATGTGAACACGTGCAAACATGCTGTTTGCTTGTGTTAGACCAGGGGGTGAGCAAACTTTATGGCTCAGTGTGAACTGATATAAATGACATGTAAGAACCTAAAAATAAAAAAGAAAACTTACTGTACATTCAAACAGTGTTGTTGCTGTTGTTGTTGTTGTTGTTGGTCACCCTTTCTGTTTGTGTTAGTCTTTGCTCTGATTTGGACAGCCCTTTGACATCTGGATTAAAAGGCCTGCTGTGGCCTGTAGTTTGCTCCTGCCTGGAAAATAATGTTGTTGTTTTTTTTAACTATTTCGTCTGACAGAGTGACTCTTATCAAAACTCACACAGAATAACGTTAAAAAACTGATCTGTAAGACACGTCAGCTCACAGAGCAGAAGGTGACACACAGATTCGGGTCATTCCACTGGGGAAAAGTGAATCGGACTGACGCTGCGACACTCTGTCGTTTTTCCACTCCCACTCCCACATGAACCTCACAAAGCTGCAGCAACAAAACGCCACTGAGCCTTTTAGAGCATTTCTAATATCCACTCTGCGCTGACTTAAAGTGAGAGACACCAGTGGGGTGAATATTATCTCCATCACAACCGCAGGTGACTCAGAAACACACAAACACACTCACACCAGAATAAAGATGTGAAACTTTATGTATTCAAAGTTCAAAGAAAATGAAATTTCAAACAATGGAGTTGATTTGGCAGCCGGGCGCCTGTTTGAGCCTGTTTAGATCTGTTTCTGCCTTTTTTTTTTTTTTTTTTTTTTTTTTTGGATTTTACTGCCATATTTCTTTTTTTTTTTAATGTGGCTGAGTGAGAGAGACGTGACTCACACACACTCAGAACGAGGCCGTGAGATAAAAGCAGGCAGAAATAATTTCAGCTACACACTATTACAGAAGGAGGGAAAACACACACTGTCACTGTAAATATATGTACTCATATATATTGACAGATAATCAATCTAGAGGACACTTTGAGTGTTTTTTTAAGGACAGATTTTTTTTTTAATATGTTATAAAAAGCTGGAAAAATAAAGTCACAGTAGACTTTTTTCATTTTTAGAGAATAAACATCATAATGAACATTAATGCATTTTTACTTTTACATTTTGTCATTAATTGGCTTCACTCCTCTGCATTTCTTTACACGTTAAAAAACATATCTTTCATTAGTACCTGTGTGTGAATTGACCCTCCGTGTGTGTGTGTGTGTGTGAGAAAGAGAGAGAAGGAAAAAGCAAACCTAAAATGTCAGATGTCTGCCCTCTCATCACACAGGAAGCTAATCAGGCTGTGACATTTTCATTATCGGCTCTTGTTGTTGTTCTTGTTGTTTACACGGTGATAAACACACTTGTCAACAATATCGACTGATGGAGATTTTCCACGTCGCGCGCGCGCACACACACGGGCCGCGTGACTCAGATCAAAAGCCCAGTTTCTGTAACATCTGAACTGTGCGGGGAGAACACGGTGTTTAATGACTCGGTTTAAATCAGAAAATCATTTGACGTGACGTGTAAAATGAGCGGAGGTGCTGTGGTCTGAAGGACTGCAACGAACTTTTTTTTCTATTCTTATATCTAGTTCAATAAAGACATGATGTGAAAATAAACGACAAATCGCAAAGTAACAGAGAGAAAAACAAAGATTAAAACACGGATCAATTCAGCAAATGGAAAAATAAAAACTGATTCACTGTTAAAAAAAAAAAAACGTCACACAGAGTCCTCCATTTTATTTTCCCTCCTTGTTCTGGTGTGTGTGTGTTTTGTATAAGTGAAACATAAATGCACATCAGAGTCACTACAGTCTAATTATCGATTACACACAGTGACGTCATAATAAATATGAGTTCATGTCGTGAAGCTGCAGCAGATCAGAAAGAAATCAATGTGAACTTTTCTGCCTTTGATGTTTATAATAACACAATTAATAATAATAATAATAAAAACCTCATTTAACATTAAAGACATTTCCCTTGAAAGAGTGAAACACAGAGGAGGAGGACTGAAGCTTTGTTTCTTTACTCATGAAGCTGCTGCTTCTGTCAAACAGAGGCTGTAAAGTCACAACGATTTTTAATGAGCTCGTGCGTTATGTTTTTTCGTTTGTGTAAAAATCCCGTCTGACCTGTGCTCGTCCTGAAAACCTCACCAGAAACATGAGAAAAAAGACAAAGTGAAGAAACGAGCGCATTTTTATAAAAGGTGTTTTTTTCTGTCGATGAAGAGTTCACATTAAAAACTTTTATAACAGTATAAATAATGCAGATTATGGGATTTAAATCAAATCAGTTTGGGGGAATTTCTAAGAAAAAAAAGAAAAGGAGAAAACTTTATGTGTCAAAAAACAAACAAACACAGCAACAAAACAGCGGCTGCAGCAGCTGCGGCGCAGAATAAACACAGATTAAAGCACAGTAAAAGCCTCGTTTCATGACTTTTACGTCAGTATTTACAGCTACAGCTGCTGTGTCAGAGCTTTAAGTCACGATCTGTGAATATTACAGCCATTATTTCGAGGAAAAGTTTGATTTCTGCCCCCGACATCCGCGCGTGCACACTCCATGGTGCAAAGAGCTGGACTGAGGAAATAATGGAGAGAAAGAAGGCTCCTGCTGCAGCTCACACTGAGTGTCGGTGATCTACAGCCCAGGCTGTTTGTGGTTTATTTTGATGTTGTGATCGAAATGTAAGAGAAAAGCGTCGATAATCATGTTTTCAGTTCACACAAAGACTTTCAGTCGCTGTTTTAGTGAAGGATTGTTAAGAGAGGAAAAACACTGAGAGGCCCAGGCTCGTTTCTGTGTGCACGAGGCGCCCTCTAGTGGACATTCATCTAACTACACAACCTTTTATTTTTTTTCTCTCTTTCTCTGTCTCTCTCTCTCTCTCTCTCTCTCTCTCTCTCTTTTCCCCTTTCTCTCTTCTTTTTTGCTTTCTGTCTTTCTCTCTCTCACACACACGTACACACACTCAGTGACATTTACAGAGTATCATGACTCCATATTACTGTCAGTCACCTTGCCAGGTTTCAGTTTCTTAAACACCCACACTGTGAGATCTGCTCCCACCCAGGTACACACTCCACTCACACTACTGTGACTCTGATTAATGCTGTGATGGAGGGGAAACGCAGACAGGTGTGTTTCCTGGAAAGCAGATGGAAACCCAGGGAACACACACAACAATTAAAGCACTACACTCAATTATACATTACCATCGACTTTTCCTATTAACTCATAAAGTCACATGTGAGAAACTTGTGAATTAAAGGACGACAAAACAAAATCAGAGTGTTTCCTTCAAGTATTTCGTAGTTTATCTGTTGACAGTCATTTAGCTGTAGATAAAACCAGATGCTGAGACCAGACGGTGTCTGGACAGTGACCCCGCCCTGGCTACAGCCTCCCCAGCTCCTGAACATCTGGCCCAGAGGTGCTGGAGAATCAGGACTCTCTGTGGATCCACTCCTCCACATACATATCTATGCCTGACATGCAAACCGCAGTAATAAATGTTTAAGCTCCCAAACACTCATGATGAGAGCCAGAACACTTTGGTTATAACCAACAGGTCTGGAGATACGGAACATCTGGACAGGCATTCACAATTATAACAACTCCATAGCAACATGTTGTAGGCTTTTGATTTATTTTCTGGTCATTTCTTGTTTGTGTTTTTTGGACATCATTGCTCTAAAAGTATATCACATCTATGTGTCAGCTCATGGTCCAAAACCATGTGGTGGAGGATCATGAGATCAAGGGTGAGAAGTCTAATCTTGTGCTGTAGTTGAGTTCTGCAGCTCTGAGGTACTGTGTTTAGGAGAGTAATACTGTAGACCATTTTACCTTCATTACCTGTGTCTGATAGCTAGTTACCTTTTTAAATAAAACATGTGTTAAGCTTGTAAGACATTATGTATGATAAAGATGAATCCAGATGTTCTGGACGTCTCTGGTTTGTGGCCACAGCGTCTGTTTGGACCCAGACGTCTGTGTTGTTGGTGGTTTCCCCTCTACACTCCTCAGATGGTTTTGTTTAAATCGCTGTTTGAGGAACAAAGATGTCGAATTATCCAGCAAAGATCAGAGAAGACTTCACAAATACATCCAATTTTTTATGGCAGGAGTTTGTTTCTTTTTCTTTTTTTTTCCTTTCCCATGAATTCTTTGGAGATGCACTGACCCCCGTCACTATTGTTGGGAACCACTGAACTAAACTACTGAACCATCATCAAACCAGGTTAACCCGGGTCGTCCACTAATCTGAAGGACGAGTGGTTCGATTCCCGGCTCCTCCAGTCTATATGTCAGGTTGATGAGGTTGATAAGACTATAGAAAACACTGTTGATGATGATTCCTGTTGATTCCTGAACAACAAGCCAAACATCCTCCACCTGCTGCTGAACTGAGCCACTTTTGTGACTGTTGATCTGTCAATATATTAGTTTTCATAAATACAGTAAATGACTCCATGGTGGAGATGATCAGTATCTTTCATTTGAACTTACGTTACTTTCCTATGAGCTCCTCTATTTCTGTGTCTACAGGTACGTGTCCTCCCCTCTCCCTGGCATCACAATGTTAGTACTGAAGAAGAAGAAGAAGAAGAAGAAGAAGAAGAAGAATGGAAAGAGGCGCTGACTGCTCTGCTCTCTCACATGGGTGACCTGACATGACGCTGAAACTGTGTGGTGAGAATTGAGAAGCAGAGGAAGGCGAGATTTTTTTGGAGGCTGTAAACATTATTTCATTCGTTTGTTACCAAGATCTGTATGGAAAATGACATTTACTGAGAGGATTTACAAGAAACATCAAAAGATATTTACAAAAAGAGACTTACAAGAAACGTCAGAGTGAAAGTCTGACAAGAAAAACTGCCTTACATGACACGACACGACACCGCTGTGGATTTACTGTATGAAATGAGCAAATTTAACCTCCTCACTATCGATCACAGGATGTGTATTATTGTATTACACTTGTTTTTTTGTTGTTGTTGCTGTTTTCAGTAAAACTTACCGTCACACTGCCTACTGTCACTTCTTGCATCATAACGCAGGTTTTACACATTTTGGATTCACAGACATCAAAACTATGAAGGAACACATATTGAGTTATGTAGTAAACACAAAGGTGTTAATCTAAAGACAAGGGTTATTTGTCCCCTGACCTTAACTCAACTCTGGGAACTGCTTCAAGACTGTGGGAAAACCGTTCCAGGTGATGACCTCTTGTGTGTAAAAGCTGCCGTCAAATCAAAAGGAAATCTAATATATAAAACATGTTCTGCTTTGGTTAACACTTTTTAGTTTACTACAAAGTTCCTTATGTGTTGCTTCATAGTTTTGATGTCTTCAGTTTGAATCAACAATGTAAAAAGTCATGAAAATAAAGAAAAACCCATTGAATGAGAAGGTGTGTCCAAACATTTACATGTCACGATATTCAAACTGATTCGGATGTTGTGAAAGAGAAAAATAAAAACAGTTATTGATTAATTTTCTGTTGGTCAACTAATCTTTGCACTTCCAGTGTTTAGTATCCTTTGTTATAAATGTCTGTGCTCTGTTTCGATGCTCACACTATATAAAGTTTTGGATTTATTATGTCTTTTTTTAATGCTATGCATCACTCATTTGTTCTTGTGCGTCTGCTGCTGAGTGGGATTAGTATGTTTTCTCTAAATGAATGACAAGGAGACACCACAAAAGTCTTCAGCTTCAAAACTGTGAATGAAACAAACATGACTAATCATTGCAAAGCTGTGGAAAAAAAAAAAAGAAAAAAAAAGCTAAATGCAGCACAGAGACCACTAGAGGCTGACAGTCCTCTCAGTGATGGCGTCCTATTGAGAGAAAACTCAACACTGACTTGTAACTGAACATGGTTCAGGTTCAGGACCATGTTGAACCCTATGACCTCCAGATCTCACAATGTCTAATCAGGAAATCAGGCGTTAGTGGCAGCAGTGAACAGATGAGACATCTGACAAAGCATCGAATATGAACGTCTGAAAACATCTCTGTCATTTGTGCACTTTTCTTTACAACTCCTGAGTAATGAGCAGAGTGATGTTTGTGGCGTTCTTAGTCATTTACTGTATCTCAGAGCGCAATCCACGATGAGTAAAGGCGCAACAGACACACACACACACACACACACACACCCACGTACGCCCACAAACCAGTGACCTACAACTGTTTTCACCTTGAAAAGATATTTAGCTTTGACTATTGATCTCAAACCTTCTCTCTGACTCATGATGGCACACACACACACACACACACACACACACACACACACACACACACACACGTATCCTGAGTGTTATGCAAGGTTTATCGTCATTTAGTGACACAGGAATCTCACACACACACACACACACGCACACACACGCACACACAGACAAATAACTTGGGGTGACTTGACCTTTTCTGGAAAATGAGCGTTTATATCTATTATTATTTTAAAAACACAAAGGGAGCTCACATCCAATCATATGAGACATCATCATCATTCAAACTGAATTGAAATCTGAACAGAGATCAGTTTTAAAACTTTCTGTCTTGTGTAACTTTGCCCCCCATGTTCAAGAAATGATGCATCACTCTTGAATTTGTACCATGAGGAGGCATTTTAAGGACAATGTCATGGTTTCACATCTAGACAAACCAAAACCTGTTCAGTTCCCACCAGTAATGAGGGCTACACACACACACACACACACACACACACACAGAGGCATTTCTCACCCCATTTTACCTCTTTCTGTCTTTGGTTGTTTTTCTTGTTCATTTTATTGCGTCATGTTTTTGTCTTGTTTTCGTTCTCAGCATTTACAGTAAAACACTCACAGAATAAAAAAAAACAAAAACAAAAACACCTGGCTGTGTTTGTTTCATCTGAAGTTTAGTTCGAGTGATGTTTTTCCACATCATTTCCGCCCTAAAGTCAAATGTTTAACACTGAGACACACCTTTGACTGCATTGTTGTGAGCCAGATGTTAAAGTCAGTGTCAGGAGATCGAACCTAAAACATTAATGGTTTTATTAAAGTTGCATTAATCTGAACATAAATCTGCTCAGTTTCACTAATAAATCTAGACTCCTCATTCATTCTTCATTCATTGTGTGGCTGCTGCTGTATATATGTTGAGTTGTAATTTCTATTGCACAGTGAGGTGCTGTGTCAAACCAAAGACCAAACTAAACTAAACTAAAACCTATTCACTGTTTCTCTGACTCCAGATCAGTTGTGTTGTTATGAGATTGTTTTGCTCTCTTTCTAAACACACACACAGATTTTAAGTCCAAACTTTTAGGCAAATATAAAGAAGAAGAAACAAATGAATAAATAAACTGTAAAGTAAAAGCCATAGGTCCACTTTGCTTTGTTAATCTACAGCATAAATGGGTGATTTATTAAAAGGAGAACATGGAAACCTTCCTCCAGCCGAATGAATCTCACTGAGTGCAATCATTTAAGGTGGAATATCATGATACAAATATAAAATACAGCCTGTTCTCAGAACAGAGCTGACAGCCGTGGACCTCAGGGAGTCAAGTCATTTTCTGCTCTCTCACTCCTGCTCTGTTTCTCTGGGTGACACATAGCAAGTTCTCACTTCTCCTGTAGCTGCTCTTATCTGCTCGACCCAAACCTTCGACTGAGCTGGAGAGGAAAAATGTCTCAGTTACATGTCGCTGTAAAGCTGAGTGTGAACATTAGATCCAGGACCTGAAACCTTCCTCTCTGATTAGTGCTGACTTACGAGTGTAATTTACGCATATCAGGCATGTAAATTTGAATCAAGTGGGAATTATTTGACAAAATAGGCAGCGTATTGTGAACACACACACACACACACGCCATACACAGTTTCAGCTGAGTGATGTTCAGGGTCATGTCAGGTAACTCCCATGAGTCCTCGTGGACTTTCTCTGCCATGTGACCCCCGGGACAAAAAGAAAAAACGACAGCGTGATCAACTTCTCCATGTTTCAGTTTCACCACTGTGACTTCTGTTGCTGACAACAACAACTTTCACGCAATAATTGTTGCTAAAGCAAAATGAAAAGTCTATGACCAGCTGAGTGTGAGATAGAGAGCAGTTCTGCAAAAGATGGACAGATGAAAACTGAATCTTTCCTTTATATCTGTGTGTACGGAGTTATTGCACTTCAGCAGGAGCAACATAACTGATCTGATCGATATTAAGATCATCTTTATAGGTGCAAATACAAACAAGAATGGTGCAACAAGGCACACAAAAAGTCACTTTAAAACAGAAAATAACTATAAACTAAAAGTCATCAGGCATGGGCTCATAGGACGTGATTGGTCAGAGTCATCCCTGTTTACTAAAATTACAGATGAATATTGCAAAATTGTTTTTGAATTATGTTGTGTAATCACTTCTAGTTTCAAGTTTATTTTTTATCACACAGCGATTACAAAGGTGTGACATGCATACAGAAAATGAAACAATAAAATACAACAAAGGGGACAAAAAACGATTGATGATTTTAAGTTGAGTGAAAATTAGTTGTTTTTTAAATTAGACATTAAAATTAAACATTTAAAATTTGAAAGTAGTGTAATTTGAAGTTGTGTTTAAGCTGTTTTATGTGTAAACCATTTACATTGTTTTGAAATCAGGACAGTACTGAGTGAGTGAAGGACATTAAAACATGACACTGGAGCTACAGGGATGTGTTTGGACTGAACCCTGGACTCCAAAGTCCAGATGTTTGCATCCGGACTCCTGCTGGAGAAAACACAGGTTCAGGCGAGTCTATGGTTTCTGATAAGTGCCAATAATATTGTGCTACAAGGTCGGATGCTTTTTCAGAAGATGAATCTGTTATCAACATTCTTGCATCTTACCAGATGTTGTTTTTTGTGACATTTCCTCATTGCTAAGATCATAATAAGGTGACATGTGGTGGAGGTATATGACAGTTAATTCTGGGGTTGGTTGGATTAGCTGGATTTTTCACACTGTGACTGATTCTGTCTTTAGATAATGTCATCCTGTCAGCTAACCAGAGTATCTGGTTAGTGCTGGTTTTGCCACATCTTTGGTTTGACAGCGGTAGACGCGAGCTTCAGAGGTGGCTAAACACATCCTTTGTTTGGTTGCTTTGCTCGCTAAACAAAGTTATCAGCTACGGTTTTACTCATGTTCACTGATCATTGTAGTTTAGTTTAGTCTTTTAACTTCGATCAGTCTCTTGCAGTTTTTGATTGTATCCTGCCTGGTTTTTATTATTTATTAACCCGTTACTCACAGGCAGCTATAGTAACTCTTCTCACTCTATTACATGTTTATATCATCCAAGTAGAGTTTTGGACTCAAGTTTGAATCAGAGCTACATTAGATACAGTATTTTTCAAAAAATGTATGGGGGTGGAGGTGAGTGTTTGGTGCTTCTCTACCCGGCAACAGAGAGCTGAGTCATCTCTGTCGTAGCCCTCCCACGCCTACCCACGCTGCACTGCTCTCGGTCTCTCGGTGGTGAAGATGCATGGCCGCGGACATGATACCAAAACTAACTGCATCACTTCATCCAGGCCCACGGATGACAAAAACACACATTTACCGTAACCGAGGGGGGAGAGCCTTGACGGAACAGGGCTGGCATAGGTGGGTGTGAGTGTATGTGTGTGTGTGTGAACATGTGACTCTTCTTCTGATAAACTGATACCACCTCGAGCTTTGTGAAGTGTGTTTCTGAATATTTATATAGAAACCCTGACTTCTCTGATGTTTTCCTCAAATCTAAGGCCAAACAAGGAGCTCACCCCGCCCCTCCCTGAATCTTTTTGACATTGCTATTTTCTGAGGTCGGTCACATGTGGCCTGTGGAGGCAAAGCCACTTGTTGTTTGCCAACTATGCAACAGTCTCAGTGACTTCTAGGCCATGGCAGCAATCCTTATTTTCCACAATGAACCACATTTGCAGCAAATTCAAAAGTTCACAATCCCCCCCTCCCCCAATCTGGTCATCACTGTCATACTCTGCCATGGTGATGTAACTGCATTTGTACCATTCATTTCATTCTTCTTGTTCTGTTTGAGCGCACGGCTCAGATACTCATCTGACCTCTTGCTCTCAGACTGAATGAACCATTATACCGTGAAGACAATAATATGGCAACACTTGTTCTTCCTCTGTTCATTCAGAGGCACAAATTTATCAATTGAGCATCCCTCAGGTTCTGGACATGAGCAGACTGTCTACAGGGAGGCTAACGAGACATCTGGTTCAGTGCCCTAGAGAAAGAAAACCCAACGTAATACTATAGCTGACAGGCAACACAGCACTGCTACTCAACATAAGCAAAATAAAAAGTGCAAATCACGGGATGTCATGAATCTACATGATATCCATCCATTCTTTATCTTCACTGTGTATCTGTGTGGTGTAGCCAGCCCCAGCAAACATTGGGTGAGAGCGCTGTGCACCCTGGACAGGTCTTTGGGCAGTTCTGAGAACAGTCAGAGGCGGAGCTGAACACAAATAGACACAGACGCACTACCATAAACATATATCAGCACATCTGTACAGTCAGCTGTTTCAGGCAAATAAACTGCATACATGGTCCAAAAGTCACATTTGCACAATTAACAAGACAACACACCTCAATAGTGATGTTTAGCTACATAGTTAGCTGGCTAATTTAGCAAAGCAACTAATGTGCAGTGCAGCTGTTTACAAATATCAAGGCTAGCTGCTATTTGATATGGTCAGTGTCGACTGATCGAGGCATCAAGAACGAGCTACGCTGTAGACGATGTTCTCCTAGTGGCTACAGTCAGAATTACAAGTCACATGACTCCCTATGGCCTCAAGAAATAGGCCGTAAACTAAATTGCTTCTACATCGTCCACAGTTTATGCCCCCAGCGAGCAATTTTGAGAGAGAAGAACAAATGGCAAACAAGTTCTTTCAATACGTCCACATAAATTAAGGTTTTATGCCAGTGATAGCTAAAGATATGACAGAACAGAAATTCAGCATCACGAAAACACCAACCAAAATGATGACAGTTATCATTATTATCCTGGTTTTGTTCCAGTGTTGTGAAAATGTTCAAAGTAATGTGTAATAAAAGGCAACTGAAAACCATTTCACCAAGTCAGTGTTTGCATTTAAACATCGAAATAATAACACATCCAATGCTTCTATAACCTATGAGGAAACCTGCAGCAGTAGTAAGATGCAGCCTGTCCACACCGTAATGATGCAGTAACGTCTTTCAGATATAGACGCAGTAGACAGACAGTAGGTTAACTTGCTTTTAGAAAAGAAAAACACCTACTAACTTTAGTGTATCAAGGGCCTTGAGAGGCTGAAAGCGCAGAGCTGTCAGTGCTTTCGACACATAGCCGAGCACACTTTGCTCCTCCGGATCCACGGTAACATGTCAGAGCTTTGGTGACACCTATGAATCCAAATGGTAACTCTGACAGACATTTTTCACGTGCAGCTAGCTAAGAACTAGACAAACAGAAAGTAGAATGGATGCATCATCTGTATGCTACCCAATCACCACTGTATCATCTGCAAAGATTTTGATCATGCAGTCGTATGTTCTGATACATGATCGCATGTTCGCAGCTACTGCACAAGTAGCATTGACACAGTCCATGCATCAAAACCTCTCTGTTGAGTCAAAATGTGAGTCTGGAGTATCTGTGTTTGGAGCATGTGTGTGTATTTTTAGTTTTACGTGCAGTGATATAACATACTGCTTACAGGTCTCATATAACATGCGTCAGTACAGGTTGTGAAACTCCCACTAACGTCACTAACAGACTCATTCCTAAACCCAGATTGATCAAAGTGATCAAAGAGCTCCTGAGCTGGGGTTGGAGTTCTTTGATCACCTTGTTCCATCAGAGGACAGCCGCTGCAATATCACCAGGAGATACAACAACACCGCCACTTTCACTTCAGCCATTCAGTGCGTCACACCATCATTACATGACTAAGTTTGGAGAAACAAGTTACTTGCCAAGTGCCAAATATAGCCGATATTTGCCACAACATGAGCGACTGCCACACACATTTGCCCTCACAGTGCAATTCATCCACTGTGTGATCATCATACTGTCAGATTTTATATTCTATATTTCCTATTTTCAACCCGATCCTTTCTGTTTTTTCTTGCATGCTGTGCTACCTATTTGCAATCTCCTGCTGTGGTTTACAGAAATCATTCACTGCTTTTTGGAGATTTAAAATAACATCAAACTGACATTCAGCCCCACACACAGCAGCACAGTTCACCAAAGCTCTGGAAACATTTGTAATATTTTCCAACTAGCTCTTGAATCCTTCCTGCTCTGAAGCTCAAAGCCTAAAATCTTAAAGAAGACAAGTTTCCAAGAGCTGCATTCCTTCTAAGCTTGATAAATACCAACAAATGCTGGGGGAACAAAACCTGATGTCCAACTGGTTTTCACTTACCAGTTTGTCAGTCTTCATCCTCCTCTTCATCAGAGAGTCTTCACTGCAAACTAAGAAGTTCAGAGAGAGAGAAATAGGAGAGGGGGGGAAAGAAGAGAGAAGGAATGTTTTAATCACTCTGAAGGAAGCCAGTTATCTTCCCACACACATTGCTAAGTGTCCTACTCACAGAGACACAGACAACACACACACAAACACACACACACGGACTACCATAAGATACCTCCAAAGGTCAAGATGAATCAGGAAAGGAGTGAAAAGAAGAGGGTCAGAGAATGAGAGAGAGGGCACAGAAAATAAAAGAGGCAGAATAGAAAAGAGGAATGAATAGAATGTATGAAGACAAGCAGATGACAGAGGGAGGAGGACGCACAGAGAGAGAGAGAGAAAGAGAGAGAGAGAGAGAGAGAGAGAGAGAGAGAGAGACTGGAGAGAGAAAGAATGAAATGCATGGTTTGGCTGAGTCATCGGTAACCACCACTTCCTGCAATGCTCTCTTCTAATGACTGGCCAACTTCTGAAGCAAACGTGCGTGCACGCACGCACACACATGCACGCACACACACACACACACACACACACACACACACACACACACACACACACACACACACACATGCAAAAAAAATCTCCTACTTAAAAGCTACAAACTCTCTCTTCCTCTCTTTTTCAGATTCAAACAGCTTAAACCATTTTCCCTCAAAGCACATATATATGAAATATCTCTCTCTCTCTCTCTCTCTCTCTCTCTCTCTCTCTCTGTATGTGTGTCTAAGAGAAAGCCTGAGAAGTTGACCCATGCATTGACTTCACCGTGTGTGTCATGAGAAACAGCACTATCTGTGCTGCGAACTTCAGAAATAAACAGCTTTTTCCCTTTTTCCCAGAATTCCCTGAGGCGATGGTTTCTTAACATTCACTCATGCAGGGAAGGGTTACTGATGAGTGCACTTCAAATCCATACAACACCATGATGGGGAAATCCATCTAGGAGCCTCACTTAACTGACTGAGTCAATATTTTTGAGAAAAAAAATGCTTGTTTTCTTTCTTCCTGAGACTGAAATCAGACGATCAACACAGATGTCATGGCTGTGTTTTAAAGTGAAAATACGTGACACACGTTTGTTCCATTAAAGTCACTCTGGGGACAAAGTTTAGTTTAGTCTGTTATAACCAGAATCATATGGTGGATAAACTTACTGACATCACTCTAGTCTACTTCACTACTGTTGATTTCAGCCCTGGCCTTGTAGCTACAGCGGGCACCAGCAGCTACCAAACAAACTACTTAAAACCAACTGTAAGTCAGTACTTGGCCACATGGGGGCAGTGTAAACAAGTTGTGAATGCTACATCGCAATCTCTTTTGGCAAATAGCTGCGCATTTATACACCTAACAACAGTTGTGTAGCAATAATATCTGATGGAAACAGATGGATTTGACCTTGTCCTGTTTTGCAGAAGAGTTTTGTGTGAAGTCTCGGTCCAGTTTCTAATTTGCAAAGAGGCCTTGAAGATAGTGGAGGTATGCAGGCAGCTCTGAGAAACAAGGTTTCCACTGAAAACATCTTTCTGGCGACATAAGAGATAAAACATGGCTGTTGCTAGGCAGTATGACGTGTCTTATGAGTACTCTATTGTGAGTAAATACTAATGAATTTCTCTGTAGAGGGAGACACATCAAGATCCTTGTTGTGAGCGTGGTGACTCTTTGATCACAGGACAAGGATCATGTTTCTGATCATTCAGCAAATGTAAGGCCAATACTGACTGCTTTTATTCTCTACCAACTATAACAGCCACCTGTTTAGCTGCTAAATGTTGTGCTGTGTTAAACAGCTAGTTTGAGCTTTGCCACCGAAAACAGCCGCCTGCTGCGTCCAAAATCGACACTGATCAGAGTGTTAACTGACTAAAAATAGTAAAGTTTAGGCCTTGACAGCTTCACAAAGAGCTCAAACTGGCTGTAAAGCAACAGGGAGTCCACCACGGCAGGAGCAGATTTGAGCGGTTATAACCACTTTAAGCACGAACGGAGAATCAGGACGTGTTTACCATAGCTTTGCATAAGGGCTGGTAGCAGCTAGGGGGAAACAGCTGGCTGGTGTCGGTGTTATAAAAATATTCCTACCAGCAGCTCCGAAGCACACTTATTAATACATCGTGTCTTGTTTGTTAAATCTGTTGTTACACACACATTTTAATGGTATGTGGTGTTTTTGGGAGGGAGTTGTACAATGAGACAATTGCTTGACAAACAGCAGAGCAGCCTCTCTGGCCTGTGCACATTGTTTGACCCAGTACAGGTTTGGTCTGGGCCTCAGGAAAGACACTGTTCAGCTTCACTGTGACAAGACTTCAGGATGCTATAGACAGCTGTTATTTGCCAAAAAAAAAAAGGTCCTACGCTTAAATATTAAACCAACAGGTCACAGATGTACTTCTGATAATGTTTAACCATCCCTTTAAAAGTGCCTCAGCAAACTAAGTGTTTGTTCAGTGATTTTCCTCAGGTGCATACGTTTAAAACGGATGCATTTCACTAGTTTCTCAGAAAGCGTGAATGAAAGTAAAAGGTCTTTTTTTTATGAGTGAAGCCCTGGTGGCGCAGCAGCAGCGTCAGCGGCAGCAGTGTCAAAGCCACATGGGATGACAGACGCGAAGCTCGGTCAGAAGATCTCGCAGACCAAAACCTGAAATCAGGCTGATTGTGAAAGTACAGTATTTCACAACGTTGTGGCACAAGAGTTGAACAGCAGAGACCTGCAATGACCTATGAATCATTACCAATGAATATCACCCCGCTGTGGCTCGGCCTATATTCACACTATAGCTACTGGGGGCTGGAACATATTTTAATTCATTCGGGTTCAACTGGAAACGGTTTCATTTTATGTCAGTGAGTTTGTTTTTTGTAAATCAGGGCGCAAGTAACATTTGCACACTCAGCCTGACCAAGACTTTCTATGACATTTAGGGATTTGTCATCTTGCCAAAGGTTATACACACTGACACAACAGTAATGAGACAGAGTGAACTGAAAACAAAATTACTGTATCATCCTGAGAGTATCGAGCTGTTGTTTGTATTCATCTGTGATATTCAAGGCTGTGGTACAGTCAGATATCACCTCACAACCGTGAGCTCCAACACATTTTGCAATGTTTCAGGTGATGTTTTATGTTCTACAGAGAGACAGAAAAGTGTGAATTCTATATCTGATGTGTTGTCTGTTGTATACTCACAGTATACTGCGAGTCAGTGCCTCTGGGGTTACTGTGATCCAGATGAATCTCCCCCTCCCCCCCGTCCTTCTCTATCTGGAGGAAATCATGGGAACTCTGGGACGGTTTCATAAATACACAAATACACACATCCTCCTCTGCAGTTCCCACGGTTTTCATCACACACACACACACACACACACACACACAAATCCTCATACACTGCTGAATGAAGCAAGCGCAGACATGGGCATAATGTCTCGTGTATATTCTGCATAGTCATACTGGTGGTGACAGTAATGGGGAACACACTCAGCTCATTGCACCAGATGCTTCAGTGTCTCTGCTTCTACATGGCAGAAGAACCGGATATGACAGCTCTGCAGTGTGAGTGCTGCACCACAGACTGTACACTAGATGCCAATTTCTGGTAAAAAAGACCATCCACAGCCACAGAGTGCCACACAGGACCAACCACCATACACCTTGAACTGTGGGGTTTCTTAAAAGGCAGATTACTGTAACTATGCCAGCAGCTTCTGCAAGTCGCAACTGATGAGCTACATGCACCGTTTTCACAAGAGTGGGCTGGAGTCACTCTGAGGATAAGCTCAAGCATGACAATGCTGACATGATGATTTGTAATGGTGCAGGTGTAATATTTTCCATCTTCCTTCAGTGTGCTAATGTGCGAACATTCATTAATTAGCCTTGCATTATTATGAACAGTTCATCTCAAAGGGCTTTACACAGCATCATAACAACCTCCTCTGCCTTTAGACCCTCACATCGACCGAGGACTCCCAGGTGGAGTTTAATGAAATGTTGCAGGGGATCAATGTGATTCATCCATTAAACAGTGTATTTAAGTGCAGTGAAGTGAATGGCATCCTGTCAGATAATTGTTGAGATGTTTCAGTCTGAGCCAAAGTGAAACAACCATCCAATAAAACAGACATTTTCATCCATATGTAGCACTAGCATGGTTTTGAGTATCTGTATAACACGTGGTACATGTCAAATACATGATAAATAAGTCACCACTAAGTGTTTCATTCGCAACAAACCCACAGGGAGTTGTGTGTGTTGCTCAGAAGAGTCAGTCTGTGGTAGCTGTTGCACTGAGCAGATGAACACATGTATGCATGCAAAGAAAGAAGCACTTACACAGAAACCAAAACCTTATCAACTTTATCAAGATGTTTTGTTTTTTTTAAACGAAGAGGATCAGGCCCACATGGTTTGACTTAGAAATCATCTGCATATCACTCAGCGACATAGATAAAGACCATAAATTTAACTAAAAAGGGAGGGCCTAATGAAGCAGCCTCAATTGGGCACACTGTTACTATAAAAAGTAAACACTAAAGTTTCTGCTGTATAGGTTTTACCAGAATGAAATCAGATGAAGTATAACAACAGAGGGATCCTCGGCTTCTATTTTTAGGTTTTTATTACTGCCTGTTTTTTTCAGTGACACGCAGACACATGAAGGAAAAGAGAGAAAGTAAAGCCTATGAGAAATGCTGGCTCAGCAAACAGCTCATTGTGGGAGGACTGTGGGAGACTGGGTCACCGGATGAGTCAAGGAGAACCATTACACACACACAATATCAGAATGAATAGGACAAGCTGTCGACTATCTTTAGTGTCTGTGTGGGAATCAAACATTCACCTCTGGCTCAGTTTGCTTTGGGTCAAGAGCCGAATTAATAACTTTAAGTGAGACTTCCTCTTTTTTTGCCATTTTGCTTAGTTGCTGGTAAAGTAATCATTCAGCTAAATGAAATAACAAACTTCAGACTTACCACTTGATCACACATTAAATAGGACTGGTCTCCTTTTTTTTTTTTGAAGATGCATAAAAACATATCCAGCTGTGTGGACACTACAGTTTAAGTGTTGCATGCTGGTCTAAAATAAGTTCTGACATTTCAAAAAGAACAAAAATACAGCTGTTCTCTACATCAAGAGTCTTTCCAGCCGCTGGATTTTCCTTCTTAAGTCTTAAAATGTCATATGATTGCTTTTCCTACCAAATAATTTTTTTTATGGTTGGTTAGTAGTCTGTCGGCATCTGTCTGCTGTTTCCGCTTTCTGAAAGTTCGAGGCTGTTATCGGCCCTTTGGTGGGTGGGTTGAGCCTGCGGCACCAGAAAACACTGATTGTATCTGAGGAGATTACAATTTCTTTGAAACGGAAACTTTCACGTCTTCAAGGTTACAGGAGCTAAACTCATGCATCCAGAGCTACAGGCCATCTGTCCTCAGGGCTGTTTTCTACTCGTCTCACAAACGTGAAAGTGTCATCTGGCTATCAAGGCTCCAGTTTGGTCTATCAGCTCCATTTTTATTACTTAATGTTTGACTTTATGAGTCAGCAACTGCCTACTTCTTAGGAAATGGTAAACAGGTATTGATTTGTTATTCAAACAAGGATGAACAGAAAGCATTTACAACTCAGTGAGGCGTTGATTCTCAGTGGGACTGTCAGCATCTTCTGCTTTTTTTCCACAAGGGTCATTTTAGGGTCATTGGGAAAAATTACTGTTTAAAAGACTCATCAATCATTCACTGGTCACCAATGAGACACCAGTATCATTCTGTATGTTGCACTTTACCATCTTCGGTGTTTAACTGTGTTTTATCAGCCTCCTGCCTTGTTAAGAGCCCACACAGTATGACACTTGTGCAGAATCAGATAAAAACACTGGTCAAATATGAATTTCCTCCCGGTTACACATTACAGACAGATAGAGGTCCGTATTTAGCCCAGAAGAGCATGAGCAAAGCAGAACAGAAAAGAGAAACATCTATCTTTCAAGATTGTTAAAGATGCCATAATTACACACTTTTGGCGTCACACTGCTCTGGATAAATGAAACATATCTGTGCATTAGCTATTTTTTTAAATGCACTACATGGCAGCACAGGTAGTGATGCCTTAAAACTGCAAATAATCTGCAAACCCTCTATGATCCAAGATGAGAAAATTACACACATTCATTCTTTATTTTTGGATAATTTAGCCTATAATTTAACTCTCATGTTGAAAACCACCTCTTTCTGCTGCATGTTTTCATTACATCTGTCTGTCTGAGTCCTTTCCACCTCTTAAAAACAACACTTCCACCTCTGTCCTCCTAACTATGAATTTGCCATCATGGTTACTGGCTGTTGCTGTCTGTGTGTTGACGTAAAGTGGAACAAACTTGGTGATGTTTTACCATGGAAACACTGCTGGGCAGGCGGATGAGGAGATTTCACAAGTGGGAATGGACCAGCACCCACACACACCCATTAACTGCATCTCTCTCTGTTTCTGCTACTCTTTCAGTATAATTTTGCATCATACATGTGCACAGACATCCTGTAGTTAATGGAACCAAACTGATGTTGCTTTGCTGTGAGTCCAATGAGAGCATTATATAAGACTATTGCTTTAACTATGGCTAATGTATGGTTATGTTTGGACAACTCAACAGAGAAGACACATGCATACTTGCACGAGATTGCACTTGTTTATATGTACGAAAAATGACAGAAAGTGTGAGAGAGGTTCAAACGCTGAAAACACCTCCACACACACTCACAGTCAATTCCTGTGCACAGTGGGTGTTAATGTTGGATTGTCAGATTAAGAAACCAACCCCTTTATTTTCCACCTCACTACATCTAGGACACAAAATGGCACTTGATGGAAATTGTAAAGTCAAGCATGTTTATAGTCCATTTATGAGACTATACTGAGGTATGTCACAGCCAGTAATGACTGACAACTGAGTTAAAGACACCTGCAGGGCAGTGTGTGTGAAATTCAGCAGAAATCTTAGTCATCAAGCGAGTTTACAGCACAGTTGTTGTTTGACAGACTTTTGCAGAAGTAGAAAAAAATATATATAAAAGTCGGAAAGTGGAGCAGTCTAAAATCACATAAAACATAAAACACAGGAAAAACCACATTATCCAAGATCATCTGTGGCAGCTCAGCAGCACTAACTGGTGATGTTAAACAGGATATTTACTTAGCCAGTCAAGCCCTTCAAAATGACCAACAAAAACCTATCATAGCTCAACCATATATCACCCTGTGGTGTTTATCTCACTTTGTCCATGCCTGCAAAATTAATCCACTCCTCCCATAATCCCTCCATCTCCCCCCCTACAAACATACATCTCTCCTCCTTCTCCATCCAGTCTGGGACAGTCCAGTCTGGGTCTGTGTGAGTCAGAGGGAGCAAAGGATCTGACTCACCTCCTCATGAGTCTAAACACCATTAGTTTCCAGGTGGGAAACTGAGACGGCATTGTGTTTCTGATTAACCAGATGAGGCACTTTTCCCTCAGAAATAGAGGGAGGTCCTGTTGTCTGTGTGTGGGAGTGTGTGCCTGCATCTCATGAGTCTGCGTATCACTGCGTGGGGGGTTTTTATGTGTGTGTGTGGTCTGGTGTACTGAGTGAATGTGACAGAAAGAAATAGAGAACATGTCTGTTTCCACCGTGATTAATGCCTGAGTGAGACCACCAGGCCCTAGGCTGCAGGTGGGATGTCTTTGTCTCTGCCGACAGTCCAGCAGTGACTCAGTCTCACTGAATCTCACTGAACTAATCTGATACAGTGAATCAGCGTCAGCCCCAATACTGAGGTCATTGAACAAGAAAACTGGCCAGACGTGAGCCAGACGGACATGACGCTCCAAGTCATTTAAAGCAAGTTTTTTTAAACATGAGAAGTCACCACTTTTACTTGTAAAATGAATATCTTTTTTTCTGACAAAAGAAGACACCTGACTGAGCTGTTTAGTGTTTTATAAACCTAATAATTGATCAGTTATTCAAGAAACAAATCTGCACTGAAGTATCACTTTAAGGAAGTTACAGTGTATTAAGAGCCTGAGCAGAGGTCTTAACAGGGTGGAGCTGCTCCTCTGCCCCACTGATGCTGGAAAACCACAACTGCAGCTCAATCAATATTCATGATGATACACACAGAGAGCTGTGTCTCTGCTTTCACTAGCGCTGATCTACTGTGTGAACCAAAACCTGACTGCTTCTCACTGCTCTCCTCCATTGTTGCCTTTAAGTATGCCGATCAATACTGCCAGCTGACACCCACCGACCAATCAATACTTCTCATTTCCCCAGGGGAGGCGGGGTTTTACATGTTCTCTTTCACACTTAGAAAATGACAGAGGTTGAAAGGATGCATTGATGGAGGTGATAATGCGGGGAACAAACACCATGAGCTTTAACTCCTTGGGGGGAGGGGCAGCGCCCTCTTCTGGAGTCAGTGAGGCAACAGGGTCATTTAATCTACTTCATATGAGATAGTGAATATAGGTGTCTGATATACACACACGATCTGCTGCCATGCTTCTCCTAATGCTACAGGGTTTTCCTGTATGGTCCCTGTTAAAAAAAAAAAAAAAGAAAAAGAAATGAGCAGTTGGTGCTTTTCTTTCTTGGTGCAAGCTAGAGAAGTGAATGAATGAAAAATAAAATAAATAAAGATCTATAATAAAGCTGGAGAAATGTTAATGTTTATGAAAGGCATTTTTAAAGAAAGCTCAGGAGTTCAATGGTCGAAAGGAAGTTTCAGTTTCAAAGATGAACAGCAGGTGGAGGCAGAGCGGCCATGAGGATTATGAAGCAGAATTTCCGACATGCTTTTACAAGCCTGAGAGAGTAAATATAAATTAATTAGTAACAATGAACAGCAAACTGTTATTTCACCTATGAAAGCTGAAGATTTGCTGCGGTGCTCAAAGGCACTGCACAAACAGGTGAGAAGAGTCTGTCTAAAAGTCAATCAGTTAGTTGATTGACTGAAAATAATAATCATGTCACCATGGGCATTTGTAAACTTTTCTACCACATTTTCAACCTCACCCAGACTGAACAGTTCATTCATGAAGCAGATATCCTTATACAGATGTAACGTACGTGCCTTGCCACCAGGGGGAGATATAAGCCCGTGTATAGCTCAGTGTGGCGACACTGGCTGCACCCCCATGTACATTCATTCAAATGTGAGGCATTGAATACTCTAGTCAGTTTAAAAAAAAAAAAAAAAAAAAAAAAGATAGGATTGGTTGTTTTCTTTCTACTGAAAGCCTTTTCAGAGTTTCACTCAGACTGATTCACTGTCAGAAAGTCTGGCTGTTTTTATTGGCCACTTGTTTTTTTTTATCATTAAAATATTATGTCAAATCTGATTTCTAAGAATGAATCATAAGTATCCATGATCAAGTAAGTACAGTAACTCAAGATGCATGCAGTATTGGCACAATTCATTGCACAGTGCCGTGGCTTTGACCTTTGACCTTCTCTTTCACTGTGTGTTAACAGGAAGTTCCTGTAACAAACAGTTAAATGAAATAAAAGTAGATATGTAAATGCATTTGAGAGACACATGCCAAAAAAAACATTTTGCATGAAAAGATAAAAGCATTTGGCGCGTGAAAACCTTTTTTTTCTCCCCGTTTTGTGAACACAGTTTCAGACTCCACCACCACCACTTCCTCTGCTGTGAAGCCACTGGGTGCAGGTCTTTACTGGAAACCAGTAGCTCTGACTAAAAACCCCACTGTACTAGTGTATGGTGCACTTGTAGCAGCCGTTAGTTACCAATAAATTGCACAGTGTGAGACAGTTCTTGCATCTACACCTCACTGTCGACGCAAGAGCTGTCTCACATCCTCCATCCTCCCAGCTGCACCCTGAAGCAACATCTTACTGGAAACCAGTAACTTCAACTGTAAGCCAGTGTGGTCAACCAACTAAATCTGCACACAAAGGTGTACTATGGGTGTGAGTCAACTGTCATTAGCCTACAAGTCTGACAAGAGCAATTCCCTGTCAATACATGGATTTGTTTCAGTGTTGAAGCACTGATAACAGACATGTGAGTGTTGCCTATTAAGGCAAGAAAATGAGCACTGCTGCTGCTGCTGCTGCTGTCAGTTTCTGAAGTGTAGTTTCTCTGACCAGACCAAAAGTGAAAAAGAAGACCAGGTCTCACTGCAGAAGCCCAGACCTCCACCATCACAGAAGAAATGTGCAGCAACCAAACTGCAGCATTTTAACAGTTTAACCCTTGTACAACCATGCATGCATGCACTGCATTGTGCTTCAGACCAGCATCAACATCAACAGCTTTGATGAGACTCTGGCAAGCAAGTGTTTATCAACCGATGACTGAAAATCCCAGATGTTGATCAAAGGCAGTATCACATGAGCTGTTTTCTTGTGGCAAGGGCACTGTGTGCAAAGCTGAAGCTCTCTGAAACATTTCTAAGAAGCAGAGAAGAATGTAAAAACAACCTCCACCAGGAGTGTGTGGTGGTGGAGGCAATGCAGCACTGCCACTCAAGTAAAATGCATGTTGTGCATTTTCAGTTCAGTGTCAGTTTATATAATGTTAGAGCATTTACTGTTAAAAAAAAAAAAAAAATCCAGTGTGATAACACAGGAATGTGCTCAGCTCGCCTCCACTTTACTTTCATTTCACTACTTCACCTTTAAAATAAAAGGATAAAAGGTTTCAGCTGCATGGCCACAGGAGCAACAGGTATGCACAAACACACTCACACAAACACACACACACACACTGCACTGCACCCACTCACTCATATAAAGTGCAAAACACATTCACACACGCCAGAAACACCTTGAATTTAGACACTTCTTCGCACAGCTGCACAAAATTCTCACTGAACCACACTGCTCTCCTCATGTGAAGAGCTCTCAGCATAAATGTTGTGGTTTCTCATGTCTTCTCCCCATCCTTTCAGGCCTGACACTCCGCTGGCTAATCTACAAGCTACAAAGCCAGGCTGCTGTTATCAGTTTCTAAAAAGTGGAGATATAGAAGTGTTTTTTTTTTTTAATTTGACAGTTGTATTACGTCAAAATCCTGGCTAATGATAGTGATAAAAGAGGAAGTGCTACTGTCCCTGTGCTGTGAGTGACGCATGTATGTACAGTAACATCTACATTGGTGATGCATGTACTGTTCCCTCATTAAAGCTGACATCAGTGCTGACCAGAGGACCTGCCAATTAACACCCTTTCATCAAGGCAAAGGCCAGACTAGTGTGACACCTGAGGGCCCAAACAGATCAGAGACAGCTTTTAGCACTTCATTATTTTAATTCATTTTATTCAGATGTTCAGCACCTTCTTTACATTAGAGTAGCTGTGGCACATCCACAAAACCTCAGTGGGATAAGTGCTGGGTACCATGGGTGAAGACTGAGTTGTGTGGCCGTTAGCTTACAGTAGCTTAGCATGAGCATGAAGACTGAAACAACTAGCCTGGCTCTGTTGAAACTGAGAAAATAGAAAGTCACTAATTCATATGTCGTATCTAACCTGTTTCTGAACTGTGCCGAGCCACGCTAGCTGTTTCTCTTTGGTTCCACTCTTTTATGACAATGGGAGAGATCACCAGTGACAAACTTACAGGGAATCACCATCACCTGAATGTGCAGCTGCCCTCGGCCTTCCAGGGCCCAGTCAGTGTGTGAGTTTCGGCTCACTATTTAACCGTCCAACCTGCAGCTTATTTTGGTTCACTCACCAACCTCATATGGCCTGTTGTCTACCACAGCACGCTGCTGCTTGCACTCTTTTGTTAAAAAAAAAACAAACATTGCATGTTAAAGGCAAAGACGTGATCTCAGCAAAAAATGACACATAGTGGCTTTGGAGGAAAAATCCAGTTTTGAAAAGTGTCAAGAAGAAGGAAAAAAAACACTCATGCATCTGTGACTTTATCCAAAAGTAGAGGCGATAAAAGGAGGAGGAGCACACAGAGGAACAAGCTACTGATTCAACTGAAGTGAGAACATTAAAATGGAGGTGCAGCTGTGTGCTTTTTGAATGGTGCTGATATTTAAGTTTATTTCAGGGCCTCCTATATATCACTCATCACTCAATATCATATCTGTTATTTATGAGTCCATACCATCCCAGATCAGGTGACATGATTCAGGCTGAGCTCGAGCCCATGAGGACTACGAATTTGACACTGAGATGACTCGAGCTAATTTCAGTACTGTGTGTGTGTATGTGATGTAAAAGCTGCCTACTCATTTGTTTTTGCCACCGCACAAATAGACACAAGGTTTACTTTCATTTGAATGAGCCATCTGTGGTTTGCATCTCACTCTCTGCTGCACAGAGTGCACAAATAGCCTTGAAAGGCATCTGCTGACTGTGTGTGTATGTGTGTGTGCTCTAGAAAAGTGAACAAGTGAATCTACTGTAGTGCAGTGTGAGAGGCAGCGCCAGGCGAAGACTTAGAGCCCCCTTCAGTGGCAGTAAGCTGTCCTGTCCTGTTGGGAGTGGCCTGGCAAACATAATATGTAAAAATAAGGATTGTTGTTGGTAACTGAAAGCTGCTATAATCAAATATTTACTCACAATGCATCAAATGACTACATATTTATCAAAGGGGGGGGGGGGGGGGGGGGGGGGGTTACTCAGAGTGTCAAACATACAGATAATTATCTGACTCTGTAGGTCTCATTAGCTGCACAGAGTGAATAGTGTCTTTGAGATTTGGTCTTCTGATGTGTTGTTTGACTCTCGCTACTCTTAGACTCTTTCATTTCCAGTCACAACAGGTGGCTGTTTTGTTAAAAAAGAAAATTAAAAAAACTTTTATAAGTCAGAAGCAGATTTTTGAACTTGCTTTCATGTTGTGTGCACTCAAACACCACTCTCTGTATTTGACAGATGTGTATCAGCAACTACTTTGCTCACAACTCTGCATCATTGAGGTTGAGGTTTGTCATTGTCTTTACAGCAACATTTCCGTTGTATTAAAAATAGAAAAAAAACAAAACAAGTTAATGCATTAAGTAAATGAATCATCGATTGCAGCCACACGTCCTCTGTCTTTAGTGGTCATCTGTAAGTCGCTGTAAGAGAAGTCCCATCTCCAGAGACAGCATCTCCAGTTAGTTTCCACTTCCATTTTCAGTAGCGATATTGATTTGAAAAGTGACAACATGAACTCTTCCTTTTTCTTACTTTCTAGTCTCCTTTCCAACTTTGTCTCATACTTTAGATTGGTGTTTGAACTTCATCAGATCTCATTCACAAGCGTATGACAAAGAGAAACATGGATGTATTTTAGATTATTGTTGAATATTTAAGTCTAATCGAGCTCCCGTTGCTGTATTGTAACTTAATCTCACTCCAGTGTGAATCTCACACCTTTGACACTCAACTTTCACTGCTTCTGCCTGTGTCTCCATGGCAACATCTCTGGTGTACGTTTCCTCTAATTTGTCTATACCAAGGCACGGCAGCCTATAATCAGCCAGTTCCTGCTTTGACTTCATTTCCATGTGCACCAACAATACTCACAAACACAAACAGCCCAACATCATGGTGTGAGGGGTGACACTGGAGAGGCCATTTTCTTTAGAGTGGTCATGGTTACAACAGAGCTGTGACTACCCCATTGTGAATGAAACACTTAAGGGCTTAAACCCACAACCACAAACTTTATTTAAAGTTATCAAATAAACACAAATTAGAAAAACACAGTGAGATGGAGGAGATTTTAAAGCAGCCACATCTGTTACACTATTAAATCCTTTAATTAGATAGTTCTCATTATTCAAGTCAGATAAATGACTTCAGTTAAGCATGCCAGTAAGTCATGATAACTGGGCTGCAAATAGCTTCAATTTTCATTATAAATGAATGCAATGTATTAACTCTTCTTTTATCTCCATTTTTGGTCTCTACCAACTCCACAGAGATATTTCTGACTCTCAAGCTGCTAAATGCTCCACTGTCTTCACCTGCTGGTTGCCATCTGTATATTCGTTTCCTGTTTGGTGCCAAACAGTCCAGTACAAAGTGTAAGTACTGAGCTGTAAGTCACTATAAAGACTCTGTAAAAAGCCAACTAGATTCAAATGATATTCATCAGTAGTAACCAACTTACACCTTGAACATGTCTCAAAATGACAGGTTTAATGTTAGCTAGTGCAGTGTGTACACCAAGACAGTGTCCTGAGAATAAGTCTTATTATGTAAATAAGCGAAAAACACCTGAGGGGTGGTGGGTATATAGGTACAACAGTCAGAGTTTTGGAGTAAAACTGCCCCCCAGTGGAATCTCATAAGCTCAAACAAAAAAAAAAAAGAGGATGATTACTCTAAAGACAGGAGTATAGTTGCAGATTTATTATAAAAGGACATTTTAGGTGAAGTACAGATCAAAATTCCCATTTGCCACCTTTGACATGAGTCACAGCAGGTTAACTTCCTTTGTGCTTTGTACAGCAGCTGTATCTATATCTACACATTAGTCATATCTGGCCGGACCCAGTGCAACTTATCAGCAAGGCTGAGACATGTGTTTTACATGTAATCTACCATCTAACTCCAGAAGCTACAATATTTGATATGACATCAGGTAATATCAGACACCGTGTCCATGTGTGCATTTTTACCTCTGCTTCCTGTTAAGCACCAGATTTAGTTGCCCGGGATGCAAAATGGTACAAGCAACAAGAGGAAGCTTGTGCAGTTGAGGTCACTAGGAAGCAGAATGAGGAAATGAGCTGATGTCTTTATGGGCACACACACACACACACACACACACACACACACACACACACACACACACGCACGCACACACGCACACACACACACACACACAGAGGGGAAATAATGCATGATCTCAAAGAAGCCTCTTAAAATAAAGTTTATATAAATAAAACCCACTCCCTATTCTCTATCTTACACATACACATGTGCACACACACACCCACACACACACACACACACACACACACGCTCAAATGCACTTACTCAAAATTCAGCTCATATCTGGGTTGATGCGTCTCTGCTTCTCAGTCTCCAGCCACATGAATGGAGGAAACAGGGACAGGGAAACCCCACGTCACTCATTATGAAACTCCCTCTCTCTCACACACACACACTCACCACTGAGTACATCTATGTCTTTACTTCTAATGAGTCCAAACGGTGGAGTACTGATGAGGTGGTGCCATGATGGTTGGCAAAAACACTGACAGAGAGTTGAAAACAGAGATCTCTTAAACTGAACTATTAAATCATCTTAAACATAACTTAAGCCCTGAACTTTCAGCCACACCTCAGTCTTCAATCAGCAGATAAAGTTCACTCAGTTATAACTGTCAGCTGACAAATACCTTTTGAAAAAAAATACTTATTCTTGCCTCAAAGGGTGAACAGAAATACTGAAATGAAGACAGTTTCAGAGGAACTGAGGAAGACTGTGTGATAAAGTCAAAAGCTCCAGCTCCAGCCACTAAATAAACCTCCAGGCAAGATTGTCTGTTTCTACTAATAAACATGTAAAATTGATGCTTAAAAGTTTCCAGTCAACACAGCACAAAGTTTCCACTTGTTCTTATTGTTAAGAAGCCGCACAGAGTAGATTAGAAACACAAATGAACGCCTCGTTTCCGACACAACCTGAACGCAGCATCTCCCAGTGACTTCCCTGGGCTGCCTGCAGCAGTTTGCCTGTCATAAAGTTATTGAAGTGACGCCCACTGCTTTCTTGTAAGACTCTTTCCAGGAGGTGACGCTCACCACCCAAACTTCACACGCTGATAAGGATCAGACTACAGAAACATAACAGATCAATTCACACGAGAATTCACAAGGAGATTTCATCGGGATGACGGTGATAATGATAATGATAATGACAATAGTGATGATAATGAACTGGCTGCGGCTCGTCTGACGCGCATTCATGGCTGCAGTACACGAGGGAAAACGATGACAATGTGATATGAAGTATGGAAAAAAAAAACTTTCAGGTCAAGTCATTCAATAAGTTCAAAAAAAAATACAAAAGGAAGAGGAAGGCCGGGTTACTATCTCTGTCTGACACCGCACACTTCCTTTTATCTTCATACAACCCGCCCATTACGCATGAGTGAAGCTGCACGGTCGTCAACCCATCTCCAACTTATACGACAGTGAACACTTGTGTCTACTTCTGGATTCTTTGAAAAAAAAAAAAGTCTTGAAATGTGTCTGTGATGTGATGAAATTCAACCTGTGGAGTCTGATCTGAGCTGCTTCCTCATTTTGGACTTTGAAGGGAGCGCAGCTGAGTGAGAGGTGGAGAGCTTCTTCCAGGAGCGTTGATAAGACGTTTAAAAGTCATACAAGAAGAAATGAAGTGACAACACTTACCCACCTCCCCCGGCATCACCAGCAGGCAGCAGCACGCTTGACTTTGCCCTTTGCACATCTTCTTCTTCTCCTTCTTCTCTTTTTCTTGAGTCAGCCAACATTTGCAGGGCGCGCATCTGCACCAATCAGACCAGACACGCTCTCTTTCACTTTCAAACTTTTTTTTTTTTTTTTTTTTTTCTTTAGCAGGGCGGATTAAAAGTCATCCTGAGCGCACGGAGAGCCATGTGCGCGCTTTGCCCCGCACTCTCTCTCACTCTGAGTCTCCCCTCACTAACTTTTCTTCAGTGCTGCAGCAGAGCTGTCCTCTGCAGCTCCCCATTCATACTGACATGGCTGCGAGAGCTGCACTGTGGTACATTTTTCGTATTTTTGGTCACACCCACCACATCAGTCCTTCCTTCTCTGCTGCATGATGTGGGGAAACCTCATCATGAATGGACTTCTCTGTTTGACATCACTCCCCCCCCCCCCCCCCCCCACACACACACACACACACACACACACAGAGGGACATATTGTGATATACATAATGTAAGTAGTAAGCTAATGAAAGAACACAATAGTTAAAGGTACAAACGCACCTGTCACTGAACAATGGGTTATCAGCATTTAGGTTCACTGCTGCCTTCAGGGTAAAGCCCGAGCAAACAAACACTGGAAAACAACAAGAAATCTGGAAAAAAAGGAGTTCAAAAAATGAATGAAAGTCACTTTGCATGGTTAAAAATTAGCAGATGTGACTGTAACTAGTTGTCTTCATGATGGTCCTCACATGATTTCCTTTTCCTATTCAGAAATCCAGACAGTACAAATGAAATTACTTTTACGAGGCTGATAATATGTTTGTTTGATTATAAAAGAGTGGGGATCACAGACAACAATGTAAATGTCAAGGATAACACAATAAAACCCAAAACTTATTTGTGCTGAATTACATAGGATCATGCAGAGGCCTGTGCTGTGGCACAACAGTCCTCGATGTGCAATCAATTGACCCCATTTTTGAACTGCGACTAAAGATAATCAAATCTGTGCAGTTACACAAAGGCCAGATGCTAATTGCTAAGCGAGATGCTACATCTGAAAGCCAAAATGCTCACTGCGACAATGCTAACTTGTTGGTGTCAGGTTAAAAGGTCACTGTAGCCTATGCCCCCCGCCCCACCTCAACATGGTGTAGTGTAGCATGCTAACGTTTGCTAACTGGATGATTGGTTGATGACGTTGCCATATTGCACTGGATAAATTGCTTATTTGACACTCATGACTCATGAATGACCCACAAATACTTCATGGCAAAACTTCAAATAGTTGTAGGGGTGGGTGGAGCCACTGTCACTGCATGTGTGCACACACTGTCTGAGAATCTCTTTTCTGTGGTATTTTATCTTTCTGCATGAGAGCTCACCTGGCAGGTGTCTTCTTCCCCACAGCTGGTCTTTAGATTCTCATCTCTGCCCGCCTGGGACTCCATGCAGCGTGTATCAAACTTACTCAGCAAACAACATGGACATCACAGCACGCTCTTCCTAACCAATGAATGATTAAAGACCATATTGTGAGCTATAAATACATGAAACAATCGACCAAAGAACCATTCAAACAATGGCATAAAAAACTAGAGTCCAAAAAAAAGCTGCGTTCAACAACTCTATGCTGCACAAAGAGGACTGTCTGTCATCCTTATACTTTCCCTCATGCTTCATATATTATTAATACAGGACACATCATGCAGATATATGAAAAGCCGCCATGCATGAAGAAGACAGGGAAATTCAGCACATTTTCATGAACACACACATATAAAGGAAGTAAAAGCAGAAGTTGTGGTGAAAGGTGGGGAGATTTCTCTGTGGCCCGTTTCACTTAGCTCTTGATGCTTTGCTCAGAAGGAGACACGGGCTATTAATAGAGGGGAAAGGGTGTCCTTCTCAACTCTCCGCATGTGTTTGGAAGTACCAGCCTGTGTCAGTAAAAACTGTCCTCACTCTGCGTCTCAGTGGGATGGATATTATGACTTCCTCATGTGGACACTGGCAGTTCTCTATTTAACCAAACGGCCTGAGATGAACCCCGCCCACGTTCTGTATAAATGTTAAGAGAGGCATTTCCTGTCAAGATTTACATAATTTCTCTCTGAGCATAAATTGTGTGGAAACACTATCTGATACAACCGCTGCTCACGGGGGTGACCTGGTGGAGAGAAGTGGATGTTAGAGCAAAGGGAAGTACTGTACAGATGTGGTGACATGTCAGGGGATGGGGCTCCTCCCATGACAGATGTTTCAATAAGATTGTCCAGAAAGAAATTACTAAGAAAGGGTGGTGTCAGATCATGTTATCTAAACCACACTTGACACAACAGGAAAGCATCTTTATAATACTGTTCTAGTGAATTCCTTTTTCAGGTTGGTACTCTTTGGTTTGGGTAGTTGGTTTGTTTTAAAGGAACAGTTCACTCAAAAGCTTCTTTCTTTGCCAGGAAATTCATCTCTACAGAGCTTCGTACCAAAGGCTTGTTTTCATGTCTCTGTGATTTTCTGTCGTGTTGTGGCCAAACTGTAGTATCACTTACTCATATAGAGATTTAACCGGTTTACTGAATGAGTGGACACGTGCGCAAGACATCTGCAAAATGTTGGGCCTATGTGGTCTCTCAGCTCTGGTGATGTGCTGAAAAGATTTCAAAGGATACAAAGACAAATAACTCCAGCTTCAAAATGTGGTGAAAGCACAAGCACAAATCAGACCAAACAATTATAAAGAGATGAAAAACAACCACAGAGAGACACACAAAACAACTGCAGAGAGCCGCAAAATGGCCACAGAGAGACGGAAGGACTACAAAGAGAGAAAAGATGGCCTCGGAGATGCAAAATGGCCAAAATGAGATGAGATATATATAAAAAAAAAAACACAACCACAAATAAAAGAGCCCCCTGGGGACAAATGAAGTTTCTTGTCGTGGCAGAGATGCAAAATGTCAGATTGTGCAGTCATTTTCTCTCTCTTTCAGTCTGAGGGCCCTATGTAGGAGGGGTGAGGGGCCCAATCACTCATAATCTGTCAACTAAGTCCAGTTGCCCTAGTTTCAGAATTTCTTGCACATTGGCTGTGGTTTCATACGGAAGTGAAGTCCATAAAAGGAAAAACAGCTTAGTGCATGTGTCAATCGTTAAGATGTGAGAGAAGACACCGGATTGGACGGCAGGCTCACTGTGACACACTCAGACTGTCTTAATTGTGGAAACAAACACCACAGCATTTTTTATTTTTGAAGTCATTGCTCTTTTTCCCACAAGATCAACCCAGATTGGCCGGCCAGGCATCACAAACAGTGGACACAGTCAAGGCTGTTTGTGTTTCACAACACATGCCTCAGAGCTGTCTGGGGGGAAGAGAAAAAAACACACAACTCCCACATTATTACACAATCTTACATTGTGTTGGCTTTTTAAATCCAACCCAGGATCCAGAATGACTTGGAATAAATCCAGCTACAGAAAAGTTGGATATTGTACCCATCGATTGAGATTATCTGTTGGACAAAGGACTTATTGTTAATACTCAGTGACAGACCACCCATGGTGCTGATAGAGGGGCAAACTGTCCTCACCTTGACGGCTAGATAGCTTTTCACCTTTTGACGTGAAGAGTGAAGGTTCTCCTTGGTAGGACGAGTGTTTTTGCTTTAAGCCAACTTTATGTGTGGTCTTTGAACACAACAGAGCAGGGTTAGGGCCAGAGATACATTTTTTAATGTATTCATTTACTGAATACAGCAGGAAACAGGAGACACAGACATGCCAAAACATTGGTATTTGGGCATTTACCCGAAGCACAGCTTAGGTTTACAGGAAATTGGTGACTGGTTTTTAAAGTCATAATGAACATCCTGTGGGAAAGACAATGCATCGGTTGTTTTGGCAAATGCCCCAAAACAACATGAACTCAAGTGAAAATTACTCTCAGAGCTTTAATAATAAAAAAAATATCTGATTCTCTCTAAATCTGTTCTCATCTGAATTTGTTTTATGACCCAAGAACCAATTCCCAAGTCTGGAAGTGATTTTTGTATCATCATTGTACAGGGCAAGTCATCAGTTCCCAGTCCATCTTAGGAGAACACAGATATCCCAGCATGCACTACTCACATTTTTGCAATGAGACCCAACAGGTGTCACTCCAGAGACCAGGTGGGCTTCACTCCTAGAGAAAAACAGCTTGGTAAAAGATAAAGGTTAATACTGTATATGTTAGACTGTATATACATATATATTGACGTTAAAGATACATTTGCCAGGGTCTCATCTCCTCCCTCTTGATGAGAAAGCATCAGTGTTTTTTGTTTCTGGGCGGTGCCACCGCCACATCATCAGTGAGTCAGGTCGTTATCAAATGTGTTATCTGCTGGTATTTTTAATTTAGAGAGCAACCACAAAGAAACGAAGACCAGATAAAGTCAGTTTCAGTCAAGTTTCACTTTTCATTCTCTTTTTACATTGTCCCTCTTTGACTTTTCATTCGACTCCCACACATAGTTTTAAGTTTATATCTAAACAAGCAAATGCTCCTCTTTGGGGAGAGTCAGAGATAAGCCTGAACACATGTTCATTTTATAACCAAGAAACCTGCATCTTGCAAAGCACTGCAGTTACTAAATTACTTTCAGAAATATCAGAACATGGCTCCAGACTGAGTGTCTCTTTCAGCACAGCTAGAAAAATCTGTGATTGTTTTTTTTTCTGCATTTCCCATCATTGAGCCAGTTAACACTGAAACCCACTGTAGCCCTGCAGCATCACAACAGCAGGGACACAAGAAGCTCATAGAAGTTCAGAAAAGAAGAGCAGTTCTTTAAGAGGCAGTCAGAGGAGACTCCAGGACTATTAAACTGCTTTGATCATCTTAAAGACACCCACAGGCTGTCCCGGTTCCTGTTGGCCCTGGACTCTCAGTTCATGTGACATTTTATCCGGAATGTTTGTTGAGACACGTTGACTGAGGTCGCACGTGTTTCCAAGAAGCCACACGCATCATCAGACAGCTAGACACACAGACAGATGCCCGAGGCTTGGTTGTCTTCCAGATTACACTGTAAGCTGGCACTCTTCAGCTGTTAAACAGCTGTGTGGTACATTAAGGCTGCATAAAGAAGATGAGCTGAAAGATGCTAAAGAAAAGTTGAGTTGTTTTATGTAAAATATTGATGAGTGCAGCAGAAATTGCAGTTTTGGTAGCAAGTGAGGAGCCCACTGAAGATTATCCTATATCCTATATGTTTCAACAGCAGGACTGTTAGTGTTTTCTTTCTGTACTGTATCAACAAAGTTTGAAGTTTGAAAGAATTTTGTATTTACTTTGTCAAACACTGAACTGACTGAAAAATAAAATGTCTTTCAGTAACTGGCGGCTGCACCTCATTTGCAGATTTTCTTAGTTTTATATCAACTTTTAGAAGAGTCACAATTTGAGGAAGGTTTAAAATCTTGTGTCATAAAACTTAGTATCTTGTGGGTCTAATGAGTCATCCCAAAATTACAAAGAACCGCAGCTAGCTACAGGTTGTGTTAGCCAATCATGACACTGAGTTTCATAGGTCAGGAAAACCTTGACATCCCTAAGGGAACCACGTGTCATATTAAGTTCAATCTCATATAGAGTAGATCTGGCCAGAAGACAGTTATCTGTCCCTGCATTCCCCCCGAGGCACAAGCCAAGGCCATGATGCCTCCCTTAGCATCCTCATGGCACTCCCCAGACAGCTGCACAGCTCTACTGATAATTGAAGCCATGTATGATAACAAACAATAGGTACCTTCACACCACCTAGGAGGTGTCAGTCTTTATCTTGAGTTTCTGTTCAGTGAGCCAATAGGACCCTCACACATTTCTCTACACAGCCCATCCGCATTGTACCACATAAAAGACAAGGTTTAAAAGCCATCTCCTCAGAACTGAGGTGGCATCATGCACACTGTGTTCCTCTGTTCTCCTTGGCCAAGCTCAATAAACATCTACAGCATAAGACATCCAGGACTCCTGGAACCTCAACCATAGACAACCATAGATCCCTAACACGTACCAACTGATCAGACCAAGACAGACATAGGATAAGGGCTAATGTAAAGGCTTTGTAAGTAACCACAAGTGCATGGCACGTCTTTTCCAACAGAGGACTAGCCAACATTTCCTCTAAAGGACGCGATGGTGGACACCACAAACAGACGATGTAAATGGGAAGTGATTATTTTTTGAATATGTGGTTTCCGCTGGAATTTCTGAGGTAAATTTCATCACATTATCACAGAATTACTGTCAGATTTACCACAAAGGAATTTACATTATACTGAAAACAAGTGTAGTAGTGAAGTATTTCTCTGTAACATCACTTATTCACAACTAAATAGACAAAGTTATGGTTTGTAAAACATCATCCGTAGGTATTATTTACTGAGAATTAAACCATAAATAAATTAATAAACAAACAAACAACTCCTTCGTCATCAGCAGATTTGGTTCATATGTGGCTAAATCATGTTTGGTATGTGGCTTCACCTTTTTCCACCTGAGTGCCACCCAATTCATTCCAGGTAGATACACAAACACACTGTGTATCTGTCTGATACAACTAAGATTAAACAGAGTCATTTCAGGACACAGTTGTACAGAAATAAGAACCTATTCAGTGATTACGTGGACACAAAAACTATGCCAGGTATCCACCCAACGACTCAGTACGTTAGAAAGACAGAGAAGAAATATCAACAAAGTGTCTGATCAGCCATAAGGAGCTTGTGAGTCATGTCTAGTTTGTTCTATTTGGGCCTTTTCAAGATTATAATGGTGAGAAAGCTGCTGTTTCATACTTTGTTCAGCACATGTATTAAAATGTGTTGAAATGTGGGCGGACCAGGCAATTCAGAGCTTAACAGATGCTTCAAATGCTGCGTTTTGTCCGCCCAAACCAGGGGAATTAGCTTTGGTATGAAGAAGATTAGAGACTCACAACTGATAGAAAATGACACTTGTTTTTCCTTTATTGTAACTTTCTTTGATTTTTGTTGAGTGACCACCATTGGCACAAACTTTTCCTCATGCGAACATAGAAAAGTGTCAACTTTTGCAGGCAGGAAATGATTCGGCAGCAGCTCAAGTCTTTTGTTGATGAGTTAGGTGATTGAAGTCTTAGAGGAAAAAAGAAAGATTTTATCTCTTTGCAAAAAGAAAAAGTAAATAAACACAAACATATTTTTCCATGTGAAGAGCTGGAGCTGGGTGTGAGGAGCTGCACTGTGCGTTGCAGCTCTGTGCACTGGGTGTGGGCCACTTGTTTGTTCGGATGTTTTCCATTTTCTCTGGAATGTTCTCAGAGCTGTTGGTTAAAATGAAATGAGGAACACACATGCACATCCCTCCCACACTCTTGACTTTGCAACATGAGGGTTTTTATAATTAGTCGGGCATCAAAATACAAGATTTTTCCGTGGCTTAAAAGGCTGAGGCAGAGGTTTTTAAAGTCTGACACTGGGATACAGACAGCGGGAATGTCTGAGCCTCTGTCGCAAACACGAATATTGCAACAGGAGATGAAGTTGAGATTAATGGGTTTTTATAATTCATTAGCTAATATTTGGTAGATACGCTTAAAGCTTTTCAATTGGGAAAAGGGAAACAAACAGGAAGTACCGTGCAGCAATGGAGTCTGTCAATTAGCTGTGGGCTACAACTAGCCCCAGTTTGTGCCTCTCATTTATTCGCATATGTTCAGGTCACAGAAGTTATGACTGGTTTAGGGTTCAAACTACCTGGATTATAAAATAGTTGTACTGTTTGTTATCCAAAGGACAGAACATACTGTGTATTTACATGATCAGGTTTTGATTGAAGTGATTTTAGTTGTCCCTATGTGAAGTGTCGCTGCCGAAAAGTGGCCAAATTACAGTAACTAGTTCATGTTGGCTTAAGGTTCAAAATGTAATACTTGCTGATCCATGCCAGCCAATATAAGAAGTAGGCCTGTGTCAAACTCTGTCACAATTTCTTGTGTTGTGACCAACATTTTGTGGGTATATATCAAGTTATTTTTGCCACCCGCTTGGTTATTCATCTCTTTTGTTGATTGGTGTCTAAATTTGTCAATGATTAATGACATAAGGATACATTTTGGTGACTTGCTTCATTTACACACTATTTTCATGTACATAGAGTTATTGTAGCCTTGCTGTTGAATGTGTTTTTTTATTTTGTCCAACTCCACCACAACCTCCCCCTCAGTGTGAAAACCTTTGAGCCAAAGTCCAGAAGTCACGTGGGACAGATAGGCATCAACCCAAGGAATGGTCGATTAGATTTTGGTTTCCAGGATCAGATAGTTTGAGAATTTATTCTGCATTCATGCACTGGTAGGAAAGTCCCACAGTCCTGCTTTTCAAAGCTGTTGGTAAAACAAGACACGTACACTCAACTGTGGAGGAAATCCACCAGTGTCACAAAAGTGTGAATGTTTTCGAGAAAACCCCCGACACGGACATTTCCTGAATTCAATCGCAATCATGAGTATTTATGTGATCAGCGTTGTGTTGGTGTTCTCCAGTACTTTGTGGGCTTCTATAAATTGTAGTTTGACCACTCAGTTTATCAGTGGTCCCCACCTACACAGCCTGAGACACAGCCTGTAGTTAGTAGGTTTGAGTACCTTTGTTACTAACATGAGTGACCTGTGGGCAGACCGAGAGTGAGAGAGGGAGAGGGAAACAAAATGCTGCGTGGTTTGTAGTTTTTCGTCATTTCCTGTCACTTTGCGGTCATGTTCGTGATTGTTCTGAGTCTCTTCATGGATATTTTTGCGCTTTTTTGACTGAACTCAGTGACTCTCATGACACCACATACAGACACTCTGGCTCTGACATCAGGCCCCGGGGTCCTACCAGGCACAGGTGCAGGGGCCTGAGAGGTCAGAGGTCAGGATTTGTCTTGTTGCAGTCACTTTAGGCAAATTGGTCTGACATGCACACTCTTGTTTAAATCCCAGCACTGTGGGTCTGAGAAACATTGATACACATCGACAAAACGTGGGCTGTTTACTTCCCAGTTCTGTTGAGATCTGAATTTGCTTTGTTTCCAGAATTGTTGCACACAATTACAGAACAATTTTCAGGCATCATTTACTTTATTTATGTCATCATGTGTCAGAGACTAAAACAGCCAACGTTTTCCCACTAAGTGCAAAGGTTGAGTTAATTCAGTCTAATCCGAGCTGGATATTATTCATTACAAAAACATCACTGGAAGATTAAGGGATTTCTTTCATGTGGGTGTACGACCCAAAGCAAAAGCCACAGCCCGTTTTTGATCTTCGACTCACTTCAAAAGACCTACATCTTGACCACAGGGATGCAGCGCTGGCACCACCACAATCAAGTCTGTGTTGAACAATTAAAGACACGATGGACAATGTTGTGTGGAGGCTGATTTGATTTCAGCCGATGAGAGAACGCAGAAAAACAAAACAAAAAAAAAAACTGAGTTCAGTTCTCTTACTGGTTTAATGAGCAGCGAGACCTCAGCTGGTTTTTGTAAAAACATAAAAATAACACCCAGGAAAAAGCACGAGTGTTTTCCACAAGATTTTCTTCAGGTTTCCTGCCTCATGGGGGAAAAAACTAACACATGGAATAAACCACAGTATTCGTGAAGTGTGCAGATATTTTTTGATTTTATTCTCTTGCCTTTTGTTTCCCATCCTCACAGCACAGCAGCCTGAACTTGGGAGAGTCCTCAAAGGCAGCGTAGCCACTGGTACGACTATTCATTTTTGTATTGACCAGTTGTTCCTGCCCTTGTTTGGCATTGGGAGGGGAAGTTTTCCTGACACTGAACTTTTGAGGACGTGGTACCCGTCTAAAAAAAAAGTCCCCATTCTGGATTTGTTGTACCACAAAAATGGCACTTGCACTGCATCATTAGTGAAGCCTAAATGTTCTTTATATTGTTAAAAAAACAAAACAAACAAATAGAAATATTATATTACAAAACTATAATATAAGTGACTCCATTTTCTAGAGCAAGAGTCTGTTGTTCTCAGTAGGCAGACAAGCCCCACCAGAGGGATGCAGTGAGATGCAAGGCGTCTTATGGTCACATTTTGTCCCATTTGCTGAACACACACTGCAGGAGTTACAGGTCAGTAATCCGCTGACTGTCCTACCTGTGCTCACAGTGGGAACGTAAGGCTATGAATTGCATCTGTGAGAGGTTACCGGCCAGCTGAGTAGCTCTGAGCATCAGGATCAAGATGCTTGCAGAGGGAAACCCGGCAGTGTCTGTGGTGCGGATGCAGAGCCCAGCAGGACGGGAACCAGCCTCAGCAGGTCTCTGAGCGGGATGCCCAACTGGCTGCTACGTGACAGCAAATCCCCGAGTGAGGTGCAGCCTGTGGGGGGAGAGAGGAGAGTCAGCCTGTAGCATGACTCAGTTTCTTCTGCGGTTTACAGTCGTTCCATATGAACAAGATGTTGGGACTTGGCTAAAAGCACTTACATCTATTCATTAAAGAAAAATACCAATATAACAAGCATTGAAAACCCCAGAGTTATTTGCCAGGAGAAAGTAATATATTGATATATTTGCCATTTTTTCATTGTTAATAAAAATTCAAGGATATGAAAACAGTTATAAAGTTTAGTTTGGTCTTTTCTCTCATTTGTTTTGTTGTGGAGCATTAGAAAATCTGACCTTTTGGGGTTTTGAAGAATTATCTGAATGAAACCACCTGAGAAGTTTACAGAGGAAATATCAGCTCATTCAAACTGCTGACGCCTCAGAAACATCTCAAACCTGTTTTTAAACTGGTAATGAGCCAAAACAGGTTGAGATCCACCACTGGTTTAATCTTTAATCATTTAGATTTTTTTTTTTAATAAAAACACTGGATCTGAAATCAAACAGATGAATGTGGTGTTGTAAAAGTACAATGTTCTCCTCTGTAATCTAGCGAGGAAGAAATATTGTGCTCACAGGTCCAGTTCAGTGTGTTCAATGTGTTTGTCTTACCCTCCAGCTGAGTGTGTGTGTTCCTGAGGCAGGGGATGGAGCGGTACACCAGGAAGCAGGCCAACGTGATGGACTGGGTGTCCTTGGAGCGGACCTCACCCCTCATGTAGGACCTCAACATTGAGCTGTTGTCTAGAGATGAAAGACAAGACAACACACACACAAACACGGGTATGTTCATTTACAGCAGTTACCTTTGTCTGCTCTCCTTCACTTCCTGTCTCACTATGTGTATTTAAGTCCCTTGCCGCACACACAGCTGTTACATTTCACGTGATAAAAGCTTTCCAACAAGTGTTATAAATCCCCCTACAACCAAATACAGACTTTAAACAACCACAAATGACTGAAACTCAGGCCAAAATATCAGGGGATTTTTCTTTCTTTTTTTTTTTTTTTTTTTTAACACAGTCTGGTCGCAGTGGAGAGGATGCTAGCAGCCCTGGAAAGCTTGTCCTGGTCAGAGCAATTCTACAAAGCTGTGTTTCTGTGAATGAAAGGAAGCAGAACAAACTGCATTATATGTCAGTTTGAGGAGTTGCTGAATATGCAAATAGTGAAATCTCATGAACAGGTGACATTCAAACAAGTCATTTTAAACAAGTTTGTCCTGTTAGAAGAATTAGTGAGGATTTAATCCGACTTGAGCCTAAAAACAAGCTCACGGTGACTTCAGACAAAGAGGTGCAGAGAGCAGAGCAGTAGAAACAAGAATCATAAAAAAAAACAAAAAAACAAGGGTCTTGATTTAGCTCCACAGAAGGGAAACATTCCTGATGATTGAGGTCAAGTTGGTTTACTTTTCTTTTGAAATGTCTGCCAATGGCTTCATGAAACATGAAAGTAAAGGATCATTTGAAGTGTTTACATGATCACAGTCTCGTCCAACTACTTCACCTATTTCCCACGCCTCTCAGTTAATACTGTAAGGGTGTGTATGTGTGTGTGTGTGTGTGTACACACAGGTGAAGGAATGTGTGTTTGTTTGACTGTATACACACAGCCTGTCTAACTTCTAAACTATGACATTAGTGTGTTACACCCAGTATTGGAAAACATGCTGAAACACATCCAGCCTGTGAAATAGTCGAGCGGTGACACTGCTGCTCAGCAGAGCCAACGCCAGAATCCAGGCACAGTGTCAGGGAACATCAAGACATTTCTGTGTGACATTTAATCTGGGTCCCAATTGAGGGGCCACTTCATGCGTCACCCCAATTCATTGGCCTGCGTCATAACAGCATAATGACACTGTCCCATTTCAGAGGCATTTCCTTCAAATGCTGCAGAGAAATGTGTATTTTTTTCCTGGGGAAGCGGAAGGATCCAAAGACCCAACCTATCCCACGATTCAATACATGCCGGAAGTTAAAGTTAGTAAGCGGATTAAAGCAAACAAAACAGACAAAGAGCCACATTTAAATGAATGTATTAGGTTTCAGCCGGTCTAGCTGTTGAAACCCAAGGCCTAAACCACTTAACACTTTTTCTGTGGAAAAAAAGTTAAGTGTTAAGGTTACTAGGTGACAAAAGCTGTGCTTTGCCACATTAATGGCCCTGTGCAGTGCAAACCATTGCATTTCGACAGTTTCATACACTGTCCCTCTGAAGGACACAGACACTGTGTTGGGCCTCAGCTTATGTTGTTTTTATGTTTTCATAATCAAATTATACAGGTCTCTATTAAAGAGTTGTGAAAAACAAACCTCCTTGCTGCTCCACTGTGTGGTTACAGAGAGACTCCACCTTCCCCTGATAAAGAGCTGTACACAGACCATTTTATATTTTTCACTCACCTTTAAGCCAGCTGTCCAGCGCTACATCCACCATGTTCTTCATGACGGGTAGAAACTCAGAGGTGAGCAGGGCGTCGTGGCGATTAGCAGCGCCTCGCAGCACCCTGTTGTCCCACAGCTCCACCACCAGGCGCAGCTGCCACAGGGGGAAGGTCTGCAGCAGGTCGCCCCGACGCAGAGCACTGACCGCCTGAGAGACGCCAGGAAAGATGAGGGGTTCACAAGCCTTTATATGTGCAGGGCAGAGCTGATGGTAGGTTTTAATCTTTTAGTGCATCAGTGTCTGGATACTTCAAAACCAGACAAACCGATCTCCACAGATTTACATCTGATAATCAGTCAGAGAAAAACATGAATGTTTTGGTGGTGATTTCTGCCAGTGCAGTATTGTTGTTTGTTGTTTGTATTGTTTGTTTTCTTTCTTTCTTTAGTTATGATCTCATTACCATCATTTTTGTGGTTTATTATGTTATTCATTGCATCATGTCTGAACAGGGAAACATGTTAACAGATCTGGCCTAGCAGCAAGTAATATCAAAACTGTTATTAATTCTGCCAATGAAATGTCAAAAGATATGGGAAAAAAGTCTTCACATCACCAAATATTTTCTGTTTGTTTAAAAAATAATAACAAAATGTTTCTGTGTACATGTGTGTAGGTGTGCGTGTGTGTGTGCTCTTTACCTGCTCGATAGCGATATATGTGGGCAGCATCTCTGGACATTCCTGCGTCACACATTCATACAGCATGGACGAGAACAACACCAGAGTATCCTCCCTCTGGAAAAAAAAGCAGAGAGCATGAGCACAGTAACTATTGTGACAACTGTAACTGTTGTGTTTTGGTGGGTTATAGTTTTTATGAGCTCCCAATTAAGATCAGTTGTTCAGATTAATGTCTGGTTATATTTTGTATAAATATGCAGGACTCATGTTGGTGAAGTCTGCAAACAGTTTGTGCTCCTTTTGTGCAATGTGCCTTACTGTATTTTCCTCCTTCCTCTCATCATTAATCTGGACACAGCCACAGAGCTAAGGTGTGGTGATATATTTAGAAGTTGTGCAAACTAAATGAAATGTTTTGAATGCCACCTCTTCATTTTGACAAGCCTTTAAGAACTGGGAGAAATAGAGTCAGATATGAGGCGGCGTGTAGATTCAGGTCGACACATGAGGTTATTTCACGCTAAATTAACAAAACCAGACAGCAACAAATCTTGCAATTACCTGCCAGGAAACACAATGTCCTAATTGTAAATACAAAGAATGTGTTTACACTTAATAAACAAGGAGAGGTGGCAGAAACAGGAGAGGCAGAGCTGGTGTGATAACAACAGATAAACAGCAAAGAAATCTTGTCCTGTTGCCGTTAAATTCAATTACAGAAGGTTACGCTTCACAATGACTTCATTTTCTTCCATTTTACTGTGCGAGCTGAAACCAGTGACCCAACCAATTAACCTGAAGCTGTGATGAAGCAGCCTCTTCACTCACAAAACAGGAGTCAAGTGATTAACACGCAGAGGCAGCACTGGTCATGGCAATCTCCACAATCTAAGTCGTTAAAATTGCCCTCTGTGTGACACATGTTTTACATATAAAGTTGTTTGTACTGTATTTAAAGCTGAGCTGAGACAGTCTGCCACGTTGCTGCACAATAACATCATGTGCCTGCTTATTAGAAAAAATAGGGTAGTTTGACATTTCCAACATTCCTCCTTCAACTACAGGAATGCTACTATTAACTCTGACAAGCAGGCATGTAAGAAGAAAACAAGGCGATATCCCCAAAACATTTCCTCACACAGTACATAGTGTTCACTCGCTGAGACGTTCCTCATGCAAACTGACTTTGTAACTCATTAGCTTGAAACAAGCAGTTAGTACGATCTTACAAAGTTTTGCACAAAAACCTGAGAGCGAGGATTAATGTTTGAAACGGGCATATTGGATGTTGTTTACATTATGTAAAAAAGCTACCACTTGCTGTTAATATTTTATTTAAGACGGGATGGTGGAAATAACAGTATAATATATTGCTTTTGTCTGTCAGGACATTACAATGGCTACAAGGAGGTGGAATTAAACAGCTTGCATTCATTTGTATGCATTAACTTACGAATTTCATTCCTTCAGATGTTTTGCAGAAGAACTCAGCAAAGGAGACCAAGACAGGCTCAGAGGTGAATGTAGAGATGGCTTCAGGCTGCAAAAAACACACGAGGAAACTGTGACATCATTGTAATTCGACAAAATGTGAAGGAAGTATAAAGAAACAAGGGCCGGACACAATGGACAGTCAATGCAGGGTGAGAGGAAAGTAAGAAGAAAAGAAGTATGAATGGGAGGAAGTGCCTTACAAGGAGAGGGGATCAAGAGAAGGAAGAAAGAAGGGAAAGATGAATGCACAAGAATAAAAAGAATAGGGGGGAGGGAGGACAGTGAGGACGAGTGGAATTAATAACGTGTGTTTTGTGGACCTGCAGGTGTATTGACGGCATACACTAAGGCCTTCAGGAAACCAGTAATAATCTGTCAAGCACACAGCTGCCTGCTGAACCTGTAGTGACAACCTGCCACCTTTGGACACAGCCAGCCACAGGGGAGCAGGTCAGTTCAATCCCACCGACCTCTATTTATAGCAGAGTGATTTCTTAAAATGTGTGAGTCTGTTTTCAAACCCACTTATTAAAGGGAAACGTCCACTATAAGTGAGGGAGTCACTGAATTTCTGAGTCTATTTTGTCAACATATCAAGATGTTTCCATCAGCTGCACTGGAGGAGACATCTCACCGATTCCAGTCATTCACAGTAAATGTCAAATGTTGGTGTTTAACAATGATACAGTGTGAAATCTGTAATAGAAAAAGCACAGACACACACATCTAGACACAAAAAAGGCTCACTTATACGCATACTGTATAGAGGGTCATAAATTATATCCCCCCGGAGAACTTACTGCCTCTTTTCTGCAGTCAACACAAGGCACTGTGGCAGATGTGGGAAATCAGTAACAGAGATACTTGAAGCAGGTTTTTGAGAAGCTGGGTTTACCACAAAGACTTCATCCCTGAGTAGCTGAATGAATGAACATTATAAATCTAAAAAAGAAAAACATCTTGCGTCTGTGGGGTGACAGAAACCTGATGAGCTAATGAGGACCAGGGCAAACTCTCTCTCTTCAGACTTCCTTACAGACACGTGCAGACTAAACACTAAGCATGTGTTCAAGCCAGTCTGTTTACATACTAATCCAATGGAAAAATGTGAACAGATGCAAAGAGAAGAGTTTCTTAGATGAGGCTGAAACTGATGTGAGAAGCTGTGAGTCTGCATAACTAAAGCATGACCTTGTGGATATACAGAGACAGGAGTTAAAACAATAACAGACTATGACAACCTGTAAGGCACGGTCCAGCTGGACGGTAGTCAGCAGGCTGCTCTCAATGTGTCTATTATACACAAGTATTATAACTCCGCTCAGAGCTTCTCTTTCAAATCTCAGCATGTTTTAAACTATTATTACTAGACCACAGACAATTTCAGGAATGTTGGTTATTCCTTTTTATTTGTCGTAAATCAACAAAGCCTGCAAATGATCCAGTTCATTATATGGATCTCTAAGCTCTAAGTTTGTGATCTCTCTCTCTCTGTATCTTTACCTTGAAGGCTCGCACTCCAGAGTTGCGGTGGTTGACAGAGGAGGCCAGCAGACTCTTCCAGCCCTGGGGGTCGTCTTTGTAGGGCAGTTGGCCGGCCCGTAGTTTCACATACAACACCCCGTCTCTGGACAGGATGGACCTGAGGGAGATGTAGAAACAGAGAGAGAGAGTTGGCACCTGATCTCTTCGACCAACTTATCAATTATCTGTGTGCCCTCCTACTTCAGCTTCAAAGAAACACAGAGATGCCCTTCATACTCACTTTAGATGCTGGGTTTCTTTGCTGAGGTCTATGGACAGTTCCCAGTAGCGTGGCCCCTTCACCTTTACCTGCAACAAATACAGAAAGACAAGTCAGAATATAAAAGCACTCATGTTCTTGACTTACCTTACCTGTGGCATGAGGAATCAATGGTGTCAATACTGTGTGGATTAATCAATATACCACATTTCACAGTGGACAATCTAAATTCCCAGACTTTACCCGTTTGAGCTGGTGCAGCTCAGGAAGCATGGTGGGAGCCATCAGCTCTACCGTCGTCTCCTCGTACCACTTGGTCTCCTGGAACAAGACGAAATAATTCTTCACAACGTAGACAAGAATAAAGGCTCACACATATACAGTTTTACACTCTCACATACAGATTGCAACACCTAACAGCTAGAGGCCTTGAAGTTGATCAGCAAGCATTCAAAACACAGTCGATGTAAAGGGACTGAAATAATCTGACTTCATGGATTTAATTCATATCTGGAGTAATGAGCTCTGCACAGGATACAGGCGATAACAAAAGGCTCAAAGTTCATTAGTCCACAAAAAATAAGCAGCGTTCAAATATGAGCTGTTAAAACACAAACCCCTTTCAGTAAGAGCTCCTGAACTCTCAATTAAACAAGGAAAGGCTGAAGAAGTCAAAGGGCATTATGGAAGTTATATATGACAGACTACATGGCTGTACAATGTGTGGCAGCAAAAGAAATATTCAAGTGTACAGCAATTAAATCTTTGTTGCCATACACAGCAGCTGAGAACTAAACCTTGATAAGGAGCACTTTCCTTGTTCTATTTCTAGGGTAAATACATTTACATCTCCTCTTCTCACAGAGTCACATAATTACTAACTTGCGTCCATCTGAGTTTACCGCTGTGAATTAAATTGAAAAGAGGATTGTCATCAGAGGTGGCCATGAGTGTGGACAAAAACCTCCATCTTTAACCTTCAAGGATCCTTCACCTGTGGAAATACTGACGTTCAGAAACGCACCTGAACCTCCTGGAGCACATGCCCCCCCAACACACACACAAATCAGTCACACTCCACCAGTGTGCATTGTCTTTAATCTAGGGATCTTTTTCAGCCAAATCCTGAGGTTTATAAATGTTTACAAAGCTTTGACATTTCCAGCACTAACAAGGCAAGTCAATTTTATTTATATGGTGCACTAACGGGGTTTTTACAATCTGCACAGCACCATCTGTCCTTAGACTTTCAAATACAGTATGAAAAAAAACTTTAATGGGAGGAAACAGATGAAACCTAAGGGAGGGAAACAGAGGAGGTATCCCTCTTCCATGATAGAAACACACACAACAGATATCAGCCAAGTGTCAAACAGATGTTAACCAACTTCAAATTCATACTGTGACTTCCTCATATTCAAAACAGGCCTCTCTCATTGGCTGGTGAAGCTCCGAGTCCTTCATTTTTTGCAGGAAAATGAGTTGCAGCTCATTCACTTCTCTAAGATTTTTTTCCCAGATGATCTGGGATTTAAATTTTCAGATTTTAAATCACAAGTCCTCCGGCTTCAATAAAACTTGACCACATACCCTCCCACCTGATGTGCACGGTTTTACTTTTCTCAGCTTTTCCCATTCCCGCAAGTCACACATTTGCACATGATGGCCTACTTTTTTCACTGAAGTTTCTCTGTCCTTTCTTTACCATTAATGCTTGAAATCAAAAGCACTTAACAACAACAACAAAGCTACGACACCCACAACCAAATATAGTTGAGACACAGAGCTACAGAAAAAATGGAGAACAAAGTGGGACTTCTGAAAGAGCCACATCTAAACAGAGCAGCAACAAAAGCTCACAAGAGGGAGATTGAGAAATTACTGCTCCTATAATTGAGGAGCTATTTACTGCATCTGTAAAGACACAGCTATGGTATTGCAACAAAGGCTGTTGAATGTACATGTCAGAAAAAAATAACTGGGTCACTCCAAATAGACTGAGAGTAAAAAATAGCCGAGTAAATACGGAACAAGAGGAAAAACAGTTATTCTCATCTAAACATCTCATTTTCTAGTTAAACATTATAGGAGGTGTTTTCTTTTCTTCTTAAAGATGATAAACCTGTTAGTTTATGCCTGTTTCCTGCTTCACATGGAAATGGACATGATAGAGCACATGATCCAAATGACATAACTGTGGCTAAAATGAATGGACACACTGTAGTCTTGTGCACGGTCATGCGACACCGGATGTCTGCACCACAGTGGCGTCTCGCCGGGTCTGACTAAACGAAGAGAAACAAGAGCGCAGTCGCTGGTTCCACATTTTGTTTTGTTGGATTTGGAAAATTACAGTTCTGGCCAGTAATTGCAAAAATATTTGGCACAGATTTACAGCAGTTTTGAATATTTTTCACTGAGATCTGGCCCATCAGGTGCCAGTTGCCATTTCCGGCACTGAAATCTGCAAAGTCAACATTTCCTTGGCACGTGCCTCACACGATGTACCTCTGATGAGAGGTCTAAATCTAATGTAATCTAGAAGTGTCAAAACCTCAATCTGACCTACAATTATGTTGGTGAAAACCACTTTTTTTTTCCTTAAATGAAGTGAAGGTAGACAGTTTCCTGCCCTACAGGATGGAAGGATCCACTTAATGCTAGTGGTGTAGTGTGAAGCACAAAATATCTGTATTTGTATCTATAATTGGATTTATAATGGTTAGAATTTGTCTAGTCTACTTAATAATTGTATTATTTATTCATTCATTTGTGTTTTAATCATATTTTCATATTATTTTATTCATTTTTTTCTATTTTAGAACTGTTTTTGTCTTTACAGCCCCCAGCAGGGCCAGCAGAAGCAAAATAAGATCCTGCTGATTAACAATAGACAATGTTTCAACTGTTTAGGACCCACTTGCACCACAGTGCATGAATTTGATGCCAGATGCCACTAACATGGTGATAGGAACTTGGTTTGGTGACTGAACGGTGTGAGCAAGCTGCAGAAATTACATCTCAAATGCCTGAGGTGTGAAGTGGAGGAAGCGACCAAGCTGACATAAGTACTGCCGATGAAAAGAAGAAGGTGGTGGTTTGGTGGGCAGCAGTGCTCTTTTTTCTGAAATACTCACACCAGTACATGTTGTACATTTACAGTTCATGCTTGTGTGTGTGTTTCAAGAGGAAGTGTAGCGATGGACAATTTTACAAGTGTGGCTGAGAACGTGAGAGAGGAAGGAACAACACTGTCATAGAACAGACTGTTCTTTATTAGTTACATTTATTGAAGCTAATGCCAAGTTTCAGTCTATAATCAGACTGACTCTGTGATTTTGGATGTTATCTCATGTTTAGTCATGGTTCTGTAGGTAGGAAAGGACTCTAATCAATTCTCATTGATTATATTTCAAGGCTGCTTCACATCTGATTTCTTTTACTCTATCCACACCTGGATGAACTCACCTTGTAGGTGACCTCCAAGAGGGCGTAGCACGGCTTCAGGGAGTCCACGTCCACAGGGACCAGCAGGCGCGGCTCTGCAGCCAGCACGGCCAGGTGCCGCAGGGCCTGCAGGTGGTAACTGGAGCGACATCAGCAAACAGTTTTTGATTCACTTTTCCAGATTTATGTATACAGTTTATTTCATTCATCAATTTAACTTCTAACTCTGTTTTTGTTAAGTGTTATCTCCAACTTTCTCAACATTGAACAGGTCAGGTATATAAATTTAAAGTCTTTCAGAAATGTGTTGGATGAATCCTGATGCTGTGTGTTTAAGACAATTATGGAGCCTTTCATGTGTGTGTGTGTGTGTGTTTGTGTGTGTCAGTCTCACCGGTTGTCAGTGCTGTGAGCAGGGAAGTGTGGGTACAAGGCACATAGCAGGGCAGCGATGGCTGAATTGGAGGTGCTCAGGGTGTACCTGATATGAGACAACATCAAACAACATCATGAATTTTCTAAATGTATTGATGCTTGCTCTCTCTCTCTCTCTCTCTCTCTCTCTCTCTCTCTCTCTCTCTCTAATGACTCACACACACCACACTTCCATGCAACAATAAAGTAAAAAAATTATATCAACTGTAAACTCTTTGTCATCATGAAACCTACAACCCAACTCAAAGCAGAGTTGATGCTGCCAAGACATGCTGCTCTAAATTAACCACTTTTTTTTATAAACCCTCTGTTGTGTGTTAAGGAAACCAGGTGTGTGTTGTAATCTAGTGAACGTCATCACAGGCCACAACAGAGCCTATTAAACATAATAGTTGGCAGTTAAGAACCCACTTTGACTAATGGAGTCATTATAATATAGTTGGGTCAGACATCATAAAGGCTGCTCGCACATGGACGGGTGCCGATGAGAGTACTTACTAACAGTCAGCCGAGGTGAATAATGTTGATCATCACTGAGATGTCTGCTTGGGTCATGTTTAGCATGTTTAAAAAACCTCAACTTCACTCAACATCACATTCTTGTGCCACGAGTTTACAATTAAAAAAGACCTCAAATAGAGACTCGCACTCAGTAAAGATGATGAAAAACAGGCCGAACAGAGCTCGTGGCAAATCTGGGCTGAATTCACTGGAATCACACAATGGATTAAAACAACTGACAAACTGAACATGGAAAACTGGCAATACTGACACTGGGAGGATGAAAACATGAAAGAAAGACAATGATTGCATTATGCAAAGGCTAGAAAAATTTTGTGATTGTATTCATCACCAGTTCTTTCAAAAGGGAACAGAGATTTCTGAAATCAAATAAATTCTTGGATATAAAGCAAATGAATGATCACAGTGTCCAACCACTGACATTTTACCTAAAGATAACTGTAATTCTCGTAATGTAGTATGCTTTTTACCATGCTAGTGCCCGACCGTATAAGAAGAAAACTGCCAATTGCCAAATAATCTGAAGTCAATGTGATACCCTATTGTCATTTAGTCGGGGAAGCACGGTGAATCTTAGTTTGCTCCAGTGTCTTATTTCCGAGTATCGTTGCCTTGCATCATATCAAACTGACTCTGAATCAGACATTAAGACCACCAGTTTAACACATGAAATGTGCAACTTCACAACCGAAGCTCAAACTGACAAACGGTGACACCAGTGACAGTAACTTCCTGCTCTCAGGGTTTGGTCCACTGCTGCCCCAAAAAAACAGGACGATGGAGCCATGACTCACTTTCCTTTTATACTGAACTTGACATTTTCAACTTCTGATGAATCAACTTCCAGTGTGAAAAAACATGTGCCATGGTTACTATTGTTTTCTGAAGCCAGAGAGATGTATAAAGTTATAATTTATCAGTCCATGTGGGAAAATCTGCCTGCTACATTTGACCCATGGTAACTATTTTAAGAGCTGTGAGTGCTATCCAGCCTTGAAACCAGCATCTTGGTTGAGGGCAGTGGCAGGAATATTCATTTTTACCTGCACCACGTGCTTCTAACTTGGTTTGGGAGGAAACCAGAGCACTCACAGGAAACTCAAGCAAACACAAGAAGAACATGTAAACTCAAACAAAAAGAAAAAAGTGTCTGTCAGCTGTAGCAGAGAGCACAGATAGCCTGAAAGCTATGCGTCACTTTGTGAGGAAAACCTCAACTTTCACTTCAGTTTCCTGCTAAAAAATTGAATAAATGGGAAGAGAAACTAACTGAGTAAACAGAAAGAAAGAGGGAGGATGGGAAGGTTAGATGAGGGAAAGAGGGAATGCGACAGATTAGCAATGGAGAGGAAAAACAAAAAGGTGAGAAAATTTAAAAAGGTGAGAAAAACAGCAATGGAGCGACGGTTAAATGTGTGGAAAGGCATTATGTGATATACATAGCAATGTGAATGAGATGGAACTGAATGACAAACAATTTGAATGAGCCAATGGGGGTGAAATAAAACAATGACATGTCATAACCCTGCTCCCGCTTCCCACATTTCACGTCTGCAGACCTGGGTTTAACACATTCAACAGTCAACACACACTGCAATGCATGACATTCAAAAACCGAGGCCTCTGCAGTTGCGTGGGCTTTCAGCTGGTATGCCTGAAATAAGACTCAAACCAAATGAAATCAGAAGGTTCATCTGATTGTGGCTGGAGGTGGAGAAACATTTGCAACATGTAATGAGAGAGCGGCAGCAGTTGTTTCCCTTGCAAATAGACTGGCAGAGGTCAGTGGCTGGAGAAACCTGGTTTGGGTGTGTGTGCGTGTGTGTGTGTGCAAATGTCATTTATTTATGCACAACACAGCACTCAAAACAGACTTGTGTGTGTTATTTGTGTAGCTAACTCTTCCCAGAATGAGCAGTACACCAAAATCTGGTGGGTGTGTTCTGGTATGTGCGCATTTGATTTGTCACACAGCAATTCAGGTGCCAAATGACAGGCTAAACCTAAAATATAATTTCCCTTTGTGTCCTTGTGAATTCATTAGTAAGTCTCAAGCATGTGCGTGTGACTGTATATAAATATATACACACATACACTTTTAATTCTGAATTTTTGTTGCAACACTTCAGACTGAAAGCAGGGAATCAGGTTCACAGAGACAGTTTTATGCTCATAAGGTCATTGTGACTGTAGCTGTTTTAAAACAAGGATCACTTTCTCTACCTCTTTTTGGTCGTTTTGCATTTCACTCATAGTTCCAGGCAAAATGATCAGGGTGGAAAACTGTCCGGCAACAGTCAACAATCCTCCAGCAGTTGGGAAAAGTTGACAAAACAGTCTGCATTGCTCAAACGAGTTGTAACACTCAGTGTTTCCTCCCCCCGTGTCCGCCTACAGCACAATTTAGAAAAGTGCTGGTTCAGCCTAGTGAAGGAGCAAGGGAGGCTTGTAATACCGGAGGTGTGTCTTTGAATCAAACATCTGTCCATCTGACGTGGGAGTACAGGACATGAATCACTATGGACTTCCAGGAAGACCATATCTCCCCCTCTGAACATGCACGGTGAGGGGGTGGAAAACATCAACGACATCAAATTCCTGAGAATCCAAAGGCTTTTCCTCCTTAAAAAAAACTTAAACTAGGCCAAACCTCCATCCAGGCTCCTGGTGAACATTTACACACCCAGGTCCCAATCAAAAATATGTCAAATGTCAATGTGTGTGTGTGTATCTTACCTGCCCCCTCCCAAAAAGAGCAGGCCCAGTGCCATGTGATGAGCCATGTGGAAGCCGTAGTTCATCTCACCGCCGGTTCGCTTGTGGAAGAAGCGACAGAGCTGCAGGACCTTCAGGTTCCCAGTGCCGGCCATTACCATGGACATGGCGAGCAGGATCATTGACAGACCGGTCTGAAGATTGTAATAACCCGTCTGCTGCAGGAACCAACACACAACACGAACTGTGACAATCATGTGAGGCCATTTGTACGATATAAAATAGACACATAAAAACACTTACAACAGCAGCTGTACCAGCGAAGGACATGATCTTCATGAAGGTCCTGGCAAACTCATAGAGGCAGTCGAAGGCATCCGAGTTTGCCGAGCCAGCAAAGCGTAAGCCCAGCGCCATACAGGCCCCGGCTGTGATGTAGTCTTGGGCTTGGCTGAGAGATAAATAACATGTCACGATCAGGTAGTGATAAACATTTAACTCCTCTAAGGAGCTTCAATATTCACGATTTAAAGTCGAACTTTAAATGCCGGTTTTGCCTTAAATACTCACGCCATTGTCTCCATGTTGATGTCCTCTGAAGGGTCAAAAGTCCCCCTCATGATCTGAAAACACAACACACAGGTAAGCAACCTTGAATAAAATGATTATGGAAGTAAATAAATTCTCTCTTGAATAATGGACCATTTTTATTCTGAATCAGGTTTGTATTGCTGATTGCAATAATCATGGCTTCTCAAAGTGCTAATACTCTGGTTACTAGTATTTATTCCTATAAATACACTATAACGAACAGAAAGAAAACTATTTATTGAGAAAGATGTTGATACGTTTGTAAGAGGAAAAAACTGCCACTTCACTGCTCCAGTAATATCAAGTGACTCTAAAAGAGCCTCCTGTGAGATAGATATGTTTGGTATGTTGTTACTTCATCAACACACGAAACCAAGCAACAGCCCAATGAAGCACAACAAACATTACAGGAGACTAACTGGAGCAGTGTGAGTGTCCACTGACTCTGATCTCTATGAAAGTTGTTGTTCCACAAGATCTGATTTTTTTTTCCTCTAAATTATCTGTTGTGTGTCAGTTCCTAAGAAAACATTGCAGAGGCGTTTTTCACACCACACTTTCTCCAGATAACCTGTCAAACAAACATTCTTAAGGGGATTTTCTGCTTATGAATACGCTCTTGTCTTGTATCAATTGTGGCCATTTCTACAGAACAGATACTAAGTAGACAGTGGATGTGTCAGTGTGTGATGGCAAATCAAACAAAGCTTGAATATGGCTGAAGTAACCAGTTTGTTACAATAAAAATCAGACCCAAAAGAACAAAATCAGTGCATCTTCTGACATGGATCAGTTGCAGGAATTTGAGTAAATAACTGAGGAACAGTTAAACCTGCCCACCTCCACAGATATGAACCAAACCTCACAGCTGGGAATTCTTTCTCAGATGTTATTGACTTATTGGCAGGTCTGCTGCATCACAGCTCCAGATATGTACGCTCGGTAATGCTGTGTGCTTGTGCATAACATGTGTGCAGTTTCTCACCTGTGGTATGTTACTCTTGACCCACTCGGTATTAGGGAGGATTTCATCCCACATGATAATACACCGAGCGAGAGTCTGTGAGGGCAGAGAGGCAGGAAGAAAAAAGGAGAGAGAGACAGAGAGGGGTGTACCACATTAAGAGGAAGGTGAGAAAAATGATCCGTCACACACTCATGTATACACGCACGCAGCGAGTGCCACACTAACCCTCAGCAGCAGAAACTCTGGCTTGATGAAATCCAGGAGGAACCAAGTGTCTGGAGGTTTCAGCCAATCAGCAATCGACCTGGGGGAAAGAGCCGCAAAGAGACAAGGAGGTGTTAATACCCTCTCTGAGCACCCGCTGAACCAATCGACAGCTGGCATCAGATGAGCCTCCAACAAGACAGGAACCTCTTGACCAATAGAAGAAGGAGATGAGGTTTTGTTCTGCTGTAGCATTATATGACAACTGGAGCCACTGAGGGATGAGATGTTAGATTTTAGGTTATGATGCTCTGCTCGGTGATGCAGAAAGCTCCAGATTTATTCATATGTTATAAGGAGGTAGAGGGTTAATGTGGTAATGGTGGACAATTCTGTGTGATTCATAAATGCTGTGTTTTGTATTTACACTTATTTGTGTTCATTCTAGCACCAATGTTTCCATTATTTAAATATAAAGTGGGTCAGTAGGGCATCTCACTTGCACACTGTCAAATCAGCAATGTTTCCTCAACATTGCTTATCTAGAAGAGGAGGGGTCAGCAATTATACTTGACTGTGTTTCTGCGGTCTGTTGGATTTGTGGTGATGTAAAAGTAGTGGAGTTTTTGTTGCTGATGTTGCCTTAAGATGAAAATACCATCTCTGTTCGACCGTGACCAATTTGTATCTTCAGTTGCAAATCAATGATGATTATCATTAAATGTTATGAGGTGTCATTTATTTAGATATACAAGAGCCCTGTATTTTTTTTATTCATTGTGGAGCCAGATCCACATCCAGCCTCAGGGCTACTATTTTCCTGCTACTTTTTTTTTTTACTGGGGATGGTAAGAACAAACGTGGACATTATGAAATAAAATATTTACTTGATACCAGTACCAAGTAGTTTTACAGTAGACATTGATATTTTATGTCTATAAAACAAGTTCCTTGTTTAGTTCTGGTCTTGTCTCACCTGTTGTTTGTCTTGAGGTAAATCATAGCGAGGGCCAGCGTGGCCCCTGGACACGTCACATCCACATTGATTGTATCACCTTCCTGGAATGAGCATTGATATATAATTGATAATACAAGTGCAATTATGTAGCTGTAGAGTTATATTACATGGGAACAGTTAAATAACAGGAAAAGAAAAGGATTCCTTCATCTACCTTGATTTGGTAGCTGGGGGACTTGTGTCTCTCCCGGTTGGCCCCTGCCTGAGCTCTGCGGTGGCCCCCCACCATGTACTGATACAATTGCTCAGGGACATTCAGGTCTGTCATCCCAATCAGGTTACTGCCATGCTGCAAGGACAGACAGCAGGTACAGAGGAAGAGAGAGATGTAGAGGATTGTGATGGGGAGGAGTAGTAGAAATATGAGGCAGGGTGAGAGGAAGGAGAAGAAACAGAAAGGTGAGTTAATCAGCAACATTTGTTTGGAGTTGATGATGTTAAATGGCAGATAACAATGATGAACATAAGCTTGTGTGAGAATGCAATGGTTCATCAATAAACAAATGTACGAAAGGAAAAACAGCACTGCCTCAGTAAAAAACAAAGTACATAAAGTTCAAGGTCATGTAACACCCAAAAATCTGATTCATTCTGATATGAGCCCCACCTATCTGCAGGTTAAAACAGCAACAACAAACGGATCTATATTTGATTCTCAAGTGTTTTTATGTGTGGTGACTCACCCCCAGGCAGACCATGCCCAGGGCCAGACCAGCAGCCAGTGAGTAGGATTCTCTGTCTGTGCAGTACTCCATCTCTGGACCAGGAGGCCGACCTAAGATACCGACACAGAAAAATAACAATTACACCAACTCTCCATGACATGGAACACACTCAGGGAAAGATCAAAAGGTCAAGAAAGAGCAACATGGCAAAGAGGGTTGACCTTTAATGTTAATGATGAGCTTTGGTTTAACTTTAAACCAGAGGCTGGGTCAATGGCCGTCACCTTAGTCACCATATTTTTTTGACCGTTTACAGAACAAAGACAAGATAAAAGATAAAGTCAAGTTTTCCATTTTACTACAACTGATCATGAAAACAGCTGTGTGATAAATGTCCCTGTTAATCAACCAAAGATGAAGCCAATTCATGTCAATTTTGACAGCACTGTGCCAAGTGAAATAAACCAATAATTATCACAGGCCTTGTCTAAAAACAAGTCATTTACCTGTCGCACACACACAGACACACAGACACACCCACACACATACCTATCTCCGACAGCAGGACTTCAGCATTGTGTCTGTGTCCTGTTCCCTGGTACACAAGCCCAATGCCAATTACAGCAGCAACCTGCAGAACAGACAAAGAATCAAATGTTAAATTTTTCATTTTTTTGCTGTAAACATCTGCTCGAGTACAAAACATCTGATATGTGCACACTTGCTCTTACCTGAACGTTGTGTGGTACGTCCAGCTCAGTGGAGGTGGGTGGGAGCAGGGCAGGGATGTGTATACTAAGCAGGCGGGTAATCGACATGTCCATGGTGCCCAGTTTGGCTGAAGACACCCCGAGTAGGAGCCCAATACTGGTCATCTCATGGCCCTGACAGAGGGAAGGGGACAAAGAAATGACAGTCATCAACGATAAATACAGGTATTAAAAGCTTAACTTAACAATATGAAGGATTTTTTTTGTCCACAACAGAGTTTTCTTGAAAGAAAGGTCAGTTTTAATAAAATGTAGACGTCACTTTACAACAGCACATGCAGCGCAATGTGTGTCCCCTGCTGCAGCACAATAAATGTCTTCCAGTGTAATCAGCTCTATGACTCTGGTGTCTGTGGAGTCCAATCAGCTTCCACACCAACTCACCAGGACCGACAGTTTTCATTATACCCCTGTGTGTAATCACACAGGCAGATCATACATGTCTGTATACATGTGAAAACACAAATACTTTGAAGCAGCCAGGTCATAAATGATTTGACATTTTGCGTGTGAAGTCCACACTGGACATTTTTGCAGATTTTTTTTACAGGATAGTCAGAGATCAATCACTCTGTTAAAGAACTGAGCTAAATGTCAGGTTAATCAATTAAAACACCAATGACCAAACTGCGTCAATCAAACATTCAGCCAATGAGTTAATGAATGACTCAACAAGGAAACTTGAAATGCCACAGTTTTAGCAACATAAACCTGACAACTCATTACAAAATGCTGAAAAATACCCAGGAAATCTAATTTAAGCAAATCCAAGTATGATTGTGGACTAGTTTCATTTCTCTGGTGAGTTCACTGACAATATATTTTAACAGATACAGATTAACTCTGACCTATATTTTTCTGCTGACAGTGAGAAAGAAACACATTTCTTTTAAATGAACAACAGATTCAAACAAGTGCAGAGATTTTAAAGCCACAGTTTTTTAAAAAAAAAACAACACAAAAAAACGCTGGCTCAGTGTGTCATTGTTAAAAGCTGTAGAAACAAGACAAACACACTGGGATGGCTGAAAGATGAGGAACACACACAGACACACACACACGTACATACATATATACACATGCACACACATCCTCTGTAAAACCACAACGATAGAGAATTCTGACGAACTGATCCAAAGTATGTCAGTGTAATTTCTCTTTTTCAGCGAGAATAGAAACCGACAGAAAACCACCGGCTACAAACAGGCTTCACTGTCAACCACGTTCTTCACATTCATTCAGACAGACACACACACCTGTCTATCATGTTCTACTCTGCAACGTTTGCTGTATTTTTATTAGGACTATGAATCAGTGTGTGTTACACTGAGCTGCTAATACACACTTGTTTCTGTGTGTTAACTGCACGGTACGGTTATTTTACATACAGTAACATTACACTTTGATTATAATATAACTGTAACTAAAGGTGATATGGTATTTGTACTGTACAAGGTGAGATGAGTTGGTTAAGGCTATGTGTGTGTTATCACAACACACAAGGTCATTTAGTTCTTTGTAAAAGGGCATTTTGAACATTATTATAAACACACATTTTTGTATATTCCAAAAATAACTTTTTCAAGAAGCAACACTACAATGAAGAAAAGAAAATAAATTCAAGATGCCTTTTGAGAACATTTTGCAGATCACATGAGTGTTTTGGACACAAAGTTTGAACCTTATCTCCTGCATCTCTTATATTATCTCTTATAAAGTGCATTTTCATCAAATTTCAAGTACTTCATAACCCGTAAGAACATTCTCACATTTCATTTATAGAGAAATGACTGATATAGAAAGTTCACCCGTCTTTATGAACTGCTGCTCGTATCTTGAATCAAAATGGGAACTGAAAAATGAATCAATCGCAAACCCACTGTGGACAATGTGTGGATTTGGTGCAAGGGTTCCTCATTATCACCAGCCACATCTTTAATCTTTAATTGAGCAAAAATAAGGTTTGGCCTGCAGCATCCTGTTGTTTTTCTCACCTGAAAGTGGGAAGGACTCGTCTCGTTTCAAAGTTCTCAGAGGGCAGAGTTTCGTTTTGAGTGGCTGCCTGGCTCTGATGCGAGTTTACATCTCTCATTTACAGTCATCTAGAGAAAAATGTGTGTGTAGGGGTGTGTGTGTAGATGATAATGAGAATAGAAAGGAGGCACCTTTGGGTAAACTGTATTTAAGTTCATTTTTGTTGTACTTACGAGTTTCTGTGTTTATACAATCATTCAGAACGCTGTGTACAGTAAACTGAGCATTATGCTAGAAAGTACTAATTAAATCTTATGTGTATATCTACCTGTGAGGGCTTGTGAGGTTATATATGAATGTGTGTATTTGATTGTTTGTGCTGTGAAACTCAAGGCGTGAAACCTTGAAACACTTCTGTGTGCATGCGTGTGTGTACCTTGGTGAGGTAGTCATGTATGTTAAGTGTGGCCAGCTTGGTGAGGTGTCCATTGAGGCCCAGGGCCATAAGGAAACCTGCATATTCATTAGCCAGCTCGGGGCTCTTTGGCTTGTTGTAGGCAATCCAGGCTGAGTCCACCTTAAGAGACAAAAAGAAAGTTCAAGAATAAGGAGGGTTTGTTACTGTGTAAGTGCTAAGCAAAATCCTGTTTTGTTCTGACTGTAGAAACGAGTATTCAGCTGCAGGTGTGTAAAACTGAGCATGAAATGTGATGAGAAGGTGATGCAGCCCTGGTTTCAGACTGACCTGTGAAGCCGGAGCTATTTTGAGTCCAGCAGCTACTCCGTTATGGAAGCTGGGCCAGCTTGTCATATTAGGAGGCACGTCAATATTCCCACTGTTTAGATCAACCATAGTGTTCCTGGGAGGGGCGCGGCCTGGAGACGAACAGAGGAAATTAACAGTAAAATCAAAAAAAATTCAGTATGATGATAAAACTTCAGGGAACCCTGGGTATTTATCAAATCTTCTCAGCCTGCCTGTCTGGAAAATATGATCACATTACCTGTCAGGTTGAGTTTGGGGACAGGTAAAGGTTCAGTTGGCACAGGGTGATAGGAGAAGAGAGTGAACAGGCCTCGGCCAACTGGGAGAGCCATGGTCCTTTGACACAACTGCAGGAGTCTGAGGAAGGCACAAATCCATGAAGGAGACATTATTACAGACTTTGAGGCAGAATAAACAAGGGGGGGGGACTGAGCGCAAGACTTTCTTACAACAAAGGAAAAACTGAAGATAGCAAAAACATTTTCAAACAAACAGACAGAAAACACACATATCCTATGAGACCAGTGTTGCAGTGGGTGTGTATCTATGTTGTGAGACCAGATGCATTAAGGACACACATAAATGACCCTCACTTGTTCTCTTTTTCCTCTATGTACTCATGATCAGAAACCTCCGGGAGCTGGACAACACTGACTCGGACCGGCCGGGAACTCTGCAGGAGCCTCCGGACCTCCTGGACCCTCAGATCCTGACTCCAGATCAGCCCTGTGACCTGGAGAGGAGAGAGAACATACACACTGTAAACTGTTGTGTCAAATGGATTCAAAAAGGCTTGACTCTCAAATAATAAGAGTATAATAAGAGCATGTTTTACCCGAGCAAGCTTTTAAAAAAATAATGGATAAATGTATGATATAATGTATAAATACATCATACAAGTCTGAGTCATGAAAGAATTATAATAGTTGAAATGTCAATTTTTGCTTCATATAATTAATAGTTTTAAATTAGTTCATAGGAACATCTCTCGAATGTGACAGTTGGCATGTGACAAGACAAGAGTTTGGGAGTCACCTTTTCCTCTCCAGTAAAGCAACAGATGAGTTTCAATGAGTGTGTTACCTCTTGGATTATGTCCGACATCCCGTCTTCCTCCTCATCTGCCTCTGTCGTTGCTGGAGGCTCCAGGGACAAACCAGTACCTACAGACTGGACACACAGACAAACAAATGTTAAAAAACATATTTAGATACAGCCACAACAACAGTGGCCAGCAATAAAAATATAGCTCTACAGCTATGAAAATCTTGGAAAGCTTTCACTCACAGCTTTGGTCTTAGCCAGGGTCATCTTGTGGGCCTGTTTGGTCAGATCCTGTCGCCCAATCAGCATGCAGACCTCCTCGGACCAATCAGAGCACGGCTGTTCCCGGCAGCGGTAGATGGCCTCTCTGATGGGCAATGCCACACCGAACGGGACGGACTCCAGGTCCTTCAGGGTGAAACCTGGACGAATGAAAAGAGAAGGATGTGTTCGATTAAATTTAGATGTTACATGTACATATATCAATTTATACTTTAAATCCTGTAAACTTCCATTTTTTTTGGTATAATGTTTATGAAAAGAAGAGCCTGGGCATGAACGAGGGCAGCCCCATGTGCTGTGCCTGGTGTCCACTCATTCAACCCGTATCAATACACAATGTGCATTAATGCAAACATTTGCTGTGCTGAAAGAGAGGATACAGCTTAGGCAAACCTTCCTCAGCGTGAGAAGACTCTGCTCGTCTTACCTTCTGAGGTGAGCCAGACGACCAGCTGCTCTGCCAGACTCTCACTGGAAACACTGACCTTCACACTGCTCTGTCTAGAATAAATACACATGAACATTTGAAAGACAAATGATTATCAATCATCAAAACAATTAAAACTGAGTGTGATTTACAGCCTTTTTAATCATGAACCTCAAATATTTTAATCATCATACTATCAGCATTTAGCTGCTACAAAACAAAAACATTCCTCTCTTTACCTTCTGTATTGTGGTTCACTGTCACAGGACTTCTGGCCTGAGAGAGGAAGATAAGAGAGAGAAGAGGTGGCAGAGGTCAACAGCAGGGTAAAGCGATCAACAGGTTCATTAATATGCTCTCTATTTTGTGAGAGATCAATTCATGCTCATCACATTGAACTCTAAACTGTATTCAAGCATTTCAAAACTGACCCACTGACGGGCTGTTAAAACAATGGGTGGAAAAACAAAGAGGCTGAATGAAGGTGACATTTTGTTCCTGGTGAGTGGAGGACTGTGTTTATGTGGGATGACAGCTGCTGTTGTTGGCTTTTGTTTTGCCACTGAAAAATACAGACATAGTGCAGGAGAAAAAAAAATCACTCCAAGAACAACTACAAAGTCACAAACCGATTCTGTGTCAGTGGGCAGATCAAAGACCTGCAGCGACTCCCGTCACCTCTGGACCGTTGAAGCAAAAACAAATTGCAGAAATCAGGTGACACACAAACCTGCGTCACATGTCTTTATTTCTGTGTTACTGGAGCCTTCAGGGAACTATGGGCAGGTAATAAGGGCTGGCAGTCAATAATTTTTTACACACACACACAAACACAGGGAAAGGGTTCAGTCCCAGGATACAATCAAAGAGGTGTGAAGTGACATTGGAGGCTGGGCACATATGCACAAACAAACCTGCAGAGATCTTGACCAGGTACTTTGACACATTTGTGGAAGTCGCATTTTCATCTCCGGCAATGTACAGAGCATAACTCTGAAAAAAAAAAGAGAGAAACACAGAAACAAAGTCACAGATGAAAAGAAAAGAAGCAGGAATCATATATACACAGTTGAGTTACATTATGGTTTTTTGAACAGCATCAAGTATCTGATGAATTATTTCAAAATGTTTTTTCTGGCACAGTCACAGATGAATTGTGAAACACAGTGACCTAACGTGATCAATACTCTTACAAGATGCAGGTTGAACATCAAATACACTGGGCCTGTTTTTTTGTGTCTATACTTTGGAGATGATATCAGAAGATGGACAATATGGCACTGATTTTGTTTCTCGATTGGTCCTAGTGATGAGAGATCATATGCGGGCACCAAGAGAAAAAGTCCCGAGCCCAGCATCTCTTTCACCACAGCCCATGTTTTTGTGCAGATGTGCTCCAGATGCTTCTCAATGAAAATGTGTCAACTTTTTAAAAAGGTGCACTGATGTTGTCACTGCAGCTCCTTTCCAGTCAGGCAGTCAGCTGGGGTAACCAAAACAATAGAGGAGGAGCTTGTCCTGGCTGTGTCTGCCTGTGCCAGGTTGTAAAAACAAAGCTTGTACAAACAGCATATGTCCTCATACTGTACACCCTGTATGTTTGTCTCAGTCTGTCCTGTACTCCACCTTCAAGAACAGAGCTGCTGATATGAGGCCTGTGTTATCCAGCTGCAAGCTGCAATGTCTGCAAGGTCAGACCCACTGGATCAAAAAGTCAAAAATTGTGCCACCTATAGGCAAAAAAGGAAAGCCACAAGCTGTAAAGATACCACTGTTGCCCATCCACACAGACTAAAATCCGTCTCTGGTGCTGTCATGTTTTCAGTGTTTTTTAGGCTCATTTACATATGTGTTGTTTATCATAGAAGCCAAACAGTTTCTTTAAAAGTTTCCTTAAAATATTTAGGGAAGCTTTTAAGACTAGTGTGACACAACAGGCATTTTCACAAAAAACAGACTTTGTTTTAACCTAAAAAGCCTGAAAAGTTAGCCACCCTAGGGCTAGTGGGTTTCCATGGTGACAAAACGCTGATGAGCAGCAACAAATAACTAGAAAATACTTTCAGGAACCTTCCTATTGTATATGTGACAATATGACATTTGAAAAAACCTAGATGGTTGTTTAAGAACACTTCCTGCTCTTCTCTAATCTTCCAAAATACTCATCTTAATATCTGGAGAAAGAAATCCACCTATTAAGTGTTAACTAAGGAAGTTGGGAAACAGGTTAAACATAATGTATCATGCCACAGACTTGCCACAGATTTGTCCAACACTGTTGGTTAATTGACAAGTCAGGCACCTCAGTGACCTGTGTGTTCACCGCTACACAAACACAAACTGGGGCCAAGTCGTCATCACCTCCGTCATTGACTAAAGAAACAATAGGAGCTGGAAATAAGACTCATTTTCAAGTGTCCTTCCTTCATTGATAAGCAGAGGTTGAATCCATCAGCCCCACACACAAACACACACACACACACACACAAATGTGCACATCTCCGTCCATACTATGACGTACTTGCTCTTTATGTTCAGAAAAAGAATCACAGACATGCTGCACAAACAGATTATCTGGCTGTCTCAATCAAAACTGAACTCTTTACCCTCTGCATCTTACATACACACACACACACACACACACACACACACACACACAGACACTCTCAGCACAAAGCCTTGGAGCAGGTGGAAAATCGAGTTTAAACGACACCAACTCTTTGATGTTCAGCATAAAACTTGGAGTCAGACCTCAGCACCACGCTCTCAATGCTGTATAATCTCTGACAAATCAAATCTGCTCTGTGCTACTGTGAAATTTTTATTTCACATTTCAGTTACGACTGAAATTCCCCACCCCCTGTGACATGAAACAATGTAAAAAAAAAATGCACTGCTTGTTTGTAGTCAAGGTGGTTCAAGGACGATTGTGTGCACTTGCACATGGATATAGCTTGGATTTAAAATTCCCGATGGGAAAAGATGGAGCGGATTTGGATTTCTCCTCCTAACAGAGGAACTTAATTCGTACCAGAACGAGCAGCCTGGTCCTCTGACAGATGCCGGGCAGGTAGGGGAATGGTGAGACCTCTTCTCCTCTCAGACAGCTACTGAGCCAGCTGAACACACAAGGAGGCTCTGGCCTCAGGAAAGAGGGACGCTGCATCTGTCCAATCAGAGCTGAGCAGACAGACAGGTGAGATGAGGGAGAAAAAGATGAGAGGAGAAAGACAGAACGAGAGGAGAGGGAACAGAGTAAGTGGAGGAAAGAAGGTGCCAGAGGGAGACAATAAATTATATAAATAAATGATTCAGCTTAATCCAGCTGCAAGGACGAAGTTGGTGTTATTCTACATTTTTCTGCCCTTTAATGACTATTCTCAAGGCCTTATTTTCCAGGAGTATTAATAATACTGAGGCAGTCAGACAATGTCTAAATTGTACACTTATTTCAAAATGATTTCCTCTTTTAGTCATGTTTATGTTGCACAGAGTGAATACCAATCACAATCAGTGATGTACAAAATGGCAGAAACACCTTGCATCCAAACAGCCCTGCCAGAAGCAGCGAGGCAGTGTTTTTGTAAACACATATAGACACCGGTTACAAGTGCAACTTCACCTTTACTGTCTCAAAGGCACTTGACAAAACATTAAATGTTAAGTGCCGTTCCTGTGTCCACTCGACCTCAACCTCAAACTTGTGAAGATTCACTGTTTAAGAGTTGAAACCTGGGACGTATAACAGACCTGTAGAGTCAGCCTTTATCAGCAGCAGACCATCCTGCCTTATCTGTGCCACTACAGCATGTCTTGTCTGTTTCCTGACTTGATGCCATTATCAGACTATTAAATAGTTCTTACCCTGGTCTATGAGGCAGCTCTCAGTGAAGCCACTTAATAAAGAAGGGTAGTCTCTCCAGTACAGATCCACATACTCGTCCAGCTGGAGGTCCCTGGAGATGAAAACAAAACAAAAACCATAGTATTGTTCTTGTATAGATAACCAATATATCTACAACATAAACATTTTTATGAGCGCACACTGTACTGACAAAAATGATCAAGTCTATCTTATACAAGGTTTTTCCTGATTCTGTCCATCTGGACATTAACTTGCTTCAGGACCTTGAATCAAATCTAAAAATGGCTCCACATGCTCACAGAGCCTTGATGGCATTTAACTTGTTTTTGAGCTGGAATTAAACACATAACCCGGAGTAATTAACAGCTGTGAGTCATTACCTTTCTCCTTAACATCAGATAATCAATATTTTTTAATCCTGACGCCCACACAATCTCCAGCTGCATGGGTGTGTGTGAGAAATGATCAGTGTGTGTTCATTGACCCAACAAATGATGTAAGAATTAACACATGACTTTTTTAATAATTGTTGACCTAAATCCTGAATCCCTTATGATTTCAACCTTATCAATTCCCTTTTATATTTTGTATATTGTAACAATTTCTATGGCATCCCAAATCTAAGGAGAAGCTAAATAATCAAAAACCTGGTTACAAGGTTAAATCACTATAGTAACATACAGAATCTGATATTTTCTTAGTATTTTATGTTTTATAATTTTTTTAATGCTTTGAAATGTAGATATTTTTTAAATAAATTTCAATATAAAATGGTCATATAATATGCTGAATAATGATGATTAAATCCAATTTCATCCCAAAATCTCTGAGATAAAAATATATTTTGTTTAAAAAGGTAATCCCAATGCCTGATAAATCACCATTTTAGCCTGATAAAGCAGAGAAAGTGTTAAAAAAAAAAAGTGCACCACACTTGACAGCAGCCCACATACGAACCAACATAGGGCAATTACTCTGTAGGGCGCTTCACTCTCCCACTCCACCTATTCTGTTAATGTCATTGCCACCAATCACAGCGGTTACTTGACAACCTGTTGAAGTTTATTTCTAAATACACACCACTACAAAGCCTTGATTACAAACAAGCTTTCAGCAAAAACAGTGAACCATGCATTCACCTTTACTTCTCATGATGAGTGTTAAACATAGGTGGAGGGAAAGTAGACCTAGTTTTCTTTGTCTCTGTTTGTAACCTGGTGTATAATAACAGCTTTTGCATTTTGTGCTAAATCATATTCATCCAGATGTGAGCCTCACTTTATTCACCATGCTGGTTTTCAGCTTGTTCATACTGTGCATCAACAGAGATACAAAAACACACACAGATTCAGCAGTGGTTACCTGGCCAGCTGCTGCAGCAGACACACTAGTGACGAGGCTCTTGCTCTCTGCAGTTCGTCCAGCTGCAGCTCCTGATAAAGCAGGTGGAGAACGTAGAAAAGTGCAGGGATGTGGGGGAACAGCGGAGCTGAGCTGTCCAACTTCAGAGACGGACTGGAGGGGGAAGATGTCTACAACAAACAGAGAAGGGCACAAGACGAAGGTTAGTGTACCAGAGAGATAACAGGAGTCAGAGGGAACAATGAGGAGGAGGGAGGAAAGAAGAAAAAGGGCGTAGAGCATGAGGAGGAGTACATCATATTCATCATGAGCTCATCAAAACGTGCAGTAAACAACTCAAAAGAGTGAGTTACATACAGAGGACAGGCCCTCAATTTCTAAGGTCAGGGTGTTGCTGGAGCCACTGGAGTCCACTGGGCCACAGGCAGGCTGGAAATTCATCTGACGGTGGTAATGAGACCCCAACAAGTAGTCCCAGTCCTGTGGAGAGAGGAGATAAAAGTCAGCAAAAATGTGGATTATTGTAGTGTAAATTCACTGGTGAAGCATGTAGAGCACACAGAGCTCAGAGGTCACAGGCTGGCAGGGTCAGCGGCTTGCTTGTACTGACCCATGCAGGCACACATACACACACACACACACAGTCAAAGAGCACAGCCTGAGCCTCCAGCTGACTGACATTTGACAGTCATGTTTTGCTCTGGTGAGAACGCACACAAGCCAAGTTGTGGGAAAGATGGTCATAATCTCCTATTTCTGATGTCACAGCAAAGTTGACCTTTGACCATTTCGATATAAAATGTCATCACTTCCTCTTTTACCCCATTTGTGTCCTAATTAGCGCTCAAGCTCTCGAGCTGTGGCTAAAAACAGGTCACAGGGACCCAAACTTTTGACCTGTGATCGGTTCATCCTTGGGTCCAAGTGAATGTTGCTGAGATACTGTGTTCATTCTCGTGTACTGTGGTGATTAATGTGCCACAAACATCACAACAGATCCTTCTGCCGTCACGCACCTCATCAGAGCCTCCATCAGAGGGACGAGCCTTCTTCGCTGCAATCACTGGAGAGAGAGGCACTTCAAAATGCAGCTGTGGAGAGAGATATAGAAACAGAGAGAGGGGGGAAGGGTCAGGCAGCAAGGTCAAGTCATGTGACACTGTGTTACAACAAGGTTTGACAGGTTCAGAACAGAAGCTACAGCTGACTTACGTTTCTTGTCCAGGTGAGGCGTTCTGTGTTGTAGCCCATCAGTGTCATGAAACAGGTGACAAACAGGTTCCACTCTGCATGAGCACTGGGACCGCCAGGGGCATTGTAGATGTTATACCACTTCACCAACACCTGAATGAAAACGTTGAGATTTTTTTACTTCACTTAACAATAAATGTAAATTGACTTTCTTAACCACTGTATAAAACACCCGTTTTAATCCAGCTCTGAATCATATTTGATGTACGTCATTTTGAATAAGATGAGAATTAATTTGTCAGGACATAATGAAGTAATCCTGGTATAATGGTCATTTTTAATAGCAGACAGAACATCTGGTTGCATTGGTTCTCTTAGTGAAGGCTCTCTCTGCACAAAGTTACATGCTCAATACATGTTATGTTGTGCTGGCACGATATTATTGGCAAATAGATATGAGATAAGACTGATATTTTGTTGTTGTTGTTTTTTCAGAATTAACCATTAGTTCCACGAACCTTCATTGCAGCTTCCTTGGGCAGAATTAATCGAATCGCCTGAAGGCATTTCCTCACTGAAACAGATCAGAGAAAAATAGAGAACAAAATGCATCATATTAAGGCCTTAATGGTCTCAAGTTACTGATTCTTACTTTAAAAAACTATTATGGGACTTTGGGAACTTTGCATCACCCAGTACAACAGTACCATAGACATGAAAAAAAGCCTCTTCTCTTTAAGTTCAGAAAACAGAAAGAGGAAATTAAAAAAGACACACCACCCACCATGACAGTACTTAGTGTTACTGTGGCTCCTAACTACTCTGACCAATCAGAATCCTAATCAACGTCACCAGGCTATCTTAATTGGACATCCAGAGTGGGAAAGGTCAGAGAGGAGGTGGATAAATGCCATTTCATTAGTGGGAGAAAGTGTCGGCTGTAGGATCGATTACTAAATAATGGGGAGCAACACATCGCTAAGACACAAAGGCAGTCACACATAAAGCAGTCAGTCACAGTCACAGTCACACACACACCTTAGTGATGCAGTGGGCTTTAAAAAGATAAATATGACTTTTGTTTTTAAAGGTGAGGTTTGACAAAAGCTGGAGGAGATTAACAATTACATTCATTCTTTCATCCAAAGTCCATGGTCAGAGCAGATGTTGAGATGTAAACAGCTTCAGGAACCCAACAGAGTATAAACAACACAAAAGAAAACATCTACCAAGTGATGAGGTTGGATAGAAAATGAAGTATACTGTCAGGTGTATATACCGTCCTGCACATTAATTATTAAGTTCTTTTAATTTCGAGTTTGGATGCTTTCTGCCATCTGTCACATGTCAGATGGAAAATCAAAACTTTACAGAATCATAGTCTGGTTCAAAAAGAAAAAAGCTCGACTGTGAAATTACTCTCTATAACAAGAATGACAGTGCGGTGAGCAACATGCAGAGGAGAATGATGCAAAGAGAAATCTCCAATCGAATCATCACCCAACATAACACAGTTAATGAAAAGAGATTCACAGTTTGTGCAACTGACAAACAGGCCTAGTGCTAAAAGTGCTTTTATTTCAAATGAATTCAAGCTTGCTCTGCTGTCTGACAACAGAAACAGAAAAACTACATCAGCTTTGGTGAGAACTCATCGCTATTACAACATTGCACATGTAAACACATAGACAAGGAGAGAAGCTAGTGTCCTATAACATGGCTATATGGTGTAACCTTGTTCTGTTCATTTACTCCATCCACTTTAAGGGATTAAAAAAGGATTATTTAATTTATTCTTATCTTCATGTATCTATAGCACATGTATACCGGTTGGTGTATGTATTTAAAGATAAAGTATGAATCTCACTGACCTGGAGAACAGACAGGATGTGTGTTAATTTGCCAGTTACCCCACATTTAGGCAGATTGTATTGTTTCACACCCAATTTTAACATCCAGTTCCACTCCCTGTAGGTGATTATTTACATGTCCTAACGGGTTAATTTCATTTAATAAAAGATAAATCTCCAAAGCAAGATGATAAAGATTTGAGTTCATGTGAAGTCATATTTATTTTAGGCCCACTAACATGTTAACATCTTAACAACAAGACAACAAGAGGGGAGAAAGTGTTAATAATAAGAAAAGATGTGAAAACATGTGCATCAGATTTTTTTCTCACTTGAAACTTCACTGATGCAGTGGGTTAATCATTATCAGTGGGATACTGTGTGTGTGTGTCTGTCTGCCTTGTAATGGCATCTTCAATACATCAAGATTATACGTCACAGTGTAACAACATAGCGCAGCTCTCAAACCTAATTTCCAGGACTTAACTGCTCTGACTCAGCCATCTGTGCGTGTGTGCGTGGTGGTCTCATTTAAAAAGTACAGATTTTAACAACAGAAACCATTACTGTGTAACTGCAGAGATGCAGTGTTGCAATATGGATGGTTTTCAAATCATTATGTTCACTGTATATGTCTGGATCCATCTTACAGACACATCTGTTTGTGTTATGTTTGTGGAGTTGTATGGTTTTATTTTGAAAGGACCAGTTTGAGTTTTAGAGTTTGTCACTGATGGAAGATTTTGGCTGCACAACCTCATGTGTTAAGACTTGGTTTTGGGGTAATAGTAAGATTTAGGTTTATTTTAGTGTAGTTCATTTGGTAGCACAAATGTGTATATGTCTATGTGTGTGTGTGTGTGTGTGTGTGTGTGTGTCTCACCCAGCTCTGAGGTAGCGATCTCTGGGATAGAGATCCTCAGCATTGTGCCACTGTTTAGTTCCTAGACAGGGAGAGAGAGATTGTGGTGAAATTTAGTTTATATAATGCAGTTCAATTCAGTTTTAATATCAGTGCATCACAACTGGATCAACAACAATAAACTGACGATAAATGATTTACAGCAAATCCTATAAATCTATACAAGGGAGAGAGAGAGCAGCTGACAGGAGCAGACATTTTTGATTTGTCATCGGATTAAAAGCAGGTGTTACTCATAACATTTGTGACACCAAATCTGCAGAGCATGAACTGTAGTTCATAACACTACAGACCTGACTAAAAAAATCCACATCTAAAACCTAAATTATCACAGTTTACAGCTTCATACCACAAGAGAGGTCTGATCTACACCTGCAAATCACACCTTAAAGGAAACATCCTGCCCCAGACCAGTAGCTGAATAACATTTTTATTTGTCAATTAGCAGCTCTCATGTTTTAAGATGATTCCTCCAAGTTATTGATCTATAGGTGAAGAAGTAATGTTACATTTTCCCCTGCAGAGTTCAACCATGTTCTTCTCACCATTTCACAGCACCACTGAACTAATTACGGAGAAGCTTTGATTAGAAGAAAAACCTTTGACCTGACAATACACAGAGTTTGCCATCCAGCAAGCAGCATCTGCAAACAACTAGTGACTAATCTGACATATCAATGAGTCAAAAAAAACAATCAACACGATGGTTTCTGTTGACGTGTGTATGAGATACTTTCTACACCAACTCTGATGGGACCAACCCACACAGACATATTTCAATCACAGATATTAATAGGCCTGAATTAAACACACACACATCAGACAAGAGTCATAACAGAAGCAGCAGCAGTCGGTCTGGAGCTCCCTTTAATGCACTTCAACCTTTTACTGCACAGACAGCAGACAATTATCCCTCTGTATGCTATACTGTAAAACAACAGGAGGTTGAAAACACAAATTAACATCCAGCCTCATCCATTTCCAGCACGACTTTTCTTTTTGTTTAATATATGCATCATGTACTCTCGTTCTGCTCACACTGCGTCTGGTCCTGGAGGAGAAGTGTGGGATCAATCAGCAAACTGTGATGCACATTGACCTAAAACAACCATCACTTGAAAACTTCCAGACTTTAAACAGGAATTTAAACCACTGCAGATGCAGAACAAAGCATAGCTCTGCAACAGAAAGACAACCTGTGTTTTTAACTAATCTTTAGACTGATGATCTAGTTTCATCATCTCGTCATTGTTGCCTTAATTTCATCTCATTTTAGATCAGACCACATCTTTTAACATACAGTTCTTGAAAAATAAAACCCAAACTTGATCTGATCTGCCCTCCATTAGCATTAGATGCATCACAAGGTTTTTAATGTGTGGTACAAAGGACTTGGCCATGTCAAAGCACATGCTGTTAGGCAAAAGTCATATGATTTGTCAAACACACACACGCCAGCCTACCAGAGTGACCCGGTTGCAGACGGGGTCCCGCAAGGCATGGATGTAGGGCGCAGCTTGTTGGAAGCTGTAATCTTCCAAAAATGAAGCCTCGTGGTGTTTGATGTTTGGACCCCTCAGCTCTGACACTGGTGAAGGCATTGCAGCCTGGAGCAGAGAGGAAGAGGAGGAGGAGAGATGAAGCAAAAATGTGTGACACGTGTGAGAGATTATTTCCTGATTATTTCAAGCTGCACAATGAAATAATTATAAAACAGGAAACCAAATCAGGTCTTCGTGTTTTCTGTGACAGATTATCTTGCTCTGTGGAAATTGTTTATCAGACAACAGCGGAACTGACATTTTCAACTATAAAAAGTGCAAGAATGCAGTGAATCAAAGATAAGGTTAAAAAAATGAATTGTACCAGAATCAAATGATTGAATCTATCTATCTGTGAAGAGTAATATGTTTACAACACATGGTGATACCTCATCCAGTCTTGGAAGGTGCCTACTGCTAGCATTAGCCGGCGTGCTAATGTTCTCCCCCGGAGTGCTGAGTTGAGGGAGGTGGTTGGTGAGGCTGAAGGTGAGAGACAGGAGCCCAGGGACGAACACCTTACTGACCTAGAGGAACAAGAAGAAACGCATCTCATGACTTTGCCTCCCAGGAATAACACTTCAACGACTAGAAATATTCATCAATTATTATCATTTAATGATGACCAGCAGTGAATCAACAGGTCTGAACCTTTTCCTTACCCTGGTGATTCCTGTGTAGAGAACCAGGCTGCCACAGGCCTCCAGAACGAGCATGGCATCTATGTTCTGAGGATCAAAGTTTTAATGGTCATAAACATGTTGATGGCTCCAAATAATAATTATTTTCATAGTGATTAATCTGCATATCACTGTCAAAAATTGTGAAAAATATCTATTATATGCTCCAAAAGTTAAAATCAACATATTTAAATGAACTGGTTTTTCTGACTGTCAGTAATGCTGACAGAAAACAACTTCATTCATAAATATAATGATGATGTTAAATAAAGTCCTCTGAGGGGGAGACTTAGTTCAGCCAGTTTCTGTAGGTAATCAGAACAAAGAGAGACCTAATTATATCTTATGGAAGTCATAAACATGTGCTTGCATTAAATATGATACAGTACAGCATCCTACACAGTGTTCACAACTTCCCACACAACAGCACACAATAGCTGATGCTACAGCCCAGACCGGCGATTCAGCCTGACATAAAGATATCACAAACACACAGACAGAATGAAAGCAGAGGAGTGTGTTTGTAAATGTTCAGTGCTGCATTGTTTTCTCACTCAGGCCCCACATAGTGAATATTTCACATTTTGTATGGGTGGCAGCGTCAGAAACAGAAATATCACAGAAATACCACATAAATAGCTGCTCTCTGGGATTTGAGTGCAAATTTAGACATAAATCAAAACATTCACATTTTAAGTTGTGCATCTTTCTTATTCAGCACTGACTCCTCAGTTCAATGTACCTGCAGAGGTTCAGCATCTTTGGCATTGATGCATGTGACAGAGGCGAAGATGAGCTGAGATGTATCGTTGCTCTCAATGAACTTCACACATCTGTGGAGACATTAAAAAAGTGTTTGTAAAGAAAGACATCAGATCAATACCTGATGGTCACTATTCTAAGTGGTTTCTCCAGTGTTGCAAACTTCAGATTTACATAGCTTGAGACTTTCCCAGACTATTTATGGGCCCCTTGATTTCTTAGTAAACAGTATGTGTCTCTTATCGTCTATTTCATACAAGCATTGTGTAAGAATACAACACCTGAGCTGCTGATGAGACTCCACCAGGAAACAGAGGTAGCGGTTCTCACAGACGTCAGAGGTTAGGAACACTTTAGACGCCTGACTGCTCATCTCCCTGCAAATGCAGAAATGTGAATGATTTAATGTAAATCAACAGCAATTGCTAAACAATAATCACAAAAAAGGCAAGAGAAAAAAGGAAAACAACAGAAGAACCTCTAAAATAAAAATAGGATTTGGAAATGAAAACAAAGATCAAGAGCTTCGACGTTGGTAACGATGCTTCCAAATCACAGACTGTAAACAGACGGACCCAGTGGCCCAGAGGAGTCCAAGGAACTCCGAACTAATCAAAAACAGGGGTGCTCATTTGAAGCTGAGACCTTTGTACATGCCAGTTTGTGGCAAACACACAAATTCCCCAACATACACCAGGGGAATTCATTCTTGGATGTACAACATGTAACCTTACAATACTGAACTGGACAGAATAAACGCTGTCAATTCATAGACACAAAGTTGAAATCACATTAAAATAAAACTATCAATAATTCACTCTTGAGAAATAACCTGTCACTGATATAAATGAATCATGGGCCAATAAAGACTCTGCATCTGTTTTCAGTAGGTTCCAGTCCAGGTAATTACCTGTGACAGCCAGCGGTGACTGTCTCACTCCACAGCTGCTCCATGCAGAGATCAGGTATGATGGGCTCCATCTCTGGTACCAGCATCGTCTCATTCACTGTGCTGTTGGGGGAGGGTAATAAGCCGTGGTGCCCCCTGGAGGACGGGCTGTGGAACGACGTGTTGAAACGAGCCGCACCTGAAAAGGACGGAGCCGCCATGCCTGGGGAGTGGGCACGGCTGGGGTAGAAGGGATGGCGGGAGAGAAAATAGAGCAGAGTTTTTACCACTGATGATGTTGTGGAGCAACATTTCAATGAGAGGAATAAATACTCTGAAACCTGCTAGAAGTTAAAACACATTAAATTATTATTGTTATTCTTAATCAGACTGCAAAATTCAACATGTGTCTCTTCACTTTGAAGCCAAACTCACCTGAGAGCAGCCATGTTGGATATACTGGGTGAATGAGCACGAGAGTGCAGTCCTGGTGAGGACGTCATGATCCTGCTCTGGTGGCCGTGCAGAGCGCTGTAGTGGAGAGGAGAGCCTGTGCCAGCAGGACAGCTGGAAGTCCAAGGACAGAGTCAGACAACAGCTTGGGATGAGTGAGGGTCAACTAGAGTCACATGGCCATTAGAAACATTTGACACAATGCAAAAAAAACATTTCTGTTTCTCTCTTCACTTATGTACCAAATATAGTTTTTTTTTTTTATCAATTAAGTGTTTTTTTTACTGTTATAACTATCTTCATATATGCATTTTATTGAACTATATCCTAGTGCCTGCCATTGTAGCTTTAAGCATATACACTTTCACTTCACTTTCATTACCTTGTTCCAGCCCCAGAGCTGAGCCCAGCTGGCCCACTCCCACCAGGGGAGTCCAGGCGGGAGATGTTACGGAGGTGTGAGGTCAGGAAGCCTGAAGCCATCAGACCTAACGGTGTGCCGACTGGCTCTGCTGGACACCGCAGGACTGTTGAACGCTCCTAAAGCAGGTGAGAGGTGGTAACACATTAGGGACAGGTAAACTCTGCGTGCATGTATTTGTGTGTGTGTGTGATCACTCACATCATGTGTGACCTTGCGCAGGGCCCAGACAGAGTGTGTTCCCTGTACAGTGTCATAAGAGACAACTACAGAGGGCTGACAGCAGCTGAACACGATCTTCATGGTGGAGTCGGATGCATACTGGACACAGGAGCCTTCAAACAGACCTGAAAACACACACGTGGGACAAAATACATTGGTTACTCATTCAGGGAGAGAGGCACACAACCAACGTACATTTGTGTGCGTCATACCTGCAGGCTTACACACCACTGGTGCAATCTCATCTAGAGGATGCAGCATGCTGAACAATGTGGGCAGAGGTTCCCTGCAGGAAAGACAGAGCTCAGTGTTTTAGTATCCAGCCAAATAACAATGTTGTTTGCGTAAAAGAGTGTGTGACGACAAGGCTGTTTTTAATCTAGACTCATTCCTTAACATTTTGATCTCTGTGCCTGCATCTTTGCCCTGAGCATGTGCATACAAATGTATCAGTGTGTGGGGTTGTGTCAGTTGTGTACCCGGGGGAGCTGAGTTGTGCTTCAGTCACTGTGTTTTTTCGCTCCAACAAAAGTCCAAATTTGGTTGCCCAGACATCTGAGACCTGGAGGAGATGACAGGTTGGATAAGAGAGATGTGTTTATTATAATGTTATATAATTAGCCATCTTCAATGTATTCCCTTTGTCAGTGATCCAAATATTCCATTACTACTGGTTAGCTAAACAGTTCAGCCCAGGGGAATGTAATTAACACTTGCATATACAAACACACACATATACATGAAGCATAAAGTGTATATGTAGAAGCCTTTCTAAAATGTATAAATGAGGGTTTAGAAACCAGTCCTTCATAAACAGGGAAAATATTAGGTATGAACAGAGCTAGCTGTTTATGCTGCAACTTCAATGGTTGTTATCCTCAACCTGCATGTTAGAATATATTCAATGTCGAAATGCCTCATTTACAGAGAGAGGACAAAAATAAAAGATTTTTCCATCAGTGCCTCTCACCTGGAAAGGTAGTGGTGAGATGAAATCCTTCCCAGTCACAGTGTGAACGTTGACACAGCTACTCTGAACAATACACACTGTCTGCTCCACTTCTTCCCCTGCAAAACAACATCAAAGACAGTGTATTTTCTTTTTGAGGTTTCACAGAGGTGCAACATAATTGTCTTCTAAACATTTTATGATACTGTACCATCTTTCTTGTTCTGAGGAACAGCAAAGTTACACCACAAGGCCTGCAGACAATAGAAGATTTCTTAAAGTGTGTTGCCCAAAAAAGACCATAACAAATTAAAAGAATTCTTATTATTTTAATCTTATAGACATCTTTTTGTGTTGACTGAAAATGATCAGCATTAAAAATAAAATGTTCAATGTTTAATCAAAATACTAGATTGGCACTGCAGTTAGCTCGATTCTGAAAACAGGGTCGAGTAACGAACCTGCTGCACTGGGCTGTCGACGGTGAAGGCTTTGTATACGTTGGAGGCTTGGGTCCGACTGCCCTGGCTCCAAACGACCACATTTCCTGCTGCGTAGAGCTCCTCTTCAAACTCTACATCTTCCTCTTTGACTCCCATGCAGCCCTTCCTAAGCTGCCAGCATTCCTGCCGGATAAACATTGTTGTGCTACTTTTAGAGACAGAGGTTTTGTACAGCTGGAATACGAGTGCCATTATGTAAAAACCATTAAAATCTATAAAAGCTAAGGTCATCCCACCCTCTCTCTCTCCTGCAGACTGACTTCCTGCAGGGACCCCACCAGGCCAGCGGCACCGTCTGACGACCAGAGCTCGGAGGCGGGCTGGAGCTCTCTGAGCTGCAGGTTGAAGGCATTTGGATGGTTCCTGCAGTGCTCGCGGCCAAATGGGACAAACGACTGCAATTCCCCTGCGGCAATCATTGTGGCTGTCTCTTCATACACAACTTCCGACATGAGTTACAGATATCAGCATTATTTCTGGAAGAAAATGAAAAAAGTTCACAAAGAAGTGACTGATGACTGATGGGTTTAATGTACTGTACCAGACATTTACTGATGTGCATGTAAATGAGATCATATACGTAACAAAAGAGCAAAAAGGAGGGACAAGAAGTAAGACTGTATACTATAAAAGTCACCTAGATGCAATACCTATACCAAGTCAAACCCATAAAGACAAGTAATTTAACTATAGGGGAATGTACTTTTTGCTAACAAGAAGACAAAGCAGAGTAAAACTGAAATCTTTAACACAAGCTCAACATAAAATCTAATAGAGTATGATTCATGCAGAGCTGTGATAACAAAACCAGCAAAGGACTCGTAAAACAAACCTTCAAAAGAAAGTCAAACAAATACAGAACTGCTGCAATTAACCAATTAAAAAAATTAAAGCTCTCTCTTCCCGTTTATTTGCTGCTGTGCTTAGTTTTACATAATATTTATTACATGACAGACATGAATTAATTGGCAGATTAACTAGTAGTGATAACACGTTTAACTGTAAACTAAACAACTTCTTCTTACGCTGACTATAACGATTACATTAGACATGTCTGATGAGGTATTTCTCTTCTTCCACCACACTACATTAGTAACGACAAAACAGTCCGAAAACAGCCTTTCATTTAGCTGTAGTCCTCAAAGCATTTTATGATATTGTTGGACCTTTTACAAGCTACAGTGCAACATCACATACAATTCACTAAACAACCATTTACAGTACTAATATTGTTTCTACTTTACAAGCTGCTGTAGCCTCTGCTAGTAGCTACATGATACGTGTTAACAGACTACCAATCAAACAAATCGGCGACAACAAAACCCAGTATTGGGCGGTGAATGTGTAGCTGTGGCTAAAATATATAAACACAGTGACAGCTCCTGTGTGTTTGGCAGGTTAGCATTCACACGCTAACGCTAAACACCCATAGAGTACCGTTGGTTTCACCGGCTCGGTTAGCACGCGAGCTAACGGTAGCGTCTGTTGGCTGTCAATTTGAGACAGTTTGACAGCTAACCTGATAATAAGGAATAGTCTGGCTCTTGTCGCGGAGTCCTCGTCTTTCCCTTGTAGGAGCCCCCACCGGCGGCAACATAAAAACAACTCAGATCAGGCAGCCAAACTGCGAATTTGGCTACAGCAGGTTTTCAAAAGAGCGCGGACATCTTTACTGTCCCGACATCCTCTTCCTCCACGCGTCAGCCAATCAGCGACGAGGAGCAGGGGAGGACAGAGCTGATTGGCTGCCTCACGTCCAGGATGCTCCACAATCAGTTCCTCTTGGATCCCCACCACATCTGCTCTGCTCTCCTCCCCCTCCTCCTGCTCCTGCCTCATCCTCTCCTCCCAGGGCTGGAGCAATGAATCAGTTTATTAGACTGGACACAAAATAAACATCTGCTTCTGTTCATTTTCAGAAGAATACACACCCTCATTGTTACATTTGTGTATTTTAAAGTTGTACTAGCAATATCATGTCCTGGCTGCAGTAACACTGAGGCCACCACACCTAAATGTACTATATTAGGCCTACATCGTATCAACTGAACACTTGTCACTTAATTATTCTAAATTAATTCATTATAAATAAAGATGACATTTATCAAACCCAAGCATATGAGGTCATTTAAAATGAATAATAATTAACTGATTATGAGGAGAGGTCTGAATATGAAGACCATATAAATTTTCACCAGTGATGTTTACTTGACTTGACGCACACACACACACACACACACATAATAACATGGTTAAATGTGGAGGATATTAAAAAATGTTGCAGAGAGAATCAGTGTCGCACGCCAATTAAGAATAAATACAGTGATATTTATACGGGGAAGTGTTGAGTAATTACCAGCCTCTCCCTAAAGTCACACCAAGTCTCAGCCATAATTGTGTTATATTGTAAGTATTTTACATTTTAGATATATTAGATTAAAATTTAATCTTATTATGTAACAAGTGGTTTGAAGAACCTTAATGCACTGAATATTTATGTCACATGCTGTTCTTGTCTATTGTTTTGTGTAACGTGTATTTTCTGTAAGACAATTTCCCGTTTTATGCAAGTTTAATAGACAAATTTATGATAATAACTGATAACAATGGAAGTTCATCGGTTCCCCAAAATAAAAATAAAAACAGGTAGATTACTACATTACAGGTACATCTGATGTAGAATAAAGACTGATATTGTAAATGAACAGCATGTTGTACTGAGTCATGTAACTCCTCCTGCATTGAAGAAATCAAATTCAGGAAAAGGTGGTTATGAAAAATTACATCTGAAGGGTAAATGTGGAGTCTGGGTGGTGTTGAAGGGTTTGATGGATGTTGCACAACAACACAGTCAACACATCTGACTGAGTTAACTCTCCCTCACAATTTGAGCTGAGCTCCCTGGATGGTGTGTGTGTGTGTGTGTGTGTGTGTGTGTGTGTGTGTGTGTATTTGTCAGCGAGACAGAAAACAAACAAAAAGGGAAAGCGTGTGCTCACAGGTATGAGGTATGAGTCAAAACAAATAACTGCTGTAACCATTAATCTCCATTCACTCTTCCCTCTGTGACTCACACTTCACTCGGTTCCTTTCTTTTACCTTTTGTTTTACATTTCTGTATTTCAAAATTAATTCCTTGATTGAAGGTGACATCAGCTTTGAGTGATCATTATACTGATAATGGTGAAGTGCTTGTGACTTTGAACTCCCCACAATAAAGTAGCGACATTAATGCAATTCATTCAGACAGCGAAAGAAATAAGATAAACATCTTATCAGACTTCATGCGACTTTCCAGAGAAGATGAAGGGCAGACAGCACTACCTCTACTTCTTTTCACTGTAAAACAGAGAAAACGTTTCACATCTATTTGATGAGGCAGGTGCAAAGAAACAGGTCGAGTGCATCAAGGATGATCAGACATAGACCTTCTTCAAGCAAACGGAGGTCTCACACTGAAATGTTTGCAGTTCTTTGAATGCCATGTTTTCTTTTACATCCATATCACTACCACAAATACTATATCTGCTATTTACTGTTAACATTACACCATCAATAATGCTGCTTTTTCTACTGATTTCCTACTAATAACAGTACAGTTTTAGTTATTCTACTCTTTTTAAGATTTATGTTTACAAACTTCTTCTCAGTTCAACCCTTGTTTACTTCTGCAACAGTCACCACCACAACAACAGCTACTGTTGTACCCATCACTGTTATTGTCATTTGAGTTTTAGGTCACTCAACATATCACCAGGGGACTCTGCTTTCAGGTCCAAATGGTGAGTGGTGGTCTTCACAGTGAGAGGCTGTGCATCACGACTCTCCCACCAGCCTGTGTGATGAGGGAATCCCCCAGCTTGCTGAGTGCCTCCTCTGCACCACATTATCCCATTAACAAAGCACAGAGTGACGACTGTGATGGCAGATTACTGCTGGCAGGCAGCCTGACCAGGCTCACTGCTGTCTCTCTCTCCCTCACTCTGTCGCTCTGATGTGTGGCAGGTGGAGAGATGCAATAGAGATTCTGAGATAAGATGGTGATGGAGAGAGTGTGAAAGAGAGACTATGTGAAGGGCAGAAACCAGAGCAAAGAGGTGAAAGATAAAGCATTTTCAGACATGCAGTAGTGCCACCTTACAGAGAGAGCACAGACACTTGTTTTTAAATGGATCATCAGATCAACTAAAAATATGAAAACTGGCCACAGGAGCAGCAAATCATCTGTTACCATCCCTGAAAAAACACTCAGATTTTCTAACCCCAACCCTGAAATTAGATGCCACCCAGAGAGCAAATGTTGGGACATGACATGACAGACAAACATGTAAACAAATGTAGTTCATGAGAAGAAATGGAAAATGAACAATTTTCAATGTAAAGACTGAAATACTGTCAGTGTTCATTGGAGACAGAAGAACTCAAAACAGCAACAAATTACATCAAGTGTGACATATCCTTGCCTCACCTGTCCAAAACAGTGTGAATTCTTCCAACTGTATTTGCATACTCGACATTATGCGTGCTGCTGATGCATGTACTGCGAAGTAACGCTGACCACTAACACTTCTGGAGATCTTAAGGGGTTTGCGTGTAAGTGATGGAGATAATCATGCAAGATTTAACAGACAAATATATGCATCTCAGTGCATCACAGTGTGAAACTCTGGACCATCAGACTGATAGTGTTTGTGCAGAGGTGACACTATCAAGACATCCCTCCACAGACAAATGACAGGCCTTCACACTCATCTGAAATGACGTCATAGGTGCGGGTGTCAAACAGGTTTTCGTCTCCCGTGTGGGAAGACTCTTCTTTTCCTGGCTCGGTGTGGACCCAGCTGGTTTTGGTGATGGATTACCTTCTGCATCTAGAGGAGATTAGTCTGATAAATTACAGCTTAAACTCCCCTGATGGCCAAACCTGGTTTACTGCAGCAGGAGACCGGGGCTGCGTTCAGAGCTGAAAATGGAGACAATAGGTCAGCACTGACAGATGAAATTTGGGAAATGAGCTGTATTAATTTCTCCAATGCAAATGAGAGGCTTTTGATACGACGGTCTCTGCGCATGACTGATGAACTGGATAATAGCATTTTCTGGAAACATCTGCAATTTACAAATAACTATGGTTAGGTTTAAAGTTATGTAACTAAAGGTGACAGTGGGGAAACAGTCAGCCAGGACAGAGCTGTATTCAACAGTATGAGGGGGAGGTGAAAAACTCCAGTTCATCTGATTCATTTCAAGGTGGTTAGCCTTTGCCATCTGGTGTTTAAAAGGTCAATAATGAATTTTGTAGCAGTCTGCATCTTGTTTCTTTAAGTTTTACAGAGGAGAAAAGAAAAAAAATCAGGAAGTTAAGGAACCGGTGTGTGTAGGATTCACAAGGATCTGTTTGCAGAAAGGCTGAGGATGCAACATTCATAGCTGTGTTTTCATTTGTCTATAAATGATGAGCCTGGGACAGGAGAAGGGGGGGTACTGAGTTGGTTGCAACCTCCCTGCTAATCCTGTACTGACTCCAAAAGTTCTCACTTTTAATCAACCGTGTCAGATTATAAACCTGCCTCACAAAGAAAACTGTTTGGTAAATAGTTGAATGAAAATAGTCAGTTCACCAGCTGCAACAGTGTCACACACTAGCCCTGGTTGCGACTGCTCGGTGTGGAGCTCTTTCACTGCACACTGCTGTCACAGTTCAGGTTGCCAGGTTTGATTTTATCACACCTGTACTGTGTTCACTGACTGTGTTTGTGTAACCTCCTCAAGCTGAAGACACTACACAAAGGCAAAACAATGAAGTGTCTTGTTTGTTTGTTTTATTGTTTTACCCTTCTGCGGTTCCAGGCTAATCATGTCAACAAATTCTGTGTGTGGCACTAACTCTTGTTAAATAAGTCTGATAAAGGAACAAAATGCTGTTTGTGTATTTCCCCAAATTTTCCTTTTAAAGTTTATCATGACATTTTTTCCCAGTATTTCCATTTTTTTTCTTTGTATCTCTCTCTCTCTCTCTCTCACATACACACACACACACACACACACACACACACATGCAGACACACACTTGCACAGTCATCAGAGCCAGAGCCTGGCCCCCTCGAGGTTGCTTTAATGGAGGCCTTGTTTTTGGTGTGTGGCCTCCTGTACAGATCAATTAGACCACCAGAGCTCTTCGTTGCATCCTAAATTAACTAAACACATAAATACATTTGGCCTGGATTGAGCCCCGTGGTAGACATTACGCACGGCAATGCCATCTAGAGACTTTAATTAGCGTAACACACACTCAGGCATGCACACAATCAGATTACTTTACTTTCCATGTTTGGGAAATCATCCATCCATCCATCTCGTGTGTAATCACAGCAAGCTCCATTTAGATAATTTTTCTGTTGCTTAATCAATCAATACATTGATTACTTTTTACCTTTAGATGGACTACAATTGTGTTTAATTACAAGTCATTCAGGGTTCAGGGCCTGACAGGCAGAAGTCAATTGGGCCCTTGTGTTTCCAGCCTGGTCCGTCACTTTGCTGTGTCCCCAGCCTGGGACTTTGCTTCAGGAAACTACCCACAGTTCCATGTGAAGTCAAATACAGGAGATGTCGTGTTGCATCGGAACTGCTCCCGGTCCCTGTTCTGGTCCCTGTCCTGATCCCGGTTCTGGTCCTGGTCCCCTTTGGGTTCGGGTTCCGGTACCGGTTCAGGTTCTGGTCCCGGTCCGGATCCCGGTTCTGGTCCTGGTTCGGGTTCGGGTCCCGGTACCGGTTCGGGTTCCGGTATCGACCGGTTCTGGTTCTGGTCCGGTTCCGTTTCGGGTTCCCGGTCCCGGTTCGGGTTCCGGTTCGGGTTCGGTCCGGATTCGGGTTCTGGTACCGACCCGTTTCTGGTCCCGTTCCCGGTTCGGGTTCCGGTACTGGTCCCGGTTCGGGTTCCGGTACCGTTCCGGTTCTGGTACCGGTTCCGGTTCTGGTTCCGGTACCGATTCGGGTTCTGGTTCCGGTACCGGTTCGGGTTCTGGTACCAGTTCGGATTCGGGTTCGGGTTCCGGTGCGGGTCCAGATCTCGGTTCTGGTCCCGTACCAGTTTGGTACTGGTGGGCCTGGTGCCGGTGCCGGTCCTGGTCCCGGCTCCGGCACTGTCCCGGCCCTGCAGCTATTACAGTATATAGGAGGAAGACCTCACGTCAAACACCTAACCTGCAGCAGTTAAGTAAGGATGATGGGAGGTGTGTGACGAGGTCGGACATTAAATGTTGCATTACAATACCCTGAAGTTTTCTTTCCTCACACAGATGCGATGCATTAAGGATTCTTGTCATAGAAACAACCAGCTCTATATAGTTCTCATCAGTTGCCTAAATCAATGCGACCCAGGTGGGACTCGAACCCACAATCCCCAGCTCCGGAGGCTGATGCCTTATCCATTAGGCCACTGGGTCAGGTGATATGCTAATCTGACTCATCTGTCTCACCTGTCACATTGATCTACAAGGGGGGGGGGGGCATGTTTTCTTGCAATCTCCAAAGTCTCCATTGACTCAGTCCTGGTAAAGGAGAAAGGTGATGGGGCCCACAGCCCAGTAGGGCCCACAAAACCCCCCAGTGGGCTGATCTTTCTGTGACTTTAAAAATTGTTCTCCATATAACGATGACTAAAACTCATATTAATGCTGCAACAACATCAAAACAAAATCTACAAAACATGTGATATTTATTTATTTTTATACCCCCGGCCTGTTCATCATAATAAAGCAAAGTTCTTCTTCTGCAGATCTTGTTAACCTGGCCAGTACAGGCTTGGAGCTGGTACTACCTGGATTTTCCAGCGGGGTAGAGCTGACTGTCTGGTTCAAGAGAGCAACTAAGTTAAAAGGCCATTTACAAATGAGCAGTCAACAAAAATGTTGATAGATTCTGTGTCACAAAGACTGCAGGTTTAATTTATAGCACTGGTGCTTTCATCCTCCAAACGCAGGACTGTATTACAAAGTAGAAAACACAAGGTCCTTACACAAGGACCTTAAAATCAGGAGAGACATGCTGTACAGACAGAGCTAAACAGTCACATGATGACCCCTCTCTCTCTGACCACTGACATGAAAGAGTTGTCCACCTGTCTGTGCATTTGTGTGAGCGAGTATGGAGAGTCAGAGGAGTAAAGGGAGTTTTGGATGGAAATATATTTAAGTGACATATGACTGCAATATCATCATACATAAACACAGATATATAGGGCATATACAGCTGATCCTCTCGTTGTCCTGTGTCGTACAGAGGTGAAGCCGCCTGTTATGTGTCCATAGGAACTTTTTTTTCTTTCCTGTACATTCCATCAACATCAACATAATAATGCTGATGTTTCCTCCATCAGCTTCCTCTTCCTGCAGGGATCTGTCTCCAATCACCGCTGTCAATTAGACCAGCTCCTTCTCCCATGGACTTCTGTAATCTACTTTCTCTCTGGACTGATCACATTAAGGTTCCAATGGTGCCATCATGGTTGAGAAGAGGGAGGAGGAGGAGAAGGAGGAGGAGGAAGAGGAGGTGGTGGGGGATCATCTGCTGACTGGGAGGAGACATCAATGACCAGCAAAGGCCAGAGACTCAGTTGTCATGATGTTGAGGTAAATAAAATTCGTGATCATCATCATCATCATCATCATCAGGTATACGTAACCACACAAAGGCAGGCAGAAATGAATCACATCTTCCAGAAAATGCTGACTCATGCTTTGTCTTTGTGTAACTCACCATGAATCTCATATCACATTTTGAAGTTTTATGATTTTCATTGCTGTGAACACAAAATTTCATTCATCGATTTTCTCTTTAGTTGAGTGAGCTGACCCTATAAGGCCATCGTGTTGGTAAACGTAAGATTGTCCCAATGTGTATGCGATATATGCATTGCATTTAAAACAGACAGTTAAGCATTTATTTGTAGCCATGTAAATCTGCTCGCTCTCCACTTGATGAATGTTACTGCTTTTAGCTCCGTTTTGGTCTCGACCCCCTCTTGATTGATATATTTGGCTCTTCAGCTGCTGAATGAGTTGCTCAGGTAGTGAACACTTTTCTGCTGCTGCCAAAAACAAGGCTGATGAGAGCGAGAGCTTGATCATAACTTTCTGTGGCTGCATCATTGCAAACACCTTTTTACATTACATGTATCTATCTATTGATTAGAGCAACTTATGATAAATACTATAAACAGAATAAACGAAACCAGAAACTTAAAGATTAATTTTACAAACACAATTTGCTTTAAAGTTCAGATAAGTGACATCAGATATAAAGTTGATGATGACATTCATAAACCTGACTTCATAAATTCAAGGCCAAATACAAATATTGATTAGATCATCTTTAATACCTACATATAATAAATAAACTTGCCCAACAAAACCAAATGTAAAACAATTTGCTTTAAATTTTAGATATACTACAGAGGTGCGTCCTCTTTCTGTGCAGATGTGAAGTTGATGATGACATTTACAAATTTGACGTCATGAATTCATAATTTAAAGGCCTAATGTGTTTCAGAGGTGGTGCAAACACAGCTGTGTTGACACCAGACTTTCAACTTTTCTACATCAAAATGTGTAAAAAAAAATAAATAAATAAATAATAATTAAGAGAGGAAAAAAAACTGATCAGCAGCTCAGTGACGTGTCTCCGGTCCATGGGAATAGCAACTCCCAGCTCTACGTGAAACTTCCAGATGTCACCTGACTGCCTCTTTCTCACTGTTTTCATTGAACGACCCCTTCAGCAGCAGGAAATTATGAGCTGTTGGATAGAAAATGGATAAAACCTCAAAGGAGGAAGAGAGGAGATGTACATGTTATGATATTGTAACATTAGCAGGACAACAACATGGAGGATTAAGTGATCACATCACATGGTGTTTAAGTAACATGAGTATCATATAAAATATTACTGACAAGAGCAAATTAATGAAGATGTCAGGTGCCACAAAAAGCTGGTAACACAAAAAATACTCTGCACCATTATTACCTGACACACAATGACACACACACACACACACACACATCCACACACCTTCTGTACCACCACGCAATTTTGAATCTCCACAGTGACACAAATCTTCGTGGGCTACTGTAGTGTGCATGCGGGTTAAAGTTCCCACCTGGAAAACAAAAACAAACCCACACACATATGCACAAACAGACATATGCACACACACCAGAGGACAAAGCACACAAAGGCTGTGGTTTGCTGCATCACAGGTGTCAGTAATAAATGTTAATACACTCCCACTATTCAAGTTGAATGAGCTGAAACCTCACACTGTTCAGTATTTAATCTATTGCAGCTATTGCTCACATCACACATTTATATGCACTTTAATGTACGTTAATTAGCCAGTAACTGTTCATCTTTTTAATCAAACACCATTTCACTCAACCTTTTGTTTTATCACAGTGCTCTGTCACCTATAGAAGCTCTGCAGTCTCTCATGTGCTCCCTGTCTCTCTGCAAGTCTGAGGCAATAAAGTGATACTGGCTAAATTGTAATTGGATGGATGGATGGATGGATGGATGGTTGGTTGGATGGAGGGATGGATGGATGGATGGATGGATGGATGGAGCACCAGCCTGGCCAACGTCACGGCTAATTCATGTGCAGAGAGAATCAGACTCATCAGGGACACTGTGGGTGGATTCAGAGACACTTCAGAGCTGTGTGGTGTTAAAAGCCCAGAACAACCTGAAATAGAAAAAAAAAAAAAAAACAGTGGCAGCTTCTTGCAAACACCCTTGCAAAATGTCGTTATATGTATTTAAAGTGGTAATCTGCAAGATCCATATGTTTTTATTCAGCCTGTGGTGCTCAGCGGTCACCACTGAGGAGGTAAACAAATGCACACAAACTGCAGGCGCAGGATTTTGATAACATTGTTGTGGAATTAAGTATTTGTGTCAGAGCAGGACAATGCACGAGATAGAAAATAGGAATAATGTTTACGGCACCAGGCGGACACCTTGCACAAATACAGTATATATTTATGACAAGTATCAGGACAATGCTACCTGGCATCCTATAAAAAAACACTCTTTGCTGATTTTACTGGAGGGAAATATAACACAGGTCTGCAGCCAAAAGCTAAAGGTGTTTGATATGAAAAGTGCAACTCACACATCAAACCTGCATTTAGAAACATTCATGAGTCAGTGACAAACTTGGCTCTTAAGGTGATTATTCTTATTTTACTGAACAGACTGATCAGCGATTCTTTAGGTTTTATATTATGTGTCATCTTGACTGATAATTTGTGTTTTTAGATGTTATTACAACTGATAACTGCTCATTTTCCACTTTTGATAAACAGGTTGTTTTTGGATTATGGTTTACACTGAATAGAGCTCAGAGGTTTCTTAAAGCTGAGGGCCGGAGAAAAACCCAAACAAAAACTTTTCACTGTGAAATTGCCCCCGATGAGGAAATGGAAGATTTCAATTAACAACAAAAGGACACGTTTTAACAATGTAGATTTTTCAGAGTAAGTACATTTCCCTTATCAAAACACCGATATTTGTTTTGTTAGCATGTCAGTGTAAGATATCATTTGGGCAGAGCGCAGTTGTCAGACGTTGTAAATTGAATAATTTACATCTCTGGAGCTGGAAAAGCAACACAAAGAAAAAGAGACTGAGAATGTGATTCTGTCAGACAGAAGCTTCTGGGTTCATAATTTATAGCTTTAACATCAACGTAATCACTACGTTGAGGCTTTTAGTTATTAGATTTTGTCTTTCTTTTGAGCAGCAGTGGAACCATGGAGATTAAAAGAAGAGCTTGTAGGAAAATCTCCATCACTGGCCTTGTTAACTGTATTTACATTAATAAAAAAAGATTAAAAAAGGGATTAAAGACATCACAAGGTTAATCTTTACTTCTTGAGGACGCCCAAAAAAACCTTGGTACATGTGAAGGAAAACTGAGACATGAATATTTATCTGAAGGGATGAAGCAGTTTTTTATGTGATTTTATTTGGTAACATCTTCTCCATCTTCTCATCCTCTCATTTTCTTCTTCTTCTTCTTCCTCCATCTTTTAAGACGTAAAGCTTTGATGCTACCTCTTTAGATTCACACACTAAATTCTTATTTCTTTCCCTCCCTGCAGCAACTGATGGAAAAAGAGCCCAGGGAAAAATCATCAGATGAGTCAACAGCATCAACACTGACATATAAGTTAGTTATTCCTACGATTAATTGGAATTGGAAGAAAACTAAAAAAAAAAAAAAAAAGACCTCCACACTAATTTCACCATAGGTCTGTTTGGTTCTGACTGTGAGCAAGACCAATGACGGAAGCAGGGACCTACTGACGTCTCAGGCCCCTGATTGAATCTGAGGTCCCGTCCTGCTCCACGAGAAACATCCAGGTGTATAAAACGAGAGCAGAGCTGAAGGCGAGCAGAAAGACAGAGCCAAGGCAGCAGCACCGGATCAACAGCAACAAGAGTGGACATACTGCAGCGCCGGCTGAAGATCAGGACTTTGGCGAAAGAACCAAACGCAGACAACTTTCTCTAGAGCACATGTAAGATTTCATATTTCCATAGAAACTGTTCTCAGGTTTTTCTTGGAGATGATGTGTCCTCGGTTATCTCCGTTTTTGATCATTTTAAACTTTGCTCTTTGTCTCTTTGTCTTTTTACGCGCTCCTGTCGAGGCTTTGGATAAATCTATCCAAGTGGGTGTTGTTGGGTTTTTAGCACAGAAATCACTCGTTGTAATTTAAGTAACAGCACCACTCGGTGACTTTAGTAGTTTGGTCTGAAGCGTCTCTGATATGATAAGATGTTCAATCAGCGCTGCGCTCCGCGTAATTACGCACGGGATTGCGCTATTGCTCTTTTTCTTTCCCCAGTCAAAATTCACATTTAATGGAGGGGTTTAGCAAAGATCTGCAGTTCATGGCTAAAACCTTCTGTTGTGTTCTTCTATGGGGTGAGGAGTCAGAGAGCTGAGTTCGTGAAATGCAAACGAGATTTTTTAATTTCAGGTGTTTTTTTTCTTTTCTTTTTCTTTTTATGTGTGGCATTTATAGCTCGACTCGTAAATGTGTGTGGTGCCAAGAGAGCCGCGGTCTTCAGAGGTAATAGTAACAAAAACAAAAAACATTTAGTCCTGGACAGTGGCGGAATGTGCGTAATTACGCAATGGATTTTCTTAAAACTCAAAAATCAACACCAGGTGGTAAAGTTTTACAAAGATCAATGCTAAAACGCGATTCAGCACGTGTTTATACAGTGAAAAATGTTAGAAAAAGAGCCAAACTTACAGCGCAATGATGAGGAGAGGAGAGGAGATTTTTCTTTCCCTCGCTGGGCAGGAGGAGAACCAGGGGACACGGCGCGCTCATTCTCTCGTTTCCATCCTCAGGTGTAAAGCGATGTTACAGCGGTCCGGCCCCCAGCTGCTCCTCTTAATAGCCCTGTGCAGTGTGTTGTACTCCCGGACTCTGAGTCTGCCATACACATCCATGAGGTGAGAGGAAACCTGTGGATGAATGTGAATGGACGATGCTGTCATCACTAACATCAGAGATCATTTCAGATAATGGAACAGTGTTTTCGTAGGTAATATTAATTATGAGAGATGATTGCTTTGATATTTAAATGACTTCACAAAGAGCCTGTAAACAAAGTGATGCATCCGGATCTTTTATCATCACCAGCGTTCACATATGGATGTTGCATTTAATATCAGCTCACAGCTGGACAGCCTCCAAACTGGAGCCAGTGTGCGTCCATTTTTTGCTGTTTAAATCTGTATATTGTGTTCAGATTTTAATGAAAGTGTCCTGTGATGTTGTGCAGACCGACGAGACACGCAGATGGTCTGTTCACCAGCGGATACAGCAAACTCCTGGGACAGCTCTCAGCGCGGAGGTACCTGGAGTCTCTGATCGGGAAGCGGGTCAGGTAGGTGTGGCCGTCCTGCCCGGAGAGAGCTCCGGAGAGCTGCTGCAGACACAGGCACTGGTCGAGACTGAAGAGGGGGACCAACAGAGCTGCAGTTATTGATTGTCCACTTTAAATCGTTATAACGTTATGTAATCGCCTTTAGTGAAGGTTTTCAGGTTTGGAAAACAGAAAAAAACGAACTTAAGTGTCATAAACTAGAGAAAATATAGAGACCAAAGGCATCTAGAAAAACTGGCTCCAGGTTTCAAGAAGATAAACATTGAGATAAACTCAGATTAAGAGATCTGCACTCTGAAGCCAAAGTCGTCCTCCTCCTTTAAAAAACAGACAGTTGGACAAGTTTTAGGGTAAAATGTGCTCAGACTGTCTTTGTCTCCTGAATGTGGAGCCTTCGTCTTGTGAACGGTTGTCAAGGAAAAGGTAGAAAATATGTGTAACTTTAATGTAAATGGATGTAGAAGGTCCACAGATATGTCATCGTAAACCATGAGAGAAACGTCACCTCGGAGCCTATAACAATGTGGTTATCTGAATATTGTTGAAGGAGGAAACAGACTCTGACGGTCTGAGGTTTCTGTGTTCATGCAGGTTTACTCACACATTCAAAGCTGTAATTAATATCAGAAAGTTTTATTGGCCAGATTTCAGTTGTACACTCCTATAAATGCATTCGTTTCTGATGTCACATGTCCAAACCACGTTTCACTGATTTCAGGGATGAGGCTGAAAGTGTGTCACGTTTCACTTTTGTATGTCAAGAGGCCTGAACTTTATTCTTTAACGTTTGCTGTTGGACAGAGAGACCCCCTGGCATTTACCATGAAAGGACCCGTCCTGCTTGATGATGCATTTTGTAATTGACTAAACATTTTTAAAGGTTAATTTATGCCATGGCTGCATCGTTACATGTTGTTATACAGCCAGGAGCGACTCACACAAACACACAAAGGAGAAGACACCATGAATCACAGATCCTGAGCTGTACTGACTTTGGATCGAGCGCTGCCTACTGCCCCCCCCCCCCCCCCCCCTGCTGACCTCATCTCTTTGTTTCCTTTCATCCTCTCCTGTGTCCAGTGATGAGCTGATGGACGAGCCAGTGAAGCGTCACTCAGACGCCATCTTTACAGATAATTACAGCCGCTTCCGCAAACAGATGGCCGTCAAAAAGTACCTGAACTCAGTCTTAACAGGGAAGAGAAGGTAAGAAGAACTGTGCAGCTTGCTTTGACTCAACCTCTCAATATAATGTGACTGTTGTTGCTGAGAACCCGATGATCCAGAGCCCCAAATCAGTTAATACTAATATCAATTCTCCAATAATCAAGCAGCTTCCAAAGCAGTTTGGAACAACATGAAAATAACAACATCTAGCCAACATGGATTTTCCCAGCAGTACATGAACTCAGCACCATAATATGTGCTGCAAAATAGAATCTCAGATCGAAAACAACATAAAAACTGATCAATTGATTATTGGATGAAAACACTTGAAGCACAGACAACACACAAACAGACACAGAACAGTAAAATAAATGATCGTTGTAAATGATAAGTTTGGACCATGGAGAAGTATAAAGCTACAAAATCTGGACCTCTGTCAAGTGCCACTCAAATTACATTTTTATCCTTATATGTTATATTAAATAAAATCCTATTAATCTGTGTCCACAGCCTAGAAGATCCTGGAACCAGTGACGCAGAGGAATCCAGGGACGAACCCAACACTTTCCAGGAGAGCTACGACGACATCAACGTAGATCACCTCCTAAACAACTTTCAGCTGGTAGGTGATAATACTTCCTCCTCTTAACCTCAACCTAATGTAACCTTAAATCTAACACACGTCTTAAGTCTTAGATCATCTTTAGAAAAGTAAGGACCTGCAGAAATACCCTCAATTTCAACATCTAACACAAACACTACATTTCCACATGAACTTGTCAATTTAATGATCTTGAATGACTAAATTTAGGGTTGTACCGGATCAATAACACCTCCTCTCCTCTGTCCATTTTTTCCTCTGCAGCCACTTTGAGGAGGAACCTGTGCTCGAGCAAATACCTCAACTCATCCTCATGAAACCACCCATTCCAAAAACAACTCAACTTATACAACAATATTAATCCAAAAGGACGATCAAAGTCAGATGAACCAATGATGATGTGTTCTCCAATGTGGTTACCTATCTATCCATCTACACCCGTACATGTTTACACTGTATATATACAGTATATATATATACACACACACAATACTAATCACTAAAGATTGTGGCCCCAAAGACTCTTTTCGGGCCACAATGAGCAACATGTGTCCACATGTGGTTTGGTTAATGAGCATTTGGTGATCGCACCTGGCAACAGTAAATGTAAACAGACAGAGCAGCTTTACTTTCTTCTAAAATCTAAAATGTTGTTCCATTAACTTTCAGTAAAACTGTTTCTTCCATAAAAACTTTTTAATGTTTCCCACAGGAGCAAATTGAATCTTTTAAAATTTTATTTTGAGTTGAATGTTTGATCCATTGAACTTCAGAGGAAGAACCGTTGCATTTAGTAGAAAAGTAGAAAAGATCTCCCATTCATTTTCTGTAGCTAGAGTGTCACTCTAAAGTCAAGTATTTCAAACCATGGAAAACTTTAGAGTTAATTTTACATCAATTTAAACATTAATAGCATTGAAGTACTTTGTTTCAGGATCAAACTTTCAGTTGAACCAATTTCTCCTGACAACATTTTGCTCAAAACCAGTGACGGAAAAAAACAGTCCCATTAATCTTCATCCAAATATTTTACAAACTGAACAGTAGTAGATCAAGATTTCAATAGATCCATTTTGTGATAGGGTCAATAGGGTGACAAACAAATAAATGTAGTTCCATTAACTCTCACTTACTTGACCCATTAATATTAATCTCCATTATCTCCAGATTTCAGTGCTGTACTTGTCAATTATTTTCACTTATTTAACTGTAGTGCTGTAGTTTTAATGGAAATATTTCCCCTGAAATTTGAGCCATTAACTTTCAGTTTAACATTTGACCCGTCGAATGTCAATGGAACAGAAACATTTTTTTTCTCCGTATCTATCGAATCATGTGTCATTTTAAATTGAACATTTGTGATTGGATTTTTACCAATTTTCACACTTAACTTACATTAGAGAACTCCAGCACTACTGACTTTTGGTAGAACAATGATACACGTAATTACAATCAAATCATTGATTTATTGTACTATTACATATTGAGAGAAATAATCTGTTGCATTGAACGAATGGTGCACACACAAAAGTTGTATTAGAGAATCCAGATGTGGTCATTTGATGGTAAAACAGAGTTACATGAGAAAAAGGAGGAGGGGAACACATTTTGAACGGACACAGATACATATACTCAATTTATACTACTCAATATGTAGAGCAAAGCAGTTATAACTGTGCATAGACCTGCCTTTAGCGCATATAGTGATGTATACCACTCACCAAATAAAAGATGTTGGTTTATTTTTCAAAACTGAGTTGTTTTGTCTGGCTGATTGTTTGACAGTTTAAGTTTTACTCATGCAGACTGAAAAAAAGAGATTCCCATAGAAAATGAATGGGAAGAGATGAAACAACCAAATGGATCAAACTGGATGCCTACTCTTCTACACTTACACCGACACCTACATACCAAGACTGGGATTCGAAAATCGTTCCTCCCAATCTAAAGCGTTGTCACAACTGAGTAGCCTGCAAAGCAGCAAGTGTCTGTCTCCTCTTCCCCATGGGGCCTCAGTGCTGGAAGTGGCAGGTTTGAGGTCTTCTGGGAAGCTTTGCCTGAATATTGTATCAAGGAGCGTCATAATACCACACTCATGAAGAGTCAAACTAGCATTTTTTTTTTTGCATAATATCCTTTTGGAGACAAAAAAGTAAATGAAGCTGAAAAATGTTATTGAAGAAAAGTGTTGTCAGTGATGTGTGACAGTGGGTGAACAGGAAAAGAAACTTCAGCACCATGGACAGCGACACGGGTTTCATTAGTCGGGTATTAGGTTTGTCTTTGTGTTAGGATCATTTTCTGCTTTAACTATAAGTTATAATGGACTTTATAGTAAAAAAACATGGATGATAGTGTTTCAGCTGTCTTTCTTCTCACTCACCTCAGGCAGGCGTGGAGATGCCACAGCTACATTTTAGACTTTACCAGCCTTTAAGGGAGGCTGTAGTAATCACCTGGTGGACAGACGGTGGATAAGGCGAGACTGAGACACTGCAAGTCTTTGCAACCTGAGACAAAAATAAACAGCGTAATCAGCACTTTTGTTTGTCCGTGCCTGTGTCTCATACTTCTGTAGGAATGATGAATGATTTCCATTTTCCAGAGGTTTAAATACAAGAAAAACATGTGCAATTGTGGAAATTAAGTTCGTTAAGGGATGATCAAGTTATAAGGAGCTAGAGATGAAATAGGTTATTATCCAGGATCAGGGGTGACTCTGGTGTTTCATAGTGGGTTTTTTTAATAATTAAATCCCACGAAGGTTCTTACAAAGATTTACAAAGTTTAAGTTGTTAATAAAAAACCTTTTAAAATCATCTAAATCACTAGGCTTCACAAGACCATGGATCAGTGTAGTGAAGGACAACACAAAACCACAATGCCTTATACACAACAATGAGTCTGCTGTAAGGAATTAAATTAAGTTTTCAGTAAAAAATATATAAATAAATAAATAAAAAGATAAATATTTGCAATTATATATAAAACTAAGAGTATCAAAACACCGCCACAATACCAATCTGAAGAAACTATTATAAACTATGTACATCAAGAGGTCCACTGGGCTCGAGTTTGAATCTAACTACATTAAGGCCACCAGAATCAATGTACTATTAACACTTCTGATTCCCATTCATTCAGCTTTCACAGTTTTAGTTGGTTGTGAGGTTGTTAAAGACTGAAAATAAGAAGCCTTTCACTCAGCTTGTTATGCACACCATTAGCAGTCGTCTCAGTCGACCCGCTGTGTTTCCACAGCTCTGCCCTATAATGGCTTCCACCCTGAGAGGTGACAGGTGATGAAAGACGTTCAAGTTTGTTTCTCCTGTTCATCTCAGTGTTATGACATCAAAAAGGGTTGTTTCTTTGTTTGTTTGTTTGCTTATTTGTTTGTGTCCTGCAAATCCAGAGCTGTGTGACTTGACCCCACTCGCCTCAATACAAAGTTTGGGTCATAATCTGTGATATTTCTGTAAATCTGTTTTTTTTTTTTTTTTTACTGCTCCTGAGAGTGTCAGTGCAGTGACACAGTAGTGATTCATCCGATCTGCTGTGCATGAACACATTTCCACTTGCAGCTCAAACGGAAACAAACAAAGAAATAACAAAGCGTGAAGATTAATATGAGGCGTCTTATATTTTTGTAAGGTTGTTTGTAAGGTTCTTTATTTCAGATGCTAGAGAAAGTATTGAAGGAAACTCAAAATTGTAATGGCCAGGAGTGTTTTTACAAAAAATTATGATGTCATGATGAAGATGACCTTTGATCAAATGGATATAAAATTCGTCCATCACTTGATCGATTTCTCCTCCTCAATATTTGTGTTGAATTATGCCACGATTATTATGTAAACTGCAGGGTCACATGGACCTTGACCTTTGGCCACACGAATCAGATCAGTTTCTTCTTGAGTCCAAGTGAGACATTTGAGGGGTTTCATTTGAAAAGCTCCTGAGATACAGTTCACAAAGCTAAAGCCTTGTTTCCTCATCATGAGATTGACCTTCAACCACTAAAACCCAATCAGTCCATCTTCAAATGCAAATAAATGTTGAAATTCCTTCAAGGTGGAAACTGAATCTGAGGTGAAGGATGACTCTGGTGTTTCCTGTTGGCCTTACCTCTGTTTTTTTGTTTGTTGGTTTGTTTTTTAAGGGATAATATAACACTGAAGATACAAAATTACAACACTTTTACTGACCTTCAGTTACATAATGACAAACTGCTCATGGAAAGAAATCCTCGGGGCTTCAGCGTTGACACCTCGAGCCCAGGCCATGCCCGCAGTTTTCATTCATGCTGCTGTGCTTCACACCATTAGCAGACCACTCAGGCGACCTGTGATGGTTCCCACCCTAAGAGGTGACAGGAGATAGAGAGAGAAGTTCCAGTGAAAATGGACTGATTGTTCTGCACTGTTCATCACAGTTTTAACTCATTTCTCTCTTTATTAGCTTTGTGGCCGTTTTGTAAACCCAGAAAACATCATGGGAATCATCACATCAATAATGCAAAGTTTAGGTTATGTCCTTTTTGCTGCTTCCTGTCCCAGCAGACTCACTGCAGTGACACAGTAGTGATTCATCATATAGATGTAAATAGACAGTTCATATTCTATATGGTGCTTCTTCTTCTTATTAACCACTCAAAGACCTTTCAGCTATATTCAGTCACTTACACACACAAAAATAAAAAATCTGAGAAAGGACTTTAATCTCTAGTTGCAATTCAAATAGGTAAACAAAGAGAAAGTAGCATTCCCATACCGTCTGAATAGGTCCCGGTGTTGTTGAGTTAACATATAGCTGCTCTCTCTCTCTCTCTCTCTCTCTCTCTCTCTCTCTCTCTCTCTCTCTAGCTCTCTGTTGTGACTCAGTTTATTTACAAGTGTCAAAATAGCAGCAGATATTTGATTCATAAATGTCATAAGCAATGTTCTGCAGGGCTGCACCCCCAGATCAGCTAATCTCATGATCAGAGGCAATGGTGTCACGATGGACTGAAGGGACTCTGCTGATTCAGCATCAGCTCAGATCAATCTCATGTGTGGTAAAAGACTAAAAGACAGACACATCAAATACTAAATGCTAAATGTATTCAGTAAAGTGCCTTAATATCACAATGTTAAAAGAGTCCAAAGGTCCTGAACTGAACACACTGCTCAAGTAAAAGTATGTAAATATAATAACCATAATATGTATTTAAACCATTAATGTTAATGTTAAATCATTAATGAAGCATCAATCTAACACCGAGGTTTGGTCTGTTAGCCTTGCAGTGTGTTTGTGTTTGTGACTGTACAGTAAGTGTTTGCTCATGTCGTGCTTGTGTTTTTATTCATGTTTCATGTTTGTGTTTTCATGTGTGCACATTTAATTGATTGTCTAAGAGTGAGGCAGATTTGTCATCATAAAAAATCCCTCTGGTCAATATGTGTGTTTTTTTTGTGTGAGCATTGTGGTTGTGTATATAGACTATACTTGTATGAGTGTGTGTCTCCAGGACATTTGTGATTACTGCCTGTTTTGTGGAGAGGCTTCATTCATTAACTCTCATCACTGCTGATCTTAATGGACCAAACGGAGTAAAAATAGACAGACAGAGAGAGAGAGAGAGAGAGAGAGAGAGCTGCAGCCTTTTAACACCAAGCACCGTGTGTGTGTGTGTGTGTGTGTGTGTGAAGGCTGACCATGTTGAAGACACACATACATCTACAGATATGAGTCACAACTTGCAACTTTATCTTATATTTCTATGCATCACCAATCACTCACAGGACAAATATCAGTAAACAAAGCTGTGATGTGTTTTGACATCTCTGCAATAAAGCTTTAAAGTAAAGCCTTGACATAGTGTATGTATTTTCTTGTATTAAAAGCATGAGGTTACCAGTCAGACTTCTTTTTCTCTCCTCATTCTTGATTCACTTCCTGTTTGTTCCTCATTTCCCTGGAGGTGATTGAGTGACAGCTTCATTTTAGGGCTTTTACAGTTCAGCTCTGTTGCCGATTGTCATGTAGACGTCAGTGTGCATCAAGATCATCCACCTGAACTAAACACACACACACACACAGCTCACATGGTCTGGATGTTGCCCTGTCACAGATAACCCTTCCTCTTCCTCCTCCTCCTCCGTCCTTGGGCTGAAAGGAGCTATTTATGCAAAAAAAAAAAAAAAACAGAAAAAAGAGTGAATTTAAAAGGACGAGCAGATTAAAATCCTCAGAATAGTGACAGATAGGAGTCAAGAGGGCAGAATGAGGAGGAAAAGTACACACACAAATTTGCCTTGCTTTTAGAAAAACAGATTATGAAATTAAAGCACATTTCATGTCTGTCACATCTTAAAAGTACACACTGCAAAAGAATCTTTTGTACCCTCACCGTCTCTGCAAGAAAAATATACTGTTCAATGCAATGTAAAGGCATCATTTGTACATTAAACCCAGCCAGTCTGTAGTTTGCCTGAAAGTCTGAAGACACAAGAAAGTCTTCACATCGATTCTTATCGACCAGTTCATACGGGATCAATAAAAGGCTCAGATTGGCCAATCAATCAGTCAGGCCCTAATGGGAAGATAAGATAAGATGGCATTTCTTGTGTGTTCGTTTCTTTATGTGTGACAGTGACCCTCGTCACTTGTTATTGTTTTGTGCTCGTTTGTGTTGGTTCATGTGCTTTTGTATTTAAGTTGTTGTAATATTGTGCTGAATATGGGAAGAAACAGAACTGTGACTGTATCAATGTGACAGAGACATGATGTATAATATATCTCTAATGCATGGTTTCCCTTTAGATGCTGCCTGACCTGTTTCTGTATTTTGTTTTGGTTTTTTTTTTTTTTATCTTAAAAAGCTCAGTAAAGACACTGAATACAAAATGTTGATCTGCAGCAAGTTGCTCTAATAACATAGGAAGCTCCAGCTACAATGTTGTGCTTCAGTCACCATGGTGCACCAGATTATCAACACTCACACATAGTGACACACTTACACAGGCGTGGAAGCCAGCTCTAATGACTTTTACAATTAGCTGCAGGTCTGTCTGTGTTGGGCCTGTGTCTCGATGCAGCAGCCGATCAATAAATCTGCCAGATAAATGATCCTGTGTCGCTGAGGGAGCGAAAGGCCACAGCACAGATTAATAGGCTGCCGCCGCCACCACAGCAGTACTGACGCGTCACAAAATAGTCCATTTAGCTCCATCATCGTGACATTTTTTACATGATAGGTGCACAGGCTGCTGCTGCTGAGAGAAGAGGCCGGCTGGTTGATAGTGGACGACTGAGGCTAACACCTATTAATATGTAAGGTTACCAAAGAAAAAAAAATCTGATCTCTGCACTACAGCCGCTAAAAGTCTCTTAAAGATGAAATATTTGGTGGCATGGAGAGCTCTGACAAGCATCATGTGACACTGTGCTGCAGCTACATATAGGAAATAGAGGGATTTTTCCATGTCACAGGACGTCCAGCTGAACAGAAATAATTGCCATGTGAGAGCTGCCACATGAATGAAAGCTGACTGATGTGTCATCACAACAAAACTCAGAGCGACTCAGCTATAAAAGAGAGGGAGACAAATGGGTCATCCAGCAAAATGTCAGAGGTAGCAATCTAATGTCAGTGATGCTATTCTCAGCTTCATAAGTGATGACTGACTCAGGCAAACTTCTTTTTACAGGAGAAACTCACACAGGTCTTTTTTAGCCTTGAAGGAAAAAAAACAAGCTAAAGAGTGTTTGGTTATAAAGTCAGATTTTCACCAAATATGGTGTCTTTCTTCTCTCAAACCAAATTGATGATAAACTTGACTGCAGCTCAGTTTTGTCAGACATGCCAACAGAAAAGCACGACAGAGATAATATAATATAAAATATATATTTAAAAAAACACTTCAGACTCTTGTACCATTAAAATAGTGTAAGAAAAGTTTCTCTTCTCTAATAATCTTGTGAAACATTAAAGCTGTTCCAGCTTTTTATTACACCTCAGACTAACACATACCTCATCAACAGCAGATCTCTTAAAGTCAGAGCTCATGATTTTGAGCTGCATGTCTGTCCTGTGGTGGACGTCTCTCTCTCTGTCTCTGGACCAGATCCTCACTTTTCTTCTTTCTTCTGAAGTAGTTTTAGGATTATTCTCCTCAAATGACACTCAACATCAAATGTGCAAAAAAGAGTTAAAATAAATAAGACATCACTACAGCCCTTATTTCATTTCATAAATACTTAGAATCAATTGAGGAGCCGCACATGGAGGAAACTGTGCTGCCCCCTAGCGAAATAAACTAGGAAGTGACTGCAGTTGAAATGACAGGAAAAAAAACTGTTGTTACCACTTACTGTGCAATCCAAACTATAAATATTTACTGCAACTCAAGTTAGGTTAAAATGCTTAGACAACACAGAACACATTTTACAGGGTCTATATCCATGTTTGATGTTGTAAAGTGAATAAAGCTGCTGGGATAAGGTACTCCATTAGAATGCATCATATCTCCCTCTGAAACAGTGTAACTATAATGAAATGAAATTAAATATGGAGCACATCAAATAAACCACTGTCAGGTGGTGGTAGATTTCCTAATGACACTTCTTTTTGCAAGGTGTGCAAATCTAGCATCATTATTCCTCATTTAATTAGCAGTGCGTTAGTGATTAGCATTTTAAAATTTGTTGTATATCAAGATATATTTTGTTTTGTTTTGTTTAACCAACAGCCCGATCCTGAACTTCAATAACAAAAGGAGAAAAAAAAGCCAATTCACTTGTGGTACAGTGGAGCCAAACTTATTTTTAACTTTTCAATTTTCCCCAAACTAAAGATAGATAAAGATAAAAAAAAAAAAAAAAAGAACCACAACAAAGTCAGGTTAAGTTTTATGAAATATCTATTTACAGTTAACACAAATACAGTGAATGTTAACATTTAAAGACCTCTTGAAGATCAACATTTATTAAAAAAAAATCTTATACAAAACCACTTAAAAGTACAATACAATTACATTAATTTCATTTTAAAACATAATAAAAAAAATGTACAATTCAATAGTTTATCAGTCCAATTTCTTCTTTGGCATCAAATTGTTGCTGACAGACAACAGATTAGGCCAGGTGACACGCTCAGCTTGATTGTCCCGTTGTGTTTTTAAACAAGTGCTTCAGTCAGTTGATTTGGATGGGGAAAGTCACTTGGAGAATGTGCTTGTGTAGAAACCTTCCCTTGTGGTCTGAGCTGCTGGAAACACTGGCAGCGCCGTGAAAGATGACGTACCCTGTTAAAACAGTGGGTGGTGAAAACCTCCTTCACAGCCGCCTGACGTTCCTCTTGCTGCGAGCGCTCCCTGGTATGATCTGGGTCGTCTTGGAGGCGAAACGGGGTCTGGGCATTACCGTTCGGCAGGGGGTCGAGCCGTGGTAGGACTCTTGGCAGTGGGTGCAGAAGTCGAAGAGACAGTTGAGGCGTGTGCATGTGGCTCTCTGGGTCTCAGGTGAGTGTGTCGCTGGTGAGCCGCAACGTTTGCAGGAACGAAGAGACTCGTGCTGCTTCAGACTGTTGGCAGCCTGGATGGTAGAACAAAAACATGAATGTGTTAATAGGTGAAACATATTAATGCATTTTCAAATCACTTTAAATCCAAGAACCCTAAAAAAGTTTAATCTGTCAATGAATAAACATAAAATGAACTATTGCCACCCAAAAAAGGTTTGGTGGCTCCAGGTTCACAAAAGGAAACTGGGTTGTTTTAGGAAATGGTGATGGACATTTATATGACAAAATAACTAATGCACTCTGCTGATAATGAAAACCACTGTTAACATGGAGTCCAAACACTCACCTGCACAAATTCATTGAAGCGTGTATACTGGGAAGTGGGTGTGCTGCCCTTTTGAGAGAGAGCACTCTGTTTAATGATCCTGCAGCTCCGAGAGGAAGAGGAGGATGATGATGGGGTGGTTGATGAGGCCAGGGTCTGCATACAGGACAGCACCACTCTGGATACTGTCACATCTCTTGTCAGCCCACAAGCCCTTTGTCTCAGAGAGCTACTTGACTCCTAAATTTTTTAAAAAGAGAAAACAGATTAGAGCTCGGAAAAACCTGCAATAAGTTTTAGCCACATCATCCTGGCACCAAAATGCCATGTTCTTTTCAGCTTGTCTTTCTTTTTAAAGGCAGGTTACTGCTGTGGGTTTGTGTGTTTCCTCACCCTGAGTGCCTCCTCAGCTGCCTGACACCTGTGCAGAGCCGCAGTATCCTCACAGATGATCCTCCTCCACGTTCTGCTCACTTTCTTACAGCTGTGAGGTGAGAAAAGTTGAACATGTGATGAATATAGAGAACTGAAGAGGAACAGCAATGCTTGTCAGTTTCTGTGTCAAGTACTTAATGTCTCTTTCTCAAAGCTCACACATGCCAAACACTCAACACAATCAAAATTACATGCCAGTCCTGATGTGAATATGAACCCTCTCTCCTCACATATAGTTTACCTTATAAGGTCCATGTCTCCAAGCAGAGCCAGGATGTTTGTCAGGATGCTTCTCATGTTCCTGGACAGCAGAGATGCAAACACGTCGACATACTCCAGGCCCATCTGGCCTCCAATCACCTGGTGCAAACAATAATCCTCTGCAACCTTTGAGATGATGCTCCAGTCATACCTGAGTCAAGATGTAGGAAAACAGCTGTCATTTACCCGTTTACTGAACAAGTTAGAGAAAGGAAGATTTATAATATGAGAATGTAATCCTACCTTTTATTCTTCTGGTAGCTCTTGGTAAGTTCTTCACACACAGCTCGCTGAAACTTCTGTATAGGCAGGTAGTGGTCATTGTGACGGTCAGAGGGGGTGGATGTCACTGTTCTCCTTTTGGGACAAGGGGTGGAAGCTGCCACCACAGCCGACATTGGACAGCTAGAGTTTGTCCTTATCTGACATTTGGAGGGAGAATTATTTGGCGATATTGTCTTGTCAGCAGCAGCAGCAGGTTGCAGGTTTGCGGCAGGTTTTCCCTGGATGTGGTCATCCTCATCACTCTCATGATGATCAAAAATCTGACTGTTGTGCAGAGACAGATAACCACTGTCCTCAAACCCTTCGTCCAGAGGAGTCCTGTCATGTTCCCTGTTGGTGCTGTTTTCCTTGTTGTGGACTTCTCTGGTGTTGTTGTTTAGAGAAAACAACTTTGTGATCACACTGGCAGGTGCAGGTGGACACTGAGGTTTGATGGGAGTGGGATCTTTCACGGGTGAAGCTTTGACGTGAGCCACCTTGGACTGTGCAGCAGCCATGTTAGCAGAGCTCTTCTCCATCTTGTTGACCCTGGTAGCCTCGTAGCTAGGGTGTTTCATCGTGGCTTTCTTTGAGTAAAGCATACAAACTGTGCAGTATGTGGATTCCTGGGTAAACAGGAGACAAATGAAGAGACTGTTAAAAATGCCTCATGCTGAATGTAACTGTCAAGATAGCTTCTCTCATGCGAGCTAAATTAGCTACCCCCGGCATCAAAGTTATTTATTACGTTACCAAACGTGAATACACCAATAAAATATCTGTGTACTGTTCATAAACAGTTACGATAACCACTGGATACAGTTTCAAACTCTACCGCAAAACATTTTACTGAACAAATGGTTGATTTTGGCGCGGTGCAGATTTGGCGGAAAGGCAGCAACTGTGACGTGTGTGTACTGTGACAGGAAACCAACGTATATTAATGCATATTAATGTTTTCGAAACAAAAATCTCTCTTCGGATAAAACCCAATGCTTATTAATGGACACATACTTGGTGTAATATATCATCACATAGTAACTTCCCTTTTCGCGCTTACAGTGGGTGTGTGGCAAATAGGATCTAAACTAACTTTACCAGCTCGTGTGCAGTACTACTACTCAAACTATCAGTACTGACTGCATTCAATAAGTAATTAAGCACAGTCTCTGCTTGTATTGTTAGGAAACATTTAACTCTTGCTTTTTGTCGTAGGTGACTAACCGTCTTAGCAAGTTACGTTGCAACGGCTATAGCTAACGTTGCTGACTACCGCTACACATCGAGCATCGACCAAACTTCGGTGAGGTGAAGTCTCTTACCTTACGTCCGTTGTTAACGTTAATCCAAAACAGACTGTCGTTTCCCTCCTTTGCCTCACAAAGCTGACCGGCGACTAGCAGCTTGCTTCTCCTGAATTAAATGCTCCTGGACTGGAAAGTCCGCCAGTCTTCGCTGCTTATTTGAAAACGGTGCGCAAAAGGCGCAAACCTATCACAGCGAAGCGGGTGTTTGTCCATTTAAACTATTAACCAATGGGAGGTGAGCTTTTAGGAACGTAAAGTGACGTCAACGCGCAAATGACGTATCCCCTGTTTTTTTTTCCTTTTCCTTTCCGCCTTTTGGTTTTCCCACCCAAAGGGACAAGAATGGCTTCGACAATCTCACAGCAGTGGTAGCCTATGTAAACTAGGTTATATCTACAGTATTGAAACATCTGATGCTACCAAACATTAGCCGAATTTAAAATGAGACAATGCTATTGAAAAATCCGAAATATTATAGAAGAGATGAACAGGAATTATTCAGGAATTAGAATACGATTTATATATATTAATATTGGTAAGGGAGTTCATGATGAATTTACATGTAAAAAAAAAAAAATCCACGACCTTTCATCAGCCAGTGTGTGTTCATGATACAGTTTAAAATAGAGCACATTATTCATGGTTACACAGATTTATGTTTGTTAACATTGTTACAGAGAGGGTTTATACATTTCAGAGTTATATTTCACAGTCGTCTTTGTGTTAAAGTCTTTGGAAAGAATAATAGTTATATGTAACATTGTTGTCTTGGTGATAATGATGTAGCAACTTAAACAGCACAACATATAGGCCTACACAAAGTTTTTGGACACATAGCCCTGTTTCTGGGAAACTGGGTCATTTAGCCCTATTGGGCTATCAGCAACAGGAGTAATTTTGCAAGGCAAATACAAACAGTAGAGAGCTAAGCACTCCACTTTACTTCTGTTAGGGTTCCTACGGTTTGAAGAAAAAAGAGACAATGTTAAAACAGTAGCATTTCACAGAGCAGCTCAGTTCACACCCCTGCCTGGAATGTGTGAAGAGACTCTTTCATTGAAACCAGACAGGAGACATTGGGGGTTGTGGTAGTTTACATTTCACTTATTTTGCATTAAGGGCAATCACTTGGGAGGCAGAAACACTCACCTGTCAGAATCAGTATTTATTATGGTGTTTTTTCTATGTTGATAACCCATGTTTCATACACTGAAATAGGGAGACAAGTAGAAGTTAAAGGGGAAATGAGAAAACTCAATTGGCAGTCAAAGAAAGGACAAATATTTTGCATAGTAAAGTGCATAATGCTAATTTAATGATGATCCCAATGTCGACCCTCTCATTAATTCAATGTCCAACTGACACGACCACACAGTCATTTTAATTACAATCACAGCAGGAGGCAGAGAGAGTGAAAATAGAAATTCAGGTCAAAGTCTTGAGTCTTGCATCATTAAGTAACGGGGTCCAGTCTCCTATGTCTAAGCATTTAATTGTAAAAACTTTACTTTTGTTGTTACACGGGGCAGATACTTGTATTAAACACAAGTTTTACCTGGTAGAAATACAGATATTAGGCACAACTAGTCATTTCACTGGTTATTCTTCACATAAAAATTGTGAAACTATGTCAAGTATTCTCTCAGTCAAGAATCTCACATAATAAAACTAATAATAAAAAATATTTCATTTAAAAACATAAGTATAGTGTATATATACGGTGTAATTTCACTATCTGTGCCTTGGTGTACTTTTATTTTTGTCGCAGGGTGGAGTAATCACGGTGGAGTCGCCCCAGGTCTGCTCCAAATTTATCCACAGAAGAAGAATGCGTCCCACCCAATGCGCATGCGTGGCTAGCCAATATGTCAGCGCCCTTTAGCAAGGTGGTAAAGAAGCAATATTCTTTACCATAAACATTGATAAACACTTATTAGACGGTCTTTAGACAACTCACTATTGGAAACGGGTTCGTTATAGTTAATTGATATTTGCGAGGAGAGGATAGAGCAACGAAAGGCGCTCGTGCATTTGTTATTTGACTAAAAAATCTGAGATTAGGTGGCTAGAAACTGTCAAGTAGTTGTTTACTTTCCTCAGACACTCCTTATCCTATGTTTTCACATTTTCAAGGTAATTGTGGTTTCCTGTGCACATCTCCTTGTGGTTGTGAACGGCGTGAATTGACTACTGAATTTGACATTTCCTTAAAATAGATAGGGCTTGGTGTATTATAACCATGCCAAATTAAAGTCTGTATGCATTAGCTTCAGATTATCAATTGGTATTAGAAGCTAGGCAAATACTTTTGTAAAAGACGATCATTGATCATTGAAATTATCGCATTTTTATTTAAGTTTGGTTAACAGTCGCTAAAGGGGAGCAACATGTGCCGTAGTCAAGTTATATGAGGAGAGTCAATAGTCCTACCAAATCTGCTCTTACAATGGCTTATAGAAGAGCTATAAAGCTCCTTCCTACAGGAAGAGAGGGTATCTTTAGCAAGTTCATACCTCTTATTCAAAAATCGCCAAATACCATCAGCCAAACAGTTAGATTTCACAGTCACTGTGGCAGAACTACAAGGACTCTTCACACCAGTGCACAGTTGCTGGTGACCAAGTTGCTGTCGGTGGATGAGCTTTTTGACAGGCACTCTCTGCAGGAGTACCTGAAGAAGATGGAAACAGAGTACAGTGAGAGTTTGAAGTTAGTCAACAGTGGTGTGATGGAGGAGCAGTACAGTGAGGAGGAGCTGAGGGCCAAGAGGAGCCGGGTGTCTCTGCTGGCTCCTCTCATCCAGAGCATCAGAGAGCTGGACACCAAACACAGAGAGATGGCTGAGACTGAGGTGCTCCTGAAAGGTGAGGCTGCCCTGCTGCTACAACACAGGGATCTTTGGTGGAATAAAATTACTTACTTAAGCCACAGTTCAGTTTCTTTTGAGACAGATTTCATGGATCTGTTAACAATCATGCTAAAATACAAGCCTGGTAAATTATTGGTAAAATCCTCTGTCATTTTGCTATGAAGCAAACCAGTGAAATCAAAAATATTTGAGGGGACGATGCCGTGATATAAATAATTTGTAACAACTTCTGACAGCAGACAAATATGCTGTCTGGAGGTGTGACTTGCCACTGATCACTAGAAATTACTCTGAGTGATATATGACGTAGAAAGGCAGAAAATCGATTTGCAAATGCCTGGAATTGTCACAGCATTTCAGCTTAAAAAGTGATCAACCAGTGAAACAACTCATTATTTCAGCTCTAGACATGACACAACCCTTGCTCACTGTATATTTTTGCTTTCCTTTCCAAGATGAAGACCCAGCCCTGCGAGAACTGGCCGAGCTGGAGAGAGAAGGCTGTTTGCAAGATATTCAAGATCTCAGACTAAAGGCAGGACTTCATTCTTCTGACAATCTGCTGGCTTATAAATAAACACCAGAGCTAAAGTTAAAGCACAATCCAACTGAAGAAGATGTTTCTGCTTCATGTTTTGTTGTTCTTTGTTTCTGTTCCAACGATCTGCGTCACCGATCAGATTCTGGATCTGCTGATCCCTGAGGAGGAAGCTGATATGAGCGACCTCATTCTGGAGGTCACAGCCGGTGTTGGGGGTCAGGAGGCCATGCTGTTCACTGCTGAGGTCTGGAATGACATATATCCATCATTTACTGTTCTAAACTGTTCTTGTTGCAATGATAAGATATTTTTAGATAACAACTGAGAAAGCAGCAGCAGATAGACAGAACAACAAATACACTTGTCATCAGATGGACACACTTTTTTTTTTTTTTTTTTTACATCAGGACAACAGTAGAAACATTAAAATGAATAAAGAAGAAGCAACAAGGAGTCAGGGCTCATAATTAAGAAAGAAATCTCACAACATTATTCACATTATCACTCACTGTCTCCTCTCCTCTGAAGGTGTTCGACATGTACCATGGCTTTGCTCAACATCACGGCTGGACCTTTGACATCCTGGAGCACATGACCAGTGAGATAGGTCAGTAGACACGTGTTCTAGTAAAGTGTCAGCTAGTGACTGAAGTAGCACTGATTAATCTACCAAATCTTGTATAAAACATCAGGAAATAGTGTCATCGCATAGTTTCTTTTATCCAACCAATAGTCCATATCTGAAAGATATTAAATTTACAATAATGTCAGTCTCATTAGTTAGTTAGTGTTAGGCTTAGGAGCTCTAATGAATTTCCCTTTGGGATCAATAAAGTATTTTCTATTTCTATTTCTATTTCTATTTCTGAGCTGAAAGTAGGAATGAGATGGGAGCACAGTGTGTAAAACACTTGCCCTTTTTTTCCTGCACAGCCAATATTGCAATAACTGACTGTAAAAACAAGGGGGCGCAATTGCTATGCAACTGATGTTAAAAGGTATCACTGAAATGGAAGATTTCAATGTTTTCATCAAAAAAATGTTTCAAAACAAAAGAACACATTTTAGAAATAAATAACTGTGAATCACTTATAATATGAACCAGTGACTAACAGCACAGTATTGGTGTATTTTGATCACCTGTCTATCACCTATAGGTGGATTACGTCACGCCTCGGCCAGTATCAGCGGCCCTCAGAGCTACAAGAGAATGAAGTTTGAGTCTGGAGTCCATCGAGTGCAGAGAGTCCCTAGGACTGAAAAACAGGGCCGCATGCACACCAGCACCATGACCGTAGTTGTACTGCCCCAACCCACTGAGGTACAGTTTCACTTAATGGGTGAATGGATGGATGACAACCAAAGAGAACAACTCAGTTTCCCTGAAGTAATCATTATAGATCAAAGAACAAACATTTTCAAAAGCTAATGCATTTAATTTTGAACTTGGATGTGGAATTGAAATTGAATTACTGACTAATATGATTACTGTTATTGCTTAATCAGTGCATGTTATGGAAATCACAGAAAGAACCTACCAAACTATGAAGGAAAAAAAGTATTTTATTTTGGCAGAAGTAAATCAACTTCTAATTTAGTCCCACTTTTCTCTGTTTCTTCATTTTCCATTTGTTGCCTAATGCTATTTTTTTCACATGCACCATGATAAGAGTGCTTTCTTCTCTGATAATTTAGACATAAGTTAATTATGAGTGTTTGTGTCTTCCTGTCAGATCTCTTTCACAATAAACCCTAAGGATCTGAGGATAGAAACAAAGAGAGCAAGTGGAGCTGGAGGCCAACATGTCAACACCACAGACAGTGCAGTCAGAATAGTTCACCTGCCTACAGGTAAAATCTGCAAACACCATGAGCTGAATGTGGAAAAGTGCAATTCAGCACAATCAAAAATCAGAATTGTACTTTTGTGTGTTTGGCATTTTAGGCGTGGTTGCAGAGTGCCAGCAGGAACGGTCCCAGCTGAAAAACAAAGAGAAAGCCATGACGTCTCTGAGAGCAAAACTGTACAGCATGAAGCTGGAGGAGGAAACCAGCAAACGCTACAACCAGCGTAAAGTGCAGGTGAGACGCTGAAGTAGATGATACTATAAAAACCTCAGCATGTTTGAATGTTCACGTCATTTTAAGTCTTGTTTTCTGTTCTCTCTCCTCCTTCAGATTGGCACCAAAGGCAGATCGGAGAAGATCCGGACGTACAACTTCGCCCAAGACCGCATAACAGACCACCGGATTGGCATGACCGTGCACGACGTCAAGAGCTTCCTGCTGGGAGAGGATTTGCTGGATGAGATGAACACCTCGCTGCAGGAGTTCTCCAACCAGGAGACACTCATGGAACTGCTGGAAGAAAACGATCAGGAGGGTTCATGAGTTTGTCCCAGAGGAAAAAGCATTTTGTTGGAGGCATCTTGCCCCTCACAGTATTTCAGCAGATCACTGAACACTCGCTGCTGTTCTGTGTACTCTGAGGAAAAGGACCATGATGATGGACAAGTCTTAATGCTTCCACCCATCCAGAGTTAGAAATATATGGATATTCATTCATAAAAACACATCTACACATCCAGGATTGAAAAGTAATGTCAACATAAACATAAACAAAATGGCCAATAAATGAATGATGGAGTGACTGTGCTGTCTTTATTTAATTTGAACATGAGCAGCACTGAGATAAATAAGTGTTTCTGGCCACTGGTGGTTGAATGTAATCAAGTACACTTGTCTGACTGTACTTTATGTACAATTTTAGGTATGTGTAAGGCCTTTTTACAGTGTAAAAAAATAAACTATGTAATGGAGATAGTGTCTCAATGACCTTTACCATCACTGTGTTTTTTCTGATGTGATGTTTTATATAATGTAGTCTAGGTGAGAAGCTAACAGCAGAATATAATCTATACCATTTTATTGGTGTAGCTCTATTGATGACAGTCAAAAGTTTTGAATGTATTACTTTTGCTTTAGCGTTCCTCATTTAAGGTGCCTATGACACAACGTAAAGGTAAAATACACTATACTACTTCACTATGTCATCCCCGTGGGCTAAATTTATTCAGCAACAGTCTCGCTTAGATTGAATTGAATACAGTTAATTCATGAACTCCATTACCCACAATGCTCTCTAGCGCTCCATGGCTGAATAATCGAGCGTGGACTCGTCGCTCCGCTCCGCTCGCCCACTTTCACCGACCAGTTTTCTCCCAACAGTCGCATCCTGCCTGGCAGCTCCAGTCAGAGCAACCGTTAGCGAGCAAATAAGGGAGTAGCGAGTCATCTTTTTTTACCGAGGGAAATTACGGTTCAATTTATCGACAATATGCCGTTTTGCTGACTGGTTCTTCTGGGAAAATGAAATTATACTTTTCCCGCACCAACACGGCTCCTATAAGAGAAAGCTCACTGTGTAAAGTCAGCTTTTTCACTCCGACCTCGGTAGCTCAACGGCTTTAGCAAGTCGGTTCGTCTTGACAAGCGAGAGGCTCAGCTGTCCGCCGCCGCCGCTGGTGCTCTCCAAGGCGGGGAGGGGGTGGTTTGGACAAAGCCAGTCAGATGTTGGACGGTGAAACGTACACCTCAGGACTCAAACGTTTCTCCACCTCGGTTGTGAAACTAAATTGTCAAAGCTGATCACCATCCGTCGTGGGAAGTGCCAGGGATCCAAGCTGAGGAGTAAGGTCGATTTTTTTTTTAAGGGGGCGAGAGTTTTGAATCTCGCAAGGACCAGAAGGAGGAGGCTTCGGGGGTGAGCCGCGGAGCAAGACCCGCAGAGAAGAAGGGACCTATAGGCCGAGACACCCCTGATGCCAGTGATGGCAAACGAGCCGATCATCCTAAACGTCTATGATATGGCAAGTAGAAAAGCAAAGACACATATCGTATCACTTATTTTGCCACTTTATCTAGGGAGTACGGTTCAGTCGTGTTTTCACGTAACCATATCAACAACTCCCGGACACGACGCCAAACACCATTGTAAAAACCGTCGATTTAACACTGGGTTCATCATCTGTAGCATTGCATTGCATTAAACTTTAAGACTGGAGCACATTTAGTAATTATCACATACTGTTCTTTAATTCGGCATTAATTTATAACATCAAAAGCAGATCATTTTAATTCAATCTCCCCTTTAAGCATGGCTCCACCGGCTCATTTTCCTGCAAAATACACAAAGGAAAAAGGCAGTGATATGCTGAATCAGCTGCAAAAAAGTTTTCATATGAAATGATTGTATGGAGTTTTTTCCCCCACTAGCTGATGTTAACCAGAGCTGTGTTAGTGAACATTTACAGGAAAACACAAAGCCTAACTTTGTCCTATTCTGTAAACACTGGGTTTCCATATCAGGAGTGGAGCAAAACCTCAATATGCTTTAAGCTGCTGTTTCCAAAACAGTGAAGTGACAAGTGAAACATGTTACAGTTGAGCATGGTGGCCAACCATAGAGTTACTATTTCTTGAACTGTTTCCTGTTAGGCTCGTTCATGTGTGTGAGTCAGCCTGAGTCAGGATCTCAGTTCACTTAGGTCAGAAACAGGAAAACATGGGCTGCCTGCTGCTGATCTGAACCCCAGGTGGACGTGACATTCAAAGTGACCATTTCACCCGGTCAGCAGAGAGTAAATGCATAAATGTACGTGTCTTTGTTCCAGCACAGGTTGAATTTCAGTCACTAGGTAGTCACCATGCAGGGGGTGAGTCAGTGTGTGTGTGTGTGTGTGTGTGTGTGTGTGTGTGTGTGTGCATTGACTGATCGGTTGATGAATCATTGATTGATATGGATTTCCTGTGGCAGACGGATTACACCTAAAATGGGAATTGTCATGTCAGGGGTCATAAAACAAGGAGATGCAGTGGTTTTGGGATCATGTGCAAGGATGGCTTTTGTTCCTAATTGTACATCAGATGTTATGATACGAGTGGATATATTTTTAATCCTGGATCAATATGAAGATCCCCCACTCTTCTAGACATGATTCATTATCCTTCTCTTCCTCTATTTCTATTTTTAATCTGATTTATCGCCACTCTGCTCCCTTTTAGCTGATGGTCAATATATCATCAGAGGCCTGAAGTAGCCTGGAGAGCTTCAGGGCCCTTTAACAGACCTCTGAGACGCGATAGTAGCAAAACACACAGTGTGAAATCAGGACCTGGCTGTGACAAGTACAATTCCTGCATTTGTCCATCTTACCCTCCTTTCTTCTATCTCCTGTCATTCCCTCTTCCATTTCCTCCCCTCCCTCTTTCTTCCCTCCTCCCCCCTTCTGTCTCTCACTTCCTCCCGTTTCTCACTCGACTTGCCGTCCACATTAGCTTCCTCTTGGTTAAGAGACCACTGAAGAGCTTTTATCTTTTTGTCTCACTTCCATTCATGTGACCTGCGGCAGGGTTCCTCTGCACACTTTAACACGCAAAGCCTCACTCGTACACGTCTAACACACACTCACGCCGACACACACACGTGTAAAGCCACTTTTGTGCTTTCAGTTGATGTTTTTTTTTATCTTACTGATGCTGCTTTTGTTATCTAGATCAACATGTGTAGCGTGCCACCTTTCATTTATAGGGGGAATTCAGTGGTTTGTGCTTGTGCGTGCAGGTCGACTCACACCTGTGCATATATCTGGAGTTTGTGTGTCTTTGAGTGTTGGTGTGCTACTGGGGCAAGATGGTGTCCTGTAAACTGTTCCTGCACTCATTCATTCATTCATTCATTCATTCATTCATTCCTCTGCTTTAAGTGTTTCTGTTCTGTATTGATTAGACTGTTCAGTCATAAATACTGTGAGAAAGGTGACCCGCAGACCTCATGCTCAGTGACTGACCAGTGGGCTTTCTGTTTGCCAGGTGGTTTCGTGAGTTAGAGAAAAGCAAATATAACTGAGTGATGCAGCCTTTATCAGCTTATTGATTATCACATACAGATCATTTCTAGTGAGTGATGGATGACTAATCCTTTCAGTGAGTAGATGAGTCACTTTTTGGCTGACTGGCAGTTTGTAGACTGACTCACCGTTAACTGGCTGATTGGTGCTTTCTAACTCTTGATTGGCAAGAATAAAGAACGAACAGAGAGCAGTTGGATTAACCCTAGCCCTTGTGTCTATACACTCAATATGTGACTGAGTATCTCTCTTTTTATACAGATGACAGATACAATATAAGTTTTAAAGCCAGGTCAGCTGTCTCCCGTTACTTATGCTCATTATGCTTCTCTAAGATAATCAGCTCTTTGCTTATAGCTTCAAACAAAACAGTGGTGTTGAGCTTCTCATGGAAAGAGCTAAGCTAAAAAGTAAACAACTGTATTACGCAAAATGTTAAACTTTTCCATTAGAGCATCAGCAGCTTGTTAATTAAAAGATTAATCGACAACTTTTTTCAGCAATAGGCCAACCATAAACAGCAAGATATTTTTCCTCGGGGGAGTTGGTAGAGACCTTAAAGTGAATAATGACGCAGACATCAGACATTTGTCACCAAATGAAAGTTTGTGTTGCTCTGTCACTCCTGGGTGTGTGACTAAGCCACAGTTTGCTCACAAGTTTGTCTTATTGCCTTTTGTCAATATTGACAATTTAGGTCTTTGTTGTTGTTTCGCACAGTTGCCTCAAGTGGCCACAAAACCATGCAGGTACGAACAGGTCTAAGTCCTGCTTTAACGGTCTGAACAGGACCCTGTTTAACGGTGCACTGGCCAGTTGGGTGACTGGTTTGGTGACTGGCTGTCTGTACATAACAGGAAGTCAGGAAACTGAAGATCAGATAATTGCTGAGGTCAGAAGAGTGGCGACACACTGCAGGATGCCCACCGCCAACTCGGATGTTCACACCAGCTAATGAACAGTGGCAGCGAGGGTTGGAGGGCAGTGTGGTTGTGGGTGGAGGGGCGGCATGGTGGCAGTTTTTTTGTCAGGGTGTGAAAATCTGTCTTTGAGCAAGACCCCGAATATTTACTCAGAAATACTGATGAAATGACTGTTTCCTCTTTCCATTTGAGAATCAATAACCTCACATCACATGACTTTCAGGAATATCTGTGCAGATATGAGCACAGACACCCTCCAACCCCCACCCCTCAACCCTCACTCTCTTCTTCTACCCATTCAGGCAGGTCCTCCCCACCATCCCGCTCCCATCTCCGTTAAGTGGATTTCCTGGCCAGCTCTGAGTGCTTTAGTATGCTGCTCTAATGAGACAGCATTATCCACACACCACCTGTCTGCCGGCCGGCCTGCACCGCACGCCGCTGTATCTGTGAGAGTACATGTTACAGCTTTAGGTTGGACAGCATCATGTAGCCAGCAGCAGCGCAGGTTGTGTTACTCTGAGGTGGCTGATAGTTTGGATGTGGAGCACACGTAGTCATCATCATGAATCCAGGTCTTTTTTATGGAAGGTAATGTAAGCTAAGACAAAAGACGTGGTGTTAACAGTGCAGCAGCGTTGGCAGTGTAGTGGCCAGAGATACTGCCTGTCTACAGCCAAAAGTCTTGCACAACACAAGAAACTGAAATAGCACTTCTTATAGGTTTGGGTTTACCACAGTAGATAAAGGGCATCTGCAGGGTCTCAAAATATCTGTAATAGCAGATTTCAGTTCCTGTGAAAGAGTTAGAAAAAGACACAAAAAAGTTTGAAATGTCAGTGAAAGAGGTCGAGCCAGTGAAAAGTGAGTATTAGTAACCTATAAATAATGAGAACTCAAAATGTTTCCCTTTGTTTTAGTGCAAAGACGTACATTATTAAGATGTTGACATTTAATAAACCATCCTTTTACAAAACATTATGAAATATATTGCGAAAAAAATATGTGATATTTCAACAATATTATGTCTCTACTGTCTTCAATGTCATATTCAGACTTCAGGCCGGATCTTGACCCGTGGGCCGCACATTTGACACCCCTGCTGAAGCTATGAGTAGCTGCTGGAGTTTCAGGAAAAATGCAAATAAACTAATAATAATGTAATTAAACTGGTAGATCTAGACACAGATTCACTGCCAGTTGTTTTGGGGGGTGAGGGTGGCATTCACTGATGAATTACGTTGCCAAGAATTGTTTTTGTCTGACTGAGAAGTATTGACAAATATGAGATATAGATGTCAATGACTTCATATACTTAGCCTTTTTTGTCCCCTCTTGTTTTCCATCATTAGGAAAGTTAATGATCGTATTTCTGTCGTTCGACAAGTCGTAGTAGTTGTACCCTTGTTTTGATCCTGTTGGAGGTGTCATGTTTACAAGCAGCATGAGAAACCTGGTTATTTATATCCCTGTGTACACGACGCTGTCCAAGACCCTGACCATACATGTGCAGTTGTGTTGTGATTTCTCACCGTCTCACACCTAACAGTCATGTTCATGTGCCACGAGAGCATCAATAGGTTAAATGATAGAAAATGAATTAGCAATAGTCATTTTTGAGCCAAAATGTCAAATATTTGCTGATTCCAGGATGTTTTTTATACCAAGTGACTGCAACAGGTACTTTTTGACATGTTATTGACAAAACAAAATTCACTGATAATGAAAATAGTTGTTAAATGCAGCCTTTTAATAGCATATCAATATCTCAGGTATGATATTTACATGCACATGCCAAGGGGATGATGCTTACCAGTGCATCTTGTGCAACCACCTTAACACTGTCTTTGCCAAAAACAAACAGGATTTAGCTTCTGGAGCAGTGGCAGCCCAGTAGAGCCAGTACACCGACACAACACCCTTCACTACTTCCATCAGTTCAACAACTTCAGTGTTATTTCCATGTTTTTTTAGTTTGTACTGGCATAAATCGGCTGTGAGGACATTTTAACTTCATGAGAGCATGAATCAAACTTGTGTTGTGCGGTGTCTAAAATAACCTCTTTGGTTTACAAGCTGCGAGCACGGGGTCCACATGCTATCGACTGCAGGCACAGCATTGACCAGGTTTTGGCTTGTGGTTGGCAACAGTTTCCTTCTCTCGATTTGAGTTTTTCTTTCAGTTTGGGTTTCTTCTGTTTGCTTCCAGTTCACACATTTCTGCTGATGCACATCCTGAAGACATTTCATATCTCCCTGATAATCATTCTGCTTAACACGGTCGGCGGTGGTAATCCTTCACGGAGGAAAAACGACGGCACAGAAAGATGACATGGAGAGAGATGATTAAATATGAAGACATTTAACTGCAGCAGCACCTAGTTTATGTGCAAGCACCTGCCCTTCCTGTGTTTGTTGTTTGTTTAATTCATTCATAAACACACACACACACACTCAGCTCACTCTGTGCTGTGGTGGAGGCAGGTTTTAACGAGCTTTGAAGTAATGACGGCTAAGATAAGAGTCTTATTTCATCATCGGTGGGGGGGGGCAGCAGTGCTGGTATAAACTGGGAGCTGATCAGGTTTTTCCTGCAGTCATTTACCTAACATGAACTAAAAATGCATATAAAACATATGCAGCTCTTGCACACAGGATTGGAATAAAGGTTTTAATCTCAGTGTTGGTGAGTTGGTGACAGATGAGTTAATGCAAGAAATTTTACAATATGAGCAACGTATCAACCTAATGTAGGTCAGGAAACAGACGCTCTGCAGAACAAGACACGGGGCTGAGATGTTGTAGAGAAAAAACCATGTTGGCTCAGCAGTAGTCTTAATTTGTCTCAGAATCCGCTGCATTTATTTATCCAAATTACACCCGAATCTGAATTAATCATCGGCCTGTATAATTTACCGTCTGTGTATTTCAAATGAACACAAGCAGAAATGCACTTTCATAAGAAATAAGGTCCTTGCTCATCTCCACTGTAGAGGATCAGAGGGATGAGACCAAATGTGCAGACTTAACATTTACCTACTTTAATTTCAAACGATATCTAATTTATTTGCTCATTAAGGTCAGTCGCAGCCGCCAGACAACTGACAATTAACAGGTTTCAGCTTTGTAAAGAAGAAAACTGATTTAAATTGAGGTCTGCAAACCTGAGAAACATTCAGAGTAGAGTAATGTCCCCAGTGTAAATCAGGGATACAGTAAAGGACATAATGTACAGTACACGCTATAACAGTCTTTCAGTGTAATGAGACGACAACGGTGACAAGGACTTTGATTAAAGGACTGATTACAAAAGGTGGTGTGTGTCTGCTGCTAAGTGATACGTCATTGGTTTGACTTTTTACTTGCACCCACAAGTGCAGCATTAAGTCACTGCTGAATAAGCAATTTTCTGCTTAGTTTGCATTTTTTAAGATATTTTGTCAATGATTGATTGATTGAAATTGATAATCAATCATCCATTTTGTTGTAAAGTGTAGGTCAAACTCATTATTTCATTCACTCAGCTCACTTGACTTCTCGTCCTGGTTTGCATCACACTCATCATCCTCATTCCTGGTGTGTGTGTGTGTGTGTGTGTGTGTGTGTGTGTGTGTGTGAAGCATTATGCAAACAGCCACAGGCCTGAACAGTGTCCACTCTTCTTTTATCACCGCTGCTGTTTGTAACTGTAGCTGCAGTGTAGATACATGGTGAAGACAGCCTGCCCTGCTACCTCTGACTGTGCCACAGTCCTGTATTTACATAACAGTAGAGAGGAAGTATGAGAATAGTTTTTGAATAGTTTTCTGTGGCTTTCGCTCTGTTAAATATGTTTTGCATTGTAAATGTAAATGGGGTTTGAACATCAAAAACAGGAGACGCTGAATGATAACCACTCCATCTGATCACTTTGGTATTGAAATGACTTGATCAAGATTATATTCTGGCCCTGCGCTGAGAATGAGTGGCATGGAAATGTGATTGTGTGACCTGTCACTCCTAATATTTCAGTGGTGCTGAAAAGATTAATCAATTAACTGATGAGTCCATAGGTTAAGGATTAAATGCCAATATTTTTGGCATCTAATCAACTTTTTAGAAACATTTCAAGCCAGAGGAGGATTTGTGCCCAGGGAAGGTTTTTTTTAATCATTTTATCATCATATCAGTGAAAAATCCCATCTTGATGTTATCAAACGTCTTGTTTTATCCATGAACAGTCTGAAACTTTACCGAAGCATTAATAAACGAAAAGCAGCAAATGCTCACAAAAATGAGAAGATGAAACTTTGTCGTGTTTGTCATTCCTGTTTGTAAAATGTATGTATTTCTCTTCCCATCCTCTGGGATAAAACATCTTTTTCACACAAACGAAATCTGCCTAGCAACAGCCTGCCCAATCACATTGTAGCCACAGGATGCTCTGCTTAAAAGATCATAAGAGATGGACAGACATGTCAGAGATTAGTGCTGCTTCGGGTATTGATTCAGTGTCTGTGCCCTTTCTTGTGCTTGTATGGCGGCCTGTCTTTGTGTATGTGTGTGTGTGTGTGTGTGTGTGTGTGAACATCAGAGCCTCACAGATCTCATTTCAGCCAGCTGGGATCATATGATGGTCAAGTGTCAGGAAGACAATGGACGTCACTGAGGTTGAGGTTAATTCAGTTTGTGAATACATCCGTTTATATTAGGTCTGTTTTGCGCACTTCCTCCACTCTGATGTATCACGAGTGGATTTTTCATTTTGTGACTCTGCTCTGATGCTCAATTATGTAACTGTGTGTGATAAATGACAAGGAAAACATCAATGTACAAAAAGACAAGCGACACATTCAGCAGTAAAAGTTTGCTTGGAACAGTTTCAGCCAATTTTGGCACAGCAAGGCATTGTGGGATTTCAAGTGTGATCCAAACATGGATGTTGCCTCTTGAGCGACCATCTGTGGTGTAACTGCACTGATCTACTTGTTTCCAAGTAAAGGTTACATCACACAAAATGATTTGAGCGTCATTTGTACTGTGGCTTCTCTCTGAAAACGCTTGAGCTGCATCTGAAATAATGTATTTTTTTCTTCTTCGTGTATAAAGAATAACACAAATGAACCGGACAAAAAGCTCATTGTAGATATATTGATATATCAGCCAATAATAGAGCTGAAACAATTAGTCTATATTGGCCGCAGTCAATCTTAAGAAAGGAGTCAGGGTTTCAACAGCGAGAACTGATGAGAAGTTTATTTCTACAAAGACATATTTAATTTCTGTTTTTCTTCTTCATCTGTTTCTTACTGTGTTTCTGTCTCTTTGTGTTTTCAGTACTGGATCAATGAGTTCACCAGCTCTCTGGGCATCGGGGTGTTTCACTCAGGGATTGAGATCTATGGAAGAGGTAAGATTACTCAGATATATGACACCACACGTATCAGGTCACCGGCCTGAGGGTGGGGGTTCACATGAGATATAGAATATAAAACACTTCATACATCACTTTTTGCCTTTTTGTACAACAACTATATGTGTTGTGTCATGTTGTGTGTGTTTAGAGTTTGCCTATGGCGGACACCCGTACCCATTCTCAGGGATCTTTGAGATCACACCAGGCGATGCAACCGAACTCGGCGAGACGTTTAAGTTTAAGTAAGTACAGGATATTTTGTTATTGTGTGTTTGTTCTCTGATGTGGACGGATGTTAAAGAAGAAGAAGAACGTGATGATGGTGTTTTCAGATGTAGCAGACATAGTCCAAGCCACAGTTCACTAGCTACTAAGCTCAGCGGTCAGTGAGCCTCCACTAAACTCATCATTCACCGTCCTGATGTGCACTTCATTAACTACTGTTCTGCCTACACCACTGAGGGAAAACAACAAACCCTGTTTTCCATTATCAGCAGCAGAGATCAGATGATTTCTGCCATTGAACACTGATTTCTTGGCTTGTGATGCATGAAGCTGTTTCTAATGGGTTTTTTCTACATGTGAGAGAGCAAATGGTGAACAGACGTACTCTTCTCCAGTCCTACAGCACTTTACAATGTCACATTCACCCATTTATCCATGATAACCACAAACTGATTTATGAACCGTGGACAGGGTCAACGTGGCGTTTGGTATCTCGATCAAAAACATGCAGGCTGGAGGAGCTAGAGATCGAACCACCGACCTTTGAATCGGTCCAACTCCCGATCAGGGATGTCCCTTTACATCCTGAGAATATGAGCTGTTGGCCAGGGCACCTCCGTAGCTACACAAGATATATCAATCCATCTACAAAACCACTTATCCATGATCAGGATCTCAGGGGCAGCAGATCTACCAGGAAGCCCCAGACTTCCCTTTCCCCAGCAACAATGGCCAGATCTGACTGGGGGATCCCAAGGCATTCCCGGGCCAGGTTGGAGATATAATCTCTCCACCTAGTCCTCCTCGGTCTGCCCTGTGGTTTCCTCCCAGCTGGACGTGCCAGGAACACTTACCTAGAGAGGCGCCCTCGAGGCATCCTTACTCCGAGTCTCTCACAGGTGACTGAACTTTTCACCTTATCTCAAAGGGCCTTTTACAAAATGTAATCTGATTGTCTGCAATGGATCACTCCTGGACACTTTTGACAGGTATATTATTCACTACTGTACATGAATTCAATGTGGATGGACACCAGGAGTTACCCAGTGATCTAAACGGGACCAATAAATCAAATAATCTATGTCACACCATCAGACAGAGAATCCAGTCCGTGAGCTGGTTTCTTCTGGTAATGACCTGTAAGTCAGAGAGAGAGAGGAACAGATAGATGAGGAACAGAGAGCGGCATGTGAGACGTGTGAGACATTTCTGACTTTACACTTGATTTGCTGATGGTTTTGTGGCTCCTGTTTTCTCTCGGACAGAGTCAGAGCGAAACAAGAGAAAACAGAAGAAAAAAAAGTGGAATTTATCTTGTGACTTTGAAACAGGAAAATATGCTAATTAAATTCACTCCGGTAATTTTAGAAGCTTCAAGGCCACGTTATTGAGCTACAGCTAACGATTATTTTCCCTGTCGATTTGTCTGATGATTATCTTCTCTATTTCACAGATTATTTATTGTGCGTATGAAGAAAATTCATCATCATCACATTCTCATGTCTGAGAAGCTGCAAACAACAAATACAGTATCTTTAAATTTCTCATGTGAAGAAGTAAATGAGGTGGAAAAGCATGAACCGCAGGATCGTGTGAAGATGAACTCAGAGTATGACAGAATGGCAGAAATGCTTGTGGATGTGAGACTTGGTGCAGGGGCCTCGGTGTCTGTGTGGTTTCTACTGCAGCTGAATTCAAGGCTGTTGCCGTGGTGAGACAGGAGGTTCCCAGTCAGCTCGATACGTTTTTGGATTCCCAGAATCAGCCGAGGTTCTGTGTGTGTGTGTGTGTGTGTGTGTGTGTGTGTGTGTCTACCCAGAGCTCCTGTGCTGCTGTATTACTTCTGCTCTAGTTGATCTGCCCTGTGGCTTTCGACACACTCTGCCTGACACACACACACACACATACAGAGGAAGGCACAGTTTCTGTCTCCATGCAGGCCACTAGACCATAAGTATGGATCATCTGGGACAAATGCTGTCATATCATTCAGTGCCGTGAATCCACTTCTCTCTCAGGCTTAAATTCATCATATTAAAACACCGGATCAAAATATTCTTTCCTTTAAAGAGACACAGATCTGGTAAAATGCATTTTAACTTTGTGTTTGTTCACATTTTAAGTCAGGATGTTTGCACATGAACGAGTCATGGCATTTTGATTTCAGATGTTGGATGATTTGTCAGGCTCAGTCACAGAGGGATAAACGACTGGGGACCTGCAGTCCAGCCAGGGAAAGGAGTAAAAATGGAAATGCTTGTAATGATTTATAAACATTTTCAGCAACCCTTTCAACTTTTATAGCTTTTATCCCAGCACTCTTACCTCCCAGTCACTATGGCCAGTGTGAGGTTGAAACAAAATGTCCGGACGCCTTTCTTAATGTTTTATCTGTGAGTAATAAAACCTATCGTTCACTTGTATCTGCAGAGAAGCCATAGTCCTGGGCAGCACGGACTTCACCGAGGAGGATGTGGAGCGGATCGTGGAGGAAATGGGGAAGGAGTACAAAGGCAACGCCTACCACCTCATGCACAAGAACTGCAATCACTTCTCCTCCGCTCTGTCAGAGGTAGGAGGAGGCCCAAACAGCAGCACCAAAAAAAAAGAAAGACCACGCTGAGTTAAATACCATGAAAGTGTAACCCCTCACCACATCTTGATTTAGTGTGAGTGTGACTGCTTGAACTAGCTCCTGTGAGTGTGTATGTGTGCGGATATGTGTGTGTGTGTGCGCCTTAAATCGGCTTATCCTGGTGTGACTAATGAGCAGGGAGTCTTACAGTTAGCATCTAGCACTGAGATGGGGATTAGGACACTGATACAAGCCCAGACATGCAGAGCCAGCTGGAAAACACACACACACACACACACACACACAGATGTACAGTATATACCACATGTGCGGATACTCTCAAAGGGAAAAGCACAGTTTAAAATTGTGATATTCACACACACAGAGCAGAGCAGAGCAGAGGGAGGCAGCTCTGCCCTCAGGTAGTGATTCTCCTGTTTACTGTGACCTCATTAACATGAGAGGTTAACTTAAAGAGACGCAGTGAACATGGCAGGATGTGTAGGAAACAGTTGCTCCAGCTCTGAACGTTAAAGCATGACGATTGTTCAGTCATCAATCAACACACCTGTGACCTGTTGGTAACACCTTTGGTCCTGTGTCTCAGTATTTAGTTGATTATGTGTCCTCTGTGCTGTTGTTGAGACAAAGAGGCATTTAAAGACACAGCCGAACCTAGGAATTAAGGATGTTCATGTGCCGAACACAAAGACAAGAAACGTGTCCTAAAAGTAAAAAGAAATCACCCTCAGTGGGGAAGTCTTAACTTTTCTGCTTATGTTGACTCTTGTATCCACCCATATATTTTGCAGATTTTAATCAAATTCAAATAATCAACTGAAACATATCTGTACAGCTCGTAGCACTGCCCCCATGTGGCCAATAAAGTGAATGAACGCAGGTTTAAGGAGGTCCGCACTGGAGGAAAAATGAGTGGAGAGGATCTTCATGCCTCTTTTCTCCTTTGAGTTTCCTCTTCACGCCTCCTCTCTTTATCTTCTCTTGTAGTTATTTTTATCCACCTTCAAACTCGAGCATCTGCTATAAAAAGCCAACTGATCTGCCACAGACAGCTCATGCTGGTGATCTGAAAGCTTGTTTTGTGGGTCTGTAACGGGGTATTTCACTGCAGTGTGAGTCCTGCAGCCAAAGCTTATTTTTAGTTTAGCCAAACATCAAACCGAGCTGATTGTTTTCTAGATGAACTGTCGTGGATTTAGGTTTCCTCCTCCTGGGATCATCTGTGGAGTCACGACCACAGATTCACACCAATTTCTTCTTGTCTCAACACAGATCATCCCTGAAGGAGGTGAAGGATATTCCTTTTTTATGTGGCAAACATAAACAGATGGCAGACAGTCACTGCAGTGTTAATCAGTCTCTTACACAATCCAGTATAATCTGTTGACATGACACAACATGCGAAATCGACTGCTCGGTGAGACATTTTTGTGGTTTAAAGCAAATTCACTGGCACACCCGTCTCAGAACAGCAGCCTATCAGCACCTCTGCTCATGTTTTGGTCAAAGTACAGTTAAGCTCTTTGCCTGGGAAACACTTAAGTCTCTCGTCTTGTCTCATCAGTCACTGACAGAGCGAAGTGATGATAATAAACCCTCACATTAACAGTGTTAGAGGATGAGTTGTAACAATAAAAAAACATCCAGATGGATGCCAAACACATCCATCTGGATGTTTTTTTGTACTTCAAGACGGAGAAAGTCAGGAAATGTAATATTAATTCCTGGAAGTGTGAGACATTTTTATAAGAGAAGAGAATCACAGGATGTATTTCCAAATTATGCCTCCATTGTTTCAGTTTTTTTTTCTCACAGCTTAGCCAGAGCTGGAAACACGAACAAACCAGGAGGAAGTACAGAGTATTTGTTCATGATCATGAAAACATTTTAGTTTTGTGAGGAAAATACACACAAGTTGATTTTAACATTCATTGTGGCTTCATTTCTGAACGTAATTTATAGAAGAATGAAATGTTATTATTATCTTGTGTCTCTCTTTCTCCCCTTCAGATCCTGTGTGGCAGGGAGATCCCTCGCTGGGTCAACCGGCTGGCCTACTTCAGCTCCTGCGTGCCATTCCTCCAGAGCTGCCTGCCCAAGGAGTGGCTGACCCCGGCCGCCTTACAGTCCAGCGTCAGCCAGGAGCTCCACGGAGGAGGAGAGCTGGAGGAGGCCGAGGACGCCGCCGCCACAGCTTCGCTGGCCTCCATGTCTCCCTGCTCGCCCTCATCCTCCTCCAGCCCCTCCTCCCTGCCTCGTCATTCCCGCCACCAGCCGCGGCGGTAGAAGGCGAGGAGGAGCGCTGGGAAACTCGGAGCTGCAGCAGCCACCGTCGAGTCCAGCTACAGACAGACGTCCTTGTCAGACTGTCTTTGAGCAAAGGCACTGGACTGCTACCTGCTCTGGGTGAGAGCGTCACCCAGTGATCCAGAGCAGTGGGATGGTTTTCCCTCACGGAGGGGACGCATCTCACCACTGACAGAGGCATGTCCTGTCAACGAACACAGCTGACACGTTACAACAAACAATCCAAACTCTCCCCTTGAGCCTCTTTCACGACTTTAACAGCCAATCACATTACAGAATGGGAGCAGATGTGTTTTCATTGTTTCATAGCTGAGGAACGTTTACCAGCCATGTCCAGGTTTCAGCAGCAGTTACTCTGCTAATCTCCAACCTGGTGTAGTTCGACTGTGGCTGGTAAATGTCCCCACTGCAACCAGCTGTAGCTCCAGCGCCCTGAACCGTTTGGCTGGTAAACTTGTGAAAGCAGCAGGTGGATTTAGGACTCTGTAAACACTTTGCCTCAAAATGCTGTGTGCATCAGGACCTCAGCCTTTTTCTCTTTTTGTTTTTTAGTAACACAGCAAGCTGGATAGACTACGATCACCCTAACGCCACACAGACACAAATAAACTGATCCAGAATCAGTGTCTAAAGGGGAGAAAATCCCCAGCACACCTCAGATGGGTTCAGTTCCAGGTAGTCCTCCTCTCCTCTTCTTCTTCTTCTTCGTCCCTCTTTGTCAGGTATCTGTAGCAGCTCTTGAAAACCCTTCCTGCACAATCGTGGAATAACCTGATTTGATAAAACTGAACCCAGTGAAGCAGATTTTAAACATGTATCAGGCTGTAAAGTAATAATTATGAAATAGCAGCAGCTATTTCTTCACCAATAACGTAATCGTGCTGGTTTTTCTAAATATTAAAGAATTGGGTTGCAGGGCAGGCAGTGACTTACAGGTCAGAGGAGACTTTTTGTTACCAAGAAGCTTCTGGGTTTAAATCCCAGAGTAAAATATAGTGAAAATCTTTCTTAGTAGCAACTGCCAAGGTGCCTTTGAGCAAGGTACGTCGCCTACAAGTGTCCCGGTTGGCCACCAGTTAAGACTGTGGTTGTACTGGACTGCTCCCAGTTCTCAGCGTGTTTGCATTTTTTGTTTTTAGTCTTTACGTCCTTTTTGCGATGGACACAAAATGTCTGAAGAACAAGTGACGGAAGGTAAAACAAGGGAGAGTGCGTCTGAAATGTTAACTGACCTGTTCTCAGACACCTCACATCCGTGTCTGGTCAGGGGATGATGACGTACGTTGGTGTTACATCATGAGCACATTTGGAGTTTCATTTTTTAAAGTTTCACTTTTGATTGAAATCACAATTATTTTAATCATCTTAAAAATATTTGTAAGATTTTACAAGAAGATGCTGCTTCTCCAGATGACGAGCACCTCATTTGAAATCTCTACATATGCTGTTAGCAACACCACGTATGCTGCATAATGTGCACTGTCCCAAACAACAGCCAGGGATGTGTTTGAAAACATGTTTCTCATGTTGATCCGACGTGTTTAGCCTGGACGTCTGAGGACTGGACCACAAGCAGGAAAAAATATTTGTGTTTTTTTTTTTTTTTTCTTTTTTTATTCTCTATTGTATTTCTATGATACACGGACTCTTGGCCTTTTTGTCTGTTTCGTTTATGTTTGATAAACTCAGGACTCCAAAAGGCTTTGTAATATAATCCTTGATACTTTTTTTATTCCACATTTTATGTTTGCATTGTCGTCGCTTTTTTCTAATGCAGTAGTCACTCCAGAGAGCTTTTGAAGATGGCACTGCGGCGGTGCAGTTTTATACTTCTCTCTTTGATAAAGAAAAAAAAGAGCTTTTGTTTACAACCTGGGTGTTTGTACGTGAGTCTGTGCTGCTCTTTGTTTTCCTGTCTGTGCATGAATGTGTGAGTGTGTGTGCACACTTGTATTATATATATATATATATAGTTAGTATCGACAAGCTGCCAACTGGGCCACATCTCACACACATGCTAATCTGCAAAAGGGATCCATCTTCACCAATGTAGCAAACGTTTTCAACGGATTTTTTCAAAAATGTTTGCTGCATCTAAAACGTTGGATATTTTTCCAGTGACATTGTTTTGCAGACGGTTTTTCAGGTCTTTGTTTTCTGGTGAATGAACCAAACAGAAGCAGTGTTAAAGCAGCAGGATCCACTGTAAAAACAACAACGTTTCTCACAAAACCAGCAAATTTATCCGACTTTGGAGCGAAAGGAGTCGAGTCAAGTGTGTGTCTGCTTCATTTACATGTTTTTTTTTTTTTTTGTAAACCTGAATAAGAAAATGTCAAACTTTATTTTTAATACACTGACACAGATTGACACACACATACACACACACTTCTACTGCTGTCAGCCTTCTGCCGGCTGTTGTCTGTACTGTTACAAGTCTGTGCTTCAACACACGGACTCTGAGGTTTCCCCTTAACCTTCATAGCTTCCGATAGTTTATTCACCATCTGCCCATCAAACAATTGTTACCCACCAGATGATACTGGATTAACCAACATTTACAAAGTTCACCAAAGTTCAACATTTAATCATCATCACTGAGGCCAAAGATCACTTCAACATCACAAGTCCCTGCTCTTTTAGTTTTTTCTTAACAGTCATTTAATTATCACCTTATATATATATTTTTTAAATGAATGTCTCATTTCGGATTGAAATCCTCACTCTCTGAGTAAATGTAGCTGTCTTCATGGGATATTGTCACCACATCTGTGAGCTGTCAATGTGAACTGGGGAAACCTCAGTCATTTAAACCCCAGTAAATAACTGACTTCAGCTGTTGAGACTTTAGTTGAGCTGACCAGATTTGTACCCTGTTGGAAAGTTATTAAAGAGGTGTGAAACAATCTGTGACTCTGATTCTGTGTCGTTGCTGTTTTTGGATCAGTAAACTTATTTTAAAAAGTGCGACTCTGGTTGTCAGCCACAGGGTGGAGACAAACACCATCAGTCATGCAACAACAGACCTGCATGAAGTGTCAGCTTCTTTTAAAATTAACATCTGTGTGACTTCAGTGGCATTTGTCAGGATGCAAGACAACAAAACAGAGTGGAGGTGAGCCACTGACACCAGCATAGAAACTGATATACTGTGCAAAGATAAGATAAAATCTGTGTTTGTATTTTTTAAACATCAAACTAAAACATTTAATAAAACACACAAATTCATATAAAAGTGAACAAGTGAATAAAATGCATTTAATTCATCAAATTAATTGTTGATTGTGTGTTGACTGTGCTGTGCATTTTCAGCAGTACAAGCACTGAAGTTGGTTAGGTGTCTGATTTTGTTTGGATTTCAGAAGCAGAGATCTTCCCTCTCAGACAGCTACTGCTCTCTGGGAACAAACTTGAGTTTTATTGGATGCGTTGGCTGGAGCTTCCAGTTCCACTCTAAAGGAATCTACAGGGAGAAATGAGTGTAAAGTCAGGGACATGACAGCAGAGGGGGATGACGGTCTGAATTGCATGTCAATAGGTTTGTTGTTCTCTTACCATGGTGTCTTTGCATGTTTCCACAGTGTAATGCTGCAGGATACGCACAATAACCATTTTCATGGTGAGGAGAGCGTAACGCATCCCAACGCAGTTACGAGGGCCGATTCCAAACGGCAGGTATGCGTATGGGTTCACCTCCTCCCCGCCCTCCTTACTGAACCTAGCCACACACACACATACACAGACAACAGATTAACTTTCAATAATCTTGAAAAATCAGATGAAATGCAAGTAAAATACAAGATAAATTAGAGTAAATATAATTGCATAACCATAAATATGATTAAACACTGGTGGTGAAGTTTATTAATTTGAAAAAACCTCTCTGGTCTGAAAAGCTCGGGTGAGTGCCAAAAGCGTGGGTCCTTGTGTAGTGTGAGCACAGGGATCGTAACCATTGTTCCCTCAGGAATGGTGATGCCCTGGACCTGGACAGTTTTTTTGCACATCCTCTCAAGCCGCGGCGCAGTGGGGGTAATTCGCAGTGACTCACAAATAGCCTGGTCCAGGTACTGAAGCTCGAGGAGATCCTTGTACGTAACTGGAGCCTAGAGGAGATGGTGAAGGAGGTTAAGGAGATATTCAACACATAATGTACAGTAGGGGTTCAAATAATTTCTTTCAAACATTCCTGACAATGAGAAAAGTTTCCTGGAAATTATAAAGCCATATGATGAACGATGAATATATTACTGTACATCTTTCGATAGGTTGGCATCAATTTCCTTCTGTAATGTGTACATCGCCTCAGGGTTGAGGGCCATGTTGTAAAAGAAGTAACTGAGAGTGAAACTGGTGGTCTCATAGCCCCCAAAGACAAAGATGAAGGCCTGGGAGAGGATCTCATGATCAGTCAAACCTTCAACAGAATAAAGCAAAAGGTTCACGACATGAAAGTGTAGAAGAAGTGAAATGTGGCACATTTGAGGAGCCAGATATAGGCTATATGAAGAAAATACTTTGATGAACCAAACATGATACTGGTTGTCAATCAGATAATCAATAGAAAGAGTAACTTTGATTTATGGCTATGGTGAAGAAGACACACCTTTAGACGGCTGTTCATGCTCACTCTTTATGGCACTGTCTGGTATCTCGTTCTCGACCAACACACCCAGGAAGTCCGCCCGACTCTGCAACAACCCCAACAAGTCTCAGTGTTTGCAGAAACACCACGAAACTGGCATAGAATGAATATTATAATGTATGATAATATAATATATGTTCAGATTGTTACACTAGAGCCAAGTTTGATGTTTTCTTTATTCAGTGTTAAGCAAACTGCCTCCTAACTTGACATTTAAAGATGGACAAGGAGTCACTGTCTTCTTCACTTCAGATGAGATGCTTACAGAGTCTTCTGCACAATGCTGGTCTTTAAATTTCTTGATCAGGTTGTAGAAGTAATCCATACTGACTGTATCGAAGAGGTCAATTCTCAGGAGTTTCAGCAGACGGGCACTAAAGGGAAACAGGACTGTAAGGAGACCAAAGATTTGTTAGCCAGAACTGACATATAAGTGACATGGAAGTGCTTATATGATCAAAGGAAAACATACGCATTAAAAATATTGGCCACGCTCTGAAGTTAAGAATCTTCTTGAGGTGAACAACAAGGGGGTCATCAGGATTGTTAATGGAGTCGGCCTCAACACTGAAAGATGCACTGGTCACAACATCTAAACTGTAAGGAGCCATGAATCTATGGCAAAAAAAAAGAGAGAGGTTTTCTTTATACATTTATTCACTCTATGACCAACAATGTAAGGATGTGCTGACATACAGCAAATTAACAACATACTGTTTGACATCGATGGACTCCTCCAAATTCTGTTGTCCAAGTTTCTCAACAAGTCGGTCTGCGTAGCGAGCAACAAGGGGAAAAACCTTCATAAAAGAAGAGATAGTAAATGTTCAGGAGAGACATGAATACAACAGTGTAGAAATACCCCACTGAGTAAAAGTTATTTTAATTTAAAGTTAATTCTCTTAATTTGGTAAAAGAACAAAAGTATCATCAGCAAAATGAACTTGAATCTGATATATACTGTATATATACACATGCATCAGATCCAGATGGAGCTCCTTTATGCTACTCTATACACAGTTTAGTGGTTTATTCAAGAAGTTTCTAACTGAGGGGTCAGGCCCTTTAAAAGGTCACGAGGTAAATCTTTAGGGTCATGAGCAATGGTGCAAGAGAGAAGAAAAAAGTTCTACATACACATACATACACATAGTATATGTAGAGGTAAATGCATGTGTGTGACTGCACTAGGTCACTGAGAGCAGAAAGCAGATGAGGTCGGTGAGCTCAGACGTGACACCAACCTGCTTCAGCCGTCCACTGGTGAAACACGGAGATAAAGTGCTGCGGATTCTTTTCCACCTTTCATCTTTAACTACTGTGATGGCATCTTCCAAAAGTCCAAGATTAACCCCCTCCTGTGACAAAAAAACAAAACAAAACAAAACAAAACAGGAAACCACATTGAGTGTTTACATTTTAGTACATCAGAGCATTCATCTAATTCCAGCAGCGAGCGTTTCCCTCTGTGTTGAGAGTCAGACCACACATCTAAGTGCCTGCGTGTTTCCTAGTTGAATCATCACACTTAACATAAACTGTACTTCCTCCAGGGAGACCAGCTTATTTACATACCAACAAAAGATTACCAATACATTTCCAACACATTGACAATAAACAATGTAACAGTATAAGGTAATTAAAAATAAAGAAAATAAAGCAATTAAATATAAAACAACTAAAAAAAAGAATTGAAAAGCACATCTAAGCTAAATCTGTCAGAAAGTTAAATGGGAGGATTGATATTCTCATCTCTGTTTATTAAATATAAAACATGTGCCAGTTAGCACAAAGACTAGACTTGGCTTTGCCTAACAGTAGGAAAAGTTTCCACCATGCTTGTTTATCCTGTATGTCATCATAAGCCAAAACGTGTTGCAATAGATACACTAGTATCGATATAGTTTCGTTGTGATGACCAATGATCACTGCAGATTGGTCAACACGTTTCCAACTCTACAGAATTGCATAATTACACTAAATGAAGTGAGTCTCTTACCCTGCGGTTGGTGAAAGCAGAGTAGCAGTCCTTCACCATCACATGTTTGATGATCTCAGGGTCTGTCACCATTACAGCTGGACTTCTTGCCTCATACACCCTGTGCATAAACAACAACAGTATAGCACCAAAACATTTTCAAAATCCTGTTGCATAACCTAGTTTTATCTTCTCTGCCGTCCCATTAATCAACCTGAAGTTTATCTGTTGGCCCTTTGGAGAGGATGCACTGGTACTTTCACTGAGTACTTCCTCCACTCCACTACCCATAGGAGTAAACCTTGAAAGACAAAGCAGCAACTCACCCCCACACATCTCCATACTTGGTTTGGCACTCTCGTTCAAAAGCCAAAAATCCCTACAAGGGATTTCAGATAAATGTGTTAAGTGTTAAAAGGTCAAAAGGGGCACAGAGCTTCCAACAGGTACACTCATAAACACAACATGCAGAGATAAGTCAGGCAATCAGCGCCAGGCAGGTCATTGAAACTTCAGAGTTATATTTCAGAGGGGAAAACAAAACATAATGTCAACTCCTTACAAAGCAATCCTTCAGATTTGTGTTTACCTTTCTCACGTGATGCAGTGTTCCAATATATGGCAGCGGTCTTGGTCCAGGTATTCCCAGCTTCTTGAAAACGCCATAGGGCCAAATGCCATAGCTAAATGATAAAAGAGAAGGGACAGGGATCAACAGGACAACATCTCAAACCTGACGTTACCGCGATAACATTAAATCCTGCTACGTAGTACAAAGATGTAGAAACTACTCACAGTAACAACAGGGTGACAACCAGAGCCAGCAAAGTCCATGTGGTGGGTGACAACAACGTAAAGAACATGTCGAGTTTTCCGAGGCAGAGTTGGACACAAACTGCGATTGATATGAGGAAGTGGGCTGGAACAACAACAAGTGATCTTTAACTACACAGTAGTGGGCGGGGCAAAGTGACTGGGGCCACGGTGAGGTCAATGCTACCATATGATGCTATTAGATAACGTTTTTAGTGTTTACGTTATCACCTTTTTATATAGATTGTTTTTAACACCATAGCGTGTACTTTACTGTACTGTACTGTTACAAGTCTGTGCTTCAACACACGGACTCTGAGGTTTCCCCTTAACCTTCATAGCTTCCGATAGTTTATTCACCATCTGCCCATCAAACAATAGTTACCCACCAGATGATACTGGATTAACCAACATTTACAAAGTTCAGATCATAACATTTAATCATCATCACTGAGGCCAAAGATCACTTCAACATCACAAGTCCCTGCTCTTGTAGTTTTTTCTTAACAGTCATTTAATTATCACCTTATATATATATTTTTTAAATGAATGTCTCATTTTGGATTGAAATCCTCACTCTCTGAGTAAATGTAGCTGTCTTCATGGGATATTGTCACCACATCTGTGAGCTGTCAATGTGAACTGGGGAAACCTCAGTCATTTAAACCCCAGTAAATAACTGACTTCAGCTGTTGAGACTTTAGTTGAGCTGACCAGATTTGTACCCTGTTGGAAAGTTATTAAAGAGGTGTGAAACAATCTGTGACTCTGATTCTGTGTCGTTGCTGTTTTTGGATCAGTAAACTTATTTTAAAAAGTGCGACTCTGGTTGTCAGCCACAGGGTGGAGACAAACACCATCAGTCATGCAACAACAGACCTGCATGAAGTGTCAGCTTCTTTTAAAATTAACATCTGCGTGACTTCAGTGGCATTTGTCAGGATGCAAGACAACAAAACAGAGTGGAGGTGAGCCACTGACACCAGCGTAGAAACTGATATACTGTGCAAAGATAAGATAAAATCTGTGTTTGTATTTTTTTAAACATCAAACTAAAACATTTAATAAAACACACAAATTCATATAAAAGTGAACAAGTGAATAAAATGCATTTAATTCATCAAATTAATTGTTGATTGTGTGTTGACTATGCTGTGCATTTTCAGCAGTACAAGCACTGAAGTTGGTTAGGTGTCTGATTTTGTTAGGATTTCAGAAGCAGAGATCTTCCCTCTCAGACAGCTACTGCTCTCTGGGAACAAACTTGAGTTTTATTGGGCGCATTGGCTGGAGCTTCCAGTTCCAATCTAAAGGAATCTACAGGGAGAAATGAGTGTAAAGTCAGGGACATGACAGCAGAGGGGGATGACGGTCTGAACTGCATGTCAATAGGTTTGTTGTTCTCTTACCATGGTGTCTTTGCATGTTTCCACAGTGTAATGCTGCAGGATACGCACAATAACCATTTTCATGGTGAGGAGAGCGTAACGCATCCCAACGCAGTTACGAGGGCCAATTCCAAACGGCAGGTATGCGTATGGGTTCACCTCCTCCCCGCCCTCCTTACTGAACCTAGCCACACACACACATACACAGACAACAGATTAACTTTCAATAATCTTGAAAAATCAGATGAAATGCAAGTAAAATACAAGATAAATTAGAGTAAATATAATTGCATAACCATAAATATGATTAAACACTGGTGGTGAAGTTTATTAATTTGAAAAAACCTCTCTGGTCTGAAAAGCTCGGGTGAGTGCCAAAAGCGTGGGTCCTTGTGTAGTGTGAGCACAGGGATCGTAACCATTGTTCCCTCAGGAATGGTGATGCCCTGGACCTGGACAGTTTTTTTGCACATCCTCTCAAGCCGCGGCGCAGTGGGGGTAATTCGCAGTGACTCACAAATAGCCTGGTCCAGGTACTGAAGCTCGAGGAGATCCTTGTACGTAACTGGAGCCTAGAGGAGATGGTGAAGGAGGTTAAGGAGATATTCAACACATAATGTACAGTAGGGGTTCAAATAATTTCTTTCAAACATTCCTGACAATGAGAAAAGTTTCCTGGAAATTATAAAGCCATATGATGAACGATGAATATATTACTGTACATCTTTCGATAGGTTGGCATCAATTTCCTTCTGTAATGTGTACATCGCCTCAGGGTTGAGGGCCATGTTGTAGAAGAAGTAACTGAGAGTGAAACTGGTGGTCTCATAGCCCCCGAAGACAAAGATGAAGGCCTGGGAGAGGATCTCATGATCAGTCAAACCTTCAACAGAATAAAGCAAAAGGTTCACGACATGAAAGTGTAGAAGAAGTGAAATGTGGCACATTTGAGGAGCCAGATATAGGCTATATGAAGAAAATACTTTGATGAACCAAACATGATACTGGTTGTCAATCAGATAATCAATAGAAAGAGTAACTTTGATTTATGGCTATGGTGAAGAAGACACACCTTTAGACGGCTGTTCATGTTCACTCTTTATGGCACTGTCTGGTATCTCGTTCTCGACCAACACACCCAGGAAGTCCGCCCGACTCTGCAACAACCCCAACAAGTCTCAGTGTTTGAAGAAACACCACGAAACTGGCATAGAATGAATATTATAATGTATGATAATATAATATATGTTCAGATTGTCACACTAGAGCCAAGTTTGATGTTTTCTTTATACAGTGTTAAGCAAACTGCCTCCTAACTTGACATTTAAAGATGGACAAGGAGTCACTGTCTTTTTCACTTCAGATGAGATGCTTACAAAGTCTTCTGCACAATGCTGGTCTTTAAATTTCTTGATCAGGTTGTAGAAGTAATCCATACTGACTGTATCGAAGAGGTCAATTCTCAGGAGTTTCAGCAGACGGGCACTAAAGGGAAACAGGACTGTAAGGAGACCAAAGATTTGTTAGCCAGAACTGACATGTAAGTGACATGGAAGTGCTTATATGATCAAAGGAAAACATACGTATTAAAAATATTGGCCACAGTCTGAAGTTAAGAATCTTCTTGAGGTGAACAACAAGGGGGTCATCAGGATTGTTAATGGAGTCGGCCTCAACACTGAAAGATGCACTGGTCACAACATCTAAACTGTAAGGAGCCATAAATCTATGGCAAAAAAAAAGAGAGAGGTTTTCTTTATACATTTATTCACTTTATGACCAACAATGTAAGGATGTGCTGACATACAGCAAATTAACAACATACTGTTTGACATCGATGGACTCCTCCAAATTCTGTTGTCCAAGTTTCTCAACAAGTCGGTCTGCGTAGCGAGCAACAAGGGGAAAAACCTTCATAAAAGAAGAGATAGTAAATGTTCAGGAGAGACATGAATACAACAGTGTAGAAATACCCCACTGAGTAAAAGTTATTTTAATTTAAAGTTAATTCTCTTAATTTGGTAAAAGAACAAAGGTATCATCAGCAAAATGAACTTGAATCTGATATATACTGTATATATACACATGCATCAGATCCAGATGGAGCTCCTTTATGCTACTCTATACACAGTTTAGTGGTTTATTCAAGAAGTTTCTACCAGAGGGGTCAGGCCCTTTAAAAGGTCACAAGGTAAATCTTTAGGGTCATGAGCAATGGCGCAAGAGAGAAGAAAAAAGTTCTACATACACATACATACCCATAGTATATGTAGAGGTAAATGCATGTGTGTGACTGCACTAGGTCACTGAGAGCAGAAAGCAGATGAGGTCGGTGAGCTCAGACGTGACACCAACCTGCTTCAGCCGTCCACTGGTGAAACACGGAGATAAAGTGCTGCGGATTCTTTTCCACCTTTCATCTTTAACTGCTGTGATGGCATCTTCCATAAATCCAAGATTAACCCCCTCCTGTGACAAAAAACAAAACAAAACAAAACAAAACAGGAAACCACATTGAGTGTTTACATTTTAGTACATCAGAGCATTCATCTAATTCCAGCAGCGAGCGTTTCCCTCTGTGTTGAGAGTCAGACCACACATCTAAGTGCCTGTGTGTTTCCTAGTTGAATCATCACACTTAACATAAACTGTACTTCCTCCAGGGAGACCAGCTTATTTACATACCAACAAAAGATTACCAATACATTTCCAACACATTGACAATAAACAATGTAACAGTATAAGGTAATTAAAAATAAAGAAAATAAAGCAATTAAATATAAAACAACTAAAAAAAAGAATTGAAAAGCACATCTAAGCTAAATCTGTCAGAAAGTTAAATGGGAAGATTGATATTCTCATCTCTGTTTATTAAATATAAAACATGTGCCAGTTAGCACAAAGACTAGACTTGGCTTTGCCTAACAGTAGGAAAAGTTTCCACCATGCTTGTTTATCCTGTATGTCATCATAAGCCAAAACGTGTTGCAATAGATACACTAGTATCGATATAGTTTCGTTGTGATGACCAATGATCACTGCAGATTGGTCAACACGTTTCCAACTCTACAGAATTGCATAATTACACTAAATGAAGTGAGTCTCTTACCCTGCGGTTGGTGAAAGCAGAGTAGCAGTCCTTCACCATCACATGTTTGATGATCTCAGGGTCTGTCACCATTACAGCTGGACTTCTTGCCTCATACACCCTGTGCATAAACAACAACAGTATAGCACCAAAACATTTTCAAAATCCTGTTGCATAACCTAGTTTTATCTTCTCTGCCGTCCCATTAATCAACCTGAAGTTTATCTGTTGGCCCTTTGGAGAGGATGCACTGGTACTTTCACTGAGTACTTCCTCCACTCCACTACCCATAGGAGTAAACCTTGAAAGACAAAGCAGCAACTCACCCCCACACATCTCCATACTTGGTTTGGCACTCTCGTTCAAAAGCCAAAAATCCCTACAAGGGATTTCAGATAAATGTGTTAAGTGTTAAAAGGTCAAAAGGGGCACAGAGCTTCCAACAGGTACACTCATAAACACAACATGCAGAGATAAGTCAGGCAATCAGCGCCAGGCAGGTCATTGAAACTTCAGAGTTATATTTCAGGGGGGAAAACAAAACATAATGTCAACTCCTTACAAAGCAATCCTTCAGATTTGTGTTTACCTTTCTCATGTGATGCAGTGTTCCAATATATGGCAGCGGTCTTGGTCCAGGTATTCCCAGCTTCTTGAAAACGCCATAGGGCCAAATGCCATAGCTGAATGATGAAAGAGAAGGGACAGGGATCAATAGGACAACATCTCAAACCTGAAGTTACCGCGATAACATTAAATCCTGCTACGTAGTACAAAGATGTAGAAACTACTCACAGTAACAACAGGGTGACAACCAGAGCCAGCAAAGTCCATGTGGTGGGTGACAACAACGTAAAGAACATGTCGAGTTTTCCGAGGCAGAGAGTTGGACACAAACTGCGATTGATATGAGGAAGTGGGCTGGAACAACAACAAGTGATCTTTAACTACACAGTAGTGGGCGGGGCAAAGTGACTGGGGCCACGGTGAGGTCAATGCTACCACATTACATGATGCCATTAGATAACGTTTTTAGTGTTTACGTTTTCACCTTTTTATATAGATTTTTTTTAACACCATAGCGTGTACTTTACCGAGGTGAGGCTAATGGATGTATATTATATTATATTATATTATATTATATTATATTATATTATCCTTGGTGGGGCTGCAGGTCTTTCACTTTGGTACAATGTGAAAATCTTAATAAAATCCATTAGCCAAACTGCAGGTAAAAACTCATGAAGTCTGTTTCACTCCCGTCTATCACATTTATTGGACAACTCCCTCCTTTAAATTATCGTAGTTTGAAAAAAAAACAAAACAAAACAAAAAACTAATTCATTTCTTAACTTGAAAGATATTTCCCCGCGTGTTGCAGTAACTTTAGCTTTACAGGACTTCGAAAGAGAAAAAGAATCGCTTTGAACTCTTCTGAGCGTTCTCGTGCACCGTAGATAACCCGGAAGAGGAATCATCGGTGTCATCGCTGCCCCTCACATTTCCAAAGGTTTGTGTTTTTAAACTCTGTGACTCTTCACGTTTTTTCACCCTATCGCTGGAAATTGAAGTGTCAGTTGTCCTATTAAGATGCCAGACAATGAACAGGCTCGTAGTGTCATTTTTATACGAGAATAAAAAGATGTCCTCTCTGAGCTGTCCTTGATCTGTAACGCTAGGCTAAAGCTAAGCTAGCTTCGCATAGCACACTGCATGCACGCATTTTAACAATGGCACGGTAATTTCTGCGTTATACTTAACGTAATTTGTTCTTTGTCCCAGTGGTGATACACAGAGACTCATACTATTATTATTATTGTTATCATTATTATTATTATTATTATTATTATTATGGTAAATGAAATCATGTCAGCCTGAAGCCTATAAAGACGTTCATATCAGTTCGTATCAGCACCCATCTGATTGAATAAAACAAAAAGGTTTGATGGACAATCAAGGAAAATAACACATAATGTAATATATACAGCCAGAGAAAATATTTCATATGACAAATGAGATTTTGGGAGCACTGAGATGAACGAGAAATGTATAGTTGCGGGACACTGGAAGACTATAAGGCTCTGTGGGACTGAGGGGAGCTGCAGAGCTGAGTGATAAATATCTGTGGGTTCATCACTACTAGCAACCTCTGCCTCCTAAATGTAGTCACATGATTTTTGCAGCTATAATAAGTTTTTCCTGTTACCCGTTTGACTTTTTGTACAGTAACCCACCTAATCTCAGAGAGATAACGTTATTGACATGATGTCATTGTCATGCGCTGCTGTAAAATTGTGTCATTCTGTGACCCAACACTATGCCGAAAGTAAACAGGAATCAGTGCCTGATATTCATACCCAGGTTCAATGGTACAATGAACTGTGGTGAGCGGGAAAACAGAGCAGCTCAGAAATATAACCGCTTGAGTGAAACAAAATATTAAACACAGAGGGGATGAAATGAGAATAAAAAATAACATTACACAATTTACATGTATGAAGATTAGACTTTATGCATAAAAGAGGAGTAATCAGTAGTGTTGCACACTGAGTCGGAAGTAGTCATGCATTTTTATGTGAACAGTGCTGACAAGCAGCTAAGCATGAAATAAACAATATATCCATAACACCATTTACAAAGAATTATGTACGGATTGAATATGAATAGTACTGTATGGATCATTGCACATAAGGGTATTACTATTATATTATTTAAGGGATTATTGCAAAGGTTAATTGTTAAAACTGTCCTGAGGTAAACTCACTGCAAGTATGTGATTCATCTAATCCAGTTTGTCTGACTTGCTGCAAGCACAATTTCCACAAAAGAGCTGAAGGAGCCTGTAATTTTATGATGCACAGATGAGCTAATGGGTCAAACTCCTCACTGGTTGAAGTGTTGTATAAGTGTTTATGATATGTCAAGGCCAGACAATAATGTTTCACAGTGACTAAACTCTCAGTGATATTTTTGATGTTTTATGGTTTCAGATAACATCAGGTTTTACCACTACAACTAACTTTGTTTTCCGATATGACAGCCTTGTTATTCCTCTTCTGTTTGTCCATTACACCTTTTTTCACAGTGAAGATGCAGCCTTATTACTCTCAGTGAGATGTTGTAGCTCCTGGTCACATGTTTATCCAGCCTTGACTGCTTAATCTGGTCCCTGTGGTTTAGGGGTTTTACGCCATGTTCACATCGTATTGTTTAAAACATAATTAGGAGCAGCCGAGTGGGGAAAAAACATTTACATCAGCCTCTGGCTTGTAATTCTGAATACTGCTGGCACTTACATCAAATGAGATCCAGCATGAACACTAATAGACTCCATTCAGCTCATTTTACAGGAGCTGTATGCTGTTTGTATCTGGTGTTACTTGATAGGGAACTGCTGCCAATACATCAGAAAGGAGAAATGTGAGTAGTTTAGGTTTGGTGTGGCTACAATTGAAGCACAAGGAATAACAGGTCTTTCCCTCCTGCCCCAGTATTGTATGAATGATTTAGACCATGAGACATGATTTGGACAAATTCCCAATCTCTCTTTTTCTCTTGTTTTCTTTCATTTTCCTGCTGCTTCCTGGCACAAAATGTTCCAAAATGAAAAATAAGAACATAAACCTGCAAAACTAGGACGCTCTTACATGTGCAACTGGTTTGATAGTGTATTCGCCTCTCATGCAGGAAATGATTTGTTCACAATAACTGTATTTAGGGCCTGCACCTGGTGTAAACAATAACCTCTGTGATTACAGCCACAACTTATCTTGTTGTCTCTGTTTTATTCTCTTCAGAGATAATTAGGCACCATGTTCCTCACCCTCACCCTCCTGCGGAAAGGCATCCCTGGGAAGCAGTGGATCGGAAAGTACCGGCGGCCACGGGAGATCACGTGGCAGATGAAACGCAACACGCTGAAGCGTCTGGAGCGTGAGGCTGAGAACGAGTACTGGATCAGCCGGCCGTACTTGACCCCGGAGCAGGAGTACTGTCACGCTGCAGAACGCAGGGCTCAGAACTGGCTCAAGATTAAGGAGGCCAAATTTGCCAATTTTCCTGAACACAAGTACATGACAGATCACCTGAGTCATCTGAAGACCACCAAGACGTGGTCGAGTTAATGTGAGCTGTGCAACATGCAAAGACTGTTACTACAGGTCGATGTGTGCTGTTTTTGTTATTAACACGAACACGGACTCTCGTATGTCAGCAACATAAGAAGTTGTCAATGACAGCTTGTTAACTGTGGGTCTGTGGTTTTCCATCACATGAACTGAACCAGCGCTGCAAACTGGACTGTAGTTTCTCCATATTCAGTGCAGCTCCTTCACCTAAAGAGCTCTACACTTCATCAACTTATTAACAAGTTGTGAAAATCAGGCTTCCCACTGCTTATACATTCTGTGTAATTATATAAACTGCTGAAGTGTATTGCACAAGACAAAGGTTGGAGGAATTATATAAATTGTTTTGGGAGGTTGGGACGTATTGACGGGTTCATTTCATTGTAAAACAGCAGAATGTGTTGGGCTGTTTCACATTTCATGTATTAAAAGGCTGAGAGTGACTGTCAGCCCGAATTCTGTGCAGCTGATACTGGAGTGCTTTTAATCCTTTTTGAGCCTTTGAAGTTAAGAGAAACCAGGAGGAATACACACTCAGGGAAATGGTCTCAGTGTGTTCGTGGATTCTCCAACCCTGCTGTAATTTAGTGATGTTTTCCTGTTGGGGAAAAATAGGCCGTGCTGCTGTTATAATGGCTGTTAGTCAGGGGCTTGATTATAGAGAATCTGGGGGCTTTGTGGTCCTCGGTGATGGGGCCCTTTTATGAAACGTCAGTTTGCGGCCACAGCCTGGTGACATGCAAAAATACTGTGCTGTTGATTTGCCTGCCTGTTACTGACCATCACCATCAACACTAATGCAGATCCACAGGAAGAGCAAGAGAGGAGTTATCAACACAGTCCCCTGCACCTGCTTTTGTTTTCATCCATGAAGTTATTAAAAAAAAAATCTAGACAGCGGGCACACCATAAAACACAAAGTAAACACCTGAGTCAACAATCATCAGACTGTAAATGGAGACCATATTTGTAAATCTAAACCATATCCCATCAAGACATTTTATATTATTATTATACAGTTTTTTTTTTTTTACTATATTGTCATTCATTAACTGTTTACACAGCAGGCTCCACTTACTCCACAGAGAGAGAGAGTGCTGTCATAGAGGGGAGGTTGTGTTGTGGTTTCCCAGGTGTGTGCACGCTACACCCAGGTGGTGATACAACAGCATCGTTCGGTTCTCTCCAACCTTTTTAACATAAAACAGGAGCATTCAGAGCTTCACTGCGGCACACAGAGCACTGCTGGTTTCCATAGTAGCCATCACAGTGAATTACACCTGAGACAACAGGTGAAACCAAAGTGAGAGGAGAGACAAGCAGCAGTCCCCCGGGCGCCAGGGAAACCAGGTGTAAGGAAACATTTCATAGCTTGTTTTTTTTTTTTTAAATACCTAGACTGTTTTTGTATTGTTTATCTCATTTTGATGGGGATGCTGTCACCACAAGCACGATCTGAGCTCTGTGTTAGTATGAGCACTGCAGGGTCCAAAATAATTGAACAGGATTAATGAGCTGGTGGGAAAAGTCTGTCTTTGAAAGGGGCCGATTCTGCTGCAAAGGAGGGGAGAAAAAAAACCCACATAGTGTGGTATTACTGCTCCTTTGGGCCGCCCATCTCAAGAACCTGACTGAAAGAGATTAATCCTAGAAAAACTAACTAACCACAGGTCTCCTGGGTCGACTGCAGGAAGCCTATTCTCACTTTGGTAACACACTTTTAACTCAGTGCTCTGTTTTAGGCACTGAAAGTGAAGCGAGGATGCTTTCAAAAACAATGCCACTTACCGTAGTTATTTATCAGATTTTATTGGATAAACGTCAATGTTTGTGGTAAAGGTGATGTTAATTGTAATAGTTGAATTTTGCATGAACCTGTAGGCTAATATCTAGGTGATAGCCTACTACAGCAGCCTGTTCATTGGATTACTGACTGGACTTTGTAGCCTATTGTTAACCTGAATCTGCTGGGCAGTTTTATCAAATCAAAGAAGTATAAAGGTGAAATGTCTCAAATACAATAGGATTAACTGAACTGGCAGGGTGGATGTTGTGTCCAGCAGATGGCGCTCCAGGCTCTGGCTGTGATGGCTGTCGGAGGAGCCAGAGCAGCAGTGCCACGGCCCCTCCTGTGCGCGCTGCGCCCCGCCGCCGCCGCCACCACCACCACCGTTGTTTTCCTCTGCTGGACGATGAGATGAGGTGCGTGAAGAGGCGCCAACGCACCGCACCGGGGGCTGAGGAGGCAGCTAATGAGCAGACCAGACAGACGGCCTCTGTCCAAGACAGCCACGCAGCAACAGCAGCACGCGTCTCAGTGGCGGAGAGACCATGAAGACGAGCGGCAGCACGAGGAGTGAAGATTCACCTGCAGACTGAGTGAAGAGGCAGGATGGCGGGGGGTCGGAGGGGACTTGTGGCCCCTCAAAATACTTTTTTGGAGAATATTGTGAGACGGTCGAACGGTAAGGAGAAAGGTCCATATGCTTCACCGGTTTACGCTCATAACATTAAAACACAGTCCTGCCTGCTGCGCAAACTAGGCTCCCTTAGAAACTAAAGGCACTTTAATCAGTATGTGGCAGTCTGTCTAATCAAACCTGGCAACCAATTAACGAAATTAACAGATGAAGGAGGCTAATTGGTGAGGGAAAGAGAGAAAGTTTTTACCACTTATTGAGCAATGTAAGCTCAAGTTTTTAAATAATCTCACATTTAATGTAGATCACATTTAATGTAAATCACAGATTGAGACCATGTTTGAGCCAAGGCAGCAGCAGCAGCCAGGTTATATGACAGTCATTAAATGTACAACATAACACTACTGTAAGTCTTAATTCAAAAAATGATGTGGACCAGAAATGTCTAGTCAAGATGTCTTTATGCTGATGCAAGTATCGTCGCCTTTTTGTCTCATCTCCATTAACATGTAAAGGTGCAGATCTCTGTCAGAGATCTAGGATCTCCAGCGAGAGCACTCACTGACGCCTTCTGTGTTATTCACCACGATTTCCCTTAAGCTGCAGAAGAGACAGACATGAAATTAAATCATTAAACTTTTGTTTAAGCCTCATATTAACCAACAGAATCTGGATTCGTGCTCAAGGCTATATATTGGAAACCTCAGGCTCTGCCCTAGTGAGACTGCTGCTGCATAGGCGATATTTCCTTTTTTGCATTTTAAATTTTGTGCCACTGAAACAACATCAAGCCCTAAAAACATATGAAACACTAACAGTAGGTTAGATTGAAAGCCTGAGCTCCTCCATGGCTCCTGGTGTTTGCTATCCAGTTAGTGCACTGTCTGCTGTCAAGATGTGAAGGCAGTTAAGTACATTTGAAAGCTGAAACTTATCAAACTCTGATGGGAGTCTTACAGTATTTTTGGACATGGGTGCCAGTAACCCTTTGGCATTTGTTTGGTAGTATTAGATCCAACAGGAAGTGACAGGACAGTCTGGAGAGTTATGACACTAGACAGCCTACTGTGAAAAACAGAGCCAGTGGGGTTGTGTGTATGCCTGTCACCAGCCACATTTAGGGACACCAGTTAATTGGCTCCAGGTGCAATGACCTATTTTTTCCAGTGGAGGTTTGGTTAAAGTGTGGTTTGGGTGATTTGTTTTTTACATCATGTATGGTCACTCTCTGCAGTCTGGTCTATCTGTGTATGCACTTCTTGGGCCTCGCTGTCATCTGTAGCCCTGTTGCACCTATCTATGTAAAAAAAAAAGAAAAAAAAATGCTACGGCAGAAAGGAACAACTTGTTTAGAAAGGATGTATGCAAAAACACCCACCCTTCAAAAACAAAATAAAGGCACTTGTCTTATGCATGCATATGTTTTTTCTTACGACCTTGAGTAGTCCATGGATTAGCAAGTAGTAAATCTCTCCGAAGCCAGAGACAAAAGAGCCTGGACTATAATCTGCAGGATGCCACTGAGAAACAGAGGAGTGACATGCTGGAGACCACAGCGATGGGTGGGCGTTCATAAACAATGACATGCTCCTTTTATGTAACTTAGAGTCATGCATTGTTAAGTATACCACCCTGTGCTACAATTTAATGAATATTTCAGATTTTCATGTTTATGTCCACTAGTTCAGTATGTCAATATAACTGTAAATATAAGGAATAACACAATGAAGTCTGGTTTTAATCGACATTAAATCCCTCGTTACACATTTCCATTTGCAGTGGTAGGAAAATCACAGGTGCAACTAATAACACCCTAATTAAGTCTCTCACCAGTAAGGAAGCATGCACAATGGCATGGAAATTAAGCTATATGCATAATGCTTACGGGTGAGTTTTTGGTCATTCATTCATTGATTAGTTACTTAAAAAATACAAATTTTCAGAAGGCATGAAAAATTAAGCTAGCTATGCCTTCCTTTGAGTGAAGAGCAGCAAACAAAAGGTAGGAGGCTAATCTTGCTAGCGAAGCAACTGCTAGCATGAAAAACAAACGCGCAAAAAAGATGAAAAACGTGTACATTTGAAAATAAATGTTTTAAAAGCCCCTTTAAACTCCCTAAACCTGTATTAACAGATTCTGTTGGACACTTGGAGGCAATAGTAGTCACAGTACTGACATATTACCTTCTATGTTTTTACAGCAAGTCGTTAGCTGTAGCTCATTTACTGCGCTACAAGAGCAGCAAGACTGAACCAAAAGAGTAAAGTTTCAGACAAAACAGCTACAAAAGTGTCTCTCTCAGAAGTTGGTAAGGGCTGAAAAAAAGTCTTTATTTGGACTGAAAGTTGGATTTAAATTCGGTAGATGGACAGAAACAAGACGCTCCGAGTCTGCAATCAAGTGAGTAAGCTAACGTATGCTAGCATGTTAGCTGCAACAGATGAGACCATGTTTATCTGTGTGTCACTTTTGATGTACTCGCAGTAGTAAACTACTAAAAACTAGTTTTTCCATTTTATGCTATGTTATAAGTTGACTCTTTTCTACATGTAACAGCTGTAGGTAATGCTGTAGTTAGCCTACAATGCAGAAGGAGATTTTTGCTAAATAATGTGATAAACTTGTAAAATATAACACACTGTCAAACATTAAACCAGAGGGTCTCAGTGGTCTTAGCTTTTGATCTGGAAAACAATGTCCAGATTAGGCCCAAATCAATTTTCAGATGTTTTTGAGAGACATTTTCAGAAATAGTTTCACTGAGGCCCAAAGACATATAAAAGTTGAAAATTAATATCTAACCCTCTGTGTAAAATAGTTATGTAATTTTTATCCAGAGTTAGTACTTGGTATTGATGCTTTTGTTTGGACTTAAATATGAGCAGTATTTTGGATGCAGATCTTTCGATTAAAGGTGGAGTATTTTTTTACTCTGTACTTTTGCCCTTTAGTGACTGAAAATTGCATGCAGATGCACCTTTAATTTGCATACGTGTACAGTCAGAGCAGCACCTTGTGTAAATGTCATACAATTCTATACTATTAGCTGAGACCCAAACCAGTGAACAACATTAATCTTCAGCCTGATGGATGACTTGATAAATCAGTAGCTATACACGTTTCTGAAAACAAATGTTCATGTTTTTAGCTGCTCACATCAGAGGAGCACAGTGAGGATTGCTGATTTTGCAGCAGTGTTGTAAGCACCTGTGTCTCTGTTTTGGTTGACATGTCCCATTTTTTTTGTGTGTGTGTGTGTGTGTCTGACATTCAACAGGTGTTTCTCACTGTAATCTGTTAACCTTCTTTTCTTTTTAAACATTTCAGTTTGGACACTGTCACATAGACAGACAGGTACTATAAAGTTTAGTTTGGCGTGCTGCTTATGTTTTCTTTACAGTATCTATCTCTTTGAAATGTATCACTAAATGTTCTATACCAATCGCTGTTAATTTACAAAGCACCTAACTGGTCAGACATGTTGAGATTTGTATTAATATGTTCTTGACATTTTGTTGTAACACAGCAGTAAATGAACAAATCCAGGGATATCAGCAATCATAGACTTTATATTCTCCAATTACAAGATCAACATCCATGTGATCATTGTAAAATAACACGTTGGCATGGAACATCTCATGCATCATATTCAGTCAATCTTCTCATGCTATTAATTGTCATTTTTGTTTTGTGTTTGTGTTCATATCTTGTGTACTTTGGTATTTCTGTGTGTTTTCTACATATTTTTAACTCCTTCCTTTGCTCTTTCACCTCTGTGTCGTCACATTGTTGTAATGTATGTGCATAGACAGGTTGTTTGCTTGCTCAATGTCATATCTCCTATCCCATTCAAAGCCATTACATCTTACATAGATTTAAATTGAAGTATTTTTAAATATTATGTCAAAAATAATCCAGAAGAATGATTAATAATTGGAGATACCTAAACCTTAATCTATAATAAGAAAACGTAGTCTGCATAAGTCTTAAATTAGGCAAAAGATGTATTTATAGCAATACTTCAGTTCAGTTATTTGCATGTTGTATTCATTATTCTTAGTTCAAACGCCAGCTGCACCAGCAGCTGTTAAAATGAAAAATATCAGTGTTATCCTTTAATTTCATGTGTTCTGACATCAGAACCATTTTGGCTTTAAGTAATGACACCAAGTAACATGATGTGAATGTTAAATACAAAATAGCTGAGGATTAAAAATACAATGGACGGAAAATAGATCATTAAAATTAACTTGCAACTCAGTGATTATTTATCACTATTATAACCATAAGTAATATTGGCTGGAAGGCCTTGATAACATTCGAATTTCAGCAAAATACACCACATGAGAATTAATGTACATGACACTTGGTATTAATATCTATATGTATCATTAAGCTGTTTTATACATCAGCAAAGTGTTTGTATTTGGGTTACATTTGTCTGTAGACACCCTGTGTGCAGTGTGTAATGGGCCATAGACCATCATGGACCTAATGAAAATCTTTTAAGTGTGTTAGCTCTTAAAAGCAGGGTTTGTCAATCTTTTTTAATGATTGGGGAAACATTGCAAGCTAAATGCACATTTTTTCACACGAGAAACATTTTAAATAAACACACTGAAGGGGCATAAAAATCAGAGTTGTAAACATGGGGTGGGGATAACCAGCATCATACCATCACTGAACATTTAAATTACTGCAGTATAACTGCTGAAGCATTGTAAAGCTAAACATTTTCTCTCTTCTCTATAAATTTATGTTGTTCACAAACAAAGTTATTGAAGGTGACATTCTTCTCTTTCTCTGTTTGTTTGCTTTACACTTTATACTATAATAGTTCAAGGTCAAACACGACAAAAATTCAAATCCAGCGTGACTTTTTGTGTCGTATACTTTTGTTGTAACATTTGCTTTGTTGTTGTGGCCTTTCATTCTTTGAAAAATGTACTACTTTGAAACAAAAGTTCAGTTGCAATCCTTGACTTTGATTTATATCAGATGTAATACGCCTTTCACATTTTCTGAATCCAAACTAAAGCATTTGGGTGTTGTTGTTTCAACTGTAACCTCTCAAGTTATTTGCCCCTTTTTTTTCTTTCCTGTTGATCCCCAAACAGATACCAACTTTGTGCTGGGAAACGCTCAGATAGTGGACTGGCCCATCGTCTACAGCAATGACGGTTTCTGCAAGTTGTCGGGGTACCACAGAGCAGAGGTGATGCAGAAAAGCAGCACTTGCAGGTAGGCGAGAGGATCTGCGTGTCTAAGTAGAGATGTGTGACCATCTCCAAGTGCTAAAATATATACTCACATAGACTCCACAATAATTTGCACAGAATACAAATTGAATTTGAAGATGTACCAATTAGTTATGACTTTGGGAAAAACAGACAGTTTGCAGTGTCATATAAAGATTAGCCAGTGACATAGCAATAACTTATGGTTACAGCTGTTGTGCTAATCTGGATGAGCCTGGTTGGCAAAGCTAGAATAATCACACTGCTGCTGATGCTGTAGAGTCAGTGAGAGGATGCGTTTCTTTACAAGGTTCATTTTAATGCTGTAAGTTCCTGCAGTAAACGGTTGTGTATAGCTCTCACGTAAAGCCTTTTCAATTTTCTGTACATCCTTTTTGTGTTTCTATTTATTTACATCCACACCTCCTACCACCAAGCAGAGCTTCATTATTTTGAGGTAAGTGGTAAAGAGGCTTATTTAGGGAGGATAATGTAATCAGGTTCAGGTGCATGCAGTTTTTGATCATGCTCCAAGGTGTTTCCCATGCAGGTGTTTGTGTTCTTCATACATTGTACGGAGCAGAGAATCAAATGTGTTTGAAGATTTATACAATTCCTTCAATCAATTTTCAGGATGAGAGGAGTTAAAGGATTAGAAGTATAAGAAACTGTCATTTTTAATATTTGCTTCTGGACAGGGGCGGCATCAGTGCTCAATCAGTGTTGTGTTTAAGTGTCGACAAATAGAAGACTTGACTTTTCTCACTGATTAATCTGTGCATCATGTTCTTGATTAGTAAATCAGTCACTTGGTGAATAAAATGCAAGAAAAATCTGTCCGTCCGTCCGTCCGTCTGTCAATGAAAGTAGTCCACACCTGCCTCTCATCAGTTCCTGGAGGATCTGAGGCATTTTCAGGCCAGACGAGACAGTCCAAAATCCCAAGATACTTAATTTACTGTCATGAAAAACAAAAGAATCCAGAAAGGAGCCATATCTCAGAAGCTGAAACCAGTGAATCTTGAAATATCCTCCAATTTAATCAAAACTGTCTAATCGTTGCAGTTTTAAGGTATAATATTAACCATTGTCATTATCTCCTTATTTCATTAGCTTGCAAACACTTTGTAATTAGCTTTTTAACTTGATGTGCACCTGAGATCTATTAGGCACAAACTGGGACCAACTGACATTTTAATGATGGCGCTATAAAATGTCAAGAGATCACCAAACTTATTATAATTCATCCTGAGGGGAATATAAATGTGCAAACCAAATTTCATGACAGTTCAACAGTTGACAGATTTCATTCATTAACATAACAGCAGGAGATTACCAAAGTCATCAGGATTCATTCGTCCATGCAGAGATCCATGGCAATCCATCCAATAGTTGTTGAGGTATTCTGGTCCGGACCAAAATGGTGGAACCACCAAGCTTTTCATATATAGCTCGTTATGTCAAAACCTTGAGTACAGTGATTAGCTTAGCATTATGACCTTGATGATGAAAGTGAGGATCCTCCATAGGGATCCTGGGCTTACAGTCAATAGTGACTTATGAGGAGCTTAGTGTTGTGGTTCTCAGGGGGAGCCCTCTTTATACTAGACCTTGCTGAGACCTGCACCCAGCACAACCCCCCCCAATTTCCCTCTGAGAGCAATGCTAGATGATATTCCCATAGTTAAAGAGAGTCCAGTAGATGTTCTTTCTCTTGCAAAGCTTGAAACCAGATAACCAAGAGACAGATCTGTGATGTAATCCTGTTGTCCAAACTGTGAAAGCTGTTACCATATGAGTGACTATTACAATAAATCTGCGGACATAGTCTCCCCAGGGCACTCTCTCCAAAACTGCTCTCATAAAGGAACAGAAATAAGTTCTTCGAATGAGTAGTATTCCTATTTGAGTGAACAATTTTCAGACTTTATTGTGCCAGTAATAAACATGCCAGGAAGCAGTGTATTAATAGGAGCACATAGAAACAGTTGGCGCTGCCATGTTTGAAAACCGTGGGAGATTTTGACTGTTGTTGGCGATGGTGTTTGTCACAGCCAGCACTGCGGCTATTACTGATTCAGACCCTCAGGTCCCTAAACATAAGCTTCAGAACATTTGCCAATACAAATATTGAACAGTGTGAGTGATGATTTGTTTGAGGTTTATTATTAGGTTACTAGATGGAGTGGAGTCTTGTATGTGTGTGTCAGAGGAAGGAACAGAGACTGAAAATCCTCAAAGTATGTTGGTTTTACATGTAATGGATAGTTTCAGGAATTTTAGAAAATATCATTTCACTTCATTGATCTGTTTGATCTCTGTCATTCGTGGATCTCAGATACAGTAAAATCAGCCTGTGGATTGTTTCACCCGATGTAGGAAGTTAAACTTTAATGGTGGTGCTGACCTGACACATATAATGTAATGATGACAAAATATAGACCTTGTTCTTTTTTTTAGTATGGTGGTCTGTTTTCACAATTTTTACACTAGATTCACCTTATAATGACTTTTTCATTTAGTCCAAGCAAGTTCAACGGCTATTGGCTAAAGGTCAGCACACCCAGGTCAAAGTTCAACACATTTTCAACACCCCCAAGGTGTATGGAAGCTATAATGCATTAAAAACAACAGAAGATGGCAGCAGCAACCCCACGCTGTCTCCTTTTCCGATTTAGTTAGAATGTTGTATTAGCAACAAATTAGCCTCCTACTGCTAACACAGTGGCTAACTTTAAAGTGACGACAGACAAACCAGATGAAGAAACAAATAAACAACCAGAAACAGCTGGAATCAAAAGAGCATCTACAGATATAAACCTCCAACAAAGACACCAGTGGAGCAAATCAAAAAATATTCTGTTTTTATTTTCTGTGGGAAAAAAAAAGAAAAAAAAGATGTCAGTTAAACTGTTAAGCACCAGTAGTGGTTGCCACGGCAACAGGATGTTCAGCGGAACATAACTGCTGTTGGGGTGACGGTGATACTTAATAAAACAGAAAAAAAAGATGAAGCCTACTGATTTCAGTGATCCTTGACTTTTCCTCCATCAGGCTGACTCTTTACTTTACAAGGACAGTCATGAAAGTTGCAGATCTTCATATCCCACCAAAGATCCATAAGAGTAACATAGGTCATCCCATAATGTTTCGTCTAGTGCCACCATTAGCTCAATATTTAAATTTGTCCGCAAAGCAAACGGTGCCACCTCCATTTAAACCTATTACAGTCTCACTGAGCTACTGTCATGGCCTTAAACTTGCAAACCGCAGTATACTCTGTCATTTGCTCCCCAAAAACACGTCGTCTTTACTTGGTTACCTTAAATCATTTGGTGTTTCAGCATTTCACTTTTGCAAACATTTCCCACTTTTCCTTGCTCTGTTGATTTTTTTCAACCAAGTCTTACAGAACCAGCCACACGCAGATTAATCCTCTGTCAAAGGAAACATCTTCATATGAGCCTGATGATGAGGCCGTAAAACATTCACAGGGTGTGGAGGTTTGATGTTTTTGAGCGTGACTCACCACAAAACATATTTCTCCTGGGTGTTTAACTCTAATAACTGAACCCCTTATGCTATAGATGTTGGTGGATCAAAAACGCTGTTTCCATCTCAATTGCTCTTACTTTGTTCTGCTGCTCGTCAATTATGCATATATTTTTTTCTCCATTGGATCCCGTAAACATACAATGACAAACCTGTGGGAATTTTCATGCATGACAAGCAAGTCATTTCAGTTATCGTTTTCAAGTACTTTTTCTTTGAAGAAAATCAAATTGCTTGCGGCTCAAAGAGAAGAAGAAGAAGAAGAAGAGAGGACATTCATCAGTGATATTACATCAAGCACTGGTCTGAAAAGTCTCAGCAGCATCAGAACGTAGTCTCATTAAATTTAGCCTTCCTTTTGTATTTCATAACAAACTAAGTTATATTTAGATCATGCTGGAACACACTGCTACTGAGGGTGGCAGTAACAAGCAAAGTGAGATGAATGTCTCTGCAGCGTGGTTAAATGTGCTCATGCTTGCTTGACCCATCTCCAGGTTTAATTTGTTTTTGAGAGGCACTTTGCATTTGGTCAATTAGACACCAGGCTGCATTTATCTTTTTTTATGCTTTCAGGGTACATTTCAATGAATTTTAATCTACTGCTGCTCTATATTTAATGGAGCCTAATTCTGCACTGTATCTCTCCTGAGGTCTCTAAGTAGCAGTCATTAATTGGTCTCCACAGTTTAGGTGTAACTCTTGATAGATGGCATATTATTTTATTATCTTTAGAAAATATACATTAATATTTAAGAAGTTGATGATGGGTATGATTACATAATAAGGTGGTGATTTAATCTAATGAGGCAATACAGCAAATTCATTATGACACTCACATGTTTGAGCCTTCCTCAACACCTTTTGGTGCCAGACCGAATGTACTGCTGTGTGTTAAATATTCAAATTGTTTTTTTTTTTTTTTTGTCCCTTTGTGTTTTCCAGCTTCATGTACGGGGAGCTCACAGACAAGGACACGACCGAAAAAGTGCGACTAACATTCGAGAATTATGAGATGAACTCGTTTGAAATACTGATGTACAAGAAAAACAGTAAGTAGCAATGCCATAAGTGAGGAAAGAGGAAATAGTGGTGTTCCACTCTATTGTCATGCAAATGTATTCAGAGCCTCAGTAACATACTGAGCTGAGTTCAAAGGCAGCCCAGAACATTTCTACCTCTGTAGAAATGTGCTAATTGGTTGAGAGCCAGACCAGAAAACCGTCCCCGGAAAAATGCAATGCCGTGTTTGTTTCCAGTCGCAGGTGTAACCTTCCTCTGCTTCCAGGTGCTACAGAAAAACATGGAAAGTTTTGAAAGTCCAGAGTAATTCAGTTTCACTTTATTCCATGCAATTAAGATTTCTGCTATATGTGCAATTCTCTCTGTAAGATGCTGCAGCTAAATATATATTGTTCTTTTTGTACTCGCAGGGACGCCTGTTTGGTTTTTTGTGAAGATTGCTCCCATTCGAAATGAACAGGAGAAGGTGGTCCTGTTTCTCTGCACCTTCAGTGACATAACGGCCTTCAAACAGCCTATTGAAGACGATTCTTCCAAAGGTTTGAGTCAACTAATTTAATTTGTCAACAACAAATAAAGCCTTTCTAAGAGTTAATTCTATTTCAGAGTGATTAAAAATAGGAACAATACAAGCTCGGGCATCAAACAGCTCATTAAAATCCATTTTCATCTTCTCACATTCAGCAGCAGATGTGTGTGATCTACAACTTTTCACACAGAGATGATCAAAAGAGAGAGGCAGAGGTAAAATTAGACAGCTAGTGATCGCCATTCTCAGGCCAATACACACCCCATCACGATGGCTATCAGTACACGACACAGAAAAGTGGTTCATAGGATGATAGGAAGCGACTACAAACAAGCAGTGACAAAAACAGCATGGGGAATTACCATGAAGCAGCGAACACAAGGAGAACAGGGCCCACAGGACCTAATCCTAACAAGTTCCAACTCCACTCCACAGTTTCAAGGGGAACTCCACTGATTTTACACACCAAAGGCTGTTTTCAGGTCACAGAGTGTGATGATGCAGATGTGAAAAAGTCGTAAGATGCCTTTTGTGTCTCCAGATGGAGCTGCACAAAGTCTGATAAATTGCCTCCAACGAGCCTTTAGACTACGAGCGTGAAAACACAAAACGATCTGATCTCAGCTCTGCTTTAAAGGCTAGCACCCCAATCTCTGACCGTGGTGTCGAGTTGCACTGTGGGTAATGCAGGCGGCAGAGTTTGACAAGAAAGAAGAATGTGTGCAATAAAAATATCGCCAGCTCTTCTGGAAGGGTTTTAGTACACAGTACAGCAGCACTTTTTGAAGCTGTTGATGTCCCAGCATGCCCAGGCAATACTTAATGTGGAGAGCCTCAATTAGTGGAAGCAGAGCAGTTGTCCAAAAACCAGATTTTCTGAGTCTTATTGCAATTCCCATAAGACTGAAAGACATGCTGCAGCTTCAGAGACACATAGAACCAGATAACGTTGAGTAAGTCGTCACGTTATAGATCATGCATACTGTATGTAATCTTAACCCACAGGTTGGGGAAAGTTTGCCCGCCTGACTCGAGCTCTGACCAGCAGCAGAGGAGTGTTACAACAACTGCAGCCCACAGTTCACAAAGGAGAGAACGTCCACAAGCACTCCCGCCTAGCTGAGGTACGGAGGATACAAGTGATTTGCTTTCATTTCCTGCTGCACTGTATTTGTTTGTGTCTGCGTCTCTGAGTCTTCTGTGATGTGTCACCTGGCAGGTACTGCAGCTCGGCTCAGATCTGCTGCCTCAGTACAAGCAGGAGACCCCCAAAACCCCTCCTCATATTATCCTGCACTACTGCCTCTTCAAGACCACATGGGACTGGGTCATCCTCATCCTCACCTTCTACACGGCCATCATGGTGCCCTACAACGTCTCCTTCAAGACCAAGCAGAACAACGTGACGTGGCTGGTGGTGGACAGCATCGTGGACGTCATCTTCCTGGTGGACATTGTTTTAAACTTCCACACCACGTTCGTCGGACCCGCCGGCGAGGTCATCTCAGACCCCAAGCTGATTCGAATGAACTACCTGAAGACCTGGTTTGTTATCGACCTGCTGTCCTGCCTGCCGTATGATGTCATCAACGCCTTCGAGAACGTAGATGAGGTGAGTCCGGTGGCTCTGTGTGTTTACCAGGGCGTCACTGAGATGATCAATTGATTGAGAGAAAATTCATTGGCAGCTATTTTGAGATGTTTGATAGTCTATTGATGATATTTTAAGTCTTTATGCTGCAGTTTACAGCTTCTGAAATGAGCACTGGTTGATTTTAAACCCGCTGGTCACAGTGAACAAACAATTTGAGAGGGACATTTTGCTCTAAGCAATTATTATTTAGCAAACTATTAGAGGCAGAAATACAAAGAAAAATATGTAATGAAGGCGTTACCAGTCAATAAGTGATTATCAGATTTATTCAATTCTCAATTTACAATGTGAGTGATAGCCTCAAAACACTCTTGCTCACTGGTAGTGGGCTTGTGTAGCTACAGTGAGTTTGAATGACTTTGTTTATGTTGCAGTATATGTTTGTTTGTGAATGTATACATGCTCAGCCATAATGAGGTGCATTTGCCAGAGCGCTATCACTGTTAATTGGCACATTTTAATTGGGGAGGGAGCATTGCATTATTAAGCTGAGGCACCCTTCAGTGCTCTGCTGTGTCTCTGCCGCCCTGAAACCATCAACACCTTGTGAGCACTGACAGAAAGCCCAGATCATGGGAGAACATGTGCTGCGATTCAAACTACGAAGTGTTGTTTTACTAAACAAGCATTTTGGATTTTAACAGATAGATGGTATAGGAGGCATACAGTATATGTGGGTTAATCTTCCTCTTCTTGGCCCGCTCTCTCTGTCACGGTGGAAGAAAAGATTGTATGTTGTTAAGCTATGACATAACGTTGCTTACATACAACAGATCCAGCAGATACTTGAGTCATATTTCTGGTTATATCTGACTGAAAACATCTTCACGGTGCAACCACAGCTTCTCAATCTGATGCAAATGTTCCTGTAGATCACTGTTTTTTTCCCCTTCAACACACACTCACACACATGTACACACACACACACACACACACACACACACACACACACATTGATTAAATGGAGCCTCAGGGTCCTGTACTTGCCGGTTTTCATTATATCAATGCATCATTCTGTGTGTGCCTGTGTGTGTGTGTGCCTGTGTGTGCTTAAATGTGACACGTCTCATGATGTGTGTGTTGTTGTTGTGACGACATGCCTGTGTAAAATGCTGTGATAGCATTTAACGGCGCAGTCTGTCACACAGCACAGTGTACGTCGGCTCTCGGGGGCCGTGTTTGGCAGCACATACAGTACGAGCTAATATGAAATGCTGTGATAATGCTTTAAAAAAAGGAGCATTGTTGCAAGAGAAGGAGCACAGAGTTTCATCTGCAGGTCCAGCATTTTGGCCCTTTCTAGTCTTTCAGTGTTTCAGCATCCAAAACGCTGACAAGTTCAAGAGGCCGGGGCAGAAACAGTCAGAGGTCAGCAGAAGAGAAAAACAACAGCCTGCTGTGATTGAAAAGACAACACTGGTGTTATTTGATATTCGAGTAAAAGCAAGAATTCATTTCACCAAGGAATGTCATTTCTATAGCTTGTGTTTGATGTTAAAAACACATGAAAGAGCCCCAGACTGTGTCTGAAATCAGTTGATTAATTGGCTGCAGTTTAGATCATCAATTAACTCTCATCTTCTTTGAGAATATCAGCTGGTTTCCACAGACTAAACTGAGTATCATTGACAAAAGCAGCTACCTGCCAGTAATGGAAGACATGCTATGGTGTTACAGATGGTGAAATATGGAAAAAGTCATCCACTGAGGCTCTTTAATGTGTTTTTAATAGTTCTTGCACAGTATACTATAAAAAATTAATCTGGAAATATTTATCAGCAGGATCGTTGCTGTCATCCTGCAACATTAATGTATGAAATCATTTTACATTACGCAGCAGAGTCCAGGACAGTAATCAGTGTATTTCATTTTATTTAGTCAATACTAGTTGAAATACTTGTAAGCTGAAGCTGTGCACTTCACACAGTAGAGCTTCGTACTTTCGTTTTACATTTATGGGGAGGTTGAAATGTACAAGTGGTGGTGATGAGGTTACGGGCACATTGGCTGTAAAGCGACATCAAAGCTGCGACTGTCCACTTCCAGCAGCATCATCTTCCCGTGCGTCTCTCTGCAACAACTCACTGACTCCAATTTGCTCCAAATTGCTTTGAGGCGATCCATGGCAAGGGTAAATGAGAGCTAGTAAACAATTGGCCGTGTTATTAAACCGGCAGCGAAACATCTTGCTGCTGCTGCTGCTGCTTCTCTAGACCTTAACGACTGACATGAATAACTTTGATGGCTGTTTTTCCCCCAACAGGTTTCCAAATAGGGAAGCAAAGATCATTAACGAGGAGCGGCTGTCAGAGTTATTCTTGGCAGCCTTAAAACACTGTGCATCACCTTGAGACTCACTGAAATTCATAGTTGTTCTGTCATTTCAGTTTCAAATGACTGATAACCCAAAACAACAACACATGACACTTCCTGTTGCTGTCCAAGTACAAGACGACAGATTAGCGCAACTTTTCACTGCATGCTTTGTTGACACTGCACATCGTCACCCTATTAAAATAATGGCCCAGGTCATTTTTTGACGAAAGTGAGTTTTTGGCCTGAATATCATATGCTAGGCCATTGTTTTAAAAGGGTGACGACATGTACAAACACAGGCAAAGTTGGGTTTTTTTCTGTTTCTTTATTTTCAGAACCTTTATTAAATATTGATTTTCTCATGTGTTGATTCATCGCTTACTACTGATCAAGTGTCTTCTCTCTTACTTGTGCTTCCGTTTTTGTTTTTCTTCTTTTTCATCCCTCCGTTCTGTTTGCATGGCTCCCACTCCCCCTCCACACCCCCCACCTCTTCTGCCTGTGTTCATGCATGGGACGTGATGGGAAGAATTGGAACCACCGAGCTGTCACTCAAGTAGGCTTCAGTTTGATCAGCATATGATAATGAACAGTGTTTGTGTTTTTATTTCACTTGTGTAGACACACACATGCACACTTGACAAACCTGCAACATGAAACCCCAGCCCTCCCTCCAGGTTTTAAAAAGAACAATGGCACATCACATTTCCTGTGACATTTATTCTGGAAACAACATTTCTCTCAGGAGAGACTAACAAGGGAACATGAGAGTGAGAGAAATATGAAATGGGATTTATTTAGCACAGAATGAACACTGAATTGGTGTTAGAGCCCAGCAGGAGGTCAAATCATCACAGAGGGCTGGCCATCGGTGTAAGGTCCTCCCAATTAGAAGAAACCTGTCTAAATACTGGTGCTTGAGGATGGGAACATATCATAGGAGGAAAAGAGGTGGCGAGACAGAGGGCACTTTTAAACTTTGCCAGCTTACAAGTGATTGGCTTAAGGCAAATGTGTCAGATTGTGATTGGATGACGACTAGAAGGCGCTGGAGGTGCAGACAGAGATGCTGATCTTCCTGACTGAATTTTTCGCTTCAAGCTTCATTTCAGATGTAATGCTCGATGAGAGTATGGCAACAAGAAGCAGAAGTGCATGAAAAAAGATGATGCTACAGAAAAATGTCACAGATTTGTGCTGCTTCTGATTTTCTTTTTTTGTTTCTGTTTTTCTGCCCAAGCTTTTCATTGCCAGGAGACAACAACTATCAGATTGTCTTTTGCAAGTGTTCTACTAGAATCATTAAAGTTGCATGAGAGCTAATTCTGTCAGCACTAACATCATTTGTGACTAACTGACTGCAGAAAAGTGACACAGTTAAAGTATGAATCCCAGCATTGAAAATATGCATTTTAATAGAGAGGCGCATTATGTTTTATTAGAGCCGCCTGCTTCCTTTAGACAAGTGTGACAGCATCTTACCTTCATTTTCACATTTGGCTAACTTTGCCTAATTGGGCGTCAGAAGCTGAAATGTATACCTTTTCATTATATGATGTTTTAATATTGGAGATGAAAATAGTCACCTCAAAGTTCGTTGACTCCAAACACATGTTTAGAGCAGGACTGAAAGTGCTATAGAGAATTCATAAACTTAATACCGTTCCTTAACTATTGTTTAAAGGTGTTATTTTTCCGCAGCAGTTTGCTTTATGCGGCCATACTCAGAAATGAATGAAATTAGATAGTGATTGAACCTGGTTGTGAGTGATTTGTAACTAGACAGGTGCTGTTGGCTTGAGAGAGTCAAACAAGAAACCATATTTTCCAAAAATATCAAAATATTCGTTCTATGAAATCTTTATTATCTATTTCATTGGTGCACTTTTTCCACGACTATACTGCGTGTAGAGGAGTTTGCAGCCAAATTCAATAGCACGATTAACGCTGATAATTGAATTGCGTTCTCAGATCTGCTCAGATCTGTAAAGTGATTTGAGAGAAACTCAGGAGTCTGGCAGGCAGCTAGATCAGATCGAGTGACAGCAAACGCTGCAGTCGTACTCGCATTGCAGACCACAGCACATTAGCAAAATCAATAACCCTTCCAGGATGCGCACGCACACGCACACACACACAGCAGCAGCAGCAGCGAAGTGCAAAGCAGACGGATGGGATTGCAATTGTCTGTTTGAATCACAGTGTGGGTGTTTCAATACAAACAGTTAAGCTGAGTAGACATTTAGCTGCTGATTACGTAACTATTAAAAGTTGTAAAGTTTCAGCACATTGTACTGCATTTTTTTCAAATATCAACTCAGCATGTGTTTACACTTTGAATCTTGTCTTTTACACTCATCTTGACATGTTCTTCATTCTTTAAAGTGATTGTAAATATTTGTTTTTCTCATGACTTTCTGATATATTTTATATTTGATGTGGAAGTTGAACCATAAGCAAACACAGGAGTAGACACTTCATCACACTTAATGTTTAATTACTACTTTTATATGATTCAAAAATTTTTAGACCTAGTTACTGTATCTCAGGAGGCCTTAACTTTTCATGAGAATACCTTTGGTATTAGATAAATTATGTGATTATTAATGACTGCTGAACACTATGATAATATATAATATGTCTATGAAGTGGTATAAACCATGTATTAAATATTTATATATTGCCTATAAATGCTAAAGAGGGCTCTTAAAATAAGGTCTGGCCATGTATTAGAGAGACACATCCGACTTGACATAACAAACTTGCAGCAAAACTTTTAGAAAATGAATGTTTCTAATGTCTGCCTCTGTCGATCTTTCCCCTTTCTTGTTGTTATCTTAGGGGATCAGCAGCCTGTTCAGCTCGCTGAAGGTGGTCCGGCTTCTCCGTCTGGGCCGAGTTGCACGTAAACTGGATCACTACATAGAGTATGGGGCAGCTGTACTGGTCCTGCTAGTGTGTGTTTTTGGACTGGCTGCCCATTGGTTGGCCTGCATTTGGTAAGTGGGTGACATTTATAGCTTATTAATTCATTATTACCTTTCACTCTCAAATAGCTGCAGTTTGTAGTGTATTATATTATACTCAGAATATGTAACCCAATCAGGATTTTTTTTTAATTAAAGGGAATAAAAACGTGATGATTTAATATGGAGCAGCAATACTCGTCAACATGAATTACACAACACATTCTGTTATACTGTGATGTTCTACCATCACATGAATAGCAGAGCCAGGTAATATAATGAGGCTGTTGATTAAGCTAATTAATGCATTAATTAGCAGTCATGTTTTTGTCAACATGCTTGTATCTGTGTGTTAAAACTGTATGTCTTCTGTACCGTAAAACCCAGAAAGAGTTATGGTGGTTTCATGAGAATTCGTTTACCTCATTAATATGTAGATTTATTTCGCATGGGGCCTCCAAAGTCTAATCAGATCAGCTACTCCACAGGGGGCAAGTGTGGTGGAAGCGTTAAGTTTCCATCATGTGTTGTGCTTTATTTATGATGTTTATGCGAATGTCACACACACACACACACACACACATGCATGCACACACGTTGTGTCACAGATACCATCATGACAACTTAATGCCCTACATACATAAAAAAGAAGAGAAGAGAAGAGAAAACACGCCTGATAGATGATGATTCCTCAGCAGATGATCACTTATGCTCATTATACTCACACATTTTCATGTTCAGACTCAAGCACTTTTTGTGTTTGTTCTTTTTTGGCTCAGGACCCCTGCAGAGGCCGTAACTACTATCATAAACACTGTACAGTGGCCCAGACAGTGTAATCAAAGTTGAATGAAGGACGCTCCTGTTGCTCCAAAGCCGCACTCGTGTACCAGTAAAAATAGCTCCTGCGTTGCCTCCCTCAGTATGGTTTCTGTGGTTGCCATGGTCACACACCGAGTAATGGCGTCCACATGAGAAAAGTTGAGCCATCGTCAGCTCAGACAATAACAGCAAACAACCAGCAGCATCCCTCTCTGTCTTCTAACCACTGGTGAAGTGGACATTGTACTAGATAATCACCAGGGCAAAAATAAGAAAACAAGGATCCTGTTTTTTTGGTTTTCTCTTATTTCTCTTGTGTTTCTTTTGTTGAAAAACTGATGAAATAATTCAAACTCAACAAATTGCTGCAGCTGAGACACTTAAATCCTGTGATGAGAAGTCAGGAGGTCAGGGGGTCAGGAGGTCAGGGGCCAGACCGATGTATTAGACAGCAGATTTACTTCATGTTCACTGCACCAACATAAATGTAAAACCAGAAGCAGAACAGAAACATTACATTCACCCAAATTATATTCTGACAGATTATTACTGTTTTTCTCCAGGTAGCCAGAAAATAACCAGCTTTGTCTGTAAATGGTTACACAAGCACAGGCTGATCTTTCCTCTATGTCACCATGACTTCTTATGTTGTGAAATCATTACAGTTACCATGGTATCACATTTTGACCTCCTGTGGTCCTCAGAGGACTCTTTGAATTTGAATTGCAATTTTCACCTGGTACCGCAGGTTTTTCCACTGTGTCCAGTCCTTTGGTTTCATTCCCATCAGCCATGTTAGCATCCTCATGTAGCATTTAGCTTGAAGCATGACTACATAAGGCCTCATTAGGTCGCTAGTATGATTTAAACTTCCACACTGGGCCTCACATGTTCAATTCTCTTTAACATAAGTACACTGTAGTCTGATACTCAGCTGTTTATCTACATTCCAGGTACAGCATCGGTGATTACGAAGTCATCGATGAGGAAACCAACATCGTGCGCATGGACAGCTGGCTCTACATCCTGGCCGAGACGGTGGGCACACCGTACCGCTTCAACGCCAGCGGCTCGGGGAAGTGGGAGGGTGGGCCGAACAAGGACTCTGTCTACATCACATCCTTGTACTTCACCATGACGAGCCTGACGAGCATCGGCTTCGGAAACATCGCCCCGACCACAGACGGAGAGAAGATCTTTGCCGTGGCCATGATGATGATTGGATGTGAGTGGAGGTGTTTTTACTTCTCTCTAATGTAGGAAACGATGACACACGAGAAGCTAAACTCTGCTCTTTAAAACCGCAGTCCACTGATGTAGGTGAATAAATGAATTATGGAGAGAGCCGCCATTGAAGTTTAGAAAGTAGAACTGAGCAGATGATTATCTGAGCAGCGTTTAACTGTATCCTAGAATCATCTAGAACAATCTGCTGAGGTTGAATATAGTTCACTGACGGCAGTTTTTATTTAATTCTCACTCATTTACATTATTATGGGCCTCAACACTGCTGCAGAGTTCTCAGTGGTGCTTTCACTGCCAAATATAAAATCACATATGAAAATGTCTGCTCCAAAGCTGAAAAATGTCTTTTTTTTTTAAGCATTTTTTATTTATTTAAATACACACACTTTGTATATTATGAAAGCGGGAGATTTGCAGTTTCAGTGTTTCCTTTCTCACCATCTGATCAGATTTAACCAATCAATAGCAGGTGTATATTTATGTCATCTACTGTCATGAAGCAACACACAGGACCAGCCTCTTAACCCAGATAACAACGACTGAATATAGTTTGGTTAAAAAAAAAAAAAACTGCCCCTACTAACTACCAACAACGTCTAATGGTCTGAAGAAGGAGGCCGATTGTCACATCACGCCCTGCTCTCTGCATCTCAATATTAAACATTTATAAGTGTATCTTCTGCCTCTGTGTCTCATAATACAGTGAACAGCACGGTGCCATTATGTGTGACTGCACATGGAGAGCAACACCTCGGAGCAATAACTGACACTGCCAGATCAATTTAACACAGTGCTCCCCCTGCAATCACTCCTCACCTCTGTTGTACTTTTTTTCTGCCACAGTCTCAGCCCTGAGATGAGAGGATGATCGTCACCCCCCAACCCCCCCTCACCTCTCTATCTGGCTTTTCTCTCTGCACCCTTTAGGCTGCTCAGGTTTATGAATACACTCTTTGGGGGGGGGGTTGGGGACTGGCAAAAGTCATATGCAGACTTGGGTCTGTTTAAATTTCTTGTCGCAAGATACAAATCAGCTCAAAGCGTAAATATCTAAAAAGCAGACAGCCTCCGGAGGATTCAGTTGTAGATGCAATCTACTGTAGTCCACGGCTGTTCTCTATGAAATATGGATGCCCTGATACTGTTCTATTTTTACCATCAGCACTGGATCGGTGCTGGCAGTGGAAGATCACAGTGTGACGAGGGATTGGGGAGGAGGGGGTGGCATGAGGTGGGGGGTGGCATTATACATATGTCCTGTTTCTATAGCAACTGTTGGCCTGGGGCTTCAATTTCTGACAACTGTCTGTTAACTACCTTCAAACAAGCCAGCTGTTGGATGCCAGGCAACGCTTGCGACGAAGTTGTGCACGTCAGCAAACTAAAGAGCAGCGTTGGAGACTGAAGCTCCGTTCCACGGGGAGCGATTGAGTTTCCTTTGTTGCAGCGTTTTCGGCTTATCAGGGAAGTGACGGTTGCCATCTGCGCCAGAGCTTGAAGTAGCAGCCATCCCTAAACTTCAGCAACTTCAAAAGGAGAGCGATTGTCAAATCATCTCAGATTTAATAAGCTCAGAGCTTTTTTTTTTTTTAAATCATTCTCGATCTGTTACCTTAACGATCATGGCCCCTGCAACTGTGCAGCACTTTGAGCACACAACAAACAAGAACATATTGTCATATTCTTTGTGCTTAGGTGAGACAGAGACATAGGAAGCTGCAGCGCTCGATAACATAGTAGCGCGGTGAGCGATGGTGATGAAAGGATGAAAGTTGGTGGTTATCCTCGCCCTTTGGGAGTTTTGAGCGCATTTTAATTAGCATTATTCCCTGTGCAGTTTTTCAGCACTTTGATTCAAGATTGTGCGCCGTGAAATAAACAAACACACAAACGCACGCACAGGTTACTGTCATCATCTGAGGATAATTGAAATGTGTGGCTGGCGTGTTTCCTCTCCATCCCTTCTAGCAAGGCTAATTAGGACTCCATTGCCAAGAGAACACTGCTCACACAGAGCAGACATCTGATGGCTTTGATCCACACACGCTCCAGCTGTTGCACCAGTTCAAACACACGACCAGCCAACCACGTCGGAGATGTGCTTTCTTTTCCCTTTTCTTAAATTCTTACATCACGAGATGAGTTGAGAAGAAAAATGGCCTTATTATTTTTATGATCATAACTGCATGGGAATGGACGTTTGTACACAGACTCACCCAATAAAGAGCTGTGATTAGAGATTGCCCCTTTTGGCAGGAATTTAGTTTATTGTATTTGGTGGTGATGATGAGGAGTGACTGTTTATTTCCCATGTGATTGATAGAAGCTCTCACCATAGAAAAACAATATTTAGAAAAGAGCATGAGGAAGATTTTTGTCTTTATAAAACCAACTCAAATTTTAAATTTCTGAGACTTTAATGCCTTGTTTTGTTGTTTCGGTGGCCAGATTTAGTTATTTTTCACTTTTCTAAATGCATCTGTGAAAAATATTGAGTCTTTGGAGTTTTTTATGTCCTTATAAACCAGGCGTTTGAGATTTTTATATCTTTGCTGACCCAGCTTTTATGTTTAATTTTAAAATCGACTGTGGTGCAACTGTGAACACATCTTTAATTAATCAAGATGATCTGAGAAATGAACATTTGAAAATTTTAACATAAATCATCAACTTGAGCAAAACACTGATTGAGGATGGTTGCAGGGAGGAAGATTTTTAGCATTTTCACTGATTTTATTAATTTGTTTTTCAGATTTCTCATATGTATAGCACATGGATGCCATCCGTGGTGTATAACCACCTCACACACTCCTCATGTTATCTTTGTTGTAGATAATGTCTGTTTAACATTATCAAATTAATCCTCTTTCTCTCTTTCCGTCCTCTCCATATTTACACAGCGCTGCTCTACGCCACCATCTTTGGTAACGTGACAACAATCTTCCAGCAGATGTACGCCAACACCAACCGTTACCACGAGATGCTTAACAGCGTTCGAGACTTCCTCAAGCTCTACCAGGTGCCCAAGGGCTTGAGTGAAAGAGTTATGGACTACATTGCCTCCACCTGGTCCATGTCGCGTGGTATAGACACTGAGAAGGTACGTCAGACTGTCACTGTCATTGGCTCCGGTTTTCTGCATCCTCCTTGAGAATGGAAATTAACCACACATACTTTGAGTCACCACAATCCAGATGATATAATCAAGACCACCAAAAAAAGTATAACCTCTTCTAAAACCTTAATGTGATACTTGTACTCTTTGGTGTTTGTCTGGATTAAACAAACCAGCTACACAGTGTTGGTGCTGGTGGGTTTTTGTTACCTTTAGCTTGCTGTTTACCCTCATTTACAGGTCCTACATAAGCTAAGCTAACCAGCTGCTGAATGCACCTTTGCATGTGACAAAAAATGAAAACACAACAAGAAAAAAGTATATTTCCAAAAATGTCCTTGAAGAGTTCATTAAAAGACACAGCACCTCTGTTTTTTGGCTGAGCAGCATCAGAGAAGCCCCCCTTTAAAAATGGATGGCTCTGACTGAGTGAGTGAGTGGTGTTTTGTATTTCACAAAAAAAGCACTTTCCCTGTGCATGGACCTCCTCTCTGAGTGATCCAGGAAATCTAGCTTCAGTCACAGCACTGCTGTTGTCTTTAACATAAGTATATCATTACCTTGTCAGAAGATCTCGTAGCCATAAAATCAGGAGTTTTGCAGAAATGGCTTGAATGTGGGCACTGTTTTGTTTGTTGTAGAAACATAAAAACAGAGAAATGAGAACAGCTTTCCTTTGTATTAAAATACTGTGTATATGAGCAGAGAGAGAGAGAGAGAGAGGAGGAGAGAAGTAAACAGATAATGGGCTGAAACCAGCTGACACAGGCAGGATGTAATGTGGTGCAGCGATATAATAGATTTAACCTGCACTTGTTGTTATGGTTAGAGTTTCTTTTTTTTATGTATTTCTGTGTCTGTTATGCAACTATACAATACAAGTATTATGTAAAGCACGATACCTAGGTTTATCATAATGTATTTATTGCAGGACTGTTCAACAATGTAATGTAAATAGAATTATAAATTGTCAGTTTTTCATTGTTTGTCTCCAAACAATGAAAACTCGTTTTGTCACTGGAAAGACTTGTGCTTTTGTGGTTTTATCTGTAATCGATATCAGATGATGATATTTACTGTGTCCTCTCCATTAAGCCTGCACCGCGTCTATATATCAGTTATTTGTCTGGCTTCAGGCCACACTAAAGGGTCTAAAAATGGCACATAATCCCTCTCTGCTTGACATTCATCTTCAAAGAGATTTGTTTTAAAGGCAGAGCCATCCAACGGCCTGGCATCCTGTTGATTAGGTGTACTTGAACAACAGGCTGCCACTCAGTGACACTCAGCAGAGAGGCCGCTGGACTCTCACCTGGGAACAGCTTCATGTGAAACTCCACCTATATATATATATATATATATATATATATATTTATATTTGTCTGGCTTCAGGCCATAGATATATGTGTGTGTGTGTGTGTGTGTGTGTGTGTGTGTGTGTGTGTGTGTGTGTGTAAAGATATATATCATACTGGTGTTGAGTCCATCTGACAGATGAGTCAGCTCCTCGTGAAATATTTCCCACAACTAATGAAAAAGACCAAGAAACACTTTTTTTTCTAGTCACAGTTAAATTCTGCTTTAAGAACAATAATGGCAGCTTCTTCTGGAAACGAGCTTAATGAGTTTCCAGTATCATACATAATCTCATTGGAGACCTCAGAGCACATGTGCATGATTTAGAAAGCTCATTAACACATACCTCCTAACTATTCAGGCTGGATTTCATCTTGGACAGCTACAGATGGATAATAATCAAAGATAATTAAATAATAAACAAGGAAAATAAATCATAAAGTGCAGCAATTCTTAAACGTATCAGGTCCTCATACATCCAGACGTGAACATTATGGCTGTGAAAATCTCCTCTGAAGATTGTTTTAGCAAAATTCTTAAAAATATATGTAAAAAAAAAAAAGAGCGAGATCTATATTTTATGGCAGTCTAGGTATATTTTTTTGAATCTCTTAATACCCAGAGTACAGAACCTGCTCAGCCCCCTAGATCAAGTTGTGAATCACCCAACAGCTGCAAATATTTCCCTCAGGAGTTGGAGAAAACTAAATCAAAACTAGGAGAGAGTGAGTTTTTGACTTTTTTTTCAGCAGCTGGATAGAAACACGACTCCATATGAATGATAAATGTTGCTCCATCACTACTGCATGTGAAATAAGCAACAGTTTGTCATCGAGTTCACTCAATGATATGAGTGAAGTTGTAACCTTCTGGTCTTTACACCAAACTAATCACAGCTGTGTGACGTAACCCCCCCACCGCGCCCGACCCCCCCACCCTCACTGCAGAGAGACGATCAATGGCTGCATGTGCACTTCAATGCATAAAACCATGTTTACATATGTAAACACTTGTCAGTAGGAACAATGATGTACATCACCAATCACCTGTATGTCACACTGTGGAAGGTGGAAAGCTGTGGTTGTCGAGGTCCAACATGTAGCCATGGCAACAATTTATGACTCAAAAGACAAAAACACACTATCCACCAGCTCTTAAGTGTAATCCAGTCCACAACAACACTCAGCATGTCTTTGATCCACAGCTCCTCTCTCTCCGCTCTTGTTTGTTCCCAGGTTTTGCAGATTTGTCCGAAGGACATGAGAGCAGATATTTGTGTCCATCTCAACCGGAAGGTCTTTAAAGAGCACCCGGCTTTCCGGCTGGCCAGTGATGGGTGCCTCCGAGCTCTGGCCATGGAGTTTCAGACCATCCACTGTGCTCCCGGTGACCTGATCTACCATGCCGGCGAAAGTGTGGACAGCCTCTGTTTTGTGGTGTCGGGCTCACTGGAGGTCATTCAGGACGACGAAGTGGTCGCCATTTTAGGTGAGTGTTTAAAAAAAAAGAGGAGTATGTGTTTTAACAAATAGTTATATAGTTAATTTGCCCAAAGAAGTTTTCAGTCCTGGTTTAAATAATATTATTCCTCTAAAAAGTAAGTACTCTGGGGGTAAAGCTCAAGAACATATTTATAAAACATCTGAGTCAGTTTTGGAGCTTTGGAAAGAAAAAGATGTTTATTACTTGACTCATTCCTTCTTATAGTTGATTGCATCTCTAGTAGCAATAATTTTGCAAAATTAAGTATAAAACCAATATGTTTTTCAAGCAAAATAAATAAATACATAAGCATGTAATAAAAGAAAAATGGCTGAAATGACAGAACTGAAACAAAACTTAAGCAGGAAATAAATTCTGTTGCTGTAAATCAGGGAACTCACTGAGTCAGAATTTAGTGAGACACTGACGAGTGAAGATAATGAAGATTCATGAAAATGACAACAACAAAGCTTTTTTACTTTTAAGGTCAACCACTGTAGACACATTTTTAAAGTCGACACAAACTATTTTGACATGAATGGAGCTCTAATGTTTATTTTATGAATGAGCCAGTCAAGATTTCTCTTTTCTACCAAGAGCTGATCTGCTCTGGTTTGTCAGAATATCTGAAGTTATGGTTCTCCTGTACAGCAGCACTTTACAAACTGTTTCTGACTGCAGTGGAAGCTGAGTCGTGTGGGGATCATTTTCTGCTGAGTCAGGAGCTGAGGATTTGTACAAGAGTCTTCACAGACGCACAATCCTCTCAGTAACATCTTGAACACAGTCTGGTCTTTTCAAGCCGATAAAAAACACAATTCCCATTCAGACCAGGCTCATGTAATTTTAAAAATGGTCTGTAAGGCTTCCTTTGTCAGTATTAAGTAAATCACTTTCATTATTGCTTTAAAAATTACTAAAAGGATTGATGGATTGATTAATTGATTGACTGATTAATTACTAGTTTCCAATTCATTTTCTTTAGGAGCACAGACAAATTAAAGCTGTGGACATTTCCCTCAGGAGTGGGTGGAAGCCAAAGGAAGAGCTGAATATTGGACTAAATTATCTATGAATCAGATTTCAACACTCATGCATCCATACCGTCAGATCAATTCAGATGTATAGATAATTGATAAACAGACCCAACCTGTAAATGAGACTCTGCCCAACTGGACTAAACGAAGCATAATTGTGCAGCCAGTCTGAATATCAAGGCGTTTTTTTATGTACAAACCCAGTTCCTCCTTTCTCTGATCATATTCATCAAGACTGAGGAAAAACAAATCAAACCTTTTTCTTTTGTACTCTGGGGTGGTGAAATCCCAGCAGTGTTTCCTTTTTAAAACCTCAGGATTTTAATTTGCCAAATGATTGATTTAGTAAATAATAGATGGCATCCTGAAGCAGGCCCAGTGACACCACCTCGGCTGTTTTTTTCCGTCAATAACCTGCGATCGGTTCCTCATTGTAACAGTCAGTGTACTGTCAGGCTGATAGCATTGACCCGGATGGAGGCCGTAATGGAGCCTGAAGTGAGTTACAAGTTACTACTATAAATCAAATTCTCATTAGATGAATAAGCCTGTCGAAGGGAAGCTGCATCCGAAGTCTACACGGAAACAAGATTAAACACTTTAACAAACAAACAAACATGATGACACACGTTGTCTCATTTGATAATAGAAAGTGATCAAGAAATAAATCCCTTTTATTTGTCTGGCCATAACTGTTTATTAATGACTTATTCAACAACTACAACTTTATTATCAACAAGTAGAAAGACAAGTTTATGGTGGCTTTTATTGCTGACATTTAATTTAACCACATTTATAAGTAGTATTAACATTTATAATCCACATTTTATGTATTTAAAGCAGCTTTGAGGACATTTAAGTATTAACATGTAGTATTTTCAACAGTATTTACCAGTATTTACAGCAGCCTTCGCTTGTGGATGCTTCAGAGCAGTAATAGTTGCTAACAAATTGATAAACAGATCTGCCTACAACTGTGATAGGGCATGTTAAAGCCATTTATTAAATAATTTCTCATCCTTTTATTGCCTCCTGAAAGATAAAATTGTTGCAGAAAAGACATGTTATGAATAATTTAGAGGAACAACCTTCTCACAAAAGCAGAATAAAAATAAAAAGAAACCAACCTTGAAAAGTGCAAATGGGATTTTTCATGACCTGGCAAACCAAAATTTGTGCTCCAAAAGCACCATTATTAAAGCGACTCTTTACAACATACAAACCCTTTACAAAACACGACTCGTTAGAGATGGAGACCAGATGTTTCGGAGGTGTTAGCCCGCTCTGACCCGACCTCTCTCTGCAGGTAAAGGAGACGTGTTTGGGGACGTTTTCTGGAAAGAGGTGACTCTGGCTCAGGCCTGTGCCAACGTTCGTGCTCTGACCTACTGTGACCTCCACGTCATTAAACGTGACGCCCTGCAAAAGGTGCTGGAGTTCTACACAGCGTTTTCCAACCACTTCTCAAGAAACCTGCTGCTCACTTACAACCTGCGAAAAAGGGTGAGTGACTCTCAACACAGAGACAGAATGAGACTCAGATACAGTTCACCCACTCACTTCCACAGCAGCTGCTCATGTGAGAATTTTTTTATATTGAACTGTGTTAACTCTACATTCTATACAGTCTATATGTTTGTATGTGTAAGGAAAAAAAAGAAAAGAAATCATATTCATACTACCGTTTGTGATACACCACAGACTGCAGCCTTCAGAGTCACCATAAAGCTGAATCAATGTCTCTCTAAAACCAAAGAACAAACATTATAACCATCATGAAAGTCAGATTTATAGCAGAACTTTACCAGTTAGAGTTGATGGACCACAGTTTCATGCTACACACATGAACACAATTTCTTTTTTCCCATATAACAAGAGAGCACTGTCGGCCATATTATTTGTAACTGTAGGCACCTCACAAGTACATGGGATGGTGGTTATGGTCACTTCTACTTGCAACACTTTATTTTAACCTTGCACGTTAAACTTTGTAGGTAGTATAAACATTTATAATCCACATTTTAGGGTAAGTGTTAATTGTACTTTGTAAACGTTTGTCGTCACCTCACAAATACATGTGATGCGACAAACACACGTTTGCCGTTCGCATTAAACCACTTCATGTTTTGAATCTTTTAATGTTTAATTGGTTTATTTTAATGTGGGAGAGAAATGTTCATTGTTCATTAGTGGTAACTTACAATCCAACATTAGGACAGTGAACGGTAAACAATGAATGAGATAAAACTACCTTGTATGCATTGTCTCCTCTGACTCCCTCTGACAATGAATAAGACCACACAGAGAAGTACTAAGTATAATAAGCTGCTGCTGCTGAAAAATCAGACAAAAGATAATATTTACAATGGGATTTGTTTGTGTAAAAGGTCTTAAAGATGAACACAATTGGAGTCAGTTCCTGAGGCAGGATGTACGGCATAATAAGAAAAACAAGAATTTAAACTTTCTCTCCTCTACATTGTTTATCCGTTTCTCAAGAATATGTTTAATTGGATTTCAAATCCTTTTGACTTGTTACTCTTCCTCTGGCCAGACCATTATTTTTAATAAGAGCTTAAACTTTAAGAGGACGTCGTGGATCCTGTTTTTTTTTTGTTAAATTGGTGAGTCATAATTGCCGTGGTGTTTTTGCAATGTGATTCCCGGGGATCACATGTGGGGCCAGCACAGAGACTGCGTTTCCCTGCACAGTCTCGACAGGTACAGGGCAAATTAAACAGCTACTTCACTACTTAGAATTAATGCCACAGATGTGGAAATGCAGGATTTTATTTTACAAAACCACACATAGGTGATAGCTGCCAGAGCTCAGACATGTTGCACTGGTAAACAACACGCTACACAGCTCCTTTTAACTAGTCACCATATATTAAAGCCACTCACACATACTTCATTTGGATATGAACAGCTGTGATCAACAACACAGGTGTAGCTACCAATCACTACTTCATTCATAATAAGATTAGCCTGTCCAGGAGAGTGCATGTGAGATTGAATTGCCTGCATATGAAAAGGCAATCTCATCTGCTGCTGCTGCTGCTGCTGCTGCTGCTTGAAACTCACAAGCCACCAGGGTCCCATACTTCCCGAACATATACAGCAGGGAAATTCACAGACGGAGCCAAGTGCTGCCTTCAAATGGAGCTGCGGAGGTTGTGTTTTCAACTTGAGAAAATCCAGCACATGACGCGTTCGGCACTCAGGTGGTTTGAACTGTGAGAAGAGTGCTGCCGTGAGATTGAGGAGAAAAATAGGTTGTTGTACTTTTCACGATGAATGATTTAAGTGTATTTGATCGTTTTTCAGCATCATACCCAGGAGCAAGAAAAGAGCACGGAAAATGATTAATAAATAAACACAATACCTAAAGACTTGGACACAGGTTTAAGTTAGACTTTTGTTTTGACAGTGAATGTACATGATTAGCTGATGGACACCTGGCTGTGTTTTAAAATGGGGGAGCAAGCTGGAAAGGTGCATAATAATTAGCAGGGGGTCTAGGGATCACAGAGTCCTCAGGACATACACACAACATAGGGATTTAAAGCATGTTTTCTACATTTTTACATCACCTTTAGCTTTAGTTAAGTAAGAAAATGAACTCCGCAACTCAATGGCAGTTACAGGTTATAAGGCTCCATATCTATCTAATGAAATTGCCTCACAACAACACGTCACCATATGATTTAGATTAATGAAACAATTTTGAAGACGAAGGTTACTACTCTCAGCATTCACAAGGCATCTTCAAAGTCTTGACATCTGTAACAAAGAAGGCTACAAACTGTCTGGATGTCTTCCAGTGCCACATGTTCGTTTTACACACAGGTTCCAGTGGCAGCTGTTCTCATAGTGAAAAAAACATGACTTCAAAAGCAGATCATTTAACCTACATCATCTCAGATCTAGGACAACTGCAGTGTAAACAAATTGTGTGCTCTGGACCCTGATGTTCAGACTTCATCCTGTGTGCACAGTTAAACACCTGTAACTGTGTTTTTTAGGTTATGCGATTTCAGTGTTGACTGTTAGAGTTAGTCCCAGCAGATTCATTGCGTTTTCCCTTTCTTAAGTTTCAAGTCTCAAGTTATTTTTCTGCCTTAATTTCAATTAGCAAGAGAGAGAGTGAGGGAGAGAGAGACAGGGAAGTCAGGAACAGAGACAGAGCTGCTGCAGTTAGGATTACACCTTCAGGATACCAGCTTGTGTATTTGCATGTGTTTTCCTAAATTGTATTATGTTGGTCTCTCTGGGCCACTTGACTTAAGTCACATCCTTATTCTAAGATGGACTCTCTGGTCCACTGTAGTCTTCATTATTCAGTGGACTTTACTCACATCTGTTGGATTTTATCCTTAATTTGTGAAGACGACGTCAGGCAGTCTAGAGAAAACTATATCCAAGGTCATAGAAAAACCAGTTATTTTGTTTGTAGTATCTGATTTTATGCTGCACACTAACATCAAAGTGCAGAAGGAAAACTGCAAATGCTTCAAAGCACAGTTGTCCATTAGCAGCTGCATGGTAAGCTAACAGTGTGTCGTCACCCACTGAAGCCAGAGGCATGATGTGAACTTTCCTTCAGTGTCGTGGGAATATCCCTCTTTAAGGTGACATTTACTGAGCACGTACATTTTGAAACATCGTCAATCTCCCTCACACAAACTGTACAACACCAACACACCTGTTCTCTGACTGAAGATGGTTTTGATCATTGATTTTAATACTGTTGTCAAACACTGTGCAGTCAAACTGATATTTTTGACCATTCAGATCTTACTCGTGGTTTTCTATCATGATACATTAGTCATGGAAAATTTAAATTCTCTTGTAGATCGTCTTCCGAAAGATCAGTGATGTGAAACGTGAGGAAGAGGAGCGACAGAGGCGTAAAAATGAAGCCCCTCTGAACTTGCCGCCCGATCACCCGGTACGAAAACTCTTCCAGCGCTTTCGACAGCAGAAGGAAGCTCGTTTGGCGACAGAGAAACCAGAACTGGACGAGCATGATATCGAGAAGGGCCCCGTGTATGTGGACGTCCCGTTGGCTAAAACAGCCATTACGACTACCAGCATCATCACAGTAACAGAAAGCCCAGCGACACCGTCGTCTTCAACACCCTCATCCTCAACACCCGCCAAATGTCCTCCAACCGACAAAGCGAAGCTGCAGGTGCCATCCACCATCTCTCTGGTCGGTGGCCGATCTGCCGAACCAGTCAAAGTCAAAGGCTGGGGCCGCTTCAAGGAGTCCATGGCCAAAGCTGACAACTGGAACAAAGTGTCCAAAGCCGAGTCCATGGAGACTTTACCTGAACGGACCAAGGTGCACGAATCGCAGGTATCTCTGAAGAAGACGGACTCATGCGACAGCGGTATCACCAAAAGTGACCTGCGTCTGGACAAAGTGGGCGACTTCCGCACGACGCCCCAGGACCGCAGTCCAGTCCAGCCTCCAGACACCAGGCACGCCTTCTACCCCATCCCAGAGCAAACGCTTCAGGCCTCGCTTCAGGAGCTCAAGCTGGAGCTGAAGGACGACCTCAAGAACCTGAATGTTCGAATGTCCACCCTTGAGGCGCAACTCTCAGAAGCACTGAAATTCCTCAAGGCGAGGAAATCAAGTGCCAGCTCTCCGCAGCATCTTTTTGACATTTCTAGACCTGCTTCACCTGAGCTGGACAAAGAGGACATCTTCTCTTGAAGCATGGAGGACTCATCAGGCATCAGTTGACGATTAACTCAGCTGGAATCTGGTAATATCCACATTACCTGGATTGCTGAGGCTGCACTGGGCGCACCATTTAGATTAGGCATCAGTGAGGTCTTCAAGGCGCACTAGCCTTTATCGTAGGAGCGTACCTGTCAGTTAACACGGGAACGCCGTGTTGAGAAGTTAAGGTCATAGTCCAGATCTAGGTGTCATAACACTGAACACCTGAAGGTTACATAAAAAACTGACAGCTACATGTTTGTATATAAGTTTGGCTCATTTTTCCGTTGCACTATAATGGAAAAATAGCTCGAGTGGTTGGGTTTTTTTTTTTTTTTTTCCTAAAATCTGAAATCTGTTCAGATTTTGAGTTGTGGTCGCATCCCTTTGGGAAGGCTCCAGTAGAAACAGCATGATCCACTGGTTTGTTAGTGAATCATTTGTATGAGCTTCTTTGCATGTCACATAAAAACGGACGTGTGCCTCAAATTGCAGATGGCGCATATGTGATTAATGGAGGCTGCACGACAACTCATTTTCATTATTTCACAGCGACAGTGAAAAAAGACAGTCTTTGCAAACATTGAAACAGTGTCAGAGTAATTTCCTCCGGCAATTGATGAGCTCTCTTATTATATCATCTGCCACAGTCATTATGAATTATACAACAGATAACTCTGGCCAAGCCAATCTGATTTTCAAAAACATCTTTCAAACAGAGCTTATCATCCCCATAAACCATGTTTAGATGTGCTTGATGAAAAATGGAATGCAGTGTTAAATAGTGTGGCAGCACTTTCCCATCTTTCCTGATATCTACTGTTGTTTATTCTCATATATAAACACCACAGCCACATACCTGATACATATATGTATTTTGTATGACGGCTGTGCATTTTTCTTAGCTTGCAGATGCAGATGGTGCGGATTATAGCTGTACCTCCCCCTGACATGAACATAATAATGAATGCTCTTTTGCATCATTTCTGATGTAAAATAAAACAAGCTGCCTTAAAACAACAGCAGCTTGTTCTTGGAAACAGATCTTGATATGTGGACCGATTAGCTGGAATTTTAATGGCCACATGTTTACACCAGTTAGCATGCATGATTTAATGTGTGTGTGTGTGTGTGTGTCCTCTCACTCACTTGACAAAAAAAAAATAATCCCCCCACTTGACCACATGAGATACAAGATAATTATTCATGAGGGGCAAAGATCAAAGATGGGTTGTTTGGCACACATGTTTGTGCTAAGTGTTTGCAATGCCGCTGATTTCTTTCAGGACCCTGTTTTCTTTCTTTATTTCTTTATTTAATATTTGGAGGCAATAAGTTCTTCCTGGTCTCCACAGACTTTTACCTGTATGTAATATCAGCTGGATGTGATTATGTCCTCAACGATTGAAATTATTTCTTTGGCCATAAAATTTCACAAATCAAAACTTCGCAGAGCCAAAGATGATGCTCTCAAATTAAATAACTGTCTTACCTTCATATATGATGAAGACAAGCAACAAATCCTCACTTGTGATGCGTCCACCAGCAAATGTCAGCTGCTGATTCTTTTGTATGTTTGTTTGCTTTGATGGATTAACTGTATGTCATGTAATTTTGGGAGAATGTATCAAACCAAAACCCGTCAATACATTAAAATACACCTGATCTGCAGAATGATGCTCAGAAACCATGAGATAATGAAGATGTTTTTAAACGTCACGACTTTATTTTGAAAATGTAATTTTATCGACATTCTTCTCAATGTCAGTTTTACCACAAAGCCAAACGTCCCATTTAAAGAAAATGTTTGAAATATTGTTATACTGAATAAATACCAAAACTAATCAACTTTAACCTGCCAAATTAAATAGAAAACCAAAATAAATCTCAAATAAAATCATTCATCGAGTCATTACACAACCCTAACTCCGAAGCAAAGCAGAGCCATGAGTTCTGTTATTGAGCAATAACAATGTTTATTTAGCTGTTACAAAAAGTAACAACAGTTTAATAATATTCATTAAATATGACTGATTTTCAGCAGTTTTTGCAGTTTCATAAAATAATAAGTTCATGCTGACTTTCAATAATGAAGTGCAAAATATATTAATAGCAATCAGTATAGTCTAATATTAATAGTAGTTATTCTAGTGTTTCAAAAGCATATTAGTGTTTTTAATGGTGCCCCGGCAGAAACAGGAGGTTTGCTGCTTCTTGCTTGAATCTATTTTTAGTATACAGTAAAAGTATTCTTTTACATGGCGGCAAAAACCAATAACCACTGTTCTATATTATTTATTATTCATATGGATAATTTATGTTCCCAGCATGCCCTCCTTTTCTTATCAAGACAAAAGACAAGCTAAGAGGAAAAAGACACTGAGGTTTTTCTTTCTTTTTCTGCAGCACATTCTCAAGCCTCCATTTCCATCAAAAATTCAGCCGACTAAAAATAAATGGGCATGTCATCACAGAAGTGAGAACTCCTTTGGGTTACAGCCACGGTTTGACGGTCTTTATGGGTCTGCTAAAATCATGCTGCTGCGACTCTTATCACAGAGAAATCATAAATCTAATGTTTGTGTTCAGAAATCAGGAGGAGAGAAGAAAGAGGCACGACATTAACGCAGGGATTTAGTTGTGAAAGGGAAGGAAAGGATCCATGACAGTCTCTTTTCAAAGCTACTGGATCAAAGTAGAGGGTATGAGATTATTACATTATTATTACATGATTGCTCCTCTCCAGTTATGACTGAAAGTTACTGAGTTCAGGTACAAAGTCATAGCTCTGTTAAACTAATAGTTCATGGGTGATAGCTTTATACAGTTAATATAATGTTAACCATGAGACACAGTGGAGATTTACCTTCTGTAATTGTGGGTTTGGGTTTTACACAGTTGAACTAATTAAAAACTTGAACTTGTGACAGGAACAATCTGAGCTCCTGCAGTAATATCATATCTGAGCTGAAATGTTAAATGGTGTATTTGCCACCAAGCTCCATGTGTGGCATGATACAGTGATGAAATACCCAAACTTACTGCCACAGTGTACAGCATATTAATACCCTGTGAGCAAATAAAACGAATACTTAAAAAAAAAAAAGTATTTATATTTGTGTCAGCTAACCATTCACAGCTGTTTGTTGAGCATATCAGTCCAGATGTCTGACTTTTTAATGTAAACTAACCTCTTTGCGTACATTACACACTTGACGCAGCCCTATCTAAATCACTTACAAGTACAGAAAGTGACACATAATAATTATTAATGTACATGTTTATTTAAAAATAGGAATACTAAGACGAGACAACAGGAAAAAGCTATATGGATAGCTAGCTCATCTAACTCTATTATTAATTAACATCTTATTCATTTCCAACTGTAGAAAATTAAAGATGTAGAAACAATACGTTATGGTTTTACATGGAGTTAATGTGCCAGTATGCTAGCAGGCTAACTGTTTCCACCTGCTTCCAGTCTTTACGCTAACATTAAGCTAATTGACTTCCAGCTAATTGACACATGTGCATGGTATCAATCTGGTATCCTGTACCTCAAACTAAAAGTTAATAAACAAGAATTATTTATATGTTTTTACTGTTGCTCATATTAGCAGTGACAGCTGCTAATTAGGAAATGATATTCAGCATCAGACTCCCTTTCTTTATTTGCCAAGAGCTGTCTCTGGCAGCAACACCAATTTTAGCTCGTCTCAATCACATCTTTTGTTATGGAAATGAGCAATGCTAACCGGCTAGCCACAGCTCATTTTGTCACTTTTGGTTACAGTAGCTGTAGCATTCAATTTGCCCCAAAGACAAATGACAATATACAGACAACAATGGCCAAAACTCATGCAAATCATCACAACTTACTAAACGTGGATAAAAAAAAAAACTCTTTTAATAACAACAATGCATAATAACAATGTCACATAATGAGGTGCTGACAGTCATACTAAGTTTTCATTATTTATGTGATTCAATCATTCTAATCCCACAATGAAAGTAATATTTATTTTATTGTTGCATTGAAAATTGTATTTTTTTCTTCCTCAGGTCACTTGTGATTGAAAATTTTCATTTAACCCACAATAAACTGCTGGTTCACTTCACCAATGACACAAATGAATGACAGAAACAGGGATGTTTGTCTATTATAATCTTTATTTTAAGTGACTTATGAAGTCTGTATTTTGTGTAGGAAGCTCTTTAATATTTCAGGATGTAAATGTGCTATTTTCTTTTATTTATTTATTTTTACAATAATGGGAACAGAAGCAGATTGTTATTTACACAGTAAAAATCAATAATAATAAAAAAAAATCAAATCTGTTCCAGTTAAATTCAGATTTTAAGTCCAACCAGACAGATGAAGCAGATGGATATGGTGCTTTCACTTCCACCTCTCTCAAGAGGCTGAATGTTTTACCAGCACCATAAATATGCGGCACTAAAATGGGATGTAGGTGCACTTTAAAATTCAGAGACAAGATCCTTGAGAGCAATGTGAAACTAGACTGTGCTGTAACATTTATAAACACAAGTCCTGAGAGTGACAAAAATAAGGATGAGTGAGAAGGACCTTTATCGTAGTGCACTACCACTTCATTAATATTATTAAAGCCATCACCATCACTTTTGATTGCTATGGAGAAGCATGCAGCACTGTGCCTATAACATTTTGCCCCGTACACACACACACACACAACACACACAGAGAAAAGAAAAATTACCGTCACTTCTTTGATTTGAACACAGAACTATTTTTGTGGTCAGCTCTTGACAGCTGCCTGACACTTATGAAGCCCGACACACAAACATATATGTCTATGTACATGTACTGTATATGCACAGATTATATTGCAATGTTTAGATTCTTAAGAGAGAGAAGAGTTTGGTGTAAGGTTCATGTAATATGCACATGCCTCCATGTTCACACGTCATGTGATGAGAAATGTAACTATTTCAAGCACAATGGGAACTTTGTTATGAACTGTGACATACAGTACTGTGCTATTCATAATAAATATTTTATACGTACTGTAGCCTGTCTGTTCTCTGTAGGTGCCAGGCGTGCAGCCTCCATTGTGACCTCGGAGAACTGTCAGTCTCTGTGTCTTAGCTCCTACGATGATAAGGACGCCTCTCTTCTGAGAAAGTGTTAGTCAGCAGGTGTTTTCTTCTCGGCTGATCGTCTTACGTCAGATAAACCTCACAGTTTTGTGCTCATTTAAGAGGATTCCTCAATGACCCCCGCTCACACTGATCCTACTTAGTGCCACAGATGTGATAATCCCAAGAACAGACATCAGCTAATGGAACCAGAACCAGAGTCCAGATTGTGCACTGCTTCTATTGTTTACTGACAACACATCTCGTGTTATAATGCCACTAATTATTCAACATGTGAACAACAGACCTCTTAAGAGAAGATGGATGACTGATAGAGAACAATCAGTTGTTGCTGCAGGAGAGATTGGTTAATGATAAATTTCAGTGATAACCTCTCCGACTTAAAATTCACTCATTCTTAAACTAATCTTCTTGGAGGCCTCAAGCTGTGTGATTTCCTTATTGTGCACTGTGAATATTAAGAGGATCAAATTGTTCCAGCAACATCAAACTTTCTAAGCTTAAAAGACACAAAAAAGCTCAGATAAGCTTTTTAAAGCAGCTTTATGTTAATTCCCACAACACGGTTTTACCTTTTAAATCTGCTGACGAACCAGTAAAACCTGACAAAGTAAATTATTTGATATTTGAGATGCCAAGAATTCATCACCATCAACTTAACTTAGAGAAACTAGACAGTTACTGATTGGTTTCATGTCTGGAAGTTAACAACTTTTTGTTCAGGCCTCGTACTAACATTAATTTTATCACCTGGTTTTGTCCAAAAGAACTACAGAGACTCGGGAAAGACAGTGAAGACTCAACACAACCTTTGCTTCAGAAATCATTTTAATAAGTGATCTGTGATCAAAATAAAAGCAGATTAATTTTCTGTCAATTGACTGATTGGTTAATTGATGAATCTAACTTCAATGATTTTGAAAACTTAAACATTGATGACAGTGAACTTGTACATTGAACTCATACCGACGTAGTTTGGTGATTTTCCTGTTTATAGATTTAACTCTTACAAAGCCATTATATTCTATATTTTTCATGTCGTCATCAAATCCAATGAAAAGATCAAAAGCTAAACTGAGTCACCCAAACAGCTGAAACCATGTATTCAGCCCTTCAGTCAATCAGTCATTGTTGTTAACACGGTCCTGCTGCTGGAACAACTCACCAGTAAATACATGTATTCATCTGCTGTTCAAAATAATCCCAGAGAAACAAACAGTTTACTCCTATTTCACTAATGTTTGCTAAAACTGCCAACTGACCAGCTGTTTAAGGAAACAACTGCCTTTTATTTTCTTAAAGGTTTATATTTGTTTTTGCAAATGGATTTGAGGCTGAGAGCCACAGAGCATCAGAAGTCAGAATCATTTAGAAACAGACCAACACATTATTGATTTTGGTCACAAACTTTTCTGCGAGTCTGATTAAAAAAAAAAAAAAAAAGTATATATATTTTTTTGTGCTCTGAAAACTTTAAATTCCTGGTGGAGTTTTATGATTCGATATGAGACTGAAGGAGTTTGTCAATCAGTGGGCAGTGAACAGCTTTACCCCTTCAACATGTCTAAAAACACTCTGCACAGTTGCGTATGTACCAGACATTGAATAAAAAGACTGTATAAGGTTTCAGGACATAAATAAAGTCAGTGCACTGTGGCTAAGGATGACTCACTTCATCATGACCAGCATCTATAATAAAATGGACGGAGAGAGATTTTTAAGAAGTTGAAACTTCACATAAAAAGTTTTAATCCAAACATGGCAACTGATTTTCACTAGATTTGGTTAATATTGTTGATATTACAGCATCTTAGAAAAGAAATGTAACACATACTGTGTGATTTTTTCAAAATTCTTGCTCTATTTTCCTCTAATTTCCAGTGTAACCGTGTTGACTTCAAAGCTGCAGTGTATCGTTGCTCGTGTCACTCTAAAGGGAAATGAAGACATTGATCAGGTTCCTGCTGCTCCACTCAGGCCTCAGTGTCTATTGACAAACTCTGAATTCGCAACTGTTTCTGTGGTGAGCTGGAGGAGGATGGTAAATGTGAAATTTGCATTTCTCCAGCTCATCGCACCACTGAGCAATACCTTATCAGAGCCACATAGCTGTGACAGAGTCGAGGTCCATATTTGGCCCTTACAGTTTCTTAGAATAACAGTGATTCACTGCAGCTTAAATATGCCTCAACACAGCTGAGGCAACCGCCTTAAATATACAGTATGATTTTCAATATGTTACAGTTTATATGCATTTAAATTTTCCATAACAAGTTTAAAGTTTGAGTCTGAGGACGGATTTGGCCCGGTCCTGCAGGTTGTGGAAAAAACGGCTGCTCAGCTGCACTTGAGCCAGGTTAGGACAGGTTCAGTGGCCACAAGCCACAGAGACACTGGGTGGTGAACACAAGGCAGTGGACTCAGCAGGTTGTGGTTGTGGATGTCCGGCAGCACAGATTCTCACTCTGTCACAAAGTCAAGGTGACTCACGGCGGGCGAGAAGTCCACTCCAGTCCAATCTGAGCAAAGCAGTAGAGGAAGGCCAGCATCGGTGGAGCCATGGTGGACCAGCCTGGAAGTAAAAGAAAACCAATGAACGCAAAGACTTGAATTCTTAGTAACAGTTTGGCCAGTTCCCTCTGCTCTGCTGTGTTGTGGTGTGTTACGGTTATTTTCTGTTTTCTATTTATAGCAGCTTCTTCGAGGGTCGAGCAGCCAGGTAAGGACAGCTGTCTGCACCTCCTCCACAACTGGCTGGGCTCCAGATTATCTCAGTAACCTGCACCTGCACCCACAATGCTTTTCAATGGTCTATTCTATTCTATTCATGTAAAAATCTCATTCACGTACACACACACGCTGCTTTATGCACAGCTGTGCTGTCAGTTTCCTCTGTGAAGGTGACGTGTGTTGAGGCTTGCAGTGCCATATTTGAATGATAAATATTTTTATGGTAAACTGGAGTGAAGTTTTGTTTTGTGTCGTTTGGCAGATTATATTTTTATATTGTTTGCATCAGTCTTTAAAAACTTCGATGATGTTTCCAGACAATTAACATAATTATTTATCTATAATATAAAATGAATCATCTTCAAGCTCACTTTTGAAATGCCATGTAAATGCAAATTAATGATTCAAAGCCTTTTAGCCTGAGGCTCTGCGTGCACCATGAGCCACGTCCCAGTGTTTTGTCTTTGCAGGTATGTACATTTCATTAACACCCGCAGCGTGAAACATATTTTCCATCCAGTCATCCAGCCGCTGCAGAACACAAGCAAACCCCACCAGCCAAATGTTATTAAGAGGCAAAACTACTAATTACCAAGCCATGGTAAAGAGATGGAGAGTGGAAAAACTTGAAGCCTATTTCCTCCAGTTGCATGTTGCAGTGGCTCTAATCAAACTGGGCTGTAATTAAACCGGTTTCTTTAGCCACTTGATTAGCAGAGTGTGTCGAGTTCAAATGAAGTGAAAAAGGCCGCGGGCAGAGCGGCGACGCAAGACTAAATATAAAGCTGATTAGTGATCAGAAGGACTGCGCTGCTCAGCCAAGTAGAGACTGACAACTTGTAGGTTTAGCTCTGATAATATAAGACGGATGGAGACAAAGGAGAATTCGCTGGTTTGACCAAGTGTGACCTTTTTTTCTTTTAGCGCTGCATGTGAGATCGTTCGAGGAGAGGAAACTTTGGAAACTTTCTTTCTTTGGAGGCAGAAGTTTCTGGATATTTGATGGTACTGGGTGACATGCTGTACATGTGGCCAGAGAATTTCCCTGCTGACTCTGGGCCTCTGTGTTTTCCTCACCGTGAGATTTACTGGTAACGATTGTTACATTATCAATTGCCATGATAATCAAGCAGTTAAACTAATAATATTGTGACAGCCTCACATAAAAGCATCAGACTAGGTGCAGTAGTAACAGGTTACTTTTGATAAGAAAACATCGTTGGACATGACCTTTAGACTAACAGGACAGAGCTAGGAGTGGAAAATATAAATACTGAAAGTAATATTTAGTTAATTGATTATATATTTGCTCTAGAAAACATTAGAAAACGGTGAAGAGTCAAGACAAAATCTGTTACCCCAGAGCCCTAGATGATGTGTTCAGCTCCTTCTGTTTCAGAAACATCTAAAACCCAACGTTATTTGGTTTAATACAACATTATACTGGGATAACTGTGAAATCCTCTCGGCTTAGAAGCTGCAACTATAAAATATTTGTTAGTTTTTCTTAAGTGACTTCTTAATTTCAAGCATAACGATTAAAATTAGACAGGACCATCACAACGTTTTTTATTACCGACACTATAATTTGATGCGATGACTCATTATTGAATGAATATGAAGCACAGTGTCTGCGGCTCTGTTACAGCTTCAGCACTTTGACTTTAGAGTGATCTTACAGCAGGGCAATCAGGTGGCCACTTACACTTAGTTCCTCAATAAACATATACAGCTATAGACACACAGTGTGATTAGGAATTTGTTTTTTAGCAGAGAGGTCAGAGTGCAATTATACTACTGCCTGCACTTGTAAAAATCCCAGACAGGCTGATTTAAAAGCATTGATTTCATGCTAATGAAGCAAACCACAACTCCCCCTCAGTGATTTATTACACAGACATCACAGACATAAAGAATGGCTTCAGGCATTTCTGGAGGATCCATTATTTCTCAATTTAAAGTACAAAAACACAATAACTCAGTGAATGCATGAAAATTATGAAGTGGTTTGTTCAAATCCATGCATAACCACATTATATCTTTATTTTTAGCACTTTAATGTTGGTTGTAAAATACAAACTCAGATTCGCTGTTAGTTTTCAGTTCTTACTCTGAATAATTCACGGCAGAAATGTCTTTTTCAAACACCCTGTTCTTATTTTTAGGTTTCTCTTAACTTATTTACACCATGTCTACAGTATGTGTGTGTGTGTGTGTGTGAAAGGGGTCAGGAGTGTGAGAAGAAGCACAATGTTTTGCACTGTCTGCTGTGAGCCTGCCAGGCCTCCAACAAATGATCGCTGTCACAATAAAGCTGAACTGGTGACTGGGATACAACCGGCTTCGTCAGGCAGCTTAGACTCAACCTTGTGAGTTAATCTGAAGGGAATATGCCCTCGTCTGAAGAGCGAATTGAGAAAATTCTAAGACAAAGACAGCAGAGAACAGGCAGTGTGAGACGAGCAACAAGTTTTAAAGGTGTCTGACTGAACCTTTCCAGACACATAATACTAATCTAATTTAAATGGAAGAAATGAATCTTTTCATATTAACAATAGATAAAAATGGGCGTGTGTGCTTTTTGAAGAGGAGCACTGTGTTTTAGTTTCACGGCCCCATAACTTTTGGTTCTGTCTCATGGCTCTCATTAACCCTGTTTCCTGCAGCAGGCAGACGTTTCAACATGAAAAAAAGCTTTGATACACCCACTGTGCTCAACCTGCCCTGCAGCAAACAGCACACAGACAGAGTTAGCACCTCGCTGGTGACCACAGTGGAGCATTTAGCAGATATTTCCCTCAGCATTTGGTGGAGACAGAAACAAAAAAACCAAGGCTGCCCTGTGTTGGCTCAGTGGTAAACAAGCAGCTGTTTGCTGAGATTGTAACACTTGTACCAACTTTATAAAGATGTCAGTGTTGTGTTTACAGCTTGTAAACACAAAACTGTTGTTGATTTGCTGCCTCTAAGTAGCAAAAGCTCAAGTACAGCTGCTTTGGAAAAAAAAACAGTAACCTGTGCATTATCATTCAGCATGAACTAACTAATAAATCATATGAGTTATATGATGTTGTATTGACACTGGGCTGGGCTCCGAGCACTCGCACTGTGGTGAAGTGAAGCTCAGGCTGCTTATCATGTGTCGACAGGCTTGTGGAGAATCTGCCATCTTGCTTTAGGTACTAAATGAGCCAAATAAAGACACAGGGAGCAAAACAGGGACTGGCACCGCCACGAAGCAGATGTCTCTCTATTTAGGAGAGTTTGCCCAAACAGATGCAAGAAATGCTCCAGTATGACCGAAGAGTCACCCATCCACTGAGCTATATATACACAAACCTACTGAACAGCGGCGTTTTTAATCTCTGTATTATATTTTATTTATGATTTTATTTTCAGTCTATGTCATCTGGCCTCTCTGTTGCTTTAGACACACCACGTTTAGCTGAAGGAGAGGCTGTGATGTCCGTAATGACTGATGCTCCACACCATTTTTAAATGCCAGCTGAAACAATCTTGCAAAATAAAAGGCACGCACAAATCCTATTGAGTGAGTGCTGTGGAAGGCAATTTACCTTGAATGAAGACACGCTTCCAGAAGACTCTGCCAACATGTATCCCCCCAAGAAACACAAGATTAGAGAGGATGAGCATGGCAGTGGAGAAGGCAGAGAGAAAGGCGATGGAGCGCCTTTTCATTGCCGGAGAGAAATTCTGCTCCTGGGAAATCAGTAAATAAAGAAGTAAACTGCAGGAGGACTACGAGAGGTTTTCAACGTAAATCAGACACAATGAACTCAAAGCACCTGGTTCTAAAGACCTGTGTGACCATAAACAAGGAGGAGGACACTGTACCATCACATTTGGTTTCTATTTAGGCCAAAAAGCATCAAGAGCCTGAATGAATCATCAAACATCAAAAAGAAGAACCACTTCCAAAATATCCCAAACTATCTAGAGCTTATCAATACCTCTTAGGCAGAAAATTGATCAGGAATCGTTAAGGGAATTGGTAAAGAATGGGACCGATAAGCTGAATCCATAATGTAATTGGTCTCAATATCATTATCATTTCCCATCCCTAATTAGATGTGTTATTAGATCTGTTAAATGTGCCTCTGGGTATTATCTCTTATTAAATCAGATTATATGACCCCATCGTGTCCACTCATCTTAACTGAACCTCCAGTCAACGGAAAGAACCAGGGCAATGTATTCTGCACGGTGTAAATGTTGGATTTCACTCTTACCACGATGGAGTGGATAAAAGGTGAAGCAAAGAGAGACTTCATGCCGTTTTCCACCAGAACTCCAGCCCAGTTCATCAGGGCCCAGTACTGCAGGTAGTCATGGCCGCCGTGCCAGAGGCAGACGAATCCAAACGCAAGACCAGTGGATAACATCTTGTAAAAGAGGCCGTGTCGTGAGCCTCCCAGCGGCACGTAGATGTATCTGAAACATAAAAAAAAAAAGAAGCTATTAGAGCAAGTGTTTAAAGCTTTCAGGAAGTTTAAAGTCAAAGAAAAATGACAAAGACATGACAGGCAGACAATTTAGTGATTTCATTATCTGACTGCAGCCACTGAATGGTGCAGATGTAAAACAAAAGAGCACTGAAAATGGCGCCACAATGCACCAGTGAATTACAAAGAACACCTGTCGCAGAAATGATCATGTCACATTCATTGCTTTTCAATCAAGGAAACACTGCTCTGACGTCTAGTGGAAAAAAAACTGAGGCACTCTTGTTTAAAATGCCGCAACTGGGTAGATGATTCCAAAGTGGTTCCTTGGACGTGAACGAAACCCCCCGACACATGTTTTAAACACTTTCGTGTTTCCTTTTGGTTCAGTCTGTGTTTTACATTTTGACTCATAAGCTGAGGACAGACGGTGAAGTGAAATTATTTATTTTTTTCCTGAGTGTTATCATAAAAAATTCAACCACATAGCTAATGCATGTGATTTTACACTGTTGTGTGTACATAAATGAGATTATATTGTACGTGGTGTAAAAATAGCAGCTGTGTACTCATGCAACAACCAGCCCACTTGATGTGAACATAATTAGTAAAGAATCAGGCGCACGTTTGTGAGGAGCAATGGTCTCAGATATTGTGAGATCTCCATTGGTCCCGGAGGGGTCGACAGTCTCAACATGTTACATCAGTCCAACGCACGGACACACGAAACAAACATCACATCACATTCTATCTAAGTGTTGCTGAGCTGGGAACTAATTATCTCAGCCACCCTGTGGCTAATCAATGTTCCTGAAAGATGAGGCAGCATTTTCTGAGCCTTAAATAGAGTGGCCAGCTTGTCCATACTGGAAGATGAAAGTAGGTGGAAAAGCAGATGGAGAGGCACCAGAGCAGACTACATGAATACCTAAACATACTGCGCATCTATCCATCTGGTCAGATCATCTCAATGCAGATGGATTGGAAACAGATGTTAATCAAAATATGATAATTTTGAGACATTACATTAATGCCTGCCTGCTGCAACAACAAGAAGGCTTTACAGAGTGACCATAAGAACTAGACTGTCAGGCAACTATTACTGTTGTTCTTATATAGACAGTTCACATGATCTTTGCAAGTGCAATAAGAACAAGAGTTGATCGCTCAGCTCCAACCAACCCTGTCCATGCCCCTATTTACTTATTTACAACTAATATATCCCATTATTTGGGGTCACACACTCCTTTCCATATGCAGCGGCAATAACTTAATAAAAAAAAAAAAAAAAAAAAAAAAAAACACTAAGGGCCTGTATCTGTATATGTGTGTGAGGCAGAGAACAGCGGTGTGCAGGAAGGGGAAAGCGTAGTGGAATGGCAAAGAATGAGCCACTTAGCTGCCCAGGGAGACGGGGTGTCAGTGAGTCATGTGGAGCACATCATTTAACACCTACGCACTCATCTAGCCCTCTTCAGACAATTTCAACAGAATTTCAGAACTGCATTAAAACCTCTTTAAAAGCTCTTTCACAAGAAGGAACGCTGGGGCATTGTGTCATGGGTATCATTTTGCATCTGCAGCGGGATAATTGCAAGTGATGCCATTAAGCAGGGGAGAAAACAATTTCCAATAAACACAGATTAAAATAGAAAGTTGCATTTGCAATTTAAATTCTGGGATCTTGAGCAAATTAATTGGAGCCACAGCCACTGTCTGCTTTTCTGCCGTATTTCATTTTATACTCATCTTTAGCGTTTGAAAAGGACATGTATAACATCAAACTAAAGAAAACAACCAGACAACACAAACGCTAATTAGCAAACAATAACTAAGACAGGGGGTGGGTGAGGGGCATTTTCACAGAATATCACAGCATAATCTCTGACAACGTGCAACTGTAGCGTTAATGTAGCAACCCACGTCTATCAAGCCGAGCATAAACTCTCAATAGGCTGCATTCAGCCAAGTGTGGATCATTAGAAGACAAACTAATAGTGCGCCTTGTCCAAACTACAAGTGAGCAGACACATAATGCTCCCATCACGTATGCACATATTAAACAAGAAGGCATTTCTCTGGGGTGCGGCAGCAGTAACACAACAGAGGAACTATTCAGCAACAACATGCAACCTCATAATCATGAGAAAGCCTACATGCAAATGCACCATCCTCGTCTATTATGATGATACAGCTGGAGAATGGCACCTTTTTCTTTTTTTAAGGATATTCAACTGACAAGTTCAATGCCCCACAGGAAATGATTCACAATAAGTGTGCTATACATAACTGATACAGTATGATTAAACGCACCAGACAGACAGACAGACAGAAATACAGACAGACAGAAAGACAGACAGATAGAATTTGATTTTTATTAGATGACGGCTCACACTTTTAAGTTCACATTAACATCTGAATTAGTCGGTCCACTGCTCATGAAGTGCCTCTTACCTGATGAGCCATTGATACAGCCCCTCGTCAAAGTGCCTGAGAGTGAACAAAAAAGAATATTTGAGTCACAAATTTACATAATAATAATATAGCATTAACACCTGAGCTCTGGGCTCCAGAGAAACTGAGGAATGCGTCATGTGTGTGATGCATGTATGTTTGTGTGGCCGCTCTCAGTCATTAAGAAGATTAGAAAAGCTGTTTTTCTTTTTTTTTTTCCCTGCTCTTCCAGTGTCTATAAACTGGAGCTGTTTGCTCAGTGATGCCGGTGGACAGCTTTATGCATTCCATCAATGTTGTCAACATTGGCCAACTCAGCACACACAGGCTGGATTGGAGTGCATCAGTGTCAGCATATTGGTCGAGCTTGTCTACAGGCGATGCATTTTAACTGCAAAACCAGAAAAACAGCCGTCCATCCCAAGATTTTTGTTATGCTTTGGATGAACGCAGCACAGCACTGTTATTTGCATTCAGGAGCACAGTTATACTCCACACCTCCTGTCAATTTTATACTTTTATCATACACTTTTCTTATATTATATGTTAGGACGTTTGCATTTAATTGCATATTTGTCTTAATGTTCACAACACTCAGTTGCCACTTGATCAGGAACATCTGGCTGAAATAATGCGGCCTAACACAACACTGCTCCAATAAATCCTGCCTTTATGAAGGTTTTAATGTGCAGTTTGTGTTCAGGTGTTAATTTAACGCTACACATTTGTTTTACTATTTAATCTAAATTATATAACTGTCCTGTTTAAAAGCACAAGTGATATCAATAAGCATTATTATTTTTGAGGTTGCAGTCAGTGCTGCTGTTGAGCTGGATTATACAGGGAGGCAGTTGTTTTATTCAGCCTCCCCTCACTGATATAAATTGGGTGGACAAAATAATAGAAACACCTGTCAGCATAATGCAATTCAGTTCAATGGCACCGCAACCTGCAGTCTCCAAAATGATTACACAGCTGAATCAAAACAGTTTAAACACAAACTGGACATTATAACCTTCATGAAGGTGGAATTTATCGCAGGACTGTTGTAGCAGACTGTCTAACGTTTGGTTAAGAAGTGTAGCTATAAAACCTGACAATTAAATGTATTTATAGCATATTTGGAGCTGAAAGTCTTTTTCTTGGTCTGGAAGTGTTGTGCACCCTGGAGGCCTTCAACAACACTAAGTGGCCAAATAAATGGCACTATAACACAAAACATTCACTGCTGTGTATATACCTGAATGTCCTGATATATAAGTGGAAACTTTGTGGTCTTTACCTTATTTTATATACTAAGTCTTGCTGATTAAGCTGCTTTATTCCTGTGTAACAGAAACTGCAGTGGGTACGTTTGTTAACCTGAGCAATTGTGACCCCTTCAGCACAAACTGGGCATAGTTTTTTCCTTTGCTGTGTAAGAGAAGTATTAAATTGGGTTAATAAAGGAAGGAGTCGTCATGACAGTTCATTTCCCATTATGGTAGGTGTGACGAAAATAACTCATCATGACATGTTTGTGAGAGACAAGAAATACAAACTGAGCCACTGCAGATGCTGAATAATGAAATATCTTTCCTGTTTTATGTTATGCTGGACTGTATGATACACTCATCGATGGGGGATTGTCAGTATTTAAAACTAACACACATTTTTGATTTGACAAAACAAGTCTGCGTGATTTTAAAATCACGCAGACTTGTTTTGTTTTGTTTTATGTTTTATCTCTGAACAGCTGCTGCAAATCTGTTTTTATTTAGAGGTGGAAAAAATACTGCAAACTCAGATTCAGCCACTGTGAGCAAACCATTTCAGCCCCAGTCTGAAAGAATGATATAATGTTCCTGGTGCTGAGGTGACCTATTGCTCTGATTGCCAGTAATAACAGAAGATGAGACAATTCACCGTGCCCAGTCTGAATCTGATTGCCAGAGCACAGTGTGCACTCGAGGCACTTCACATTACATGCACCTTTTCCTCATGGATAGCAGCGATGCTAGCTTCACCACTCGCTGGACTGTTAAGGAATTCTAGTTGTATAATACTAGATTCATGCCAGCTGTGTTAACTGGTTCCACTTTATGATCTCACCTCCACATCCCTGTGAAACTGTACATGATGCTGACACAAGAAGGAAGCTTCGGGGGAAGTAGTTCATCCAAAGTAGCCAGCATGGAGGGAAGGCCAAAGAGAACCAGGTACTTCACATAGAAGAACTGACGAGGGCCAGGGCCAGGCCACCTGTGAAGCAGGGGAAAGAAGGTTTTCAAACAAATTTCTTATTTTCATGATTAAGGCAAGTTTTTATGGACCACATCATCCATTTGAATAAATTAGCAATACCTCCTGAAATCTTGGAGCACAGCTCACATGAGAAAAACTGGATTATGAAGCAAGAGCAATGAGTAAACCAGCAATCAGCATATTTGATGGAGTTTTAGAACCGACTAAATCCTGTGGGTGCAACGTGATTTTAAATTCTGCATCTTAATAACATCTTGAGTGGCAGGGAAACATTAAAGCTGAAATTACTCTGTGCGTGAAAGCCAAAAATACATCCAGCCTTAAGACTTACCCAAGGCCCAGGGAGGAAGAATTTCTAAATAGGTCTCATTAGACTGGATGGAGTGCATGTACATTACATGGATCATGTATTCTGCAATGCACCACCATAGCGTGATCCGTGCCGATCTGAGGACCACGTAACGAGAAGCAGATTTGTCCCTGTCACTCTCCTCAGTAGACCTCCGCATCTGCAGGTGGAGAAAGTGAGCATGTTGTTGACAGGTGCTGGCTGAATCTTCACTACGAGTATTATACAAAAGATCTTCAGGAGCAAAATCCAATGGCTATCCTTACCTGCTCGATATAGTCCTTGTATGTCATAATGGGTCCATTGTAGAAAAAAGGATGATAGAAGGTGTATGAAAACAACCAACAGAGCTGAACAACTCCACCATGGTCTGATGGGCACCAGCAGTGCTCCAGGCTGAAGCTGATGAAGCGAAGTCCACAGACAGCAACACTGAAAAGCAGCAGATAGTACTCCTCCTCGGTCTTGTACCAGCTTCTCTGTGAAATTCAGTGAGAAGGCCAATTATTTTTAACACATCCCTGGGACTCCATATATAAATAGTGACAATCTGGCTCTAAATATAGATTTGCTTTTGAAATTATTCTTAACCTAATAAAAAACATTAGCAGTGACACTGATAAACATATGCTGAAGCCAAATTTTAATGAAGCCTGCTTGACAAGCTTGGGAGTCAGTTGCATGCGTGTAGTACAGAAGGGTAAGAGGCAAGTGATTTTTAGAGGTGTGCAGAGGTCTGTCAGGTCTGTGTCACCTTGTCTACTCTAACTATTGTGACTGGGACACAGTTTCCATGCTGCAACCACTGCTTGATGTGTCAGATGTTGTGCAGGCTGTTTTTAGAGATGTCAGACTATCCCGAACTAAGAGCCAGTTTCCATTACAATAATAATAAAGAAAAGAAATGAATAGATTTAAAGATGCAATAATATTTTCTGGTCTCTCGTCACTGTGTTGTACTGAATAAAAGGCAATTCAACAAAATCTCGCTTGTAGATCTTATTTCATTATCACTGCAACACAAGAGTACAAGGACTGTTTCTCAGCATCTCTCCCACTGATTCTCCTGTTTTCACCCTTTTCAAGGAAGATACTGACCTTATTCCTCAGGAAAAAACTATAAATGTACTGATAGCCATGCATGATTTAAGTTAAATCACTTGATTTTTGTAAACACAGAATAATGTGACTGAGTGGGCAAATGGCTTTTACCTTAAGTATCTTGCACCCTCTTGTGTTCTTTGTAAGCATAACATTTGGTGATAAATGGTAAAATATGATTGAGCTGTGACTGTCACACAACATTACATAAATATTGGTGGCCTTCATCATACTGTATTTGGTTAAATGGCAGTTTTATTGCTCTATATACCTGTTTAGCCTCTTGTAAGTTTAATGATTTTATCAGTGCTGAGAGATATGAAATTTGTTTGTTATTGTTCACGCAGTAAAAGTGATTTGGCTTATTTGTGTTCTTTATGTTCCTGTACACACACCCATAGAGACGCAGGTACCATATTCATCCTTAAGTCTTAATGGAGTTTGCTAACTCGGCAAACAATACAGAAAAAACATATTCAGCTGACTCAGATTTAAATGGCCATGTGATAAACCCACCTGCACGTCTTGAAGTGGTTGGATCTGAAGTGTAGAGAGCAGCAGCAAGTTACAAGCCCATGACAAAGAGGGTTTGCGCAACTGGGCCACTGAAAAGGACAGGCCCAGATGTACAAGCAGAACACTCACACCTTTAATCCCCAACACACTGCTGGCTGCTAAGAGGCCGTATATCGCGAGTGCCGGCACCCTGAGCTGTTAGGGAAACATGAAAAATGTGTTGCACTGAAACATCTCCCACATAATAGCTATGATCTGCTTAGCAGGTACAGCACTCAGGCAGCTGCTTCCTACCTTGGGGTAAAAGATAGTGGCCAATCTTGATACGATGCCATGACCAGTCAGAGTCCACAGCAAAGACTTCTTCGCCCAGTCAGTCCAGAAACTCCACTCAAAGTCTAATGGGTCCTAATAAAAACAACTAACGTTAAAACACACTTGAGGCTGGTTCAATAGACATTAATTTTTGAATGAAAGGTGCAACGTAAAGTTAGTTCAGATTGGACTTTTCATCAGCAAATTTTTCCACCAAACTTACCCTTTTAAAACCCCTAAGAAGGCCGTTTTCCAACTGGAACCCCCTCTCTAACCCCGCTTCATGCTCTGAGGTACAAAAACAGGAACTAACTTCAGCTTTTATGCATTTGCCTCTCAATTCACTCATATATAGATGTCTGTCAATCTATATCTTACCTTTGGAGAACCTGTGCAGCTGGTAGAAAGAGTACAGATGTGAGCCAAAGGACAATATCCAATAAGCAAGGATCTCTGTCCATGGCAGGGGAGCCAGCTGGGCCTTGGGTTTTGATGTCATCAGGTTAAATCACTGTGCTATAGTGCACCTGAAATACAGTGATTAAGAGACAAACAGTTAATAAGGTAATCAAATGTATATCAGTGGTAGCCTACTCTACAAACATAAGTATATTGCTTTTATTCCTTTTTAAAAAAATCTAACTGTACAAATTGAGAGCATAAAACATGTATTTGTGAGTCAAACATACTACTGTGTGTGTAAAAGGGACGGTAAACAGTGGCAGCGGCCATGGTGGCAGCTCAGGTAAGATACTTTATCAACCCCTAGCGCCCGATGTAAGTCATTTTTGTCATTAAATCGGAGTCATGTGCCAGGCAAATATGAACACATAAACACAAGACAACTCGTTTTAGATCCAATGTGATTCATACTTAAAATTTATGACTTTAATTTTTCGCACGTAAACGTTCATTTAGCAAAACATGCGCAGCTTGTGACAGCAGAACTTGCCCCGAGAATCAACACGTTTTAATGTTTTCTTCAGTATTTAAGTAATTCATTGATAGTTACCAGGGCAGACAATGATCTGCAGCAATCAGGGACAACTAATAACAGACTCGGCTAACTTAGTTTTCCAAAAAGTAGAAAAAATATTGCTTAAAAACAAGACGATTGTGTTAGCACTCCCGTCAGTTACTCTCTGTCAGTCAAGTGTGGCAGCTCTGCCAGGCGAACGGGTGAAGTGAAGCCCAAATCAGGTAACGTTACTTGGCATCCTCTCGACATTTTACACTTGGCTGAAGTACTGAAATCACTTCGGTATGTGTGTGTGCATGTGTGTGTGTGTGTGTACACGCTTCCGTGTTCATTTGGCCACTGACATTTTGTTTTATTTCCACATTACCGAGTTGCCTGAAAACTTGAGCTTTCCTAGTAGAATCACAGTTAGCTACCGTTAGCTAAACAAGCTAATCATTGAAACGAGTTGCAGTGTTACCTAATGATACTGGGCAGGTGTTCATTGCGTCGCTGTAAGTTGTAGCCTGCACTGTGAACATAACGCTAACACACTCCGGTTTCCCACATTCAAAGGGACTGGATTCTCCTTCTTTTCCCTTGTAATCACTGTGCCATATATTTTTTTTTCCATCAGGGTATGATCGCCCCCAACTGTACCGGAGTGGCTCCTCAGCTTATGCCAGGAAAAACTACTGTATTTTTTGTGCAACTCAGCTTGAACTGTATTATATATAGTGTAATATAGCATTTACCTAGTGTCATTGGTTTTGGCCAAGGGTGAAGAGTAATGCTTTTGGTACTTAAGCATGAATGCATTTTAGAAAAAAAACATCTATATTTATTTTTAGCCTGCATTTTTGATATGAACTGACTGAGATAATACTCATGCAATTACTCACCTTGGAATTTAACTGGAAGCATAATTTAATGATTGTAATGACTGATTGATCTTTTTTTGGTTACAGCTAACATATTAATTAACAACATGTACTGTATGGTTGCATTCATCTCCCATACTCTGCACTGTAAACATCAGGGAAGTGCAGCTGAAATTGTCCTGCCTTTGATTTTTAAATATAAAATATTAGTTGACATAACAACAACAATAAACATGTAAAAAAAATAATAATAATAATTGGTAAGGATTTTCACACTCCAAAATGATTTCCCCTGACATTTTAATCACTCATCTAGAGCATTGTTACAGTTTTTAATGATTTATTGTGGAGAAACTGTTGGTTAGTGAATCAGCCATTGACTCTATGCATGCATGCTGAATCAGGCAGGTCTGTAGCATTTCCATTGCTCAACAAAAGATCGGAGATTCTTATCAACAAAATAAGGCACTAGGAAATAACAAATATGGTAACAAGTCGACATGAAGACAGTTCGTTCGACAGGAATTGGCATAAATCCATCCTTCATACACGATTCATTCTTTCCTCATTGACAAAATCTGCAACTTCTCACAAAAATAATAACTTCTTAGACAGATTGAAGGAGTGTTTAGACTCCACTTATGAACTTAACAAATAAACTTTTGATGTTTCATCTCTCCATAACATCTAAGCTGGTTCTCTGCGACCAGATACAGAGCAAGAACATAACCATATTTCATGTATGATTTCAATTATCCACACAAAGATTCAAATTCATCGGTATGACAGTTAAGTGTAAGCACATCTATGGTGTGTGTGCATGCTAAAGTGTACGCATGCATTCATGCTTGCGCGCGCGTGTGTATATGCACAGTGTGTGAGTGATCACAGTATGAATATTTTTTCACAGCTCGTCGGTCTCTCCATCGAAGGGCACAACATCATTTTCCATATGGATGCTGCCGGGCTCGCTGCTGCCCACCCAGCCAATAGGAGTGCGGTTGAAGGAAGGCCGGCAGCCGATGTCATGCTGGTACACCACTGCAGGTTCGGGCTCCTCTTTGGTCGGCTCGTTTTCTGGCAGCTGGAATTTCAGGAACTGTTTGGCCTTCTCAAAGCCGCCAAAGGGCATGGCACTCCTAGCAAAGCAAGGTGAGAGAATGATTAAAAGTCACTTTTTTGGCACAATGCACCAACACGGTCAGGTCTTAAACGAAGTACCTGTTGAAGCATTTGTATTTAGGGTGATCTTTTTGCTGAGTGGGACCAGGCATTGCAGTTTTCAGAGTGGCTATCAGAGCCTCATCACCCTTCATGGCCTTCTCCCAGGGTGAAACGTATGTCTTCACATGCAAATGCTTCTTAGAAGCGTCATCTCTTCCACCTCCTGTGAATGCAACATACACAGTTAGAGGATATCACACTAATATAATATTTTTGGATCAGCATAAGATATTTATTGCCTGGGAGTGATATATAAGTTACCATTTATATAATTCCTTATATACTTATACTAATACTACTTATATAGTACCACTCTCAAGTCACTAAATATGTAGTTAGAACCAGCAGCTAGTTAGCGTAGCTCAGCACAGAAACATGGGGAAAGAGCCTGACTGAAAACCTAACTCCAGCCATCCATCTAAGTTAACTCTTGGTGAAGAAGTGATTAAGCCTGTTGTATAAAATGTCTATTTTTGAATGACTGTTTCTTGTAAGTTGGCATTTTATTGTAGAAGAAGCAGAATAAGCTTTCTGCTCGTCCTCATCAACAAGTGACTAGAAATGTATTTGTTTAATCATATCTTTATGTGTGAGCTTTATTTTGGTTATTTATGTTTATTTATTTTATCATCCATCCTTTGTTGTGAATATGTATTGTGATACCAACCTTTTAGTGGAGACCAGGCACCGGCTCCTTCTCCTTGTCCACCTTTCCCATGTTCACTTCCACCCAGTCCTCCTGCACCTCCTGCACCTCCTGCTCCTCCTGCACCTCCTGCTCCTCCTGCACCTTTGCTTCCAGGCTTTGGAGGAGGCACAGGGGCTCCTCCTCCAGTTTGTAACCCTACGAAATTCAGATGTCCAGCCTGCTTGCTAACAAAATGCCCACCAAGGTTTATCATCTGACTGCCCATCTGACCCCCCAGACCGGGAACGAACTGCTGGAGGTTGTCCTGAAAGAAGTGTGATTAAAATAACCAACCATCTGCCAAACAGTGGATTCATTTGTATCTATAAAAAAAGTGATTGGATTTTGTTTTTTAGGTTCTCACCATTGACTCACTGCTGAAGACGTCTGGGTTATTCTCATAGATGAATTTCTCCACTCTCTGCTGCCTCATCTTGAACATCTTGGAGCCCCGGTTCTTCATCAGGGAGAGCTCCTCCAGCATGATGTCTTTGGGAGTCCTGATCTTTGTTCCCAGATCGAACTCAGACGCCTCCGGCTCTGACTCATACTCTAGGTAAGGAACATCCAAACAAATCTTTGACATTTCATGAACTTTAACAAGGTAAATTAATGAGGAAGATAACCAGTCACCCACATGTTTTTATCATAACTGCTGAACAGAAATATTTAGTTTTTTATTATTATTATTGTTATGATTCTCAGTAGTAACGAAAACTAGTGAAATCCAGGGAAAAATGAATACACAAAAACTGATATTGGCAAAGTTTTAATCATAACATTTACTAATAAACCTGCAAGATGAAGCGTCCCTACAATATTATATCTTTTCTATTTGCATGTAGGTTCTTAAAAATTCATGATGTGACCAAAATCATGACTCTATGATATCCTGATACTCTCTAATGTTGCTGCTGTTATGTTTTACACTTCTGTTTTAATTGCACCGCAGACATAATGATGTTTATCCTGAAAGGTTAGTACCCGCCTGCAGTAACTATCACCTATCATCCATTTATTTATACAAGCTGTGTTTATACGAAACGACTGTGCTGAGTGGAGTATACCAGCCATATGGAAATTTGATTTCACATTCATGCAAGCCTTACCATCCTGAGTGATATGTGATAGGTCAGTAATGATCTTGGAGGGCTTTTTCCGCTTGTTTACGGGGGCAGGTGTTCCCAGAGGCATGTCTGAAAGGCCAGGAGAGAATATTGAGGAAAAGAAATCCAGGGATAGAAGAATGATAGGAAAGTCAACCTCTTTGTCTCAAGATGAAAACAGAGTAATATAAGAGCTATTTTGTTGTTAAGCATTTTGTGCAAAATGTGACTAAAGCCAGAAGAGAGATTGAAAGCAAACAGGTAAAAGTAAAGTAATTGGTGTCTTGGAGGAGGTTTCACTTGATGTTGTCAGTTACATAACGTATTTTTACATAACCTTGCACCATTTGAAGGAAGTTTACTGATTGTAATATGACTAAGTTTTGAAGCCTCAAGTTCAAACTAAGGCTCAAATGCACCAGGATCAGTGTTTTTGTTTTAGTTTTGAACCAGCGTGTCAAGAACGCTCTTCTCCTTCCACACTTAGCGCCATCAACAACCCCTGAAAGTGAAGCCACGGGACCTGAATGTAACGCACAGGCAGCACGAGCCCTGCTCATTTTTCAAGTTCAAGGGGGGATGTCATTGCCCTCGGATTCCCCACATTCTCCAGTGAAACAGATGTCTGCCTCAAAGGAAATATATAGCTCAACGCATGTTTTTGTTTTGTTTTGGGGTTACAAGAGCTGTCCACAGACACAGAGTCAACATAAACAGAAGCACGCTGTGGGCAGAAATCAGTGATCAATGTACCCTCGTGCTTTTCTACTGCTGTAAAAGCGGAGGCCTCAAGATCATAAAATAGCATTTGGCATTATTCATATCATCTGATCATATTCCCCAATCTGCAGCCTTCATGGGAACATGTTGGCGGGGGAAAGTGGGAGTAATACTTTGCTCTGTCTCATCTTTCAAGATAAATCACTGTGAAAGCATATTTGCATTAATAACTGCAATTTTTCATTTCCCTATTTTGGGATATGCATCTGGTTCTTACATTGTCCTTATATTACAGTGTTTTACGTTTCTATATGCATATTAGCAGCTTAAGCTCTCAATAGTTTCTTTAATTCCCAGGCAAGTGGCAAAACATCACATCTCATCTACTGCCTGTAACTCAACCCACTGCTGCTATTTTTAAAACCCGTTTCGAGCCAAGACATTTTAGCGACATGTAATGGCGTCATTGGACTATCAAATGGGCTTGAGACAACCCTTAAGGACACAATACACACCTCCAGAAAACAATGCATGTTTGAACCGCTCTCAAAAACATGAATGGGATCCAGAGTAGTTGTGGATGTTAACGAGGACGGTTTCAGCACTGCTTTGGTTTGCTTGGATAATCACGAGCTTAGGGACCACTTGTGCTCAGATTTAACAACCTCCTGTCAGGGTTTGGTAACACTATATAAAATCTCTGTAACGCCCACAGAGAGGGGTGGTCAGCACATTCACCCATTCCTTTGGTCATTTTAGGACGTACCAAGAAAATCTAAAAGCAGTTAAGTGACTCCCTGATCATTTGTTGGTCGAATCATCAGCATTCTCATCGAAAAGCAAAGTTGTATTCTGATTTTCTGAATTGCACAGAAATAATGGGTGTGAGCATGTTGCACATGTTTATTCCTGCTTCCCAGATTTAAATCCCAACCTGCTGCTTGATTAGTACAACAAAGCACATCGATGGGATGCAGATCCACTCACCGGGTATTTGTCGTAATCCTGGTTGGAGAAAGAGACCCTATAAATACCAAACAGAGAGCTGGAGACCCAGGGCTCAATTCTGGTGATCTCGATCACAAGTTTACAAATCCCTCAGTGCCTCTGACCCTACGTATGGCTGGACCCAGGTCCCGAGAAGTGCAAAAGCCACCCTACACTCAGATGGCAGATCTTCCAGAGGGTTGGGGGTGTGGGTGGCAGTAGTGTTGGTGTCAAGACAGGAGGAGGAGGTGGTGGTTTTGCTTTGGGGTATGAATAGGGATGGGGGGGGGGCATTAAGGCGGGGGGGGAAGTCTCTGTTGGCCAGCTGAAAGTGCTGATGGTGATATTAAGGGAACAAAATCATTCTCACAGATGGGTCAGAAGCCTATATTTAGTAGCAAAGAACGCGAAGAACAGAACTCGGCTATAAGATAACCTCAAAGGACTGGGGTGTGTTTGGGATACACAGACACTGATAGAGAAAGAGGAAGGAGCATGGTATATACAAGTCAACAGTGCATGTTTATGGTGAAGTGCATGTGTATGTATTAGGACCAAGTTTGCATGTCTGAGAGAGGGTTAGCTCCTTTACTCCCTACATTACTCTAACCTGACACTTAATTGTCACATTTTCAGTTTGTCTGGATCATCATGTGACAGGATGTCATGATGGACAGAGCTGTCAGACACTCTATCTTTGCACAGTTTGTGAAAACACTAGTTGAGAACATCTAAAGGCTAACGCAGAGTATTGTAGTCTGAATGCATGAAAACAAAATTTAAGTGTGCATATTTATTATTAGAGAAGTTAACTTGAGGCATTTCACTGCAAATCATAAATGTCTACGTCGTAGTGGCACTGTAGAAAAAGTCTCAAAAACTCATTGCAAACTATTCACAGCTTAATGTAGTAATTCCTAAACAGAAACACAATACAAGTCAAAACAACCCAGAGGACATGTCCTTAATGTCCTCTATAGCAGTGATGTATCTCTCTCTCTTCATCTGTTTGAATGAAAAATAATATAATAATAATATTATAACCAAAGCATATTACATCATTGTGATGTTAACTCCTCACCTTACAATCTGCTGAAATGCTGCTGAATGTGTCTGTGCAGCTTTTGTTTGTTGCTTTTCGATGTGTTTGCAAGTATAGATGTTTTATTTGAATTTATAATTGATGGTGGCTTTTGTTTATCAGAAGTGGCTCTCATTTGGCTTGTCCTGCTTTATTTTAAGTCTCCTCTTGAAATACCAAGTCTTGGTCCATTTCAGTGATTTTCAGAGACCTGTCTCCAATTTTCTTCCATATGATCACATTAGTACTCATATTATGTACGTAGAGTAAAGAATAAACTGATGAATATTATAGTTAAACCAGTTACAGTATGTACAAAGATATGATTTAATATACACGTACCATGAAACTACTGTACATGGTGGTTTCAATACAGCTTCAAATAGAAAGTGCAGTTTTATTTTTTTTTTTATTTGATCTTTTTTAAGCCGTTAAATTAAGAGCAGCATTTTAATAAGAGGAGCAGCTTGGCAAAATGTCACTTTCACTATGAATAGTCTTCTGTTTGGATATTAACAGTCCTATATATAGGCACCCTGTGAGAGTGGAGGTTTGAAACAAAATGCCCCCCTGACAGCAACACTCTGCCAGGGGAGAGTCCAACATAGACACCACAGCGCCCCTCAGTGGCAGACATTTGTGTTGACAAGAAACTCCCCAATATCTCTAGTATATCTAATGTGTGTGTTTGGTCATGGTCATGTAGCCATTGATAGATACTGTGTCAGTGAACACGAGAGCCTCTGTATTTATCATGTGACCTCCCTATGACTCAGTGGATGAGTAGGAATCTATACAAAGCATGATGATTGAAAATCATCAAGTTATACACGATTTGCAGTTTTATTTATTTATTTTTAATAAATTCACCTCTCTCTCCTCCTCTGACATTTTAATGGCAAAGCCTAGAATTTCTTTCATTTAAGTGCACATAATGTGTATTTTCATTTCATTTTACATCCTGTTCCTTTAATTTTATAATGTCTCATTATTATGATTGATGATGTATCTTAACTGCTGAAATGCCATAAGACATATAAGACAATATGTGTCAAATAGGACTATAGGCTTCTCATAATGAAATATTTGTTTAAATCTCTGTTGATCTCTGTTAATCAAACCAGGCTGGAAAACTAACCTAACCTCACCAGGTTAGTCTCGTGTGTATGTGTGTGTGTGTGTGTGTGTGTGTGTGTGTGTGTTTGTGTGCATGCACACACACAAATGTCTGTGAAGCAGTTAAACATATTTTTTATTAAAACTAATGTACAGTTACATTTATTTCACCACTCATTTATTAATATTATAATTTCATACATGCAGGTAATGTACATGAAAGGAGAAGAGCAGGTACACACAGTGAACAACAGGTGGCAGTGTAAAGTCAGAGATGTCAGACAACTGGAGAACTTTCAAATCTAATTTTATTCTTCAAAAATGTATTATCTCCTAATAGGTATAAACTTCTACTCAGCAGTAACAACAAACATTTCCACACTTGTTTAATGCAACTACACTCAGAAATATATATTTATCATATTTTACACCTCAGCATAACTATAAACACAACCTAGATTTTTTGGAGCCATAATACTGTGAAAACGAGAAAAAGCTGTAAGAGAAATAATATTTTGAAAATGGTAAAAAATAACAAAAGTTTCTCATCAAGACTTCCACAAATGAAATATTCATGTCTTTATTTCTTACCTGTTCCCATTAACATACTCAATCTTTCAGTGTAGATAGTCGTTAAATATGTTTGGCCTTCTTCCATTTTGAATGGAGAGACTCTATCTTAACGTCTATGCTTCTTTCAATCAGCTTTTTAAGCTTTTCCAATGAACTTCAGGTGCTGCACTTCTATTGTCCTTTCATTTCTACTGACTGTGGGATTTCAGACATTATGTGATCAGTTAATACAATCTAAAGTCTCACTTTTAATACATCTGATCATGACCCTTTCTGTGATTTGGGCTGTGATCTAAGATGTTCCAACTGAGATCCTGTTCACTAATCTGGCCTTCCTGCATCTGGCCCATACCCCCCCTCCACAGCTGCTCTCATTCCTTGAACCCTTTTTTATTTACAAATGTTGGTGCCACTTGATTTAGCAACTTTCCCCTGCACCCCTTCAGATTAAACAACATTAAACAAAACAAAATACACGTTCCTTCTTCTGTGTTATTTGTTTAATAAAAGTTAAAGAATGTACATATATCTGCAAAAATCACACTGATACTAAGGAGGCTCTGGTGTGCCTAAGGAGCAATTGGAAGCTGTGATACCCAGTGACAAGTGTACATTCAGTGACAGCCCGAGCACTTGTTGAATGTGACCCATGCTAAAAGATAGCATTTCTGTCTGGCTATAGTGAGCACAGGTATTTGGCACAACCTCACTAACACCTAGCAAGAGTAAACCCTGTCTTCACGTATAGTGCCACATTGAGCTCTGGTGTTTAAAAACATTTTACAATTTTCAACTGGTCATGCATCATTATAACTCCTAGAGATTAGAGCATCATGGTTTTTTGTCTTGATAATAGTACAGAGTGGGTACAAAAATATTTTGTGCACATTATTTAGTTGTACAAGTACTGAATAACAAAATACATGTCCAGAGATCAAAGGCTTTATCCACCTCCACCTGTCAACATGATTTAATCCTATGGTCAGGACCGTGACTATTTATTTTCAACATCTTTCAGACACTTCAAGTTTCAAAGAATAATTCAGTACAGGCTCTGTTTAGATGGTGTTTCTGCTAAATTAGTAGAAAGAGATCTCCAGTAGCCTTACACAAACCTCCCCCAGGACAGGCATATAGTGGACTTTACAGCATACATTATATGCTAATGTATTTCCTATCATTACTAATATTATATGTTAGCATCCTTGATTTCACTCAGCTTAGTGGGTGAATACGTGTGAAGGTAGCAAGGTGAATGTGATAAGCAGAATTTTGAGCAGCTAGTAGATATTTATGGTTATTCAAGCTCTAACACTTTTACTTTTTTTAATGTTATATTGAATCATGTCGTTGCCTCCAGTTTACAGCTGAATTCGCAGATTATATGAATTATTTTTAATTATTTTTCATAAATCATAGTTCAGGTTTTGGAAATAGTGATGGGCAATTAACTGTAATTAATTAAATAAAATCCATACCCATAAAATGCTTGCTTTTTTGTTCAGCCAACCACCCCAAACCCAAAGATATTTCATTTACAATCGTCTTCGAAAAGCAGAAAATTTTCACATTTGATTGATATTGGAGCCAGTGAATATTTGACCTTTTTTTTCTAAACAAGAATCCAACCAACAAAATTGTTGATTAGTATTTTGTCAACTAGTCATGTTGGCACTAAATTAATAGCATATGAAGATGTCCAAGGGTGGTTGTGACTGATTCACTGGTGTTCACATTGCCCCTGGTCTCCAGACACGGGGCTGGATGCCTCCCTTGGTGGCAACAAAACGTGGTTTGGGTGCCTGAACTGTACTGGTTTTAACCGGGGGCAAAGATGCGAGGATACTGAGCTCTGGAGCACTCTGGAACTGCTTGGCTGTCTGAAGCCCAGTGTTGTAGGATACTGGAGTGTAAGGTGTAGGGACTGCAGGGGGTACAGGGTTTGGAATAGGGGTGGCAGAAAACTTTGGAAGGCTAGGCAGTCCAGTTTGTTGGAAGGGAGGTGAGACTGGAGTTGGGCCACTGACTGGTGCTGGTGTCAAGAGAGGAGCCTGGCTTGGAGTGAAATGGACAGTAGGTGGGGAGGTCATGTGTGTCAAACGGTCTCCAAGGGTTGTGGCTGAGCGAGGTGCAATGACTTTGGGAGCCAGAGTGGGAGCTGACCTAGGTGTTGGTGTGGAGAATCGCTTGATCTCATAGACACGGGCTGTTTTGATTGGGACCTGCCTAGGTGAGGTTAATGAGCTTCCTACCATTGTTGCTGGGTAATCATCCTGATGCCTCTGGGCCTGGTAAGAAGGCATGGCTGATAGATTAGCCGTACTTCCCCCATAGTTGAACATAGCAGAGTTGAGCTGGTAGGGCTGCCTTCTCATGAAATCCAGAGCTTTGATGCCCTCCCTTTGGGAGCCTCCGCTGCCCCTGCTCTCAGGCTTGCTTGTATCTCTCTGAGGCCCCATAGGGATAGAAGGACCAAGGAGCGGGTTGTACCCTATAGGTGGAGGGGCACGGACATTCGGGGAGTATTTCCACTGGGACTGAAGGGACGGACTGAGGGAAGAGTCAAAGGGTTGGGCTGCATTTTGTGACACCACTTCCTGCTGGTATGGGGTCTCAGATGGGGTGTCGACAACATACATACCCATGCGACTCTGCCTTCGGGCAAACAACTCAGCCCCCTTACCCCCCGCTTGAATAATCTGTGGGACTTCATGGATGACCCGTGGCTTTGGTGCCACAGGAGGAGGCACCCTACCCATGCCAGCCTCACCACTCTTCTCTTCCTCTGCAGCATCATAGGTAGCCTCAGCAGGTGGTTGACCTTGTTTGTATCGAGTGTATCTTTCATCCAGATTCTGGACCATAGACAATAGCTCAGGGTTGGGGGAGTTCTTTTTGACATCTGGCACACTGAACATAGGTTTGACTTTGCCACTACGCCGCCGGGCATCAAGCAAGATTCCTGTGCGGCCTAGTGGACCAGGGACAGGGGTTGGAGCTCCAGCTTCTGGCTGGGTGACCACTGACACTTGTGCTACAGGCGCAATGGGAATTTGGGGTTGAGGTGGATGAGCAACTGGCACCTGGAGTGGAGGCACTGGAGCATTTGGGTCAGCTGAACCAGGAATTTGAGATACAGGAGGAACAGGGGCTGGAACTATTGTTGCTTGTGGAGATGGTATGGATGGCATTGACAATGGGGGCACAGCTGCAAATGGAGCCTGATGAACAGTAGTTATTGATGGTGCTGGCTGCATTGTTTCTACAGAGGTAGAGCCTGCTGGCGGGTGATAGGTAACTGGAGCTTCTAGTGTTGGAGCCAAGGGACCTTGAGGTACAGTGGATGGTGTTGAAAGGACTAATGGAGGACCAGGGATTACGTGTGATGTTACCGATGTAGCACTAGTAGTTAGTTCAGAGGCAGTGGAGAACGGTGGTTGTACAACAGCTGCTGAGGCAGGACGCTGAGCCGTTTTTGCGACTGATGGACGAAACGTTACAGGGGCAGTTGCAGCTCGAATGCTGATGAAGCCAGGAGTAAAAGGACGTGCTGTTCTGTTTAGCACATTACTAGCAGGTAGGTCTGGTAATGGTGTTTCAGCTGGAGATGCAGGACTGGCCAGAACAGTCACTGAAGCAGTAGCTGGTTTGGGTACCACAGGTGGAGGTGACATCAACATGGTAGCTGTGCTAATTGCAGAGTGGGATAGATCCCCATTAGACACCGCATGGGCATCAACACCAACTAGACCTGGACCCTGTGAGAGTTCTGGCTGTATCATTGTAGGCCCAGGTGGTATAATCTGCTGAGGTTGAACGCTTGTTGCATCTGCGGTTGTATTTCTGGATGTATCTGGTATATCTGAGTCGCCTCTTGGACTTGAGGCTGTGGAGGAGCCTGTGGCTGTGCTGCCTCCACCTTCTTGGCATGCTCAGCAGCTCGCTTTCTCTGCTGCTCAAACAACTGGGCACCCTTGCCTGCAGTTTCACTCAGCCCTGGACTTGGTGCATCCTCCGACCCGTCACCACGCCCCTCACTTCCTGCAGTTGCCCTCTTCTCCAGCATATCCAAGTAGTCACTGTCCCAAGTTGGGTCAGGGACTGAAGAGAAGCCATCTTCATCAAACTCTGACTCGCTGCCAGGGAATACCCCATCCTCCTCCTGTGAGTCCTGGCACCTGTCCTCATCCACACTACCAAAGCTAGTGAGGGTGTACTTCTTAGAGCGCTGCCGTCTCTTTTTGAACATCAGTACTCCCTTTGAGTGAGGGTTGGGAGCATCAGTCAGCAGGGATGCAATTGTCCGACACTTGCTTTTGGCTTCCTTTACATGCTTGTCTTGCACGGTATCTCCTCGGTTCAGTTCTGCAGGGTATGAAAGCCATAGCTATTAGGAATTGAATTGCACAATGGTACAACATTGTCTGTATAATCCACTTTATCCTGTAAACCAAGAACAGACTCAGACCTGAGGATCTAAACCTGTCCTGACCAACATGCCTTCATAAGGCATCTATCTCTTACCACAGGAGCACTTCTGGGAAAATTCCAGGCAAGGCTTTAGTTGTCACATTAGCTGGGGTGAAGGATAAATTTGCATATTATTAGGCTTATATACTGTGACATTTAAGTCAACTGAAAATATTTGCAAGCTTGTGGAAAGTTGCATGTTGTAGTGAAGGGGTAGCCACAACATATCCTTTAACTTGTTATGGTATTAACCAGATTATCAAAGGCAGCCTAATTCTGTTACTCAAATATGCACTGCCATATGAAGAGAGTTCTCAATTTGTCTATGACAGGCCTCCTACGTAGGACATTACAATGTTAAACCTGCACTCAGTGGCAAGGGGGATTTATGAGAGTAAATTTATTTAAGTTCTTAAAACAGCCTGTTGACTTCAAATAGCCCAGCTCTTTGCTTTCCATGGGCCTATTATGGATGATGGGAAGGATGACAAGTTGTAGAAAAGAAGGGTGAGTGTGACTGCTCTCTGTCTGTTGCATAACTGTATCATTGCAGTTTTTGACATAAAGACATAACTGGTTGATTTTTCAGGCTGCGGTAACTATATAAATTATACATTAAGGCATGTAAACACTGTGAAAGTGTTTCTGATATTATAAATATGCAAACTATCTTCAAATGTAAGTCCAAAGGAATGTACCCCTTTTATTTCCATGACTAACCACCTTTTCTTCCACCTCAGTTGAAGAACATTATATTAAATGGCCAGTGAACAGTTGGAGAGAGTAGAGAAGGAAAGAGGGACAGTGTAAAAGAGTATCCATGCTTTGCTACTTGATACCTAAAAGCAGCTGTAGACACTTTTCAGTGCTCCCAGACTGATCGCTGGGGTTTTCACACACATAACTGGAGGTAAATATAGTAAACCATACCAGCCATGCTCAAAACACTTAGCAACGGTTGACACCTACACTAGACTTGGTTTGGGTAGATACAGTGGTTGGCTGTTGGGATTGAATGACTTAGACATTTACTCACACTGAAACACTGTGGTTTACTTCATTAAGATTCATATCACTTTATGTTTTTAGCCATGAACAGGCATAAAAATGTACTAAGCTGTTTTGGCTCATCTTATCTGTATGTGGTAGATAAGTTGTGTATTTTCAAACAGGGAGTTTGTTACAAAATCAACTTTACTGTTACAATTGCCTGTTTGAACTGAGTTTGAGAGCTCTGTGACTCTCGAACCAACTAGTAACATTTATCAGGAATGTTTAGGGGATCTATGTGAAGACTGTTCCTCCTTAGCTGTACTTACTGGCTTGCTTGGCTTTCTCCATGTAGGTTGTTGTAAGCTCCTCGTCAATGGGTTTATTCACAGGACCCACCATGGGCACAAGCTGACTGCGGGAGCCCAGCATCAGGGCTTCCTTTGCCCTCTCAGGCGATACTAGTGGCACGTTGGCTGGCTCTAGAAAGCCACTGTCCTCTTCTTGCCCTCCATCCCGTGGCCCCTGGTCATCTGCTGAGGAGATGATGGAGGAGGTCTCAGTGGATGTCTGGGATGACCACATTCCCGGAGCAGGAGGCTGATATATCACCTCCCTCCTTGCCACCCCTGTAAGCCCCGCTCCTCCATCTCCATTTCCCCCACGTGCATCCATTAAAGTGGGGTAAATGTGTGCATCTGGAGCGCTGTCGTAGCCACTCATCTCTGATGTCTCACCACCCTCAGGGGAGGCCCGCCCAGTTGGTTTCCCAGGGTTAGAGTTGCTTGGGCTTCTGCGTTTCTGTCGGCGCTGCCTCTCATAGCCTGCCACATCCGCATCGCTGTCTGTCTCACCATAGTAAGCCTCACTACCAGGTGGAGATGTTAAGCCACTAGTCAGGGAGGAGCGGCTACGGTGGACCTCACGGACGGGTGCATGGTGGGAATGGGTGGGTGACATGGCACGCAGAGCAGCGCGGTACTCTTTGTCTATACGGGGAGATGGGGCACGGGTCACAAGCACCACAGACTGGAAACCAGCAGGCGCCCTGCAAACAAATAGAGACTTAATGAAGAAATTTGGATGTGATATTAGAATCTAATTCTTAAAATCTGAATTTGAGGTCTCAGCATAAGCAGTGGACAATGTTAGCTTTCGTGTGTGATGCTTTGAGAATATACAGTACTATTATATACAGTAATTCCAGTGTCAAACATATGCAACTGCGCATTTTTGCGGTTTGGTGTAAGTTGTTGGTTGAATCTCATGCAAAATATGATTTCCCCAGTAAGTTAATCTTACACAACACTATAATTATGTTGTGTTTCTAACCTTCTGACACGGATGTGTAATATCCCAGAGGAGCTGTCAATGAGGTTCATGGCCTGGGCATGGGAGAGCGTTCCACATGGTTGTTCATTGATGGAGATCAGCTCATCAGCCTCCCGCAACCCAGCTCTGCATGCCTTGCTGCGTTTACGCACCTAAACAAGGAAGGAAAGTTCAATTTAAAATGTTATCGTATCAGATTTTTAGAGTTGGATATTCATACTTTAGAGCTTCAAGTCAGATCTGAATGACATTGAAAAGCATGTTTCAAAGGAACTTATTCTGAGTCTCAAGTCTATGAAGAGCTAAGATATAGAAGATATTAGATACAAATATCATCATGAGCCTCTTTGTCCAGCTTTTTTATCATTTCCTTCAGAATTGCATGTTCATTTTTTTTTGCAACTGCAGGAATAGAAAGTAAAAGCCAGACAGAGCTGTCCCACTGTCTTCTCATTGTTTGTGATAGTGACTGACAGAGCAGATTTAGTCCTGACAGCTTGGTCTTGCTGCGGACACATGCCACATATTGCAGCTCAAGTGGGGCACTCGTGCACACTTTAACAGGGAAATGCCAGCCAGCAGCCATCTTCATTTGGTGCTTTGCTATTTGCGCCTGAGGTCAGTCAGGACCATGGCGTTCTGCCCACCCTGAATTTCCTTGGATTTATGCTAGCCATGTCAATGTGTCCCAGAAAAATTCAAAGCAGATGTTTGTCAAAAGAAATGGACAATGGCTGCAGCGTTGATTGCTCTCTATGCTGTGCTCTGCTATCTTCTGATGTGCATAAAATTATCATTGAATGTTAAATCTCAGAGATAAGAAGATGTTGCTTTGGTCAGTCTAATTAGCTTTATTTCCAGCTATTCTGGTTTGCCTGTAATAAAATCCCACTTCCCCATTTAGCTAAGCCCTTCAAAGTGGCCTGTGCCTGCTAGTATATCAGTTATTCAATCAGTCAGTCACCTTGTGGTTGCAAGTCATAACAGTTATAATACCCTTACATGCCTGCACCCACATATACAGCACACTGACTAATACAAAAATACACATAAACTTTTATAAATAAACACACGCAAGGCACAAACCCAGCTCTGACACACCGGCTCTTTCAATGTAGCCCAGAACAGCTCCACCTGTTAGGGACGGTGCAGTTTGAGACCTGACAAGATTACGCCTTCCTGCTCTCAGGGGTGAAGGAGCATGCTGTTTTGGATGGTCAGACAGAAACAGCTGTCCGACACCGTGAAGGTGATTTGGTGTCCTGTGGCTCTCTTGTGTACATGCCACTACATTTTGCATAAGTCGACTACAAGTGGGATTAACATTTTAAAGAGGCCACATTCATTTGATGTTAAATGCTGTTCTGTGAATACAGTGAGTAATTTTTCATAAACAAACCCAGCAAAGGGGAATCTTTAGGCCAGGTCTCACCATTAATCTGTATGCAGCAGCACGTTTCTATCCAAGTTGAATTGTTGTTACCAATTACTTGAACATGTCACAGAGGTACATAATTTAAATGCAATGGTTTTCTTGAATATTTCTGAGGTACATATGGTTAATAAGAGAGCTGTAAAATGCAGCAAGAAGGTACATAACACAGGGAGGGACGATTCATTTGAATATCACGGGATAAGACGTTACAAACTGGTTTCATTCAGGCAAAAATTATGGGGTCCCTGAACAGGAACGATGTGGGGTACAACAGAGGTCCAGCAATCACTATTGCCTTTGCATTTCAGAGAAAAGGGAACAGATTTATATCTTCCTCCATAAGCAGCAGCATACTTACTAGTCCATGTACAAAAATAGCATATGAGGTAAATTTTTGAGTGCAGAGCTGAAACGCACACCTTGGCTGACCCCATGACCTCCTACTTCTCAATCAAAAATAGCCAGCTGGAAAAGGAGTTCTGCCCAGTCAACAATTATTTCAAGTGTGTGTGGGTATATGTATGTATGTATGTATGTATGTATGTATGTATTATTGTATGATGTGTGTAGATGTATGCATGCATTATGTGTGTGCAGGTGTGTGAAAACCCAAGCTATCATATCTAAGAATAAGATCTCTTTGTATTGCTCTGTAAGATTTATCAGGAGAGAAGGTTGTAAGTCTCGTAGAGGAAAAACAAGGTTTGTACAGCGAAGTCACAGATGGTGATGAAAGAACTGATTGGATACAAATGACAAAGGATCAATATGAAATCATAGAGTATGTTTTGTGTTCACTTTTTTGTTTGTTTGTTTGTTTTTCTGTCAGAACTATCTTCCGCTTCATCTCTCAGGTACTATTTTTTGCATCCTATTTAATCCTTTTATCCAGTATATATTCCACTTTGGCGTAGAGATTAATCTTGGAGATCAAGATTCAAATCTGGAATGGTTCAGGGGTGTCAAATGTCACTCACCATTTTCCTGTGCAGGAAGAATTTGCTCTAGTCCTAAACCTCCCTGTAAACAATATTATTAATATATGATATTAAAATTTTCTTTCATTGAACTTTATTAAGGAAAGTGTAAATACATAATAGCACACACAACACATCATCGTCTCAACCAAAGTGACTTGGGTCACAGCCAGAGTGATTTCAGCCACCGAACTTAATCACATTACAAACACATATCACATTCATTGCTCACCTGTGTGGTTTCTACTGTTGCTAATGTGTTTCCAAATAAATCTCAAGTTACCTGTCAGCTTAAACATGACCAGGCATGGCTGGAGTGATTTCTTAACTGAAATGATGACGCAGTGGAAACAAGTTAGCTCAACAGCATAAAATGAGATCATGGTCACAGGTGAACGATGTGTAGTATCCGTAATCCCACTCCACAATAAGGACACATAAACAGTCCATAAACCTTCATTTAGTCTCTGCTCCGATGTTCACATTTAACTGCCCGGGGCATTACTGAAGTATAGTGTCAGTGAACTATTTCATAAGCTATATGTTTAATTTTCCAGTCAGTGTCACTCTAGGTTCAGCAGCGTGCATGACAGTGTTGCCCTACATTCCCAGATGAACTTGAAGTTTAAAGTTCACCCAATCAGTCATCAGAGTGTTTCTGCATTAAGAGCCTTCTCAAACAAGATGATGACTCACATACACATCACAAACCAACCACCATCGTAGCCAATATTCTGTTTCAACTTTCCATTTCCTAAAATCTCCTTCAAATATATCTTAGCTGATGTTTCCCTTGTCATAAGTGAGACTGTTGAATCTAATATGATTTTCTACTTTCCATTTCAACTCAGCAAACCTCAAACTGACTGCTGCAGTCCAACCTGCTGAGTGACCCGTCTTACCTTGGCCACCTGGAGCGGCTTCTGATGTTCCACACCTCCCTGGAGACGAAAGCCCCATGGCGCTCCACCGGACAATGTAATTATCACTTCCTCTGCAACCATCGCGCTTCTCTGTCTATTTTTTCTTTTTTAAGAAACTTTTCTTCTTGTTCTTGATTACTCTCCACTCCTCTTTGTTTTTAATATTTTGTCTGGGGGGCCCTCAGTGCATTGGCCCCATGGTCAGCGGTCAGGGCCCCCTCAGAGAGCTCTGACCTACTCTTTGCCTGCCACACTGTCCGGGTGCTGACTTCTCTCTGAGTCCAGCTCCAAGGCCGACACTCACACCTGAACACACAAACATGCACGCACACACTTCTGCACACCCACCCATACCCAGAGCGGGCCAACTATCGTATCCAAGGGAGGGAGAAAGAGAGAGGGGAAGAGAAATATGATGGGACGGGGGTCTGTGTCTGCTTACACTGAGGAATGCCAGCCCCAAATGAGTGAGGGGAGGATCCAAGGCAACACTTGTCCTGTCACTCAGACCTATGCCACTGGGTCGCTGATAGCCCCTCCAAAAATAGGACACCGCCACCAGCACCTCTGCTGCTTTGCCTGCTTCTCTGCAGACCAAGGGAAAGTTAACATTCAGAACATCTAAATGGCACTGTTTCATTTCTGGCTTTACAGCACTGAGGTCATTAGTAACCTTTAGTTGGGTGAAAGGCACGCTACGCTGTCTTGGCTGAGATTTGCCAAGTTAGGACATTCCAGTCGTAACAAGTTAAATTCAAATACCTTTTTAATTTGCAGGTTGTAGACAATGTGTAGATTGATTTTGGTGCTGATTTGGTTTGAACTGCTGAGGCTGCTGTGTGTCATGTCGGGTCATCTGGATCTCGAGACATTCTAGGCTGTCATCAGAGCGCCTTTAGGATAAATGCAAGCTCGAGATGAACAGGCTTGCATAGCTGCATTGAAATATAGTTGCAAACCCACAGTGCTGACTGAATGACAAATACTTTGAGACACAGAAAGGACCCATGCTTGATTGTATAAAAGTGATACAAGTGTTGACATGGACGGAAATATATAATATATGATGTATTTCTTTTTGTGGGCAGGATTGATTTACCTTTATGTCCAGACATCTGTCACAGTTGGACCCTGCATGCTATGACCCAGCTGGTCCTGGATGTGGTGGTGGCAGCTGTGTAGAGTCTGGAGAAAGACATGTAATACACACAAACAGATCTTCTGGCCATGCTGTTGCCTCTATGAGGCTGCACTTGTGCATGGCAATGCTTTGTTTGTTGTGTGGTACTTTCACTAGTCATTGGTTTCGCGGGTATTTTGTTGTACCTGATGGTGATTCTGTCAATACTGTGCAGACAGCAGACACAACTAGAACCCGAAGGGTCGTGTCTTCATCACAGAGGATGATGGGGAGAGGCCCGAGAAGCTCCTGTTTGATGCAGTATTTTCAAAGTCATGGAAAGTGCAATAACCCCTCAGAATCCCCTGGCAGGATGTAGGGGCAGTAGGATCTATCCTCCCATCCCTCAATGACAGATTTCTATTCTCTCCAAATCCTACCGCTGAAAAAACAAGCTCCTGAGATTGACAACACGTTGAATGCAGAGAGTGAGAATGCTGTGGATGAGATGCTGACCCCTCAGCTGGACACCTCCCTGACACTTAACCTGGACGTGCCAGCAATAGTCAATCAAGATGTGTTTGCCGTCTCTGACCTCATGGTGGCTCCTTTCACATTTATCCAGATGGCTGATGTGTCGCCTTCACATCCCAGCAACATAGTTGAGGTGAGGAAGACCAGTTTTAATGACCTCATCACTCAGCTCTGCTCACTGATTGATTGGTTGATGATATTAGTGAATTGATACATTGATTAAATTGTATCTTTTTTCATAGTGGTGGCCAATGAACTGATGAATTGATGAAAAGATAATTCGGTACTCTTTCCTAACTGCAACCAGCCATCTTTTGTGAATTTGTCTTAGAGAAAGTGGACATCTTGAGAAATTCAAAAACGTCTCATGTGCCATGAAATATAATTTAAAAAACGGTCCCAATATCATTAAGTTCACCCACACACGTCTCAGCTGGAACTTGAAATTTGATCTAATGAAAGCACTGAAAAAAAATAGACCTAACAACTATCTGACAAACAAAACAACACAGTCTCTAATGAGGTCGCAGTGAACATAAGCTTCCTTTGGGGCATTAAGAAGCCTTTAAACCTGTTGATGGAGGCTGGATGATCCCCTCGCTTGAAAAGCCATACTGCTATTATCAATTCTGCAGGAGGTAACCAATGATAGCTGCTCCCCTTGGCAGCCCTGCGCTGCAGCTGTCTCCAGACCTCAGGATAGTAACTAAGATCAGTCCTCGGTCATCAGACACTCAAAAAAAAAAAAAAAAAAAAAAGTAGCGCTCTCTTCCTGGAGCCATTTTCAGATCTAATTGAGCACAGTAGTCAAAGCAAGTGCATAACCACACAGACACAACTGATCCACTTTATGTCAGATCTGCAGGGAAAGTGATGTATTAGCTACATGTCATGAATCATGTAGACGTAGATGAATAGTGACAACCACTCCCCCTAGTGGTTATGAGCAGCCAAGTTGTTGGTTTTGTGGATGTCATTAGTCTCCATTTACTTCTCAGCACAGCACACAGTATTTCAATTATTTCTTGGGCACAGTGATTTGACTGGTATTAAAGCGTGATACATATCATTTTGAATGTTACACAGTACTAGGAGTTGTCAGGGTTTCATCTCATGCCACTACATGCACAGACCATATTTGGTTTAAGTATTTAAGAGACCACTTTGGACCAGTGTTTATGCTAAAAATATTAGAGTTACCTAAACAGACTTCACTTAAACAAACTCTCTAGAGTTAAGTGTTTCACAGTTCCCCCGGTATTACTGGGAAGGACTTGAAAGACCCTTTGACTTTGGTGGTAGTCAGATCATTTGCAAGAATCCTCCACACAAACACACAGTGAGGAGTGAGAAATCTTAAGGACAGAAAAATAAGACTTTGGGGGTATTCTGCAACAGACTTGTTCAACTGAACCAGCACAATGTGCTCTTTGCTGTTAGTGACTGTTTCCTTGACAAACTGAACAAAGACGCTGCACTGCAGAAAGCTGTGGCTTCAGTGGGCAGGCCTGCGAGAAGTCAGGGAGAGGTCTGCTAAGTCACAGAAGTTGGCTGTCTTTCAAGAAAAGTAAAAAGGTCAAAATCCATATGCACCCGCATAGTGTTTTGGTTTTTTTTCTCCTTTCAGCTGTGGCTCCATATGTTTTTATTCCATATGTTTTCTATTGTGATGTGGAAACAAAATGACTCACTGGTTGCTTGCTTTAATTTAGGAAATGGAGGAAGTCGAGTGTTTTTTCCTGTGGACATGGGTGAACTGTTAAGTGAGGCAACAGCTTTGTCCCTCTCATGTTCCCCCTGTTAATTAGTTTGTGTCTGCCTATCTCTCCTTTCAAGGGTTTCTCCCTCACTGCGTCGTAGCTTTGTCTCATTTTCTTCTCTTTTTCAACCATTTTTTACTGTGGAGAGCTTTCACTGTTTTCACTCTTCTCTCTATGTCTTCCCTTTTTCCTATTTAATGACATCTCTGTTGGACAAATTGCCTTCCCGAGAAGAATTTGACAGACAGATTTGTAGCGTAGCAGCAGGCGCAGACCCAGTGCCCTTTAACGGACAATTCTGTGCCAGCATGGCCGACACTGCCAACAAGCCATTGCCAGCCCTGCCCCTCCTCCCACGAGTTTGGATGAGATGAAAATGTGACTGCCATACAAAGAATCATCATGTAAACTGAGCTTCTGAAAAGGGCAGTGCTCACAGTAAACAGAATATGTGTTTATATGGGCCCTATAAAGATTTATATATATTATATATAATAAAAGTGTAATAAAAATACATTGAGGGAGTTTGAAGGATGGTCATGAGAGTAGTTTCTCTCAAGCTCGAATATGTAGACTCTGCACATCAAAAGGGAAAACTGGGTGTTTTGTAGAAGCAAATGCAGAAATTAAAAATTTATATATAATATAATTTTAATCTTTCTGGCTTCATTTCTATGTAGGGAAATGTAGTAGTACAACCTTTTGCAAATTAAAAATGTATTTGTATAAGTTAATTTGCTCAGAAAGAACATATTGTAGGAGATGTCATACTGTACCCTTTTTGGGAAACACGTTTTATATGACCCCTGAGAGTCTCACATTTTTTGAAATGTCAAGAGAAAAGGTTGGTTTCTCCTTCTACGGAGGAATTATACTGACATTTGATAATGTATTTTTAAACTCTAGCTTTTTTCTATGTTCTGTCATTTGTGAGATTTCTTCTGGGACTGAATGATGTTATTGAAGCAGACTTTTGCTCTGTGTCCAGTCTTATTCAACTGTGCCATCTAGTTCACTCAACTGTTTTAAGTTGGTCCAGAACTGAGTGTTTTAGTGTTTTGATTCTTCCTCACTCTGTCGTGCCGTCACCAGGATGTTTTTTCTTTACTTTATAGGCTGTGTGTCAGCAAAAAGTTACCGCTCTAAATTCAACCACTTGAATTTTCCTTCACACTGACAGTTTCTCTCGTTCTGTGCCACCAGGCTGCTTCCCGCTCATTCTCTGAACTCCTGACCCCGGTTTGTGACAGACTGTGCTGCATCTCTCCCAGGACTCCCACCATCCTGGCGGAGATGAGTCCTGTGTCATCTCCTTCATGACACAGAGGTGGCAGCATGCCAGGTGACCCCGTAACCTCTGTGTGCTGTCAGCAGTAAGTCACTCACACACACTCACAGACTCAAAACAAACAATGGTGAAGGCCATCTGTCTGAAAATGCGTTATACAACAGGTAAGTCTAATCATGCTCTGATTGGTCAATGACAAAACCAGACTGATAGTTCCCTTTGCTGGTTGCTATGCTGTTAATTTTCTTGTGTGTCATTTACGTTCATATGCGAGTACTGAGCTCTGTTGCACATCAGGTGGTATAATTTGGAAACTAACCACTGAAAAAACAAACGCTGATTATTTTGGATCAGCCTAGTGGAAAACAAATCAGACACTTGTTGTATCTGGCAACATCAGTGTGTTGGTTTGTGTGTAACTGTGTTTGTGAACAGGGCATTGCCACCATTTTTGTGTGTTGCCATGCCAACTTTTACCAATAAGCACTAACTGTAAATTTCATAGAAGTCAAAATATTTTGCTACAGTTATTAAAATTCATCCTGTGGGGACCGTGGATGTCTGAATTAAATGTCACTGCAGGCCGTGCAGTAGTTTTGAAGACATACCACTAAAGAACAAACATCTGAACCAGTTTCTGGCACAAGAGGAAAAGTTATGGAACCACTAAAGTCAATAGGATTCATCCTTTGAGGATCACACAATGCAGAGCTAAGCCCCAGCTCTGTGCCATCCACCCTGCAGTGAGACATTTCAGGCAGCACCAGGCGACAGACAATGGCACAGAGCCACCCTGCTACGACGGAAAAAGGATGTTGTCCTCAAGCTTTAAAAAATTATATTAGGCACAGATGGACCACCAACATCTTCATCAATGTCTGTGTGCTACAGTAGATGTACATCAATGTAAAGACAAAAATCACTGCTCCACTTACAATTAGGTGTCATGACCTAAAAACTTAACAAGGATAATGTAATGGGTGTTTTTCACATCTTGTTTGTGACCTTGACTGAGACCTTGTGGTTTCAGTGATGCCTAATTAATCATAAGAGTGAGGACTAATTCGATTTTTGCTTAGGGGGAAAAAAGCCTAATTTTTTCAATTACTCACCTGGACACACCACACTTTGCACCGTTCTTTCTCATAACACTTAAAAGATCAAGAAAAGGTCCTTTTTAAGCTAATTTGGCACTTTGTATATACCGTAAAGAGCCATATAGTATGTATACAGATAAAAAAAACAAAAAACAAACTGTATGCCTGTGGGCTGCCATGTCTTATTTTGACAAGAATAGCCCTTTATTATTCTCCTATATCAACTATGCTATTGCTCTGCATGCATTATTCGTTAAATCCTCATGGTGGCACTCTTCACTGACAGTACCGACACACCAAGTACACACACACACACACACACACACTGAGCTTGTGTAATCCCTTACATTTTTGATGAGTCAAAGCCAGCACTCACTCTCCTCAGGGGACACGCGATAGGATGGAAGAGCCAGACCAAGGAGGTGCTGCTCGGAGGAGGAGGTGGAGGAAGAGGGAAAGTTTACCCAAAGTTTGTGAATTGACATAAGGCCATCAACAGTGTGGGAGGTTTGTTTGATGTGATGAGGCTGAATGCACCCCCCCTCCCCTGCCTCAGCCTCCTCTTGTCAATCTATCATTGAGTAAGGTGAGGAGAATAGAAAGTGGATTGAGTTTCTGCCGGCTGGAAGATGATCCTCGAGTATTTCAGGAGCAGCAGAGGCAGATCCTCCGTCAGTGTCACCTTCAGGGCTGGTGGGAGGGACAATGTTTCTTTCGATGTCTCAGAGCCCACGTCTGCCAGTTGTATTGATGTACTGAAGAGAAAAAGACAAGTTTTAAGCATCACATCATCCTGTAAGTCCTGTGTAAGTCAAATTAACTTTCTTGTATGAAGCTTGGCTCTTCTTCACCCGTTGTGTAGATGATGCCCATGCACTGGAACAAATAGACTTAGTGCCTGACCTTTCCCTGAGAGCCACCAGCAGTTTGATGAACACCTTTTGCAGGGTATTTATGCTTCCAGCAAGACAAAGGGCAACATTAGCATTCATCTCTGATGTTTCTGGCCGGCAGGTTTATGTTAGCGCAATATTCATGCTCCTTTTAGGAAATAACTCCTGTGGGAGATATCTGGCTGTTTATCTTCTAAATTCTCACCTAAAAACAAAAGGGAGAGATTGTTTGCTGCAGGTAAAGTTAAACTTTATTATTAACTTTAAAAATGCTCCCATAGTGTTAGCAAATATAGGTGACTTTAAGATGGCTACTCTTATCATATAGCTAACTGCCAGCTAAAAGTCACTGTGTAACAGGAGTTGGGTATAGTGTCAGAAAAGTCTTTGCTGCTTTCTAGACTAACCTCATTGCTAAGTTCATATACTTTACTAAAGCCAATCCAGTAGGCCACTGTGGGATGGTACGACAATGCTCCTCAGTGAAAAACTTAGCAGTTTAACTTTTTATAAAACGCAAACCTGTCATTGTTGTTCAGAGTCATCAGTATTTCACAGTTACCAGGTGCAGTTTCAGGTGCTTCTTTTAGAAAAGCTCAGAAAGCCAGGCTTGTGTTTTGAGTTCGGCAGGAATCCATAAGTATCAATGAGATCATTTCCCATCAGTTGGTACTGATCTCCATCTGTGAAAATGGTGGACCATTTGAAATACCAAAGAAAAAACTCAGACAGGGCTTTTTATTATGAAAACAGGGCTTTTTATTTTTGTGCTTGAAAATGAAAGTCATTTTAAGACACACACACACACACACACACACACACACACACACACACTTTGACTCTATCTTGACAGAGTGACTCTAGATCGAATGAGTCACTTATTCATCGTCATGAATAAATCACACCCACTGCTACTCTCTTCTACTCTGCACCACTGCCTTTTCCAAAACACACCCACTCCCACATACAAACACTCGCACTTTCACACACAGATTACTGTACAAATACACACTGGGCTGTAAGTTGCATTCTTCACCCTACACAGGCACTTTGGCCAATTTCCCCCTAGTTGTGCTGTAGAAAGTGTATTTTCCAGGGCCCAGTATTTGTTGATAAGGCAAAATACAGCATGTCCCTTTTTTTTTTTTTTTTTTGACTTTTAATGTTTTTTTTCCTTTTGTCTTACTTTTAAAATCAAACTTTTAGCCTCGCAGGCCTTTAACCTCTGCAAACAGCTCAGAACATAGAAAAGAAAAGAAAAGCTCACAGAGTTCTTACTAATATCATCTTTTTGTGTCCCCTCTGAAATGTACAGGCAGTTGAGGAAAGAGCACAATCCCTCGCTCTCTGTATTCCTCAAGAAGACATTTGTCACTTTCCATTTTTACAGCCTCCCTCCATGTCCTCCCCCCTCTTAGCAGTAAAACGGAGTTCATGTCGTCCTGCATTTCCCTGAGGCAAACTGATGGCTACACCCAGAGACCCAGACGCACATACACAGCGAGACAAAGTGACTGCTCCTTTTATGCCACTTTGTTTATGTTGTATTCTCTCATCTTAGACAGTGAAGCTTTTCCTCTTCTCGCATGCACATTATTGGTTTCTGTCTCAGTGTTATGCCTCTTTTCCCTCTCCTTTCCATCGCCCCACTTGTCTCTTTTATTTTCCTTTTTATTATGCTATATATTCCTTTTCATATGTTCCCATTTCCCACCAATTGATTCATCTAAACCAGTGTATTTCCACTCCCCCTACTTGGTTAGCATCATTCTTACCTCATCATCATCTTTCCCTCTCCCACCATAGATCTCAATCTCTCCACCATGTGCCTCACTTTCACTGTGGGCAAAATGCCTGTGAAATTTCCCACAGGGTGAAGCAACATGAGTTTCCTTCTACAACCCTAGGAAATGGACTCGTATCTGAGACATTGATTTCCTCTCAGCATTATGGGAAGGAGATGGCAGTGAGGTGAAGGCTAAGAGCCCTGCGATCGATGTGCATTCTCATCACAACACCGGATGTTCGTTCATAGTTGGATTGGTTTCACTGCCCCAGTACGGACGGTAATTGCTGTCAGGTGACTCTATTAATTGTGCAGTATCATACAACAAAAAGAAAGATGACAGGGTTTATTTAATTTTCATTAGGGATTTACAGTATGCTTTGAAATATGCAGGACGGGAAAGGCAATGGAAGTATTGGCCGTAGCAGTCGTAATAGGAGTGGCGGTCAGAACAAATAGCAGTCATTACAGTGTTAGTGACAGTAATTGTGATAACAGTGGTCGTAGCAGTGATCCTAGTAATACAGATTGCTTCATCACAGCTTGGTTTTGAATGGTTGTTTCTGCTAAGATATAAAATGCATATCTTCTCATGACTTGTAGTGGCTTCTAGCTGTTTTATTTCTCCAGCTGACAGATTTCCTCTGCCCACCCAAAAACAATGGAGGTCAAAGGAATTTTGGTTCCTGTTGAAAATATAAAAATTCTGCTTACGTCAATCATGGTAACCTGGCTGCTATCAAAGCACTCCTGTTTCTGTATGAGTTGCTCAAGTGTTCCCAGCCACTGTATGAGGCGCCTGGAAGTACCCAGGAATGTAGCAAGGTACTGCAAAGAGGGAAGCCTCTCTCAGTCTCTCTCACACACATACACCCCTCGACTAATGTCTTGCCCATCTTGGAGACAGCAGTTTTTCTCCACCCACCACAGCAGCTGGCACCAGCTCGGCCCCATCTCACAAAACCAAGAATAATCCCCAGAAAAAGATGACAACACAGACTTAATGGACAGATAAGACTTTTGGACAAGCTCCTCAGACGCACAGATCTGCCCATTTTTCTGCAGCAGTGATCCAGTCTCAGATTTATTGACTGCAGACGAAGCAGAACAGAATATATGGACTTCTATAGATATTAGCCACAGAGTATTGCTGGAGATGATAGGAAGAATCTGCTCGGTGTGTTCCCTGGTGATTGGCTTGACCTTGCTCTACGGCCTTGGCTATGTGAGTGAAGCATCGTCATTAAATGAAAGTGTCGGCACAGAAGAGGCGGAAGGGCCCAGACCTCCTCACCTTATCTTTATCATGGTGGATGACCAGGGCTACAGAGACATTGGCTACCATGGCTCAGACATCCACACTCCTGTTTTGGACCAGCTGGCAGCAGAGGGGGTCAAACTTGAAAATTATTATGTCCAGCCTATCTGCTCGCCTTCTCGCAGTCAACTCATGACAGGGCGGTGAGTAATTTCCCCATCATTACATCATTATTCTGATGGGATAATTATTCAGTTACTGCAGCAGCGCTCATATAATGTAATTATGCAAAATATAGATAGGCCTTTTGTCTTTTGCTCAAATTGAGACTTTATTCAGTGGTCGGGCAACATCCAGACCAGACCAGAAAAGGAATAAAATGATATTTGTACCCCCTGTAATGCTGAAATCTACCACTAGATTATTTGTTGTATCACTGGAACAAAGTGTACTTTTATATGGCCCAGAGACCTCAATGCACTGTGTGCCACCTAAGAAAACACTTCCAAATACACAAATGTCCCAAATCTCCTGCCTCTTTCTCTTAATCTTCCTATTGATATCCAGGCAAAAAATAAGTTAAAATAAAATAAAATAAAATAAAGTTAAGTAATGATCCTGCTGGGATGTACTTGTTATTCACTGCTCTAACTTCAAAAGTCACAAATGGGCATTGAACAAGTCCCAGCCAGCCTCATCACTTTTTAGTGTCCCCAGGAAACACTTGAGTTGTGATGTTTTGCACCACATGTGTTTTTGAAACTGAGGAAAACATTTTCTGAATTTGCAGCTTGTTTTTGTATTTACATGTGTTCTTGTAAGTTGCAGTGCGCTGAGCTCTCAGATCCACTGTCAGTTAGGGATGGATGAAGTTTTATTGGATTGGATATTATGGATAAGTAGTATTTTTATTCTAAATCCTGTTTTGGAACATTTCATGATCATGATGTTGGATTATATAGCAGAATTTCGTATCATTGACTTAGTGCGTCTGCCGAGATGTGCATCCCAGACAACTGTCTCACATCAATTTGCAATTTGTCAAATGTTTAACGGGCAAATGCACAATAAAACACACTTAAAAATATACAGTAACTATTGGCAAAACACAATTAAATCTTGCTGCAGATTAAAGTAAATAAAGCAAAAGTTTTGCAGGTCAAATTGGAGCAAAAGCTTGATGATGACTAATACTGTGTGAGCATCCAAGGGTGTGATATTTCTTAAACCATCTGTGAAAATTCCCCATTATTGTGATCTTCTCAAGACCCTGCTGCTTGTTCACATCTTTTTCTCACACTCTCCTGATCTCACCAGCTACCAGATTCACACTGGACTCCAGCATTCAATCATCCGACCACGTCAACCCCTCTGCCTGCCCCCAGACATTCCCACCCTACCAGAGCGTCTGGCTGAGGTTGGATACACCACTCACATGGTGGGTAAATGGCACCTGGGCTTCTGCAGGCCAGGCTGCCTCCCAACAGGGCGTGGTTTTCAGAGTTTCCTGGGCACACTGACTGGGAGTGGAGACCACTTCTCCTATCAGAGCTGTGATGGGGCTGAAGCCTGTGGATTTGACCTGCACGATGGAGACAGGCCTGCCTGGGAGATGATCGGCAACTATTCCACAATGCTTTACATAGACAGGTGAGCATGGAGGAATACATTCAATCAAACAGATTCATACATACAGAGACGAACTTGTGCATCTCTTAAAAATGTTCCCTCTGTCCACCCAGAGTGAAGCAGATCCTGAGGAGCCACAATCCCCAAAAACCTCTCTTCCTCTACCTGTCCCTTCAGGCTGCACATACACCCTTGCAGGTACCACATAATTTTCTGCACCACTATGATTCCCAGGGTAATCGTATCAGGCGACACTACTCAGCTATGCTGAGCTGCCTGGATGATGGGGTTGGAGAAATGGTTCACGAACTAAAGACTAGTGGGCTCTACAAAAACTCTGTGCTGATCTACTCCTCTGATAATGGAGGGCAGCCGCTTTCTGGAGGCAGTAACTGGCCACTGAGAGGTGGCAAAGGGACCTACTGGGAAGGAGGTATCCGGGCTGTTGGCTTTGTCCATAGTCCCCTCCTGAAGAGGAAGGGTGTAGTCAGTAAAGCACTGATCCATGTTTCTGACTGGTATCCCACATTACTGGGGCTGGCCGGGGCCCTGCAGTCCCACCGTGGCCTTGATGGTCACAATGTGTGGGGCACGATCAGTGAGGACCAACCCTGTCCTCGCACTGAAATCCTTTTCAACATTGACCCAGTCTCCAGGAAGCCCGGAGAGCCATATGACAAGGCACTGGTGCTCAACGGATTTGGGATCTGGGACACAGCCGTGAGGGCTGCGATCAGGGCTGGAGATTGGAAGCTACTGACAGGAAATGTAGGTGATGGGGACTGGATACCACCACAGGCTCTTCCTGTCGGCCGAGAACGCTGGCAGAAACTGGAGAAGCGGCGCAATCAGCTGGGGAAGTCGGTTTGGCTGTTTAACGTCACCTCCGACCCCTACGAGAGGACAGACATGGCTGAGGCTCGTCCAGAGGTGGTAAAACATCTGCTGACCAGGCTGGCAGAGTACAACCAGACAGCTGTGATGGCCAAAAATCCACCTGATGACCCTATGGCTGACCCTGAGCTCCACGGAGGAGTTTGGGGGCCCTGGCTCGGCATGGAGGGACAGGAGGGGAGCAGTTTAGAGGAGGATGGCAGGAAAGAAAAAATGGTGAAGATTAAGCACTGCAGAGTGTGCAAATTAAAAGCCCTCTTCAAGAAGGTGGGATCACGACTGGAGAGGAACACCCTGTTCTTCTAAATGTCTCATCTGGCAACATGAACTGGACTGAAAGATGTCAGTAGGCTTCAAATGAACAAGGTTGTGTCATCAGACCATATACCTGCTTTATGTATACATACAGTACATGTTATCAAAGAGAGGTGAAGTGCCATGTATTATTCAAGTGAATTTGCAGTTTGGGAACAGGGTCTCCTGAAAGGTATTCCTAGTGTTTCCCTTTGTTTACATATAAAGTTGCAGTGTGAAAAAAAGAGCTTGAGAGAGAAGGTCAGATTATTCTTACTGTCTCACCTCCAGACATCTGGTCAAGTGTTAAGTTGCCATGTTTGTCATATTGTTGTTTTAAAATCTTTGTGGGGGTGGGAGGTTTCCAACGTTCAATGATCTGAAAAGGACTTTATTTGAAGCATACTGACACCTGAACCGTGAGGAAGTGGAAAGGAAAGAGAGATGAGACAAAGTAAAATGCAGACCAGCGGATGACCAAGCAGGTCAGATAGACAAGATAGACCCACAATGAAATCCTGAAGGTCGGCCGATAAACAGGCAGCCTGATAGACAAAGCAGACAGGGCTGTGTGGCTGGCTGAGCAAGCTGACTCATTCACTGTCCTGCGGCCAAACTGCAGCAGGGTGACTTTGGTCTATCGTCGGCCCTGCACAGAGAGCATTGTGTGTGTCATCGCGCATGTATGCCTGGGTTCATGAATGGTTTGATTAATACAGATAGAGAGAGAGTGCGTGCATGTGGAAGTCAGGCCCAAAGAGATGGGACGAGGGAGAAAGTCACAGAGAGTGACCTCTCCAAGTCTCCTGTCCCAATCATCCCAGAGACCCTTAAAGGATGACACAAAGACACCCACGGCAGTAGTGTTCGTCAAATGTCACCTTGTCCTTTTGTCCTTAAGGGTTAGATAGACTCACTTCTGCCTTTGAAAGACCTCTGACCATGACAGAGCGTCCAGTCCCTGCAGCTCTGACTAACAAACAAAAGCTCAGTAGCTGATATCATCAGTCGTATCTGGACTGACGATATCAAATGCAAACTCCTCGACTCTGCTGTAAAATGTCGAATCTGATTGAAAGGATTTTAATAAAATCATAAATGCAAAAACTCCATGTTTTGCCTCGACAGAGTCTCTGCAGAAACCTCTAATTTTCTTTCTTTTTTAATATTTCAAATAAATTTATTTTCAGGATGTTTCTCAGAAAGAAGGGAATACAAATTGGTACACTTCCACCTCATTAAAAGTAATTGCTGGTGTAACTAAAATACTCAAGTCATCCGGTCGCCTGAACATAAGAAGATGTGAAATTTGTTAATACAAGTACCAGATCAACATTTGGGAAGATGACATTTCCAATGATAAATTTACAAAACTTAACATTTTATACAAGTTTTAGGCCAAACCCTGCTAACGTACCTCTGTATCTGAATGCCAAAAAGCTCAGCCTTAACATCATTCTGGACTGGATCAAATTCAGTAACAATGTCCTCACTTGTTTTGGAATATCTGTGACATGACTGCCATACGGTTAAAGAAACATTTTGGTCACTGCAAATACGATGTGGTAAAAGGAATAGTTGTGGTCTTTTGTGGCTCCAGAGGGAGCTGCTTGAAATCTGATAAAATAAGTGTATGATGTCACTGGGGAGTGGGACAGACTGCTGGGTTGGCACTGAACGTTGGCAAAAGACCTAAAATCTTGAGGTGCAGAACCATCGAGTGTGATGTGATTCCCAGGGATGCTGTGCCTGGGAAGCATTAGTTTGGGCGCATGCTGTCTGATTAGGTGGGATGCTGATGTAGCTTGATAGGAATGGATCAGAGGTGTTGCTGCTCCACCATTGTTGGGTGTGGATTTCGAAGTCCTTTAATGTCACACAGTAGCAACAAGACTGTAGATTCCTCCCCAGTGGCCTGATAATGAATATTCAGCTGTCTCTCTTCACCACTTCTTCCCCCTCTGGTCAGCTCTCATGTTTTCCTCCTCCTCCTTCTCCTCCTCCTCCCTCTTTGTCTCCCTCCCTCCAGTTATCCCTCAGCTCTTTGCTCATTCCCTCTGCAACCCCCCTCCTTGTCTTTCTTTCTCATTTTGTTCCTCATCCCACTCACTTGTTTGTGCTCATTTGAAAGATCGAGTTAGAAGTATTAGCCGTGTTTTGCTCAGAGCTCTGTGGTGTACAGTGGAATAAAAAGAGTGGAGGAGGAAGGAGAGAGAGTTCCCCAGGGGCTGCAGGGGGCTGTCATGTCTGAAGTGCTTGTAGATCAGATTAAAATGTCGTGTTTAGTGAAAAAGCTTCAGTGCATACGTAACACACATCAACCAGTTATGAGGATAAAATGAAATTTGGAAAACTTTCAACTTTACAGGATGAGGATAACAAATCCCATTAAAAAAGGCCAAAATCAATAATGCACTACTTTGTCGCAATAATTTTTGACTTCCTTACCCCGTCTGTGGCTCCACTCATTTCTAATGAAGATATAAATCTTTCAACATGAGTCTCAAGTATATAGTTACGTTTTCAAAAACAGGCTAAATAATTTCCTCCGCCAGCTGAGTGCTGCAGCTTTTAGCAAAACTATCCACAAAGAGAGGGGCTGGTGGTTATAGTATACACTTGGATATGTGCATCACCATTTAGCAAAGACTCTGAGTCTGCAAGGACGTGAGGACCTGAGTGCATTGGTGCAAGATAACAACTTAAGTATTATTAATGGGTACAGTGCACACAGGAGGTGGAAGACAAAACAGAAACATTACATCAGAATCTGCTTCCAATTTAACGACAATACTGCAATTACAAAAGCAGCAAGTGTCTCATTAGTCGTGCACACTTAGTTTAGGTTCTGGGACTTGTTCGGTTGATTTATGTGTTTTCCAGGCAATATGGAGAACATAAAAAGAAGGAAAATGTACATTTGGTACAAAAAGTAAAGGGTAATCAATCACAGCAACTGCAGAGTTATTTAATTCTGCATGGATACAATACCGACCTCAAAAACACAGGAACTCAGGAGGAGCAGCAGTTACATGAGAGAGCTCAACAAAATAAAACAGACTGTCTTCTGTTGTTGGGATTAACCTAAACTATCAAAAGAGTGAATAACTTTGTCCACAAAGAGATGTTCAACCATTAGTCAAAATCTCTGCATGTAATTAACTAGAAAACATGTTGGTCTAATGGTCTCCCTATAAACACAAAAGACTTTGTTATATCATTGAGAATTGACGGCTACATTTTCTAGATACAAGTCATGTGTGTGTATTGAGTTTTCTCAGTTGTCTTTTAGGAATGGAAAGTTTTTTTCTGGCAGATTTCATTAGAAATTTCATGGGAGGGAGGACAAAGGTCTTGGTTGTAATGTAATACAATGGTATTTCTGGTGTCTTACAAGTCTATATGTCACAAGTGAATGAGTACAGTGTGTTCTCATCTGTGGTTCCCCGACCGAATGTTCTCAGAGCAGGGCCCTCTACATCTTCGAGGATCTCTTGAAGACTAATCTCTTCCAAGAACACCTCCTCTGCTAAGACCTCTAACATCATAACGTGGATAACTAGCACTTATAATGCATTTTCAATGCCCTTCTGTACTTACAGTAATCTTCCTGCTCTTATCAAACAGACATGGTGCTTAATGTTTTCTGCACTGAGCTTTAGTGTAAGTTGTTTTGGTAAAAGGCATCCATGGGTATTGTCACTGTTAAAGCCTTTTAAATATAGTAGACATAAGTTTGAATTTGGCCAATTGAGGCACCTGAAAACTCATATTACATTTACATAAACATTGACACATTTCATTTGTGATCAAAGCAAAAACTGAATTTTGTCCCCCATCACTCTCTGATGAAAATCTCTCTTTCTTTTTACCTGTGTGAATGGGAGTGATCACAGAGAGACGGAAAGTTGCAGCAATTGAAAAGGAGAAACACAAGACTATAAATGCAAACAAACTAATGAGATGTAGGTGGAGAAGAAAAATGGTGGGAAAAAATGAAACAAAGACAGGAAGTTAAATCATGACAGAAAATTTCAAAGTAGCCATGGCTACAGACAGAAAAAAAAGTCCTAAAAGAAACAGGAGGAGCCCAAAAAATTTCTATGACCTTTGTCTTTATGGGAAATACTGGAAATCAAACAACTGGAGGCTTTCTAATCTCAACAAATATCCATCTGCACAGTTCATGGCTTACACAACATCACTCCAAGGAGCGTTGAAGCTGAAGGCACTTTGCTCACCTCTGGAGTAGGCGTGCAGGCGCAGAGAATAAACCTCACACAGTCCACACTGGACTCCAGTGATGAGATGTGATGAGACTGCTTTGGGTTAACAGCAGCGATGTTGCTCAGAGACCTTCAGAGTCTAGTACATGTGAGAAACTGATGAAGACAATGGTTAGATGCCCACACATCTGATTCCCAGTACACTGTGATGGCCTGCAGAAATAAGGCACCGTCAGATGATATAAATCATGGAGGAGGTGTCACACACATACACACATGCATACACACAATATCCAGTATGTGGGAGGGAGCTGTCATATCCACTGTTGGATAACCAGTTGAAGGTAAGGCTAACTTCACATCTGAGGACTCTTTGATGAAGTCGTGATGTTAAACACAATAGGCTCATGATACTGTTTCAAATATAACTTTTTATTTTCCTGTGATGGACACTGTTCCACGCTGAGGGCGAGCGCGGCACTTTCTCAACACTCACTCAGTGAGACAGAGCGATATCAACGACTCAATGGGGACACATTCACCAGAGTCGCTTGCACCATAAATTGCAGCCCATTAAGCACTGAAATAGCCCTGATGTACTATTAAATGCTTACTTGGGACAATGTGGCAATTTAGTAATTTACCAAAAAAAGGGGTAATATATCTACTCTAATGAGCTGTACACGACAGAGTTGTTCCCATAGGAGACTGTTAAGGCTAAAACCTGACAAAAGATTTACTTGAAGGAGCTGTCTCGCTGCAGATAGGGAGCTGGATGTTTGTGTTAACAAATGACAGTGGACACTCCCTGAGATAAAACACACACACACACACATCTCAAAAAACATTAAAAGTCCTGTGATGTGACTGCTCAGTGAGAGGGAGGGGAGGCTCTTCAAAGACACACAGAGCAGCCATGAGTCAAGTTTGAAAACGTTCTTGTTGAATGAGTCACTCCCTTTTGGTCCCACAGCACTGATGTTACTGTGTCATCACCACAATGAGGTTTAACTTTTGGAGGATATTGCACATTGTAGGATTATTGTAAATACCCCACCCTGTCATGCTCTGTCATGCTATGTACTATAATAGTATTTTTCATTGTCACCCCCCCTCTTTGCATCCACTGTATTTTGGGGAACTCATTCCGTAGTTCTACAAAGACCATAAAGATGCAGTAGATAGATTCATCCTGGCTTTACAAAGTCAAGATTGGCTTTCCAAAGTATTAAGAGGAAAACTACAAGGGTGAGGGTCCCCCATGTTTGATGTGAAGCATCTTGCACTTCGGGTGTTTACAACAGGTCAGATGGAGTATTATGGATACATCTACATGTTTCCTGTAGTGAGTGAATATGGGCTCAAGAAGAGGTTTCTTTAACTTGTAAATGCAGTTTAGAGTGTAAGACTGGCTGTATGGTGGGGGCTGGTCCCATTATCCATCTGATGCATGCTGATGATGAGTTTGCTTCAGTTATGGTGTGAAGTGTGACACTGAATTGAACTCTGAAAAGTGTGTTGTCATGATTGATAAAACCAGGGAGGATCAGAGGGAAATTTCCCTTCATGATTTAAGGCAGAGCAAGAGCTAAATGTAGTGAACAAAGTAAAATATTTAGGTCATGTTATCATGGAAAGTTTTAATGGGACTGTTTATGTAACCTGTCTTCTACTTGTAGTGGGAAGTTTTATACAATTAATGTGCACTGTTGTGTCAACGTAAACCCCTTTTCGCAGTTTATAAACCATTCTTTGACTAAGGTGGTGAATGAGTAGATGTGTGTCTGTCTCCTTACCTCATGTATCTGCCCAGGGTTAGCGCCCTGGGGTCAACCTTAGGAGGTTAGGACTTAGCTATATAGAGCCAAACAAGGACAATTTCCAGTTTCTTCTGCCTTCAAATTGAGCTTGTTTCCAAAATTTGCTTTGACCTTTCTGACTCTTCCCAGGAATTTCCAGTGTTGACCCCACAGGCTTGTTGTCAGACATGTTGCACCACGTCCATTCCTCAACCCTCTGACCCACGACACCGTGAGTTCATATTGCCTGTCTTTCTATTCTTCTATTGGAGGTGTGTAGGCTATAAAATGCTACACTACATGCTCTCATGGTTTAGCTTCCACTATACTCACTTATACACCTTTTGACAATATGGTCAAAAGTTTAGACGCTCTAATACTGACGGCCGTCGTGTCAGTATTGAGTCTTTTTTCTTGATCCTGCCCCAAGTCCCTTTAAATAAAGGATTACAGTTTGGAAATGCACCTTGAATTTCGTCACCTGATGCACATTGTTAATATAATGACAACACAGCTTCTATTCTATAAGTAATCAAACTTGAAATTAATGAGTCTAGATATAATGGAAATGAACCAAAACCCGTCCCTGATAGTTGTCAAGAATCTAAATGACAGTTCACTTTCCCTTTTTCACTCTAATGACCTCCTCAGTTCGCAGCCTATGTCTTGCTCCCTAACCTACTGGTTTATCACAGTAGTGGATGTGAGGAGTTATATGACATGGCTTGGAGGTGGTGAGATGATGAACATTAGGCCACATCAAAAATATCTTTGGTTTCAGAAAATTATCCTCTGTTCTTTTTGATGTAATACGAGATACAAGTACATACAGGTTAGAGGGGAAACCAGTTTCTGTTGACTTTGCTCAGAACTCACGGGGATATCTAACTTGCAACAAAGGACTGCGAGCAGATATTACTTTGTTTTAAGAGGTCACGAGTCTGACATGTTGGAAACTGCTGCAGGCTTCACACTGTTCAACTGTTACCACCCACCCTTCAAACCTGCCGCTGTACAGCCTGTCCAAGACTCATCTGACAAGCACATCACAGGGAAACACAGCAATTCAGCAATTACCATGACGGTACCTCTGCACCCTCACTAATTAGGCTTTCATATCAGAGTGGCTCCCTGTAATTATGGCAGAAACTGGTTGCACTGCTCCTGTGCTCACTGCAAACACTCATTAATCGCCAGCAATGCTCTCTAAACACTGCTCCAGATATTCACTCACCGTTTAGAGGCATGGCAGAAAGAATAAGAAGAGAAAGGACAATCACATGCTTGTGTTTACACTTAGTGAATATGTGGAATACACCATGATTTAGCATAAAGAGAGAAAAAAGGTGTTATTCAAGGACTCTTTTATGAAGGAGATGTTTCATCTTTCACTAATATTGGCAACAGGAGGCAGACAGTGGAAGTCTTTTAAAGGCTGGATTGAGAAAAGGGCGGTGGTAAGGTTACATACTTGGACAGAAAAGAAGCCAGAAGTGGCAGGAAGACAATAGCTTCATAGCAGAATTAATGATTTGGCGAACCAGAGGACGGACATCTTTCTATTTATAGCGTCGGGAGCTTAATGACTGAACTGAGAACAGCTGTGGAGGAAGGTGGCTAATCATCAGATGAGTGACAGTGGTGAGAAAACTTCATGAGACCACTGACTGTGTGTTTAAAACATACCCACATTTTTGAGGTATGTTGTCATCTTTTAAATTCTAACTAATGATAACTTTGTTTGTGGTTAGCTGTCTGCCTACATGCTTCGTAAAGTATTCAGGTAAAAAACTGTTGTAATGTTTGCAGCCTCCTGTCAGTTGCTGAAACTTTCACTAGTGCCCCACTGGGGTCTGATACCACATTAAAAGCCCCTGAAATGAGCATAATAGGTCCCCTTGAAAATCAGGAGTCACATGTACTGACAGAGCTCAACAGATACATGGTCACCTCCCTGTCTCTGACCACTGACACGAAGGAGCTGTTAACCCTCCTTCATTTCCTAAATGAAGGAGGGTTGTGTGGAGTCAGAGAGGTCCCCGATCAACACATTCAGCTGGACAGCTCAGTGGGTGATGGTACTGACCTGGGATTGGGGGTTGGAGGTTTGAATCCCACATGGTCTGTAAGAGGGCAAAGGTCAGTTTTCTTACTGCAACGGCCCAGTGGCAGGGACCACGTGGCCCAGCCTGCACTCACGGGTTATTACACAGACACAACACAGTAATTACACAGGAATTGCCTAAAAATAAAAAACACTGTCTCTCAATCAATAGTCCCTTATTGATTAAGAGACAGTCTATTTCAGTACAGCAACGAGGCACAGACCAGTCCCTGACCAGCCAGTGTCAACAACACTGTGTAGTCAAGATAACTCATTACTCTTTTTCGCTTTTATGCCTCGTGTTTTCAGGATCGTTCAGTTTGGTTCTGTTCATGGTTCTGGTCTTGGTCTTGGCTCTCTATTTTAGTATCGTTCAATTTCTGGCCTTTGTCCCGGTCCGGATTCGGGGTCCGCTCCCGGTACCATTCCCGGTCCCGGTCCCGGTCCCGGTGCCGGTCCCGGTTCGGGTCCTGGTACCGGTACCGGTCCCGGTCCCGGTTCGGGTGGTCTGGGTCTCGGTACCGTATCATTCAATTTCTGGCCTTGGTCCCGGTCCGGATTCGGGGTCCGCTCCCGGTACCGTTCCCGGTCCCGGTTCGGGTGGTCCTGGTCCCGGTTCGGGTGGTCTGGGTCTCGGTACCCATATCATTCAATTTCTGGTCTTGGTCCCGGTCCGGATTCGGGGTCCGCTCCCGGTACCGGTCCCGGTTCGGGTGGTCCTGGTACCGGTACCGGTCCCGATGGTCCTTGTCCCGGTTCCGGTACCGGTTCCGACCCGTTTCCCCACCCGGCTCTGATTCTGGTTCCGGTCCCGTCGCTGGTCCCAGTGGCTCTGTTCCCGGTTCTGGTCCTGAGAGTACCACTGGGGGCATTGCCAAATATGAGCTCTGTCAGCATCGAGCCCATGAAGAGGACATGAAAAATATGTTTTGTCGTTGAATACCGTTTATAACATTATTTAAAGTCGGAGAAAACAGCAACACAAGGTGTTAATCACTGCTGTGTTCTGGTGCCACATTTGAGGCCAGGTTTAGGAAATGAAAACCATAACACTGTGGGCATGCAGCTCGCTGCTTCGTGCCAATATTAAAATATTGCGGCATCACATCCCACTACATGGCTCGGTCCCTCAGAGATGCTGCTCATATCAGCTGTTCTGGTGTCAGCTTTACCTTTGTGACCACGAGGTAGGGATGTGAGGGGGAGGTGGTGAAAACTGAATCTGGATCTGTGGCACCCTAGCAGAGCTGAAAAGATCTCGCGTGGCTTGCATCCCACCTCTACCTCTGCTGCCAGAGAGGAGAAAGAAGAAAGAGGTCTCACTCTGACCACTGTTTCTGGTTTCAGAAAACATTATCTGTTTTTATCTTTCTTTTTTTGATCTATCGTTTTTTTTAATCCATTTGACCAGCTCAGAGCCTAATGAATAAAATACTGAACATCCTTGGTTTCACAAAACATTAATGGCCGTCATAATGTTGTGGGGAATCACCAGTCAGCGAAGTTTTCACAGTTTAATGTTACTGCGTTGCTTTATGGGAATTTGTAAGATTTGGTGTTTTTGTACTGACATTCAGGATTTCAAACTATTATTTTCTGTTTTTAATGAACCAAACAAAAAAAAAAAAAAAACAGAAAAAAACATCTGATTACTGATAATTAAAACACTTGTTGGTTGCGGCCTCGTGGTCCCTCACCAAAGTTTTAGGTTTCCTCTATAAGCAAACCACATTATAGAGATTAAAGGACCTCACATAACTGATATTGTCCCTTGGTGGCACAAATGTGTAACTAATTTTTGATTAATTAGTTTACGTGGACCTGATTGATATGCCAACTGAGAGTCTGGGGGGTCCCGGGTAGTTGCACTTTGGCCTGGTTGATTGATCAGTCTGATAACAGATAGGCTGGATATCGGGTGCAGAGTTGTGTGAGGGTCTGAAGTCAATCCCAGCTGACATAGGTTGAGTATGCACTAGACAGGTGTGGGACGCTTTCACTTAATGGAAATTTGAATTTTGGGATTTTATTGATAATACAATCAGAATCTGAATCAGAGTCTGTTTTGCAACTGGCCAAACATATGTCCACCTGTGCAAGAAAACTGACTCCAGTCATACATTAGATGTTATTCTTAGTACTTATCAGACATAAAGCGAGAAAGAAGGACAACATTGTTGAATTTTGACTCTGTGTTTCTCTCTTATTTTGTGACTCTGTCAGTTTAGGTTTACATGTTGAGCTTTTACTTATTAAAAAGAAAAAACACAACAGAGTGACACATCTTCTTAATAGAGGATCTTTGTTACTACAGCTCAGCCCCCCCCTCCTCCCCCTTCTCTCTCTCTCTCCCCTCCCACTCCCTGCTCCTCGCTCGCTCTGAGCTCGAGCCTCTCTTCCCCTCTCTCTCTCTCCCTCCCTCCCTCACTCCCTCTTGTCTTCACGAGTTCTCCTCCCGAAAACCCTGCGTGCGCGAGGCGGCCACTGAAGCGCGAGGCGATTCCTCCCCTCTCCCCTTCACTCCAGTCAACATGGCTACAGTTGTAACCTCGACCAGATTCACAGACGAATATCAGCTGTACGAGGAACTCGGAAAGTAAGCGACCGTCACCACCAGCACCAGCACCACGGCTGCTCTTGTTGCATTCAGTCTGTGTATGTGCATGTGTGTGTGTGTGTGTGTGTGTTTGCACGTTTCTCTCCTCTGTGCTGCTGCCATTGTGCGCGTTTACTTCAGTGTTTACACGGCAGGAGGAGAGAGAGGGGGCTGTCAAAAACAAAACAAAACAAAGACAGGGAACCTCCGGAGCGACAATAATCTGCAGAGCAGGTTCATGTAAAGGCAGGAGGCTCGTGTGTAATCCTCAACGCTGTTTCTCCAGAGGTGATTGTGTGTATGTATATGGATGTATGTGAATGTGTGTATCATTGCGGCTCGAAAAGGTGTGAAGCAGCCATTCGCTCATTTTGAGCAACTTGTTTTGTCAATTCATCTGCAAGGCTGCACGCGTCGAAAAAGTCGTTTGCATTTACCCCGTTGCCTAGTGGCATCTCCAGGCTCCTGTTCAATCATTCAGCTCTGTTGTGCATTTGGAAGCAGACTGCAGGGGCTTACTGTATATGTCAAAGCCAAACAGGGGGGAGAGAGAGAGAGACAGAGGAAGAGAGAGAGAAAGAAATGCTCATTTTGTCAATGCACCATTGATGTATTCAGGATTTAAAAACAACCAAAGCACCTAGAGGTTACAGTGCATATCATCTCATCTGTGCCTGTGGCTAATAAGAGCTGCTCCACCTATCAATACAACCAAATTTAAAGGAGGCATCTGCACTAAAATAAAAGCAGCCGAGCAGAGGAAGACACAGATTAAATGTTAATTCTACCTCTCAGCTGCTTCACCCTGCTCACCTTTCTCCCTGTGGGCTAATGACCGGGGTCCTTTCACAATAAAACCAGCCTTCTGCTCCTCTCCCCTGTCATGCACTAGTAGCCAGGACCTTTTCCTCACATCTCAAACACGGCATATCACACTGTTTTTAATTATGCATGCGGCTTCCTTTCCCCTCTCCTCAGGTGTGTGGGTGAGTGGTGCATGCCCTCACCCGTGTGTGACAGGTTCACCTGCACAGCCCTGCGCTGTCACACTCTGATGTGAATGTGATGGAGAGCTTTGTTAATGTTTGAAGTGGTGTCACTGATCGGTTTTTTTTTTTTTTTTGTCTGGTGTTATTGATTTCTCCCACTCCAGGGGTGCCTTCTCCGTCGTCCGCAGATGCGTCAAGAAGTCCACCGGCCAGGAGTATGCTGCTAAAATTATTAACACAAAGAAGCTCTCAGCCAGAGGTGAGTGCTGATGCAGATTCCCCCATTGTGTCTGTGTGTGTGTGGCTTGCTCGCTCGGTGTGTTATGCGTTCCAGTCAAGGAGTAACATGAATTTATGCAAACTGAAAGCTGACAAGAGTAAGCTGCTGTCCATGCTGCTCAGTGGAGTCGGTTTCAGCTGCAGGCTCGTGTTGGTTTATTTCCTTAAGAGCAGCGAGCCAGGCGCTCGGTCCCATCCTTGTCAGCAGAGAGATTCCTGAAAAGCTGGAGGCCACTTGGCAGAGCTGTGCTGCTGCTGCTGCTGTTGCTGTGGTTTGAGTCGTGCAGTGAGGTTCAGTGGGCTTTGGCAGTTGTCTGCAACCATTTTTGGTTTGTTATGGTTGCTGCTGGTCTCTTGCAAAAGGACTGTGTGTGCACCACCTTGACCTTTTTGAGTCCAAAATGTTCTCTGGTAGTACAGCATGATAGCTCTGGGCTACAGCAGTGGAAACCTGGGAGAACAGCAACATAGGTCACAGGTCAGACGATCAGACGGCCAAGCCTCCATGGTTTTGAGAAATAGATATCTGACATTTAGTAGAAGAGAAGTAAGAAGTAATCCTGATTCAGAGGAAGAAAATGACTTAAGTTGTGGTTTAGGTCGTACAGATTGAGTAAGAGGATGTGATCCCTCGTCTTTCATTCTTGTATGAAGACGTAACATCACAATGTGGACAGTTACTTACTTCCGTGACTCAATGCAGTGTTGAAATAAGATTAAGTGTAAGTTTTGCTGTGCAGTGACACGTTACAACTAATTAAAGATGTCACTGTTTTAAGAATCAGGCCCGGATGAATTCAGACACGTAATTTATCCAAATTATTTTGAATGCAACCTGTGTCACCTGTCCTGAAACACAAGGACACTGATGGAGGGGGAAGACGAGAGCATCAGATTATCAGGAACTCATGGACTTGCTTGTCAGCCTGTGCTCGCCCAGTGGATGTGCACTCACTCAGGTTCAGATTTTAGATGCTTGTTCGATATTTTAAAGAGAGCATGTACAGTAAAGTTGTTTTTACATCACAATCACATATTTGGACTGTGAAGTGTCACTTTAGGTGATTGATTGCTGTAGCACTTTTCACTCTTTTCAGAGTTTAAAGTCCATATAACACTAACTTTACTTTTACTTCACGATCAGAGTATTTGTAATGCTTTTCTTTGCAGTGGGTTGGATTTGGCATCTGTACTATGTTGATTAAAAAACAAACAAACATTTGGACAGTTAATCATGTATCAGGTGTTTTTTTTGTGGAATTATATGAGGAGGAGTCTAGTTACTTTTATGCTTTATTTCCAAAAGGATGTGGTTGAGCTAATCTGGATAAACTGTTGCTGTTGTCGATTATCCAAGAACAGCTCGTGTGTCTTGTTGAGCTGTTGTACCTGGCTGTGGTGATGATGTGATTACGACGTGTTCACAGATCTCACTTCTCACTGTGGTGAGCACAATGTTGTTGTAAGGAAAGAAGAACCTATGAACATGAAGACCCAAAACTGTAATAACCTTGATTTACCCTTTAAATCAATGTGTTCAGCCAGCCTGTGTGTGTGTGTGTGTGTGTGTGTTTACATGTTGAAACGCCACCACCTGTGCTTTCAGTATTTGTGACAAATGAGTTGTTGTCATCCGTCTGCCTGTTGCTCTGAGCGTCTCATCGTCTTTTCCCCTGCCATTGTTGCCAAATCCAAGCGTTTTTCGCTCTGTTGACTGTTCGGTGTGTCACATGTGTTTGTGTTTGCCTATGTATTTCATTGATCTCTGGCTGTGTAAGCCTTCGTGCTCTGGTTTGAGTGTGTGTGTGTGTGTGAGTCTGCTGCATGTGGCTGTGCGTTTGTCCAAGTAACCGTCAGACCAGACTGGGCCACCAAAGGGTGAGTGATGATGTGAGCTGCAGATCAGGGCCAGCTCTGGACTGACTGGGCTGCTCTTTTCCCAGGGGATGGAAGCTGAGTTTCTGTCTCCCCCCTCCCTCTCTCCCTTTATAACCCCCACTCTTTTCATTTTCCTTCCTTTTTGTGTTATGTTCTTCTGTCTCCCGTCCACTCCCTCCCATCTCTGTAAACAAAAGATTGATTTGAGCAAAGATCTTAAAAACCCTTCTCACCAGGCGATTTGATCTTGTGTGTGTGTGTGTGTCTGTGTCTGTGTGTGTTGTGTTGAGGGCTGTGTTGGCAGTGGTCCGGAGCTAGTAACCCAGCAACAGCAGGGGTGAAACTCTTCATCCCAGAGGCTGTCTGGCAGAGAGACTGCTTTCTGTGTGTATGTATGTGAATGTGAGTGTGAGTGTGAGAGCTGTGGTGACAATTATCACGCACACACAAACACATATGCGACTGTTCTTTTCTCACTTAAAGCACAAACACAGTTGCACACATTTTTCTCTCACCTACCTAATGGATCTCACACTTAACTGCGTCTTCAGTTTATGTAGTTTCACATTGTCAAACACACGCACACACACATTACCCTCTGTGTGTGTGTTAGTCTCTCCTCCAGTGCGCAGTGCCCTTAATCAGAGCTGAAATGCTTTGGCGCTGCCAGTGTGTTTTTAAAAACACAAGAAACATGTTCTCCCTGCTTCACATACACACACACACACACACATGGACACACACCATGCTTACAGAGCTGAATGAAAGGCAAGAAGAAAGTGGTGTACGATGTCAGAGGGACGGTCGTCCTGGTGTTGAAGAACGATTCTGCTTTATTACGACCGAGGCCTTAAGGTCGTGTTAACAATCTACTCGCCAAGTTAATTGCTGAGATCTGGGAGTGCGACAACACTGCTCACAAGTTGTCAGACAAGTTAAGGACGACAAAGCCCTAGGCTAGCCAGATGGATGCGAAGATGAAAACAAGAGGCGAACAATGCAGTTATTACCCAGAGTGTGTCTGTCGTACACATCCATCACAGTTCACACGCTGCCTGAGTGTTTCAGCTTCAGCTCTATAGTTTAACACAGATTTTTCAGTCTGCAGTATGTGTCTCCACTCTGTTGACCAAACAACTAATCTTTTAGTCAGTGGATTTATTGAAAGATAATCTTCAGTTGCAGCAACATTGCAGAATTCACAGAACTCATCATTATAAGTACAATGTTATCAAGTTAGAGGAATAATAACACATTAATGTAAATTCCTTTTAACATGTGGTGCACCATATTGACATTTGCAAGCGAAGCCGTCTCTGCAATAGCTGTCATGTTATTATCGAGTATATTTCTCATGCCAAATGCATTGAGGCTAGTTTTTGCTTAATAAATAATAATGTTATATTAGCTGTTATTAAACACTTGAGTTTGAATGAATGCAAAAAGGTGCAATTAATTTGTGATTAATCATGACTAAATATGGGCAATCATTTTTAACTGATCAACAGCCTCATATCAAATATTAGCAAACATGCTAATATAATCCCAATTCACAGCCAAGATAACCCAATCAGCATAATCACAGTCTTGTCGTCATTGACAGTAACAGTCATGTAGATCATGTTGTCTCCAGTGCACATTAACATGAATGCATCAGGGCTGTCATACACACACACACACACACACACACACACACACACACACAGTGCTGCTACTAAGCAGCAGGACGTCTTTACAGTTGTGTGTTAGAAAATCCACACGCGCTACATGTTCAGTCTGATCTCTGCTTGTGTGGCTCCTGTCAGTGTTTGCAAACACTGAACGCACAGTGTATCAGCTTTGGTGGTTTGATGTCTGGGGAACTTTTGAGTATTGCTTGTACTTATGCGGTGTGTGTATATATGTGTGTGTGTGTGTGTGTGTGTGTGTGCAGAGAACAGGGGATTAAGCCCTGTTCTCTCTGGCTCAGGGAGGGCACATTGGCTGGCGGTGAGGTCAGCGATTATGGCTGGGTCGTGTGGCGTCACATGCATGCGCACAGCCGCTCAGACAGATACTCACACATTCACACGTGGTCTGTCACTTCTACTGACATTCACACACGTGTGCATCAACACAGGCGCACATCCTTCATCACACATTGTGTTGAGATGGGAGTTTCTTCAGCTTCTATCTTTTTTTAACAATCTTTTTTCTCACCATGAACCCTGAAAATGTTTTATTAGATCAGTTTATAAATGCTTGAATAAAAATGCTTCTCATAGGGATCAAAATAAAAGGTAACATATTCCCCTGATCTGAAAGAAATGGATGTAAGATGGTGGCATGTATAATCAGTTAAGGCCAAAGCAGTGTCATATGCATACGCTTAAAACATGTAGACAGCCCGAGGACAGTTAGCTTAGCTTAGCATAAAGACTGGAAACAGTGGGAAACAGGAAGCCTGAATCTGCCAGTAACAAAATCCACCTTACAGGTTCGATTATTTTTATTTAATGGACAAGTTTGTACAGTTTCAGGGGCACATTGGTAGCTCCATCTTTTTGCTTGAAGCGAACATTTAAACTTTAAAAAACCAATACCCAGGGTGGGATAGTAAAAGATAGTAAAAGCATTCAAAGGTGAACCTGTGCATCATTTTAAATATCGTGTCGTGATATTTTTTTTAGACTTTGTGCCAAAAGGAATCACAGCAAGTCGCATTTATTCCCATTTGTAAACCCCCCCCCCAAAAAAAAACAGACCCTGGAAGCCACGAGTACTGTAATACAGTATTTCACAAGATAAGCGGCTTTGACTGTAGCATCAGTTTACAGAACTAGATAACGACAATTTGTGTTAGCCCCGAGGCAGCAGTGAGTACCTGATAAAAATCGTGGGAAGCAGAAGTTAAGAAGGGAAGTGTGCTCATAAGCTGTTGTTGCTTTTACTTCGGTGGTTGAGGGCTCCGTGCGCACTGATGAGAGGGGGAGATAGAGGGGGTCTCTGCTCTCGGTGGCCTTTTGTGATGCATCCTGAGCAGAGGCCCTGAATCAGTTTCTTTTTTTTTTTTTTTCTTTTGCACTGAGACAAAGAAGCAGAAGTCAGTGGTGAGACTCTAAAAGCACAACATGAAATGGAGATTATATGATATTTTCATATCTCCTCTCTGACAGAGGCTTTGGTACAGTGAAGCCTCATCTCATTTTCTAAAAACCAAACCCTGCGTGTATAAGGAAGTCGGCTTTAGCTTTTTTTTTGCCCCACTCAGCTTTCGTCTGCTGTTTTCCATTTATGGAGCTCACTGTCACCACCAGTCTTCTGCTTTTACTGTGTCCACTGATGATGCTGCACTAAATAAAAAAAAAAAACGGCCCATTTCAGACATGCAGCCTTTTCTTTTAATACGATGGCAGTTTAACATGTTGGTTCCATATCTGAATGATACTCACTGCTGGCACTCACTTTCACTTCTTCTTACCAGCTCAGATCTCGTCTGGGTTTTCATAGCTCCTCTATCGTGTCGGAAATCTAAATTAAAAACTGTCTCATCAGGGGTAAATTAAACATGAGAGAGTGAGAAATGCTTGTTTTGCACCATCTTCCAAAATCACTATGGTAAGTGTATCTTAAGTTTCATTTCACATCTATAAAGGAAATATAATGTGACTCTGATGTTGTTGGGATTGTAAACATGTTCAACACTCAGTCACTATGGGCTGAAAAATTTGGTGATTGCGAAAGAGGCATATCAGCTCTGACAGGTAAAGGCACCTGATGTGACATCACTGTCTGCAGTGGGATGTGGCCCTTTGGTGTCTCCTGTATATAAGACCTTGTTTGGGTCCCTGTGCCTTCAGGGGTCTGTTTCCTCATAATCCCTCACTGCTGCTTGCGTTTCACAAACTCAGGTGTTGCATCACCGAAATGACTCCACACAAGTGAGAGCAGTCGTGAACGTGTTTTCGGTTTCAGTTGCAGGATTCACTTTGTAGATTTGAATCATTCCTGTCAGCTGTTTGCCATCAGTCTTTAAAGTAATAGTAGTAATAATTGTCTTAAAGGAAAGTGAAGGGGACTGTTCATAGAGGCGTGTTGCTGCAGGTGAGAGTCAGATGATTAAATACGCTTGGATGCGTAAATCCATGAGTAAGGCTGCTCTGGAGTTTACAGGACGACGACGACGAGACAGGTTTTACAACTCAGAGCATTTATTACAGTGACAGCCACTGTATCGTACATCCCACACTGGTGAGGTGAACTGGAGGGTGAAGTTCATCACTTTATGGAGTATTTATTTTATTGATTAGTTAATATTGGAGTACATACCTGCATGTTTTTCAGCGATTCATTCACTTCCAATGCTTTGTTTGATCTCTGCCAAACCAGCAAATATTCACATATATTTTTGTATTTTAACGATGACTGAAGTGACCAATCAGTTATGCACTCATCCAGAGTAACGCTCAGCCAGGTGATGTTTGGTGATCAATCTGCAATAAATCAATAGACCACTGTTTTAGCGATGGGTTCATGTTCTCAGTGTTTTCTCAAGCAAAAAAAGGTGACATCAGATTTGTTGCTTTTCTTAATTGAATGTCATGAGTCAGCTTTTGATGTTGTTATTATTTTACTCAAACTCTAATGACATGTTTGTGTGTCATGTATAATTTAAAGTTTGCTGGATCTCCCAGCCTTAATTAGCAGCTGTATCGGTCATCAATTATTCATATTCTCAGTGGCCTGTTCTGGGTGAGTGAATAGACAAAGGTCAGTGAATGCACCGTCTGTAATCCAGAGAGTTTAGGGTCACTCTGCACCCACAGGTGACTCTAACCTAACACCCTGTGTACACTGGGGTGGGTGAATACACACAATGCGAGTAGTAGAGTAGCAGCTTTGGGATGCGTTCATGCACTGCAGTGAATGTAGGTCATGCAACATTTTGGCAGTGCTTGGAGCAGAGTTGCGTTCACCTGATTGTGCATCTCTTTGCATCAGATGCACGCGAGAGAGATGCACGACAGAGAAATGGAGCACTAAAAGGAAACGGTCAAGTGTATCATCTTATTTTTAGCCACAATTACATGTCAGGTATTGTGTCGAACTGTAAAGTGAGTGTATTTTTACACAGTTATTAGGTAAGGCCTTGTGATGTCAGAGGGAGAGAGAGAGAGAGAGAGGGGGGAAGAGAGAGGCTGGCGGCACTTGTCCCACTGTTGAATTATTGAGGTGCAAGGCTGCTCTGCTCTCACTGAGCCTGGACAAGTGCTGAGGAGTGGACCCTCACACTCTCCTCCTTTTATTCATCCCATTTTCTTACTCTCGCTCCCTCAGCAACCATCCCATCCCCTTTTTTTCCCCTCTTGGATTCTTTCACCACCTCTTTCTAGTCATTTCCTCCCCTTCGCTGTGCAAGGCTGCCGCATCGCAGACCACGCAGGCACAATGCATGTGTGTGTGTTTTCAGGCTTTTTGGTGGTGGGCTCGTAGTGCACTCGCTGGAGGCTGATTGGCAGAGGGCAGATGAACGTAGCAGCACTGCGCAGTGAATGTTTAATGGGACCAACTGTGAATATTTGATGAGAGGGAGAGAGTGAGAGTCATATATGGAAAGAGAGTGAAGATGTAGATATGGAAAGGGAGAGTTCTCCACCGCTCTGGGTGATAATGGTCCAAAGCAGAACTGGTGCATTGTAACACATGTGGCGCTGAGTCTTCCCACAGCATGCAAACCGTCTTTTCTTATCAGCAATTGATACTGTGTGTGTATATATATGTGTGTGTGTGTGTGTGTGCGTGTGTGTGTGTAGTGAGACTCTCCTCCTGTCATATTCATCTTGCCCTCTTTTTCTCTCTCATCTGTTCGTCGTTATCTCCCCCCCTGTCCGAAGCATATGGCATCATGGGGAAGCCAAGTTGAATAAAATTTTTATTTGCCATATAGTGCTGGATGAGGACAGAGGGATGAACTTAGAGACGGGGTTTAATTTGTCACTAGAAGTTGAATTTACAACTTAGCGTGGCTGTAACTAATCAGGAAAAACCATGTAAATAATAATAACAGTCAGGCTGCAGCTTATGTTTGTTTTTATTATGTTACTTTCTTATTTATTGTTTGGTCGCTAAAATGTCAGAAAACTGTAAAAATGCCGATGACGTCTGTTTAAATTCAACTACGTGTGCATGCAGGTCCATCTGAGTGTATGTATGTGTGAGTGAATGACGACTTATCAACTGCTGTACCGTCATTATGTGTGAGTCATGGAGCTGATCGTGTCTATAGGTGTCTGTTCAAGTATGACAGATGAAGAAAGACGTTGCTTGAAATCTTTGACTGTATGCACAGACTGGATTGAGCAGATGCTAATGCTAATGTTCCCACCATTGTCTGGCGCCAGCACTTGTGCAAGGAACGTTCCTTTCTTCTTAAAGTTGAGCACAAGCACGGACAACTCTGCTGAATGTCTTTGTGTTGTGGACTGATGGTGTCATGTTTGAGACGCTGTAATGTGCCTTTTCATTATTTCCTGGCAGCTTGCAGACAAAGCAATTATTGTAATGGACAGAAGAAATGTTGATGAAAATAATTTGAAGTTGCAAGCTGAAAAATGTTCAGCGCCCAAGATCATGGCATCAGATGTGTCTTGATTCAACTTACTATGATGCAGGATTGAGAAGAGATGCTGAAACTATTAGTATTTATGCATAAAATGATCAATTATTTGATTGATTGACTAATGAATGCACAGTACAGACTTATTTTCATGTGTTTGTTCATGATGGCACAGCTCAGATTCAGCACCAGAGGTGGTTGGATGCACTGTGTATATAAGATTTCACACACTCATGCACGTATCAGGCTCATATTCATCTGTGAGACGGCCGCAGTCATTACACTTAACAGTTAAGTAAGTTACCGACAGTAAAATAATACAGTTTCCTAAATAGAGAGGGATTTTATTGAGATTATTTATTGCGACAGTTGGAAGACTGAGAAGGCAATAAAGCCGGGAGCACACATGGGAGAGGCAGCCAGCAATAATGTGTGTGTCCTTGTGTGTGTGTGTGTGTGTGTGTGTGTGTGTGTGTGTGAGACAATGAGATCACATCACACAGGAAAAGCTCTACCAATGTCTCCAAAATTTATTCTTTGTCTTTTTCTCTCTTGATTTTCTGTCGGTCTTATACGGTAAAAGTTCCACCTTGACGTGTTTCACACATTTTTAGCTGAAGAATTCGATTGATTGATTGATTGATTGATTGATTGAGTGGGTTTGGTGCAGTTTAAAGAAAATGCTGTTAAACTGCGGTTAGCTCGTGGCATGAAAACAAATCAGACCATTAGATGCTAATGAAGCTATATATTATTTGTTGAATAGTTTTGTCTGTTTGACACAAGCGGCTAAAAACATTCAATAATTGACATATTTACTTAAAAGGAATAACTCATCATTGCAGCTGTAGATTTGAATCTGAATTAAAGCCAAATTTAACATGATAATATTTACACCTCAGTTTTATGGTCAGTAAATTTCACTGTTTTCTGGCTCTATAACACTGAACAGCCAACGTGAGTCAGTTTGGCATTTTAAGTATTTTCACAAATGAATGTTTAAACTACAGGTTGTTGCTTTGCTAATAGTATTTTTGAATCTTTTGTCATATTATGTCTTAAGTAAATCAGATTGTTTTACATTTTTATGATAGTCAAAGTAAACACACTGATAGATTCCTGAAAAGCCAAAACCATTAGCTCAGCCTGATCGCGTGTATGTGTGCTCTTCAGACATGCCAGGGGATAATCTATTCCTGATCACACACTCACTCTCGTGCTGTCATTCAAGTGGTGCGTCTCCATGGTAACGGCTACCTCGGTATGCATCCTACCCTTCACACCTGACAGCCGAGATTACATAAACCTGGTGACCGTATTCACTGGGTGTCATGTACAATGAGTAGTAACACAGCGCGGTCAGACTCACCTCATCTAAATCTCAGCAGTCCTCCTCCAGCCTGAGGAAGCCTGACTGTCAATCACACAAATTGATGTTTTCCACAAAATGTGTCTCTGAGAGATGTGACTCTTTGTTTCCTTTGGTTTTGAGGACTTTAATCTGAAAGGAACCACTAAAGTAAAAAGTTACACGTCAGAGATTTAACTCGAGTAAATGTTTTCACGCTGAAGATCAATATCTCGTTGCACATCACTTTTATTCTGCACATTCAATTACTTGTCTAGAGCATTACCCACAATGCAACATTAGCACTGACATCTTAAAGGAGATTATGGTGTTTTGTTGAAATAGTAACTAAAGTTAAATAGTAGCTAACATAATAAAGAAAACGACACAGGTTGTTTTATTAAATGCTTCCAAAACTACATGGAGCAGCGTTTAAATGACAGCGCCCTCTAGAGGACGTATTTGCTTCAACAGGTGCAAAAGAGCAAGTCAGGTGACATAGCGGAGCGATGAAATATCAGCAATCCTGCTTCAAACCAGAGCCACAGGCTGCCGTCCTGTCCTCCACACCCTGTTCTGTTTTGGATATTATAAAGGCTGGTGTCAGTCCGTCTCTCAGTGCCTTCCCACCGTGTCTCAGCTCAGCTCAATTTCAGTTTTATTTGAGTAGCTAGCACCAAATGATAATATACATCATCTCAAAGCACTTAACAGGGTAAAGTCAAGACCTCACTACAACAAGTACACTGGTTCCCACTGAACACTTGGATCTTTAAAAACATGTTACAGATGAGTAGTTATTAAACTGTGCATTTGCTGGGAGTGTGTTTCTGTGTTGGCTGTAGATCAATGAACTCTATACTGCTCCAAACTGTATGTTAATGTTAATAAAATGGTGTTTGTGGGAATTGCACCGCCACCGTAACGAGTTTGATCGTGCGCCAACCTGTAACAGTGTCAGATGTTAGACTTCAGACACATAAACAACACTTGTTAGCAGGGTGTTGTTAGTTTTATCATGGGATTATAATAATAATAATAATGATGATGATGATAATAAAACAAACTACATCATCTTCAACTGTTTCTGATCTGTTGTCAGCCTTTCTGAGCCACGAGGGAGGAGACACAGTGAACCATGGATATGTGAAACCCTCCTAGTTGTGGGAACAAGATAAAATTAAGTCAACTTGAAAGTATTGAAAATAGAATAAGCCCCTGCGCAGAGCGGAGGCTTTGAATACTTCAGCCTGTTATGGTTGCCTGAACGTTTTCATTTATTTTGATACCGCCACAGAATACCTCATTGTCACGAGTAACATATTTCCAAACACTGCACTTTCTGCCTCGTTTTACTTCTTTCACCAGGTCGATCTCCAGCGACACGTCACTTACGTCACATAGAGACTTTTTATTTTACAAGATGCAACCAGGTGGAAGAAAAGCAAAACTAAGAAATCACATTGACTTGTAAATATTGCTTTAAATGCAAAGAAACACACATATGTAGACACACACACTTACACACACACACAAGGCGGTGATGTGTGTCAATATTTGTTTACCTTTTGTTGTCATTATCTCCATTTACACTAAGGCTTCTTTACACAAGGCTGCTGTTTTCCCAAGTGGAGGATGTTTGTCCAACCACACACACACACACACACATACACACATACACACACACTCAGTTTATTGTCCTCTCCTCTTTGTGATGCTTTGTCAGTTACGTCTGCTTCACCTGAACGATTGACACCTGCCTTTGGGCTCTTGGCAAAGTTAAAATCGTTTGATAATCCTCGCTGAAAAGCTGCTCTGCAGTTTCGTAGTATCCCAATAAATCCAATTGGGTTGATTGTGCCGCTGCATGCACTTGGTTGAAGTATGTTCTTGTGTTGACTGGCGCTCTACCAGCACAGTTGGTACGTTTGTGTCTGCCTCCAAGGTTACAATCAAAACAGCCTTTCATAATAAAAGCCTGCTCACAGTGAGGGTCCTGTTCAGAGCCGGCTGCCTTGACACACTTTTGTGAAAATGTGTGCAGCCATGCAGGTTCTGTGGAGGCTCCACTTGATCACCAGTGGATTGTAATTACAAAACGAGCTGCAACAACATTAGAGTTTGACGTTGGATCATTTTAGAAACTTACAGAACTATATTTTTTCCCTTTTATTGACTTAAATTAGTCACATTTTCATGGATGTTGTCATGTGTTGAGTTAACCCAGGGCGATAACAACGGAAACATCCTGTTGGTCATTGTGTCCATGTAGACTGTGCAAATATTTGTCCAGCTCAAAATCATTTATAGCTTTATGCCCTGCAGGACCGCTGGGTAATATTTATGAATGGAGGTATACAGTAAATAAAGAGGTACTATGCAAGATTTGCACCTTAATTAAACAGCTTCGGAGTAACTGTGATGGTTAAATGACTTGTTAGGGGGAGAATGGAGGCTCTCTGCCTTCCACCTCGCGTCTCTTCGTCGAAAAGCAACCTTGCAAGATCAGCTCCTCCGACCCGGTGTCCCTGATATTGTCTCACGAGAAACACGGACTGCTTTACGATAATCTGCAAACTCTTGTTACCCACCTCGGTAGACATCGTTTCATGGATTGCCTGCTGCCGGCTTCGTTGTCGGGGGAGCTCCGTAGAGAGAAAAGAGACCAAAAGAGCAACTGACTTGCATAGGTACCCTGTAATCACTGGAAAGTTGCCATGATATAATACACATGTAAGTATAATAATCCTCTCCAACCTGTGCAGCAGCTCGGGCAGCACAAACCATTATAATCCTGCTCATACATCGTCTGATACTGCTTGTTCACTTTGCTCTTTGCACATACATCAAACTTGATCCACAAGCTTCTACATAAACATCGAACATCCTTGATTTTGCACGATAGGAATCGTAAGAGAGATCCTGGCAAATGTACAATAACATCCATTATTTGCTCTCTAGGAGGATTAAGTTCCTCGTTCAGGCTGCACAACTACCGCTGCTCAGCTGTCAGACACGGTCGATGTCAGCTGTCACTCTTTACACAGCTTTACAGGCTACAGATACGTGTCCATGTGTGTGTCTCCTCATGTCTTACCATAAGGACGGGCGGCCTCCACACAATGGAGGTCATTGTCCCTCCTCTGTGGGAATAATGATGAGATAAGTCAGTGTGTGTGTGTGTGTGTGTGTTTGTGTGTCTCCCTGGAACAGCCGCTCATCGGTGATTAGTTATCACAAAACGAGGATCAAGGCTGCACCCTGACACATCAAGGCTGGAAACCCAAGGCCGTGTTATTCATGTACAGGAATAAAGGTGCCAGTGTTAGGTCCCAGATCTATTCTTAGTACGAATTTTAGATGTTGTCATGACACATCTTTTTAGACATTCCTTCGTTTAGTCGTGGAGAGAAAGCAGAAACAGGGCCGTGCTAATAGCGCTAATGCCGAGAAGTGCTTTGAAAATGCACTTCATGACACGAGGCGCTGAGTGGCAGACAAGTTCAGATAAATCTAATTTACCTTTAATCTCATGTTGTATTTGCTCAGCCACGGTGCAGGATAGCTGAGATAAGAGCAGCAGAAAACAGGACTTGCAGCAATTTATAGAAAGCACCGGTGGCACCTGTTTATATTGAGCTGTGTTATTACTTGTGGAGTGGGGGGTGTGGGGGGTCATTGTTTTCACCTCAGCTGAGTGAGAGGAGCGACAAACTTTCACATGCTTCACAAGCTTTCTGTTTTCCATCCATTATTTTTAGAGAGCAGTGACACTAAGAACATTAGTTTGGGGTCACTGGACAAAAATGATGAGATGATGATGCAGCACTAATGCCCAGGATTTTCTCACTTCAAATTTAATGAAAAACGAAGGTTAAAAAAAGGATTCTGCCACAATACCGCAACACTCCTATGGAAAATATTTTCCCTCTGTGATGCTGAGGTGTTGTTCTGTTGATCCAGTGGTTTGGAGGATTTTCCATTAAACCTGGTTCATGACCCTCAAAGGATGAATCTTTATGAGTTTGGTTATCCTCTTTTCTTCTAGTGCCTTCAAAAGGTCGTCTCCAGTTGTCCAAGACTTCATGTCACTGTAATTTACCTTGAAAACTGAGGTCCAAAAACATACTGAGCTCCAGTATGTAAGCATGTTTTTTCTGCCAAGACAATCTGGAGAACTTCCAAAGTTTGGGACTGGTCTTGCAAAAATATCTGCTAAAACCCAACAGCAGGGCTTATTTTCCACTGTGTGAGCTGGTTAACATTGAGCTGAAGATCAAGATTGAATAGTCAACATCTTAAGATTCGTTCACTTTTGCATTTAAAGGCAAAATTTGGACAAATTAAGCAACTATTTCTGCCCCATTCCTCAAATATCAATTACATTTTCCATTGATATTTGAACAATTTGAACTTTGGCAGTTCACAGCCGGCTCCTCCCACATCACATCTCTACATATTTTGAGTTTAGGTGCCCCCTAACTCCCTAAATCTTCCTTTCAGGAGTGTATCAGTAATTTAAGGATCTAAACTTAATAAGTCTGTGTTTTCCCCCCAGAAGATGACAGTGTGGGAATACTCTGTGGATTAGTTTTGCTTCTCCTTCCAGCTCTGTCTTGTTTAATCCAGTGTTTGTCTTGAATATCCCATAACAGCGATGACATCGTCTACATCAGCTAGCGTGCCTACAGGTCAGCCGTAAATCCACAGTGTGTATGTGCAGCCTGTCGCCGTTCGTTACAACAGTGAGATCTGTCCATTGTAAACAGTTTACCCTCCAGAGAGGGAGCGAAAGAAAGAAACCCAGTTCAGGTAGGACACACAAAACAAAGATTTATCAACCCTCAGTTGCACCTTATGGCACCAGAGATCCATACCATCCATACCATACAAGTGTCTGACAGACTGTGTATGGCTTTGTGATGTGTATTGTTAAAACCCAAGTAGGCATGCACAGCTGGGTCAATCTTGGTTCACACAGTTTAATCAAAAGGTGTAATCCTACTGTCCACTTCTATAACAGACTGTGGACTGATGGATTTACTGTCACTGATTGACATGATGTGGACAACAGGTCAAAAAATTCCCCTTAAAGTCTAAAACCAGATATTTTGTGTTACAGTGACATAAAACTGAGGGTTAAGGTTAGGGTTAGGGGTTAGGGGTCAGGGTTAGCTACTGTCAGTTCCTGTTTGCAAATTGATGCACACACTTGATTATTTTTATACAGAATAAAAAAGCAAGATGAGGTTTGGCAGATGTGTCTTCATTTTATACGACTGCTAAGTAGATATATGGATATCTATCAGTGATGGACATCAGAGATAATAATGTTCTTGGAGAGCATTAGCAACACTCGATATAAACCTGTTTATTATGTCTGTGCGGTCAGACTTGACTACTTAGGGATTTAAAGTGCTTTAATTGCCTGAGCTGTCTGTCAGTGTCTCTGCTGCATCTCCACCTGCTTGCTGTGTCAATACAGGAGACGACTGAGCAGATCAAACTACAATAATTACTTAACTTACCTTTTAGTTTTTAACACCCCACCCCAGCATGCACCTGTCCCTCTCACCGTGTCTCATCTTTCCCTCTCGTCTCTCCATCCAGTTCAGTTTGAACTCTGTCTGCACTCGAGTAATTTGACTGAGTCATTGCAGGTTAATGTTTTGATCGTTGACATGTGTCATGCTGACAGGTCAATCTTAAACAAAGGTTTATCTGTGTTAGCAGAAATTAAGTAATAGAGCTGAACTACTTTCATATTACTCTTGGACGCACACGCCCTAATCTTTTGATTCAGTGCATGAACCACAGAGGTGAAGCCATCAGAAAAGATTTCATGGTGAAAAGTTTAAAAATAAAACCTAATTTCCTTGTTTCCAAAACTGTGAACTCATCATCATCATCATAATCATCATCATCTGACTGCAGATAACACCTGACATGTCCTTTTTTAAAGCTTCAATTATTGGCTCAGCTGAACACACAGAGGCTCTCTTTAAACATGCAGAACATAATGCAGAACAGAGTGAAAAACAAAATGAGGTGGGAGAAGGATACACAGGGTGTCACTACATGTTTTGGTTGAGTTGCTCTGATATCTCTCAGCCCCCGACACACACAGACACAAAGACACACACTGTGCTGCTGTTTCTCATCTGAAATTTACGGGGCTATGGACTGAGCAGGTCTTATTCTCATAATCATGAGTTTTACTAGAGCTACAGTTCATTTAAACATGTAAACACAACACACAACACAATGCACACACAATGCTAGCATTGCATCATACGTGTATAGAAATACCAGGAAGTCATCTTGGTGCATGGAACAGTTGAGTGAACGTTAATATTGTGTAAAATCTTGTGATGTGCATGAGTCTGTTGTGTTCACTAACCCTCTGGTTGTGGTTGCTGATTTTGTAGCCCACTCTTAAAAGATTTACAGTCAATGGAGATGTATCTTTTTTAATGTGGTACAAGGGTCAGCTGTCAGGGTGAAGAGTACCTAGATTTTAAACATCTGGGTTTTCTGAAACAAAAAGTCAAAATGTAAATACATTATTCATACCTGCCTCCTTAACACAGAAACAAAATAAAGGATGCACAGGTTGGGAGCTAAGGAAGAGGAGAGAGACCGGAGGGGGGGGGGCAACAACAGCAACATCAGCAGCGAGAATAAAAACACTAAATCACAGCTAAAACATGCACATATTCACTGATAACTCCGCACAACCCTCTGTCCTTAAGTGACTATTTAAAAGCTCTATTTAATCTGTTTTACCTACATTTGATTGATTTGATTGATTTGTTGATTTATTGATCTCCCATCACTTCTCATTATGATTGCATCATCACACTGTCATCTCCGAGGAGGCGACATGAGCCTCAGCTCTGCCCCAGTGACACCACACTGACCTCTCACAGTGATAGGACGTCAGTCTGGAGCCACTTGTTGATGAAGGAAGTGTCGACTGGAAGGGAAGGCGAGAACGGCTGCATAAAAAAAAATCGTCATCTTCAGAAACTTTCCTCTCTCATTTTTCCATACGCCTCCATCTGTCAGCCTTTTCTCTTTCTCCGTTTTTCTTTCTCTGTGTCTCTCACTTTCTGTCTCATTGTGTCTCTGTCTCTGTGCTTGGTGGTGCAGGGCAGCCTGGGTCAGTGTGATTCAGGGCTGTAAGCCGGGGGAGGATTGGATCTATTTATAGTCTTGTCTGTTCTGGGCCACACTGACCCGAAGTCTCTGTCTGTTTTTCTTTGTGTCTGCCTGTCGGTTTCTGTCAGTCTGTCATTCATTTATCTCATATCTCCTGGTCTCCCTCTTATCTGATCTTACCCACAGATACAGGTCTCACTATCTCTTCATCTCCCTCCTCTATTATCTCCCAGTGTTTAACAAGCTCGGCCTCACTGCCGTAGCCAGATGCTCACACACTCATCTCTCCACACAGTGCTCATCCAGTTTTTACCTTTTTACTTGTGGGCAAAAGCTTTATCAGCCAGTTTTATTTATTGTCCTGAACAATGATCCTGAAAAGAGCTTCAGTAGTGTAGATATGTGATATGTTTACTTGATTAATCTGCAAAGTGATTCATTTCTCCACGAAATGTCAAAAATGATGACAGATGCTAAAAGATACTTAGGCTCGTAGAGACTGTTGTAAACAAATCAGTGAATCTTAAGTAGTTTAACTTGAAAAACGATTCAGTTACATGGTGTAAAGAGACACACCCAGTTTCATCCGCTGTGTTTGTTTCAGAGAAGAGAGTGTCCAGAAGTGGTTTGTGTAGTTGGGTTGTGTCTTTTAGTGTGTGTGTGTGTGTGTGTGTGTGTGTGTGTGCATGTGTGCTCAGTGAGGGAACAGGCCTGAGAGCCATGCTTTTAGTGATGCTCACAGCACAGTTTTCATTGACATGACTGCCGTGTCGCTAAAGGCTTCAAATGGAATCACTATGTTATTTAATGGCTTTGCTCGAATGAAAAAAGACACAGACACACACACACACACACACACAGATGCACTCTAATACAATACACCACTTGAAGTGTAAGAACATCAAAAAACAAAAAAATGACTGACCAAATGTGCATGCGAAACAAATCTCTCCCCTTCACCTCTCAGTAACCCCGACAAACACACACAGACACACACATGCGCACACGCACACACAGATTAGATTTGACATTTTAGCATGTTGTTTAGCTATTTTGTACCAACCAGGGTCACAGATGCCTCTTTTATCTAATAGCATTAGTGGATGACACTTCATCTCCACCCATAAACACACACACACACACACATGCACACACACTGTATCACTTGTAATACCTGTGAACAGATGTAAGAGGTGATTCATAGCAAATAAACCTCAAAGCGCAACAGTCATTAAAAGTTATTTCCGTGGGTGCGTGTGCGAACACGTCGGCGTGTCATGATAGGGTCAGACTAGGTCGTCCATAAAACTCTATCAGACTGTGAGCAGGGATAAATAGAAATACTGTAGTGCTTGTAATTTTAAAGTGTGCCATAAAAAAATCAATTGCATGCACTCAAGCGGATGGTTGAAAATAAAATTAGAAACTGTACTTGCACTGTAGCAAATGATTAATGTTGAATTCTTGAGTAATTATTTCTACAGCTACGCAAATATTATTACAGATATTGTCATGACGACTGCTGTGCATGTCAGGTTCACCTGCACTGTGTTGGTGGTAGCAGTTGAGCATGAGTGGTCTGATGATAAAACTGTTTTAAAATGGACCGGCTGTCCTGCTTGTGTGTGTGTGTGCGTGTGCGTGTGTGTGTGACATCATCAAGCTGATATCCAGCTATTCTTAGGGAGCAGATTGCTGTTGATGAAGAACAGTTCGTTGCAGCCGTGGTCTTCGTTGACCCAGGCTGCTCGACCTCAGAGGAGGAGACGAGACTTTGATCTGCAGACCGACACCCTGATACTTATAATCTAGACAATGACTATCAAGCCTCTGATGTGCACACTGTAAATGGACACTTGGCAATGTCATGACCGTTGCCAAGTTTGAAATGCTTGGCGTTTGGTTCTTCTGATATGATTTCAGTGCAGAAGAAGCAGAAGAAGAAGAAGAAGAAGAAGGAGAAGAAGAAGAAGCAGAAGAAGAAGCTAGATGTTTCTAATTCAGAAACAAAGTGTGCAGACGGTGCAGACAAAAACACCACAGCAACGACCAGAGCGTGACACCAAATTGTAAAGACTGACATTTGGCTCTATTTGTGTGTGTGCATGCGTGCGTGCATGTGTGTGTGGCTGAAGTTAATTGATGAAGATGGGGGGTTACAGATCGTTTTTCAAACAGTGGATGTCGGCTGAAACAAGCCATCCATCCATCCATCCATCCATCCATCCACTTCAGAGCTTCTAGATGAGATAGTACTGTAATAAGGGGAGGGAGGGCTGGATGGATAAATGAATATGATGATGTGCCACGCCATCGGTCATCACTCAATCCAATTGGGCTAAGTGCTGTGTGTTCTTCTCCTCCGAGCAGCCGCTATGATATCACAGCATCTCTCCGGAAAACTATAAAAGGGCGCGTGTGTCTGTGTGTTGGTGGGTGGGGACGGCATTGGCAGCCCATGTGTTTGACTCTTCCACTATTGACTCCTACAAAAAAGATGGTGCCACTGAACAACACACACCTCTATAAAGCTCTAACTCTATGTGGCTAAATTAGATTGGTTGACTTTTTTTAGATGGTCAGAACTGTTTTTACTTGTAGTTTGATCGGCCACTTCTTCAGTTGCAACGATCTGAAGGTGAAGATGTTAAGTTTTTGTTGACACTGTTGTGAAGAAGTGTTTATTTGACTTAGTGGTGATTTTTCAGAGGACGTACTTTGCATTGCTGCTGCAGCTCATCTGCATTGACCTCAGCTGGTGAACTGCAGCCTCAGGAACTTGTTTTTGTGGTTTTGTTGAACTGACACTTCATTGTATTTCCTGTGTGTTGAGGATAGGGGTGGTAGGGTGGAAATATTGATACAGCAGAGTATCACAGTATTTTATGTGGCTGTATTGTATCGAGGCCAAGTATTGATCTTTTATTATATAAATTGCAAATACAAATTGAAGTTTTTGGCACTTGAATACTAGACTACTTTGTCTGACTGCATTCAGTCAGTCTGTCTGCTTTGACAATCTAATTTTGCAGGAATAAAAATGATTTAAGAGAGACGAAGAGACCAGAGAACTTTATCTGATTAGATAAAACAGACGTTGACAAAGTTTTCCTTACCAGACAATGGAAAAATAAATCCCAGTCTTTCAAAATATGTTATTACAATACACTGGATATTGCTAAATTGTTGCAAAATAGATAGATGGATAGATAATGTCATATTGTGACTTAAGTATCATGATCATATCATTGGGTCCTACCTGGACTGACCTGGGGAATCCTGTCACTGTGTTCATCAAATGTGATGTTTAGGTTTGATGATCACTTTGCTGATCATATTGATGAGTATCCAGCTGCAGAGTTACATTATCATATGGGATTGAATGGATTTTGCCACAACAATTAGACACCAACATTAAATTACAATTGGTCTAGTTTATTTGGGCTCCATCACTTCTAATTTGGCTCCTTTCAATTGGTTCTGTTCCTCACTTCTAATCTCTCTCTCCTGGTGCTGTTGGTTTTATACAGAGCCTGCATTTCCCCTCTGTATTTGACACTGAGCGGCTTCTGTTAAGCTGTAGTCAGTTTCTCTTGTTTCCATTCTTTCTCTACACAGTTTGTCCTTTTTGAAGCCTGTATTTATTCTCTCATCTTTCTATTGAAACTCCTCAGTCAGCTTCTAGTGTTTCTAAGCAGCCAGCTGCCAACACTGTCTGCCATCACAAGCATAATAAAGCCGTCATCTCAGGCCAGCGTTGCAAAATAGTCCTATTTTTGCAGGCAGATCCAACTTCTAAGAATACAAGCAGCCAAAATAGCCCATTATGGCTGTGAGAGGGAGGTTGAGGAATGTCTGCAGCAGGCTTTGATTCCTCATCCTCTGAACACTCTGGTCAGATTAAAGCTCCTATGTGTCCGTAAGATCTGAACAAAAGCACAGAGAATGAAGTGAACAGGAAAGGCCAGCAAGTACACTTGTCTGTACAGGGCTATAGACATATGCAGGATAAAAGCTGCAGCTGATTGGCTTAGCCCTGTGGGTCAAAGGTCAGGGGTCATACTCAGGGAGGTGGTTTATCCGTCTGTGTGTTTTCCTGCAGGAGCTTGCTGTGACAGTGATTTATAGGAAATCGATGCATCAACCTTTAAATCTCCAATCAAGACGTGACTTTTACACCCACAGGTTCCACCTTTGATTCAGCGACAGCGAGTGTGTGATCATGTAATGGTGTTTTTTTCCTTTCCTTTCCTTTTCTTTCTTCGCTCCACTCAGATGTGACTGTGCCAGCATGGATGGTACTTATATAGCAATCTGTGATATCGTTGAAGTTGATCAGGGAGCGGTCGAAGGATACAGGAAGCCTCGAGAAGAATGAGAAGTCCACATGAGAAACAAGCACATGTGCAATTTAAAGGGTCAATAAAACAACTTAAGGACCACGTTCAGGTCACATTTGATTGACAGAAATGCCAAAGATGCACCAGCTTCTCATGGATATATGTGTTATTTATTTCATGGCACCACCTCATTGTTTATTTTCACTACATGTTACTGTACAGTACAGTCTGCCCACTTATTTTTTGTATTATTATTATTATCCTTTATCTTATTGTTCTCTTGCTGTTGTATGTCTTTTTATGAGCAACTTGCTCATTATATCAATGTGAACTTATTTAATTGTTGACAACTAAAGATGAAAACGTATTAAACATCTTGCGTGTAAGTTCCTTTAATCAACATTTGAATTATTCACCAATAACATTGGTGCTGACTGACGTCCTCCTGCCCTCATTGTTCTCATCATCAAACTCTTTCAGCAGATGCAGCAAAACGTTTCATCCTGGATGAACACTGAGAGAGGTCACTGGTGACAGTTCAGTATGGCTGCCCTCATTATAGCCGGTGCTATTAAGCTGTCGTGTGTTTAAAATGCTTCGTATGCACACAAGACCGCAAATTACATATTTACATTGTAGTCATGGAATTGAGTTTCCATTGCCTTTTAAAGGCCCCTCAGTGTTTGCTGTGGAGGAAGGAAGCATTTCCTATTCTCTTTTCCTGTCTGTGTTTTTCTAGCCAGTCCGAGGGGGTGGGATATGAACACCCTGAAGCCTTTCTCTAACCTCTCGGTCTCTGATCAGCCGGGTTCATTGATCTTGTCACAAGTCGATTAGTTTTCTCTCTAAGTGTGGGAGTTCCCCTTTTTTTTGACCGACACTGGGTGCCGCAGCTGAAGTCTGTGTTCACAGATGAAGCTGCGCAATCGACAGCCATTACTTGAGTTTGCTGACTCACTGGAGCTGAACTTCCTCCTGACTGCAGACTCTTTTCTTCTTCTCTTCTCTGTCCTTCTCCTTTTTCTTCTCTTTTCTCAGTAGCATCTCTCATTTCCAGAAAGTCACTGACATAAAACACAAATCATCAGCGGCCTGTTTCAATCAGCCGCTGTTTTTAGAGTTCATGTGAGGGCATGAGAAGATTAAATAATTACTCCACAACTAATGACTCAGACACATCGTGACATTTCCTTTGCTCCCTTCCACTTTGGATGGCATTTGAGTTATTTTAATGATTTAATTTATCACCTCTGATTCATTTGTACCTGTGGCGTTTTAATCAGCACAGGAAAAAGAAAGGGTACCAATGTTTGCCATCATCTTGACACCACGGTGCTGCCTAAAGCCTTGGACCGTACTGGGATAGATGGATTAGGGATGTCAAGTGTCTCTCCCTCTCCCTCTGTCACGCGCACACACCAAAACCACCACCAACACCAACAACAACAAACACACCCACGTAAGCGGTCCATCTGTCCTCTGAGGCCAGCAGCTGGTGGGAGGCACGGGACAGTCCAGTCCGAACTTGACCTCTGACACCTGGGAACAAGCGATGCCATCCACTGTATCTACGTACTGTAACAGGCCTACAATCTGTCTTTCTGAATATGCAGGTACACACACACACACACACACGGACAGCCTCCCCATTGCCATTAGAATCATTAACTGGACACTGATTATATTAAGGCCGGACCCACAAGACTAATTTCAGTAAGTGCAAAAAAAGCTTGTGCTAGGGGTTTGTGTGTGTGTGTGTGTGTGTGTGTGCAGTATATAGCTGTCCGTCTGTCTGTTTGTGCAAGCTCATCATAGTTGACAGCCGCTGGCCTCCTGGCTCGTCTGGTTCAGTCTGTGTCTCACGTTCATGACGTCCTGTCACTGTTTGAAATTCTTCGCCGTCTCTTTCAGTTCAAGCCCGTTTGATTCATGAACCAAACGGCAGGTTTTGTTGCTCTGAGTAGAGGAGGAGGAAGAAGAGGAGGAGCAAAGGAGATGGGAGAGAAAGTGGATTAAGTGCGTTTGTGTGTTTATGTGTCTGCAGCCGCAGTTAAAAGAAATGTTTTCAATCAGTTCACACAGGGACTGACACAGTCTCTGAACTCCTCCCCAACAAGATATCAAGTTTTAACCATTGCAAAATCTTTACTTTAGAAAAACTAGACAAATTATTTATTATTTATTAGCACTTAAATATTGAACATGTGTTAAAGGGTTATGTAGAAAGAGCTGTTTTCATGCTATGTTGCAAAAGTGATACTGAACTGCATGAGCTGCAGTGACGTTACTCTGCTGTTATTGTGGTAAACTTGTACCTCAGTGTGTCTTATGTGTTGACTCACCAGAGTGGGTTTATACCTGTGTGTGTTGTCCTGCTGTTTTGGTCCTAATTTGTTCTCGTGCTGGTGCTGACCTTCTCTCCTCTCTCTTCTCGCTCTGCTCTTTTCTCTCCTTCTCAGATCATCAGAAACTGGAGCGAGAGGCCAGAATTTGTCGTCTGCTGAAACATCCAAACATAGGTGAGTCACCTGTGAGAGTCAACAGACTAATGGATCAGGGGTATTTAGTTGAGGACCCTGGGGGAAAAACATTTTGGTTTTGAGGTAAAACATTTACAATTATTGCAGCAGATTTCTCTTGTTTGCTTGGATTTAAGTGAGACTGAGGTGAACTGGCTTCACGCCATCGTGTATGTGTTTTTCTTGCCTAAAAACCTCAAAGAACATGAATCCTAATAGCCTGATTTTGGAAAAAGCTAAAAAAAGAGTACTGTAAACACCAGTGAAAGAAAAAAACTCCAGGACCCCAAACACAAGATTAGTTTGAACTACACCTACATACATGCAAGTGAAGGTACCATATATTTGAGCATTTGTCTTTATTCTGAGAGTACAGTGAGAGATAGACAGGAAAGTTGGACTTGAACCCATGACCTCGGTGGTTATGACTAAATCCATGTGGTATACGTTCAATCAGATGATCCACCAAGAAACTGCAAATGTTTAACCACTTAGGATTACCTGTATTTGTAAATGAAGTATGATTAACTTAAATGACAGTTGTGTGTGTTGTTTTTTTAAGTAGAGTTTGATCTCACTTTGCAGTTTAAGCTGTCACTTAAGCAAATGACCTCGGTTCATAGGCAAATCAGCCAGTTAGCTGATGTGTCATGGAGTGGGACATTTGCATGGCGCGACTGGCCGACGGCCAACGAGGTGAAATGAGTCTGAGCGCCAGGACATGCACGGTCAGCTGGTCGCATTAATAAGATCAACACTGTGTTTACTTTCTGTGCTCTGTGTGTGTGCGTGTGTGTATGTGTGTGTAGCTGGATTGTTAATGGTCACTAGTAATTTACCTCAGTTTTCAGAGCATTTCTCACGTCAGGTCTGTTACTTATTTCACTTTTATTTTGAAGTGTGAAAACACTGTATCAGCAGGAGGTTTGTCTGCGAGCTTGATGTCCATCATGTTCTGCAAACTTGGATTTATTAAAAACTGCCCCTGTCAGAAAAAAATAACAAACATTAGCATCGGAGTAACCTGTTAATTCATGTCTCTAAGTGGATCAGATCTCTACTGTGGGGTCAACATTGTTTTGTCTTTTCCTATCGTCATCATCAGAGAACAGCAGGAGAGCATAAATCAAACACTGTGGCTTTGTTACATTAGAATTTGTGGCAGTAAAATGCTCAATCCTGAATCACAGTTTTAATTTTAACATGAATGAAATCCCATACATGTAAAGAGTAATTGAATAGCAGGCATTTATAAACCCATACTCTGTCTAAACGAAGGTCACAGTAATTCAGAGATACTTGTCAGCTCATCCGTGGGCACGTTGTAAACAGAGATCTCTTCTCTACCTGTTAATTCGTTTTACTTTATATGCAGCCAGTTTTTTTTTTTTTTTCAAAATGTCAGACTTTTAAAACCAGCCCCCACCCTCGAGATTCTTTGTATTTCTTACGTGTGACATCCAGACAATGGGCAGTGGCCCCCATGGTAAGGAAGGAAATGGCAAAGTATCCTTGTGGCTGAGCTGCCAAGTGTCTTATCACAGTAGAGACACACACAGAGAATATGATAACAGCATAATAGGCAGTCTATTGGTATCTCTTTCTTCTTCATACCACCTGATTCCTGCTTTGTCATCATCCTCTTCTTTGTCCTCCTCCTCCCATAGCAGCTCTTTTATTTTATCCCATCTTCAGGGAGAGAGCTTGTCAAGTTTTCTTTTTTCTCTCAATGTAAGTCATCTGAAGGAGACAGACAGAGTAATATAAGACATTTTCAGGCCTAATTCAACATCTTCACCCACCTTGACACAAGCTGTTTTTTAATCCACCAGTGAAGAGGAGGGTTCAGCTGCTGGTTTAAGTTTTTTTTTTTTTGGTGTTGTTGTTGGCATCCACCTCTCACCCCCCTCTGATGCCTCCTGCTTGATTTTTGTGGTTCGGTACCACAGAGAAATTAACAATATCACATCAGCTGTAGATGATCAGAAGATGGAAACTGCTCAGTCAGCTTTTGTTGCCAACCGTCCAGGTGGTGCTCACTCGGCTTCAGTGGCTCGCTGTCGAGTGCTGTGGAGTGGAGATAATTTCAGAGAAATGCTTCTGTTTGAAATCTCTGGTGGATGTATCACCTGACCCCCATGTGTGTTTGTGTGTGTGTTGGTTATGAGTGTGGATGAACATCACTACCACTGCCCCCCCCCCACACACACAGACACATATAAGGGAAACTCGTGTAAGGTGAGAGATAATTGACTTTATTTATTAATCTCTAACTGTGGACCCTCTGTCTTTGTTTCTTTCTGCCTCAATAGTACGGCTCCATGACAGCATCTCAGAGGAGGGCTTCCACTACCTGGTCTTTGACCTGTAAGTAACACTCTCACACACACTCGCACACTCTCACGCACACACAGAGGTCGTAGGTTCAGGCTGGACTTCTCCAGGATAAATTGCTTCACCTAAGCAAGAAGGAAGAAGAAATTGTTTTCTCTTTTTATTTCCCATGACGGACACCGCTCCCAGTTCTACAGTGTATTATCAGGTTTTCCACTGAGCCACCCTGAAGGGAAGGATTAGTGCTGTTTTCACACATGTGTAATGTAAATATCACTCACCTTTCACCATGTTTACTCCTGTGCAAGTAAAAGTGATTTTGCTGTCTGTCAGTTAAAATCTAACAGACAGACAGCAGGTCCTTTGAGGTCCTTTCAGTGTTGCCCTAGTTTGGCGGAAGATGTATATGCAGTGAATACCCATTGGCAGTCAGTTGACAACAGTTATCAGCAGCCTGTTAATTATCAAACCTAATCAGAGACAATGGACAAAGTTAGGACCAGAGGATTTAGAGCCGAGACTGTGAGAGGCACTGAGGACAGCAGGAGACACAGACACATGAAGACACAGTGTGTTGTGTTGGATCTATGAGGACCTCTTACATCAACACAAAACTTTAATAATAATCCTGCAGTTTTACCATCCAACACACCAGAGTCGCTGACAGGTGCATGATATGTGATATTCTCTGCAGCATTTATTTTCCATTTGGGAGCGAGATCTTCATTTGTCTCCAGAAAACAGTAATAACTTTCTTTTTTTTTGTGTGTGTGTTGCAGCGTCACTGGAGGAGAGCTGTTTGAGGACATCGTTGCTAGAGAGTATTACAGCGAGGCAGATGCCAGGTACAGTATGTCATCCTGCCGACTTGTGAACGTGTGATGTCGTCCATCTTAGTCAGTTTTCCTGCAGACTACAGACTCAGTGGCCTCCATGGTAAAAAAAAAACAAAAAAAATCAGTCTGCCGAAGCAGAAAAGTTAGGTTATGAAAGCACAAAATGTTTTGCTGTTTAAATCTGTGTTAATGTACTTTGTGCTTTGACAGCAGAGGAAATGGTTTCTGCAGTTCTCTGAGGTTGTTTTCGGTGCACAGTATACACTTTCTCTTTGACCATGTGACTCTGGGTTTTTAAATTTAATTTCATTAATAAATGATGACGGCGCCATCCCAAGTCTTCAAACCTTATTTCAAGCCCGTGGTCAGAAATTGCAGTTAGTTTTTGCACTGCAGCGCATTACAACACAAAATCCTCTTCTGCTCGTGTCCTTTTCTTTTTATCTCCCTTCAGTCAGAACATGAATTATATAATCTGTCATCTCTCTGACTTGTACCAGGTGAGACGTCATGACATGATTTGAGTTCATAACCCAACAGATCATATAAAACACTGCTTCATCTCGCATGGGAACCTGAAACAGGCTAGGTCGGGTCAGGCTGGGGCATGGCCACATAGACAGTCTCAGATGATTTTAGACGCCTCGGGCCAAACCTCATGTGCATGTGAGGATTGCACTTCAAACACTTTCTTTCTTCTTCTTTATTTTTAACATTAAATGGGGCCATCATGCACACATGAAAGCAAACGCGTGGGCACCCAAAACTTTCATGTTTTCACTGCCGAAAGCCCAGCGAGCCCCCACGTCTGACAGAATACGACCACGACCACATCCGCAGATTGTTTGTCTGGATGTCATTTTAATATCTTCTCGTAATTGAGGGCGGCAGAATGAAATCATGTTGTTGGACTCATCAAATGTACAGTAGGTGCAGCCAGATGAAGCCACACATAAGATACAACATTCAAGAGAGCTTTATGATCATGTGAGCAGTGTAAAAGTACACAGAAGATGAAACTGTGTTTCTCCAGAACAATGATGCTGCATGAGAAATTAAAAGCACATTAAACAAACAGGACCAGCACTGACTTTAAAAACATTGCAGCCGGCTCATCTGCATCAGTGCTGTTTTGTTTCGGTCTATAAATGGATATTATTTACAAGTTGGCTCTAAGTTTTGGTTATCTAGTAGAGTCTATGGTCTGTAAGAGACCAGACTGGAACTCAGCCAACAACGTGCCGGACCAGGCCGGGGACACAGCAAAGTGAGGGACCATGCCGCCTCTCAGGCCCTGAACCCTGAATGACTTAAACAACGTCAGCTGTAAGTGAGTGTGAGAGTCTGAAAGGGTCCAGATGCTGTGAAAGGAATGGGACAGACCCAAGATCAGGACATAAACTGACTTGACAATGTGACAATGGGACACTGACACATGAACGAGCCTAAGTCCTCTAGTGGATGGACACTTATATTTGGGATTAATTACCCTATGATATTGATCTGTAGGTATCTAATACCAGATTCCATTTTCAGTCAGAAATAAATGGACAGACAGAAGAAGGAAAGGCAGGTCAGATATGAGGTGAAGAGTACTTGGAGACTGGGTGTGAGAATATGACAGGAGCAGGGTTGTGTGGTGGGCACTGTATTAGCTGCAGAAGTGGGGGGCGGCCGATAAAATGGGGTTAGTGAAATGCTGAAATGAGTATGTGTAGAGGAGATATGCAGAACAAAATGTGGAGTCCAGATTTAGCCTAATTTGGACACAATGCCAGGGGCTTTTCTTTTGATTCTGTCTTACAGAGAGAGAGAGAGAGAGAGAGAGAGAGAGAGTGGACTCCACTCCCCCAAAATCTGTCTGTTCACACCCCCCTGCTACTGACCCCAGCTTCACCTTCACTAATGTCAAGCTCAATTTAATTTAAAAGAAATAATAGTCATTTTAACTGTGAATCAGATCAGCAGAAATGCTGATATGCAAGCACAGAACAAGCTTACGTAAGATGCCCCACACTGCCTCAAATACACACACACACACACACCCAGCCCACTCCACTTCCTTCCACACATCCAGTCACATAAAAATGCACCAAACTTTATTCCCATGTGCACCACTTATCCTCCCAACCAGCTCTACGCAGATCGCAAATGGAAATCAGAGTGAGGTTTCACAAATGATTGTTGTTGGTAGATGACTACAGCCACATTTACAACTCCCACAGGACTCAATCAATTGATCGATCACAGTGTTTTGATTGGAGAGGAAATGGCATGATGAACAAACCCAAAACAGAAGCCGTTCTTCAAAAGTGTGTTTGTTGTTTTCAAGTGGACACACGGGGCGGTGAAGAGACAGCACACAGTCTGAGGAGCTCTGTTGTTCATGTGAACAGAGACACACATAGTTGTGTAATGAACTTCTGCCTTCATGTAACCACCTAGTCAAGGTGAGGAGACAGTGTGAACCTGGTCGGTCACAGGCCTCCTTGTCCGATGATAGAAGTGTTTTGGGGGAGTTTCCTTATACTTTTGGTCAAATATTCTCGTGCGTAATTCCTCTCACTGTTGTTCACCTTGCTGGGCATTTAGCAGAAGTTGATTTTTCATTTTTCAGTCTTCTTTTTTGTTTCCTCCCAGACTTCATCTGTATTATCTCACTTGAAAAACATCAGAACTGAAACATGTTTGTCGATTAGCCATTTTTTCTGCTCCTCCAGTGTGTGTGTTGGAGACTGAACATGTTTTACATTTCATGAGAAAGCTGAAGCTGTGACAGACGGTTTTCATTATTTTCTAATGTTTTATTAACAAAACAAAAAAAATCGATTCCAATCAAGAAAAATGGCAACGCTGGAAATGATCATTAGCACTAATAGCCCTATAATATACACACATAATAGCATCACTGAATTTAATTTGAATTATTGTTTTTTCATATTATTTAAAAATGATGGTTTTTGTGCTGTTGCTTCAGTGTGAAGCTCGTTGGACTGACAGATGTGTCTCTGTCTCCTGCAGCCACTGCATCAACCAGATCCTGGAGAGCGTCAGTCACATCCACCAGCATGACATTGTGCACAGGGACCTCAAGGTGAGTCATCATGTACCACTGCTGCATATGGAAGGACCTTTGCTTGCTCTGTAACAGACTAGTTGGACACACAGGAGTGTCTTCTTGAGATATAACATTGAAATTCATTCATTGGTGGAAAGAGTCACAACAGGTCTGAACACACACATGCACACAAACACACACACGCGCTCACAGACGTCATGCTGTGACGATAAAACCAACTTAAGGGATGAGCGTCATCCCAGGCCATCACCTGCTTTCTCTCCTCTTCATTTCTCTCCTCCAATCTTTCTCTAACATCTATACCCCCCTCCCCTGTTTTCATCTACTCCCCTCTCCCCCTCCCTCCCTCCCTCCTACACTGCTGAGGAGTGACGAAAGCAGACCAGCTGCTATTAATAGCGGGTCGGTGGGTGAGATGACGGCCAGTGACGATTTCCCTTGCAGCGAGATTGTTCACCCCCAGCAGAAACCAACAGCACTCTGGTCTCCTCAGCTGGGTTATTTTAATTTTAATAATACATTAAATGAAGAGGGCAAATTGACCTGAGGTTTAAACACCTGGATAATTGCATCACATTAGTTTTACTGCCAACCCTGGGTCCTAAACTGTAATAGTTAACTTATAATCTGGTCTTTTACTACCAACCCTGATCCTTTTTATGTGAAGGAGCAGAATTAAGCCATTACTCTGGGTCAAGTAGACAAGTGTAATTATAAAATAAACAATCTGTTTTTGTGTGAGAGTGGTGTAAATGGACTTGTGTTGCTTTACATTGATTTTTTACCTTGTCTATTGATCGCTGTATCAAATGAACGCGGAGAGTTTCAGAAAGACAATAATGATGATAGATGACGAGGGCAGACGACAGAAATCCATTACATTAGATTACATTAGGTTAATGTACATCTCTCTTATCATGTGTTACAACTGCATCTGTGCATAATCATTGCAGTTTGTACTCAAACAGTTTGACTAAACAATATTATTTCTTTTTTTTTTAATTAACCCTTTACAATCAACTTCATTATGAAAACTACAGCAAAATATTTTTCAGACCCTTCAAAATTATCTTAAATTGTCAGTCACCAAAGTTTTCAAAAAATTACTAGTTACTAGTTTGCCAGACAAAGGTCAAAGGTCAAGGTCAAGGTCACTTTGACCTCACTGTTCAGGTTTTGGCTGAAGATGGAGAATTCATTTTATTAAATTCCTATGAAGCAGTAATTCAAGTTCCCTCCTTAAACCTGCTGTAAATGTGTTAAACTCAGTTAACTGTTTGTGTTTATTCTCCTCATCCAGCTCACATCCAGCCGCAGCAGCAGCAGTCGGCTGTTTTCAACAAAAAGACCCAGAGTTGCTAAAAATAGTGAGATTAATGGACTTGGATTCATCAGGTTGCCACAAACACAGTGCACAATTAATGCTAATGTTTCTCTGTGTTAGTGAGAAGTGTAAATATGCAGCTTCCTGCAACCATCACAACTTTGTAGCCAATAATATTTCAGTGATGTGTCTACTCTCCCTAAGCTGCCAAAAAATATGATAGAAGGAGTTAGCTTCCCTGAGACTTTAATGGATGTCAGTATTGGATGTTAATAATAAATAATAATAAACATAAATAATAATAAGAAGAAATGGTGCAGCAGAGATGTGTGACCCAACACACACACACACACATCACATCACATCACATTTTCGCCTGCCTGTCATCTGGGGAGGGCGACTCATTGAAGGGAAAACAAGAATTGGAGAGAGAGAGAGAGTTGAACGCTGTTGGCTGATGGCAGGCTAGGTTGCCATGGTAACTGTAGGGTGAGGTCACCCGGCTGCTGCAGCGCCAGCGTAGGGACTCATTATGCCACCTCCCATCTATCTATCTCTATCTGTCTCCCTCCCTCCCTCTCTCTCTCTGTTGTCCTGTTGCTTCATCTCCAGCTCTTCGGTCCCCACTGTCTCAGCTCTGAACAATAGAGGGGGGAGAGATGGAAGGATGGATAGAGGGATGGAGGGATGTGCATATGATAACTAGATGGGGAGAGAGTGAGCAGAACTGACAGATGAGATGAAGCAGACTAAGAGCACAAAGACAGTTGGTGCAAGTGTCAGACGTCCATCCGTCTGTCCGCATTTGAGGCGATGAGCATGGCTACCGCTGCAAAAAACTTTCACCCTCAAGACACAGTGACACACACACGCACACACACACATGCTTGCCTACCAGTGCCACTACATTGAAACATAGATCCCATTTACACTCTGTGTTATAACCGTGCCGTTACAGGCCTCTTTGCATTAACACCTGATTTTAATAAGAGTCTTAATGTGATCAGGTGTCAGTGTACAATTGGTGGACGTGTCAATGAAAACTCCCAAGGTGAAAGATGAGAGTCGTGGGACAGATGGAGTTAGCCATAGGCATCTTAGCTTTGCTATCCAGGCTAACATTACTTATATTTAATGAAGGTTAATTACTGTCAGTGGAGCACTAGCTTGCCCATCGTATGACCCTCTTCTTGCACAGTGTAGCTCTTGCTTAATATCCTGCTCCATTCGTCTTTGCCGATGAAGACGACGTCTGTGGCTCTTTGACGAGCAGCTCGAGATAACAGTAAAAGGAGGTTAATTATCTTCTGATTGTTCAGCAGATTTCTGCTCAAAAAACAAACAAGGTGAGGTTGTATCATCACCAGATTCAGTTTGATGATGCCGTAATTGCAGAGGTTTGTGCATTGATTTGCAGCCAGTATCATACAGTCATGTGCACGCTGGACACTGCAGAAACTGCCTCACCACAGTGAAGTGTGGTCCATAAGGATTAAAGTGTTTACAGATAGTTCAGGGAAAGAGAGAAAGGGTTAAAATCATTGTTGTCATTGTACAAAGAAACAAAAGGTCAGTTCTGAGCTCTGTGTTATGAAGAAAAACCTAAAACAAGTAAATGTGAACCAGCTGTGCAGAGATCCTCAGTGACCTCACATCGCATTACACTTGACCTGACCTGTTCCCCCCCATCTCTTCTCAATAAGTGAGAGCAGCTATGATGTAATGAGGGAAACGAGGAAGCAGTTAAAACACTGTTAGCATGTGGTTATCTCTGCCAAGTCCTGACTTCTTGCACGACAAGTGTGATCAGAGGGACGGAGCCAAAATTCAAAATGTTAAATCTTGTGACAGCTCCGTCGCCTGCTTCACCAGTTCATGCCTCATTACGACTGTAGATGTCATTGTGCTCCTGCAGCTCGTCCAGTCATGCACACAGACAGAACATTTCCTGAAGGAGGGATCATGCTTGTCTCCTTTGCTCTTGATTATATGTATTTTTTTCCACTTCTTGCTCCTCTATGTGCTGCAGTTTGTTTTGTACCATGCAAAATAAAATCATAGTTTGTCCGCATGTACATTTACCACCTGTTCTTATTATATGACTGATTGATTTTGACCTTTCGTTCTGTCTGAAATGAAGTATTTAACTTATTTTAATATTTTACATAAATAATGATTGACAGAAAGTATTGGAGATGGTAATTATTTCTGATCTAAGTGAAAACATTTCATCCTATATAATCCTGCCTGTCTGTGTGTTACAGCCAGAGAACCTGCTCCTGGCCAGTAAGATGAAGGGAGCAGCAGTGAAGCTCGCAGACTTCGGTCTGGCCATCGAGGTGCAGGGCGACCAGCAGGCCTGGTTTGGTAAGAAGTCACACTCTGTCAGTAGTTTGTATTGTTTCCTCCCTATTTACATTCAGCAGCTTTATTGCTTGAGGATATAAAGCATCAAAGTAACAGCAAGGCAGTGAGCTTGGCACATTGTGGTAGTAACATGCTGTATATAATTAATCAATAAAAGAGGAACAGTGTGTTTAAATACCAATAATGCTTCTACAGATAAATAAATATAAGGAACATATTTGTGTGTTAAATTTCATTACAATATTGCTGTGAATATTAATTGTACATTCGATAAATAGGATGGTGCAGGGATGTGAGGGGAGGATGCGGTGGGTAGAGATGGGGAGGCATGTGGAGGTGATGCTCATTTATCTCTGTCCAAAACACACTGAGGCTGTTTGTGTGTTTGCAGGCTTTGCTGGAACTCCAGGATATCTGTCCCCAGAGGTGTTGAGAAAGGACCCGTACGGCAAGCCGGTGGACATATGGGCATGTGGTCAGTTGGCCAGATGATTTGTTTGTATGTTTGCTGGATGTTGTTGTCATATGCTCACTCATTATTTTGGGTTTGTCTTTGTGTGTGTGTCAGGGGTGATCCTGTACATCTTACTGGTGGGTTACCCTCCCTTCTGGGACGAGGACCAACACAAACTGTACCAACAAATCAAGGCCGGTGCATATGACGTGAGTTTCTCCCCTTCATGTTCCTGTTGTTGTTGGGTTGTGCAACATGAAAAACTGGTGTGGTTGTTGGTCACAGACAGAATCACTATCACTCCAGGTTTATTTTATGTAGAGACAGCGGTTACAAATCCAGGTTGCTAGTAAAAACCTGCTGGTATTTTCTGTAACCTAATAAAATTATCATTTTTACAACAATAATAGCATCAGTACCAAACTTGGGTCATGTCATATTCACCAATCTGCTGCTCTGAGTTTCTTTGACATCAACTGAAATAATATTTTCATACAAAATTAAATACTGATCTTCTGATATTTTCCCAAAATTAACCTGTAAATGGAAGGCTGCTTTCTTAAAAAAAAAAAAAAAAAAAAAAAATCCTAACCCTTTAATTCATGGTAGATTAAGATGATTTGGCCAAAAGGGAAAAGCTGTGTGTCTGCCATGATTCTTGCTCTGAAAATGCACATTGTGTTGAATTTAAGACACGAGGTAAAACATGGAGGAAGCTTAGAGGTTGCTTTAACTGGGGAACAGAGGAAATTAGAAATAAAGGCCTGGTCCGCCCGCCGCTTGAGGTACATAAAGGCCACTTGAGAATTTACAATAGTCATTTGATCTATTATTAATATAAAAACATTAATCAGTGCAGCTTTAATACATGCCCCAGCTCATATTTGCAGGCTCATCCCAGGCCGGCTGACTGTGCATGTTATTTTGCAAATTTTCAAAACATGGATCCATGAAGAGGAAGGTTTTAGATCAGGAGAGTCTGTTAGAGAGCTCCACCTGTGTTCATCAGACTTTAATTCTGATAAATAAAATGTGTTTCCTGTTTGAAATGTGATTTTTATGAATAAACAAGCCTCAACTTGAGTCGTGCATGACACCTTCACTCGAAGGCTCGTCAAATAACACATTGTGAATTCAGCTGTGCAAGTCACTCAGAAATTAAATCTTAGGTTTTAATTGCTTTCTACTTGTTATTGCATAATTTCCATCTTCACCGCAGCAGAAAAAAAAGTGATACACCAGGAGAGTGCAGTTGGCTTATTTATCAGATCTTGTCATAGTCCCCTGGGAGATAGGAATTTATTACCCGTATTAATTTCCATAATTGGAAGCAACCACATCTAATGAATGTGCATAATATGAACACTGATATGAACCAACTGTGACAAGCACTTGTAATAATGCTCACTTTGTGAATGTCAACATTGTCATGCAGATACCTGGAATCTCACTTTTTTTGTGTTTCGCTATCATGTCAGTAACTGACAGCTGACATTTAAATGTTTAAAGCAAAATGTCACTGGACAACTTGCTTTGGCTTTTAGTAGTAAACACATTCCCTGGCACTTTGTGGTACTTGGACAGAGTGAGTGACAGCTTGTGTGTTACCACTGAACTGTCTCATGCACTGAGTTGTTCACCACAGGTTGAAGTGTGATAGTTTTTCCAATTCATTCTGTGTCAAGCATTTGAAATTAAGTCTAGAAAATTTCCTCTCAGAAATTTTGAGAGTGCCACAGGGTTGTATGTGTGTGTGCACGTGTGTTTAAAATGTTGAATGAAAGCTTATTAACAGTAACATGCATTCTCTACATTTACCTCCCTCTGTCAGTTTCCCTCTCCAGAGTGGGACACAGTGACCCCTGAGGCCAAGAATCTGATCAATCAGATGTTAACGATTAACCCTGCCAAAAGGATCACTGCCGACCAGGCCCTCAAGCATCCCTGGGTCTGCGTAAGTCACACTTTGACATCAAGAGAAACCGTCTGCAGCCTGTAAAATACTGATGAATACAGATGTTGATAATGAGTCACATATTTTTCACTCTCTGTCTTGTTAAGCAGTCATTCACTGACATAGAGGAAAACTTTGGCAGAACACTGTGACCAGGAGCTCACACTCCCACAGATAAATAGTAAATTATGTTAAGCGGTTCATTTTTGGCAGACAGCAGTTCAAAGCAAGGACACAATGTAGTTCAGCCTGGTTTTGAAATGATGTACAACTAAACACAGAGACAAAAACAATGAATGACATCATATATGTTTATTTACTAAAGTAGGAGTTAGGATACAGGTATAATAGGGGACCTGGGTGGTGTTGTCATTGGTATTGATCCCATACCAGGGCTGGGATTGCCAATATTATGAGTATTGATATTGATAGCTTTTATCGTTAGAATCACCCAAGGTATCATATAAGAAATGGCACAGCTAATGAGGAGCAATGCATTATTAATTTCTTACTAATTTGCCAAACATGGAGGATTGTCTTTCTTTTCTTTTCTTTTTTTTAACTATTCTCTATTAATTAAAACTTGGTATATTAATTAAAAACAAGACACTTTTCTGCAGCACAGATCTAAATAAATTAGAGCTAAGACAAGTGTTTTATATGATAAATCTGTGCTTTTTTGTATTGAACCTACTGGTGTTAAAATCAATACTCAAAAAACCCCCCAAAAAACAGCATCAATATTTTGAGGGTCGATCCTCTGACCTCAGGGTGCAGTAATTAACCACTGAGGTGTCCTTATAGAGAAAACAGTGGGACCTTTTGTGTCCTTGTCTGTTATTTTAATGTTTCAGGACTCTTTTCTTAATGGTGACACCAACATGGACATTAAACTACACTGATGTCGGGTTTATGTACAGTGTTGTCTTCTCTCCTCTATGTACAGCAACGCTCCACTGTGGCCTCCATGATGCACCGTCAAGAGACTGTGGAGTGTCTGCGCAAGTTTAATGCCAGGAGGAAACTTAAAGTGAGTGAGGACACAGTCACGTATAAATGCACACACACACACTAAACAAATCCTTATAATGTTGATTCTTTCTGTGTGTCTCTGCAGGGAGCTATCCTCACGACGATGCTGGTGTCCAGGAATTTTTCAGGTGAGTTTCAGCACTCATACAAAAGACACACAGTTTGATCTGGTCCGGTGCTGCTGATACAAAGATGCTCTTACATTTGTGCCTCAACAAGTCTGTTCTATTTTTATATATCTAATTGTTGTAAACACTTTTTCCCCCTGATCTTCGAGGTCAAATGACTCATACTGTACTGCTTCTGCTCTGCTACTGTACTTCCTGTCTGCGCCTGCGATCTTCTTTTCGTTGGCCTGAATCTAGTTCCCTCAAACCGCACATTTTTCTTCCTGCTCAGATTTACTTGTCAGCCTTGTCTGCAGGTTTGTTTTCGCACTTCAGGGGTTTGGCTTGGATTTCCTCTTTGTAAGCAGTTTGGTCACTGAAACATAGTGCACTTTTGATTGAACACCCTATTTGCGGGCTGGTCCATGGCCCCAGCAGGTTATGGCATTAGTGCTCCTGGCCCTGTGTTTATATGCTCTCTTGTAAGTAAAGCAGCTCTCGTGGGTAATGGGCAGCTCCTCTCTGCCGGTCGAGATTGATCTGGACTGGAGAAGGCAGACGGGCCGGACCTCTGAATTGCTTCGTACGTAATTGTAGGTGTGTTTATCAAGTCAGTGTCCATGGAAATGAGATTAATAATTTCAGGGTGGAGGTATGTTAGTGCTGAGAAGATTTCCCTTCTGTTGCCTCACTTTAATCTAATAAAATAAAAAGGTGATGGCAAACCAAGGAACTCTTATCTTTAAAGTTAAACCGTCTTGAGCGGTGAGGAGCTCAGTGGCTCACACAGGATCAGCTCTTCTGCTCGATACTGAAACACTCTGGAAACATCACGTTTTGCCGTTCTTGCCTAAAACTGTCAAGTCTAATCAACGTAAAGAGACCAGCAAAGACTGACAGGCTTTAGTGAGGCTCTTGTCCCACCGCTGTCGCCACATTGAATCCCTCTCTGTCCAATAGTGGGACGGCAGCACACCAGCCCTGCCGCTACCACCAGCACGGCCGCAATGGCACAGGAAGGTATGTCTGCTAGAAGGGGGGGGGGGGCGCTAAAGTCGGCCACTGCCAAGTTTGTGCCCAGGTTCTATTGGCATGTGTCCTGGGCTGCTTGAACCCACCCACCCACCCACCTGCTGCCTGCTGCCTGCTGCCTGCACACTGATGGACCCCCTTGTGAATGGTCGTCATTGCACTGGGTCATCGTTTAAATACAGATATTTAAATGGAGACCGTAGAAGAAGCTGAGCTCTTGACCTGCTGCGTGTCCTGATGCTCTAATGATCGGAGCTGCTCTCCAGGCCTGGCTGTTTAATTTCCTGTTTTGAACACAACAGCTTTGACCCTTTGACCTCATTCTGGCTATTGCAGCTGCCACCGAGCCAAGCTGCGTTCACACATCTCTGCATTAAGACCACTGGCTGCATATCTGCAGCAGTAACTATTTTAACCTTGTTATATTACAAACATAAAGTGACACCCCAGCAATCGACCTTCGTATCGCTCCCGGTTTTGCCTCCTCTGAATTGGTTTGTATCCACAGTACGTGGCTGATGCCCAGTCGATGCCTGCCTGTGCTCGCTGCAACCTTCCCTCCGCATGGCTCTGGCACTGACGGCCAGCCAAGCATGTGTATGATGAGCATACAGAACTGAATGCCAACCTGCATGGGAAGCTGGATAAACAGAATGCACAGTGTCTATTTTTCTTTGTCTCCTCTCTTCTCCTGCCTGCCCCGTTGTTTTTGTGTGAACAGACAAAAGCACAAAAAAAAAAAAAACCCCAACGCAGTCAGTATGCTTCAGACAACTCACACGTCACAATGATAATCCTAAATATTTCTCTTTTTTTCCCAACAACATTAATACTGTCGCCTCCTGGGGGAGCCTTTCATATGAAAAGTGTGATCTTTGATTTGATTGAAATGTTGTGCAACACTCTTGATCGAGCTTCTGTGTCCTCTGGTGCGATCTTGAAGAGAACAGGATATTATATATGTAGGCTTTATTTCATGTTACCACATGGACCCTCTGTCTTATTAATAATATTCTATAGAACAGTTTTTTATGTAGTAACAGCCTTAATGAAACCTCTAGTGTGCACGCACACACACACACACACACACACACACACACACAAACACACTCCCCATTTATATGATTTAACCCATATTCCGGTCTCTGTGACCCCGATGGCCCAGAACAGACTTGTTTGTTTGAAGCATACTGAAGCCTTCACAGGTAAATGTCAGTCACATGGCAGGGCAGGCTGCTCGCTTAAAGGCCACTCGCACACAGGAATCAGGGTTTGATCAGGTGGATCCTGTGTCGACACGTCGTTAACAATGGGTTTATCTTTCTGTTCGATCCCAAGTGTTGATTCTCTGTGTTGTTAGTTTTGTTACACAGAGGATTGTCCTGAGCTTAAAGGTCTCTCTCGCTCACTTTAAACTGACTGTGTGGGAATGCAACACTTTGTAAGATGAAGACTTTGAAGTGGATGCTGCATGCCAGACATGTTGATAAGACACTGTTGTCGCATGAACCCACCGCCCATGTGAAATTGACTAACGAATGCCTTTGAACATAAAGTGAGAGCCTGACAGCTGTTTCCAGCTCAGATGTTAACATGCAGATATTAAATCCATTAATGTTTTCTCGTCCTCTCCATTGCCCTCCTTCCTGCTTTGTAAATGGAAGGTAAGGGGGAGGGGAAGTTGTTATATGCAGTGGGAGTGTGTTTGTGTTTAGTTTAAGTCTACAAAAAGTCTTCAGAAAGTATTAAGCCACTTATTACGCACTTAATTGTGCATTAGATTTAATTTTAAGTGGATTAAATTGCTGTTACATCTACACTCAGTGAGCCATGATGACAAAGTGAAACTTGGCTGTGTTTATCTTTGAGATGCATCCAGACATTATCTGTGTTCATTGCAGGTGCTCAATCAATCAATCAATCAATCAATCAATCAATCAATCAATCAATCAATCTCAGGTTCAGTCACCAAGCATCCACCTGTTGCTTCAACAGGTGGATTCAATTGATTGGCAAAAGTGGCAGTTTTATCCATTTAAATAAAACCTACAACAAGAGTGTGAACACTGTGAAGTGACTGAATGTGTGTGTGTGTGTGTGTGCATGAATGCATGTGAACTGTTTTGTTCAGTTTCCTGGTAGTTGTATGTGTGTGTTGGTGTCATTTGTAGGACGTGTTGTGGCTGGTCAGGTTTTCAGTTGCGTGCTCAGTTCAGTGTGGTTAATACTGTAAAGGCCAGCAGGTTTGAACTGGGTTAGTTAACGGTAGTAGAGAAAAAATGTGAATGTTCCTCCTACTTTTCTGTGCCTGTGTCCTTATCGTCTCCTCTCTTTTCTTTCAGCATGCAAAACCTTACTAAACAAAAAGTCGGACGGAGTGAAGGTAAGTTTTCTGACTCATTGTGTTTTTTTTTGTTTTTTCTTTTACTTTACTGTTTCTGTCTTTCTTACTCTTCCTTTCTTCTGTCGTCTCCCTTTTGGTCTGTCACCGTGACGACTGTGTAATAACATATATCTATGGTGTTATGAGCATACAGAAGAGCCGTATGTTCTTTAAGTTGAATTAGCTTTGTAATCTGCTGCTCTGTTAAATGTGACTTAAAGATTTTGTTGCATTTTGAAAAGGAGTGATCATAAAATCCAGCAGTTGTTTGATCAAGAACAATAGACTTTTAAAATGTTGTTTGTTTCCTTACCACCAGTTTTCCCCGTGATTCGCAGCGGTCCGAGCCACCATCGTGTCGTGGTGCTCACTTTGTCAGCGTCAGTGCATGCAGTGAAGTGCCATGATCAACAAGGGCCAAAAAAAATAAAAGTCCAATTACATACAGTAACTTATACAATAACTAACCCAAAGAAAAATACATGATACAAATAAACTGCACAACCAGTGATATAATTCAGATTTTAATATATTGTTTTTGCAGCTGAAACTTTCTTTCTTTCTTTTTTTCTGGAGCCCTCTTCTTAGCATCCCTCTGTCTCATCTTGTTCCTGTGTAAGCTTTGTGCAGCTGTTTTCTTTTTCTCTCTCTCTGGGATCAATCTGGCAGCTTCACTCTTTTACTATTTTGATTAGTTCCTTGTTTCCCCGATGACCCCTTATTTTATATATATTTTTTTCCTCCTCCTCTTTATTGCTGTCTGTCAGAAAAGGAAGTCCAGCTCAAGTGTTTGTTTGATGGTGAGATCAGTCTCTGTCATTTTCATTCCTTTTTCGTTCTTTGTCTCTCTCTTCTTGTTTCCGAGTCGTCCCCCCCCCCAGTCCTCTCTCTTGCTCTCGCCGTTTCATTTGTTTTTCTTTTCTTTTCTTTTTTTTTTTGCCTCTTGGACGGAGACGCTTGAGGCGTCGTCTATGACACTTTTGTCTTGTCCGGTTTGTGTTGGATTTCGCAGCTTCATCCAACATCTCTGCATCCCCTTCTGCCATGAGCGCCACCAAAACCATTTGAACTGCTGACAAATACACACACACACACACACACACACACACACACACTCATCCCCTTCCAGTTATCCTCGTCTGACCCATCTGCCTATGAATAAATCAGGCATTATGACCCTGACCATCATAGGAGATTTACCCACTGTAAACATCAATATACAGTCATTCTCTCTCTTTTCAGTCATGGTACATTACTTGTACTGTCATTATTTTTCATTTAAATATTTTATTTATTTTTCTCCCCTCCTGTTATAAATAAACAGCTGTCTTGGTCACCTGCAGATTAACACCAACCATTTAAATAGAGAGTGTTCAGGCATAACAGACTTAAGTAATGAAGTGAAAAAAAAAAAAAAATTAAAATGCAACTGCAATACAGTTTAAGATAACGCCTTTAAATCCCCTTCATGTCGTCTCTTACCAACTCAGTTCAGTTATGTGTCAAACTATGGATGATCATTTTTGACAGTAAAAATGTATTAAAGATAAATGTATGCATAGCAAGTCAAGATTACACTCAGTGGTTTATATTAGCCAATAAAGTAAAATATGTTGTGTATATGTATGTGTTTTCAAAATAAAATAGACACTTTGAACTCCTGCTAAAATGTAGGCTTATTAATCATGTTAATGAATAAGTTTCAGATGTTTTTTAGATGCCTGATTGTCATTTGATAAAATGAGCCAAACCTCACAAATATAATGTTGAATGAAAACAGTATTTTCTGAGTCAATAACTGTAACAAAAGGAACAAATCAAGAACATTTCACGTCTTAAAAAGTCGTATTACTTCTGATCCAGTAATATCACATTTCAAAAAGCTGCAGATCGACCTTCATCTCTTTTCCATCCCTGGAAAACGGTTGTGTAAAATGGGTGAAGTGTAGTTTTCCTGGTTGGTCTCAGGGTTGCACAGTAGTTTTTCTGTTAGAAGATGTTCCTAGTCGGCCACAGAGGCTGCCAAAATCTTTTTTTTATAGTCACACTGGGGCATTCGCTCATCTCAGAGTCATAGAAAAACGGCAGGAAAACCTCCCTGCATTTTCCTCTTAATCTTTCATTGACGTAATCCCTTCGTCCACACCTCTTTAAATTTCTGGGAATACTGATTTATGTTTGAGAAGCCTCTCTTTCCCCTCCAGTTTTCCCGAGGCTAATGGGAGAGTCCAGCTCCAGCTTTGTTTTCCTGTGCACATCACACATTCAAGACAATCTACATCTGCATCTGTGAAGCAATAGAAAATCAAATGGCTTCTCCATCCTCTCCTTCATTTTCATGAAGTTTGGAGACTCAGAAGAAAAAACAATAATGTTACAGAGACTGCAGATCCTGACATTTAGTTGCCAGGGTGGGTCAAGCTTTCAAAAACACTAGATCCTACATTTCCCACAATGCAATACCAAATCTCTGACATAACACACCGTAAAAACACGTCCATACTGTAGCTTCAGCTGAACATAAAATCTACGACTTTCATTATATGAGTTGAATTCCTGAGAGTGCAGCCACTGAACCTGACAGTAAACTTGTTATTTGGTTCAATTAAACTTTATGCTTTTTATATTGTGTTGCAGGGTGAACAGCTGCACTTGAGACAGAAACCTTCATTTGGTGAAATATATTGTCACAGCTGTAGGAGACTATAGAGACTGTGTATTATCTAACACAGCACTGAAAATGAGTTTACTTTATATAGGAACAGTCTTTAAAAAAAACACATTTTGCTCATTGAATATTTTTGGTTTATGATCTTCTTTTTTTTTTTATGGGCGAGCCAATATTTGATTGGGGTTTTGAGAAAGTCGTCAAGATTGAGTCAAAGCAATGAACAGGGTCTGTTCAAGAGTTTAACGTTTAGGTGCCTTTGTGGGTTAAAACAGGCTTAAAGGTTAAAATACCAACATACAGTACATAGCTTACCTCCATGCACACACACTCCACAATTAGGCAAAAACCTTGCATCAAGGCCTTTCACTGCATGCACAGACCTGGACTGGTGACCATAGTTATAATACTCTGAATCTGTAACACACATTTTTGGACGCATTGCCACTTATTGTTGTAACTTGTTTTAAGTATAAATGTGGAATTTCTCTAAAAAGTGCTGCAAAAAATCCTTAAAGATCAGATCTGAAAGTCTGTCCGTTGTCTTAAAATGCATGTGCTGACTAACTGTTCTGTATTTTTAAGTTGTTGTTTTTTTGTTTTTTTGTTTTTTTTATGTTGTGCAACAACTGCAAACCCAGGATGTCAGACTCAAATAGTCCTTCAGTTATTCAATACATAGGTTTACAATAGAGTTAAAATGTACTTATGTTAGTTTCTACAAGTTCCTCATGATCAACAGAAGAAATTATTTTGAAGCCACATGCACAACAGATCTACAGGAAACAGGAATCTGGCCTTTAAAAAGCACAAGGCAGTCAGGTGCAGATTGATAAAAGATAATTAGTTGAACTGCTGCACATACGTTCCACTAGCAAGTTATGCAGCTTTAAATGGCACTCACTTATAGTATGTGCAGTAATGACACTGGCCATTTATCGGCTGTGTTCTTCCACCTAAGATTCCCACAGGGTGGTTTTATGGTTTAGAGCCAGTGGGAGCACTGGGAGTCATTCTGTGTTGTGTTTCTTTGCCCCAGTCGCAGGGAAACAACAGTAAAAACAGTGTAGTAAGCAGCAGCAGCACCAAAGACAGCAGCATGTCATCTTCAGCACCAATGGTACCTCATCTCTATATTTGGTTTTCCCTCACCTTGCTTTCTACGGCATCATTTCATTGTTTCCATCTTTTTTAGTGTTTAGTTCTGTGTGTCGCCATCTTTCTGTCACGTCCCACGTTCAAGTAAAATCTTCTCCTCTGCACTTCGATCTCTCGCTCGTCCTCCATCCTCTGCCTCTCTGCTTCTGTTCTGAACACAAACTGTGATGTTGGCAGTGGATTTGATGACTCTAAAAATTGAACCACTGGTTTGTTTCATTTGAGCGTCTCCCCCGGCTCACATTTTACCCAGATCTCCTGTGTGTTTGTGTTTATATATATATATATATAGAGAGAGAGAGACATGTTTACACAGTGCACAACATCGACAGGTAGACAAATGACTTTCATTTTGCAGTACAGCAGCAGACACTTCAATCAAACTCTGCTCAGCCACGTCCTGGTGACTCATTTATGTGTTTCGACTGCGTCACCTGAGCTTTCTTGATGGTTTGCCTTTGAAGTTGTGCAGGGTTATTGCAATTTGTTAGAAAGCAGAGCTCAGAAACTCAAAAGGCTGAACCTGTACTACATCAAAAGAAAGGAACAGGGGTCACTTTTACAAAGTGTTTGTCATATATGAATTGTAAATGTTGAGGACTTCTGGGTAAAACAGGAGCTGGCGTGGACAGGTAATAGAGAGCTCATTATATGTATGAGGATGCAGCCCCTGTGTTCATATATGGCGAATGAAAGGTGCTTGTTTTTACCTTTAGCCTCCATCGCCTCTCCCTCTACAGTTTCTGTGTTAAGCTAAGCGAACAAACTCTGCCCTAAACAGATTCCACAGACGTAGCAGTATCAATCTTCTCATCTAACTTTCTGCAAGATTTTCTACATGGCACCTTTTTCCAGTGATGAATCTCGCACTCCAACAAATGCTCAGGAGCCAGATACCAAACTTTCAAAATTGGGACCAAAGGCACTGGGCTAAGTAAAACATTTCCTCAGACTGCGATCAGATTTTCCAGTCTAAACTCCCCCCTAGCTGGGCGGTCTGCAGCTCAGGGATAAAGACCATGAACAGCAACATCCTGCCGTGTCTCCACTGTAGGTACTAAAAGCATAAAATACTCCAAAAAATATTCAAATTACCAATAATCCAATGTGTCATTGATGGGGCTGCATGTTCTGAGGTGGTAGTTCTTGAATGTTGGGTCCAATGTCGATTGGGACAGGATGCTGAGTGTGTGACTGACTGATTAAACCACCACACTGTGGGTTCGTTTTCCAAACAGTGTCGTACTTGGAGCTCTTGAATCGTGCTCAATGCTTCTGTGTGTGCAGGGTCAAGGGTGAGGATGAGGAGTGGCTGCACAAACACACAGTCACCATGTCTAATGCAGCGATTACACCATATAGGAATCACATGGTCATAACTCTGAATAACTCACTATGGTGACTGCAATGCTCTCTAGTAATCATTATTTACTCACTAGCTGTAGTAATCTATCTGAACATTACTATGTTAGCATTTATCCATTTTCCTTAGATTTATAATGTGGTCAACACCACATTTTGGTTCTTTTATGTACACAAATCAGTGTTATAAAATTTTGAACACAAATCAGGGAATTTATGTGACAACCTTCAGTCTTTCCCTTCAATCTGATGCATGCATGTTTCTGCTGAGTGAACTGGGTGCTCCTCTAAAGTGACACCAGCTTATAAACTGGAATAGCAGCAACTCCAAAACACAAAAAAATGTGAATATATTGGCCTCAGTTTACTTTTATTTCCTCCACAGAAACTTTTCGGTGAACATATGTTCATAGTGCAAATAATAAAATGGTAAACTGAGTGCATATTATTGTTGTTTTTGGAGTGCTTGCTGCCATAGTACAGAAATGCATCAGTATTCACTGACTTTATACCTGAGTTAATGTACGTCTCTTCAGTGACTTTTAATTATTTAGGGCCATATTGGATATATCAAAGCTTCCCTGTTAAGTACCATAACTTGCAGGGGACATGAAAACACCATCAGCACCAGCACTCGTGCTTCCATCAACCTACAGTCGCTCACAGACTCCTCCACCTTCTCCTCATCCTTCTCCTCATCCTCCTCCTCCTCCTCCTCAGCCATGGCCCTGGGTGGGTGAATATGTGCTTAGTTGTGTTCATGGCTGTTTTGATGCATTTTGGAGACTCTAAAATGATCCTGTAGCCCACAGTGCTTGAATGGGGACCAGACTCACGCTGAGCGCCTTGACTTCTACAGCCATCTATCTAATCACCATAAATGCTCCACAGCCTCTGTTTTGTAGCTCCTGTGCTTCATTTTGGTGTGCGCAAACGTGTCTTATCTTTGTGGTCATGGAATATGTTGATATTCCCTGGCGCTCCCACCCTCCTTCCTCCCCTCCCCCCATCCCATCCCTGCATGGTAAAGTGTCTCCTACCTCCCCCCAGGAAGCCCAGACAACTGTTGTACACAACCCAGCTGACGGCACCAAGGTAAGCCGCTTCTTCTGCCACCAGTAGCCACCAGCCACTACTAATGCTCAGGTAACTCGTGTGGGATTTTCTCTAAATATACCTCATACATCACGCAAAAAAAAACACCAAAAAAAAGAGCATCATTTGCCTCCTGAATACTAGAAAGCCACTTGAATAAATGTAGACTCTCCATGTTTTATTATAACCAATTGATGAATCATATAATATAGCAGAGCAGCTAAAGTACAGTTCAGTCCTCAGTTCTTATCTGGTTAGATCAATCAGCAGCCTTTGACACAGTGAACCAAAACGTCATGGTATTTGTACTTGGTTGGTTTGAATCCTATCTCACTGGGCCACTCCTTCAATGTGTCATTGCAAAAACAAACATTCGTATCACATCCTCTATCCACAGGGGTGCCCCAAGGTTCAATACTGGGGCCCCTTCCCTTTGCAAAACACATCAACTAATTGGGCAGTTATTCAGTTGCATTGATTCTCTTATCTTTTCTATGCAGATGACAGCCAACAGTACCTGTAGATCTAAATTGATTACACAGTTACAGTGTGTAGTTATTTCAGTGGTATATTCATTCATACAACATCAGAGCTGATTTCTAATGTATATTAAAGAGAAAATCCTACACCGCCTCTAACAGCAGCACAAGCACTAAACTATATCTTTAAATCCTCATTTAAGGCCTTTCCAAAAACAGGAACCAGTTCCCACTATACTAGCACTGCCATCTTAGTGCACAAGCTTGTGTAATAGTAGTATGATTATGAAATGCCCATGCTCTTACACAATTTTCTTTATTGTATCTATATTGACACTTCTCTCACAATACATTGCCTCACTGGCTTGCTAACTCTTTTCACAAGCAGTTACATGCTGACATGCACTTGCACACTCCTCCCTATTAAAAGTAGCAACAGAATCTCAAATCCCTCTTTCAAACACACTTTGTTGCTTCGATGTGTGTGTGGCTCTCTGCGCTTCCCCTTCGCTGCTGTCCTGGCTGGTTTGTGCTCCTGGGAGGGAGTCGTCCACCCATCCATCTGTCCTTGAGATTGTCTGTGTGTCCATATGGCCAAAGCTTCCCAATCCTGTCTTACTTTAACAATTAAAAATAATAATAATTTGTATTGCTATTTCTCTTTTTCCTCCCTTTATCCATCTCTATCGCTTGGTCCACCTGCTCCTCTGTCCATCTCTCCTTTCTTTCTGTTTAACAGGGCTCCACAGAGAGCTGTAATAACACAGAAGAGGAGGAGATGAAAGGTAGGAAAGGTACTTGTCAAACTTTCACCTACTCTGCATGCCTCTTTTTCTTTACTTTATATCTACAGATCAGATAGAGAAGTACTGTATTACAATAGATCTCATACCGACTTTATCCTCTTTATACTTGAAGTAATGCATGTCTGCTGACTGGGTAGAGGTTTCAGGTAGTTCAGTAAGTCCAAGGAAAGTAAATGTGGGTTAAACTGTCTTATGTAAACTCTCAGCATGTATGGGGGAACATACAGTGCTGCTTCCACTGTTGTCTCTGTGCAAAGTAACAACATGGTGGTGTGTTGTTAGTTGACTCATCCCGTTCAATAGCTCCAGAGATTTGAGGATCTCTGGGAGACACTAAGCAGAATGAGATTAATCATACAAGCAAGGATGCACTGCTCTTACAGTATTTACATCCAGATCTGCACAGGCTTAGATGCAGCATCCCTTTAATATGACACATCTAAGGCTCACCATCAGCCCGACCATATGTGGGTACCTCTGCCTCATTTTGATTGTCAGTGTCTCAGTGTGCATGCCAGCACACGCACACACACACACACACACTCACACACACCACCTAAGCCTTTAATTAGTCATCTGGAACTCAGGGAAGACACTTACTTTACTGTTTTCAGTTGAATGAAGTAGGACAGAGCTACATGCAGCTTTCGAGCGAAGAGTTAATCCAGTTACTTGAGCAGCTTTACGTGAGGTTTACCAGCACTCGATCTTATAGTGGATCGTCACTGACATGCAATTGAGAGGCGGTTGTTCCTGTTTCTCTGCTGTCTTTCTCTGTGTGCTCTTACTTCAAGTCGCTTTAGATGAAAGTTAAATGGATTGAATGTAACCTTTATTGTTTTCTTTCAAACACTTGGAGGATGCATCAGCTCCTCCATGTGCAACATCAGGGTCTCTAAGGTTGCTATAAGTGAAGTGTTCACTGGTTCCAGCTTGATGAATGTTATGATTTGCTGCTTTTCCTTTTATGTGAATGAAAATTAAACATCTTGGATTTTGTCAGACAAAACAAACAAAGTTAGAGAAGATCTCACCTTAAAACACTAAAACAGTTAATAAAATCTGAATATTATAGATAGATTAATATATATCTGTATAAGACTCTCTGCCCATTTACATCAGTTTTTAACTTTATTTTTGTCTTGTGATGGGGGGGGGGGGCAGTGTCTGTCTGTGAGTCTACTACTAGCACAGACAGTGCAGTGTTAAGCCAGCGCAGCACTATTGAGGAGCGCACTCCAACCCTGTCTCCTCAGTGCCCACCACTCACCTGTAAGTTGGCAGCAGTTTACCTGGTTTTACTCTCAGCTCTGACCTTTGTGTCCTCCTGACCTTTTTTCTTATGCTCTGCAACATATGTTCAGCAAACAAATCTTCCCTTCAAGCAAAACATGTCATGTTGATGTTAAAAAAAAAAAAAAAAGCCTCAACATGAAAAAGGGAAAAATCTGACCTCTTCACTTTTACTCTTCCCCCTCCTGTGCTGCCATCTACTGGCGCCCAGGCCTGGTTGCAGATTACTCCTCTGATCGTCCTCTAAAACTAAGTGTCTCGTTAATTTCCTATAATCACTTGATATGCACCAATCAGCCACCAGCTATGAGCATTTATTATCAACAGATTTTGTTGTTGTGATTGATTGGTGTATATCTAAGGCCTGTTTTACCTGTTATAGCAGATTTGTGAACTTTGTGCAGGATAAATAATATTAAATGTTGTACACAGGCTCCTCAGCTTCTCAGCTTTGCTAAATATAACTTTATGTCACTGGGATGACTGTACCTGCGTGCAGCTGGTCCCCTGCAGGAGGCTGTTAGCAGCCCCACAGTCATGGAAGCTCAGACAGGTCCAGCTCAGAGCTCCTGCCCTGAACCAGAGTCGCCTCTGTCGCCGCTCACAGGCGGCAGCAGCAACCTGCAGCAGAGTAAGTGTCAGGCAGGTCTTGCGGTGCTTGTGCAAAGGCTCCTGAAGCAGTGTTCATATGGTCTGCTTGAACGTCCTGTGTCACCCGATGGGACAAACCGACGTTTTTTGAAGACTCTATGAACACGGTCAGATGGAGGTGTGTGTCGCTCTCCAGGCTCAGCAGCTGCACATGAGTGAAAAAGTCTTTGATCCAGGTGTGAACCCTGGAGTGTGTTTGCAGTCTGTGCTTCTCTGGTGTTGTATACATCAGTTTTCTTGACTGCTATGATACTCACTCTCATGGTTTCTGGTGTATTTGGTGCAGATATAAACTTTAAAAACTGGACTTTTTCCCCATTGGTGGATTGTAGTGGTTTGGGTTTGGGTTTGTGTGTGATGCTGTGTCAGTTCAGACAAGTGTTTTTTATTTTTTTAGGACTCACGTGGAGCAGAGTGTGTGGCGCGTTTTGTACGGTCTGACTTCAAATGTCACTGTCATTATTTCGGCAGTCTCCCATGTGATGAGCTTATTTCAAATGTCAAAGGTTTTCAGCCTTGTAAAGACAGTGAGAGTCAGTGAAGGCATCAGTGGTATTTGCATGTTCAACCTCCAAATGATCTCTGACTTTAACCTCCTCCGGGAATCCCCCCCCCCGTCTGTCATTCTCTTTATCTCCAGCTCGTAAACAGGAGATAATCAAGATGACAGAGCAGCTGATTGAAGCCATCAACAATGGGGATTTTGAGGCTTATACGTAAGTTTGTAAAACATTTTGCATTCAACAACACAAAGAAACTTTTATTCTTGTTAAAAAGACACACATCACTTCAGTTTAGGTTCAGATTTAGGACAAAGCTGTAAAGTCATGTCACCTGTTCTGCATCATTTAGCTCACATCACACTTCACCTGCAGCACAAAATAGATTCAGCTTCAACACATTTCACAGAAAAAAAGCTGGTGTGTTTATTTATGGTTGTGTTTTGCTCTGACAGGAGAATCTGTGACCCTGGACTCACTTCTTTTGAGCCAGAAGCTCTTGGAAACCTGGTGGAGGGCATGGACTTCCACAAGTTTTACTTTGAGAATCGTACGTGCACAAGTCTTCAGTATCAGTTGTTGTCTTTGAATTCACTGACACACTGTGACTCAGCAGTTCAGCCAAAATCAGTGTTGTGTGATTATATAAATTCAAGAAACAGGTCAAATCTGCAGTGGGACAAATTATTAGGTGAAATCCAGATTAATGATAAAGTAAATGACAAAATAGAGGAGTTTTCATACACAGCAGATATTTACTTTTGTCAGTGAATCATGCAAATATTTTGACCAAAAATCATTATATTGATTATCAGATGCATGAATTAATCATTGCAGATATCCTTTCATCCATTAAGAAATCGATGATATAAATTCATGGGCAGCAGAAGACATAATTTGAAAGAATGCATTTCATGTCAACTTGAGATGTCAACACGTGTTGCCTATAGCAACTGTAATATGTCCAAGTGTAGTTACTGACTTCATAAGTCCATCAACAAACTCCCGATCGTTACTTTCCGTCCCACAGTGCTGAGTAAAAACAGTAAGCCGGTGCACACCACCATACTCAATCCTCACGTCCATCTGATCGGTGAGGATGCTGCCTGCATCGCCTACATCCGCCTGACCCAGTACATCGACAGCCAGGGCCGGCCGCGCTCCTGTCAGTCAGAGGAGACACGCGTGTGGCATCGCCGCGATGCCAAATGGCTCAACGTGCACTTCCACTGCTCAGGAGCACCAGCCGCACCGCTGCAGTGAACCCAGCACCTCAGGCCCAGGTGAGGAAGTGACACTGAAGTGGTAATAACAGTTTTATGATGCATGCGAGGCTTTTATTGTGTAGCATTTTCTTTTTAAGGCCAAAACATAAAGCTTGTAGCCTTGACGCTTTATTGTTGTGTCCCCATCCTCACACTCAGTGCTGCAATAAATCTGAGACAACAAGTTCAGTGGAGGTGAAACAGTCAAGTGTCTGTAACGAAGGACAAAGAGACCACAAACAAAGCTACTGCAGATCCTGGTGTGGCCACACACTAACATTATATAACTAACATTATCATTTGCTAAGCATTCTTCCTACATTGATACTAATCAATAAGTAATTTGTAAACCAAATAAAACATCTATTAACACACTCAAGAATTAATTCAAGTCTAAATCTCTGTATGCTAAGTGCTGCATAAATGTGTATCTAAATAGTTTGTTAATCATTTACTTTACACTTTGTGAATGATCTCATAAACCACTGACGGCCTAAATAACTACTTTGTAAGACTTGATGATGTAAGACTTAATGTAAGACTAATCATTAAACACAATATAGATGAGCTAATTAATAGAGAGTTAAATATTTCTAACCTTGTTTATAAATTACATGAATCAGTATCAATATAGGCACCATGCTTTATAAATAATGAAGTAAGCACTGAATAATGTTAGTGTCATCATGATGTTATGAGCTTCACTGTAATTTAATTTTTTTTTTTTTTAAAGATCATTTGAAATCCAGTTTGAGGAAATGGACACACACACACTGATTAATTTAGATTTTGAGGTCTGTCATTTCCCCCCTCCATACAAACAATCCATACAAACATATGAAGATCAAATTGATCTTTTCTTCTGTGTGAAATTATTCTTGTTGACAGGTTTTTGTGAATGAAACATACTCATACTCAGAGCAGATTATGACTGCACTGATTAAGATAATGATCAAAAACACAACTCTCCACAGACAGATGAGACTCATCAGGCTGAAACAATGCTGCACATCATCACTGTAAGTCTGAGTTAAAGCCAGCTCACACACTAACCCTCGTTCTTCTTCCTCCCTCAGCTTTGCCTGAACTCTAAAGCTGTTTGGAGCATTTATTCTCCGTGGTTGGATTGGTACCTGGATCCTGGCCGGGGACGAGGCTGCTTGGAAAGTTGTAAAAACAAAAAAGAGGGGGAATTACATTACAAAAAAAAACAAACAAACCAAACCAAAAAAAAAACAAACAAACAAAAACAACAACAACAAAAAAAAAACCATATATCAAAAGCTCGACTGAATGACTGACCAACACCAGTCCAGTCCAACCTTAGCTAGATGATGTTGGGGCCCGGCTGACGTCGGCCCCCTCTTTTGCAGGTGGTGCATGCTTCTGGTGGCAACACAGGGGTGGTGCTGTCCTGGTCCTTCTCTCCCATGGCCTTTATTTCCCCATCTTTGTTTTTTGTCTGCTGTCTGGAAAAGTATTAACATGTTTTCAATATATATATATATATATATATAGATATATATATAACAACAACAGAAAAACAAGTACACTTCACACATATAGTGAATGGGGTGGGGGGGTTGGGGGTTGGGTGGTGAATATGGGGGAAATTTGCAGCAGCAACAGCAGAATGTCGACTTTAATAGAAGTATTGTTTGTTTTACAGTTAACAGGTAAATGTAGGTGGGTTTCTGGGAACAGGAGTAACTAATATCAACTTAATATCAGAATAAACACCCATTTTAAGTGTCAGGCCTGAGCATCTGTACACGACTTTTTAAAAAGGGGGTTGAAGACCATGTGATATGTTACTGAAGGGACCTTTATTTTTATTTTTGTCTTTTTGTATTATGTGTTATTAAGCTGTTTGATTTTTATCTCCTGGATGATGTATTTTAAAGTATTTTGTGTTGAAAAAGAATCATTTTTAATCGAAAAGTGGGATTTTATTTAACAGAGTTGTGTATACATAGATATTTATATTGAGGTAAAAAAAAAAATAGGGGGGGAGGGGGTCGTGATTTTCTTTCAGGGTGAAGGGAGGGGGAGCTCAGCATGAGAGTGTGGGGTGTTTTCTTTTTTTCTGCTTTAAGGTCCCGAGGTGTAAATACAAACACATACCATGCATGCACATGCACACGCCATGCATGCTCATGCGCACACACACATACATGAACACACACACGCACACTCAAGGTCACTGTGCTCCAGACCTTAAGGGTTGAGCCTCTCTTGAGCTTTAGACACAACGTCCAGGCCAGCTCATCCTGAAGTTGCAGAGGGCGTCCACCTGTCTGCCCTGCAGTGTTTGCAGTAGAACATTAGGAGGCGCCATTGGTCCAAGTCTAAAGCTCTTCATATTTGTGAACTACCTATTGTTAAAAGCACGGAAAAAACACCCTCACGTCGACTTTTCAGTTTCCTTTGAATCCGTTTTGATGTGAAGCTTGTTTCATGTGAACTGTCTAATGGCCTGTACTGTTTCTGCACAGACACTTAAGACTCGATGCTGTTTTGCGTTCGCTCTTCTGAGGGAGTGAACCTTTCTGCAACTTCAGGGTTACGCTCGCCAGAACCTTTTCCCTCCCACCCTACCTCTGCCCGTTTACTTCCATCATTCCTGCCTCTCACTCTCTGCACATCTGTTACTCTTGTGACCTTCTCTAACCAGCCTCATCGCTGTCTTTAGTAGCACCATACTGTGTGATGATGATGATCATGATGATCATGATGATGATGATGTCACCCTTATGCCTGTCTCTTGTTTGATTGTGTTCTTTAAAAAGTTGTGTATATTGTCCGTCTTGGCTTGCTGTACTTCTGTGTGAAGTCCTGGCACTATTTAAAAAAAAGCATGAAATTTTTAAAAAGGGAATGCAGCTGAGGGATTGGACACAAAAAAAATGAGGCATCATGGGAAGTGGGCTCTGCCAGTTTAAGGGTTGTGGGACCTTCGCTGATGGCAATCAATGGATTTTCGGTCCCTTTTGTCCCAGTTTCTGTTGTAAATGTCGTAGATGTTAGTGTTTTGATGTTGAGATTTTTATCAGTTGTTTCAGCCAGAACTATAAAAAAAAATGAAGGGTTGAAACTGACGGAGGCTCTGACTGCCACAACCCTCCTGTTTTTTTTGTTTGTTTGTTCCCTCACACACTGATCAACACACAAACGTGGGGCTAAAAAACACTTAATTACTCTTATGTGGCTGATTTAAATATTGAAATTCACAATATCATATAAGCACATGAGGTCTGTGACTCTCCCTTTAAGGAGGACAAACCACATCTCTGTGTCAGTGGTTGAAACTTTGCAGCACTGTGTGTGTGTGTTTTTTTCCCATTGTGTTGTAGAAAACTTTGTGAGTGTGTGTGACTTTGTACCAGCGGAGGGACGAGGCCTTTAGTGGCGTCTCTGTTGTGCCGCTTCGTCGTATCTGTGGTGGCAGAAACCACACCGATGCTTCGGATCATCACATATCATGTCTACATATACGTACGTGCACTGACACAGTCGAGCAGATCTTGAAACTATATTGTGAATCATACGTGAGCCCCCACGCCCCACCTCTGTCCTACTGTATCGACCACCTGTGCTTCTCTCTCTGAGTGCTGTGACATATCTGACATGCCATGAAAACTGTGCCGCCCCCCCATCAGCACCCACACACACCCACCCACACACACACTTTTGCACCATGATGATGATGCGTTGTTAAAAACCAGTACTGAAACTATGTGATGTTTTTTTATGGCTCTAAGTAGTTTTGTTTGTGCTGTGGGCCCTCGGCCCCCGTTGTCTGTTGATGCCACTGATCTGATCTGATCTGATCTGATAAGACAAGATGCTTTTCTTTCATTGTGTTAGAGTGTGTGTCACCACAGTCCTGGTAAATGTTTGAATCGAAGAGTTGAAACTGATCTGAAGGAACCGACAGCTGCAAACTCCTTCTGCCAAAGTATCTGATCAAACTTAAAATCAGCAGTTTTGTTCAATATGAAGCTAAACAGCCGAACAGCAGTGTTGTGTTACGCTGCATGTGGATTTTAATAACACCAGTTTAAGTCACTTCTTTATCATGTGTCTCAGTAACTTGTTTCTTGTTATTTTTGATGCTTTAAAACAGCAAATTAGTTTCAGTGTCCTGTTGAAGTTTTATTCTTAAGTATAGCTTGCTCATAAAATCTACTCCTCTTATTGTGAAGTGCATGGAGGCAAAGAAACAACATAGTTATTGTGACATTTTATCACTGAATATTCAGATTTATGTGCAGCTGCATTCACATATCTGACTTTTTAATCAAAACTCTCCAGTTGTTTTTCTCCCTTAAGGTTAAAAGACAATAGATTTGCAAATTTAGGTGTGTGAGGTTTTCCAGTCTTCTGGTTTTTTCACCTGTTGGACACAGTAATGTTTTCTTTAATCTGGATTTGTGAACCTGGAAACCTTTTTTTAATTGCAACACTTCAACTGAAACCAATTTTGTCACAGTTAGTTGTTAATTAGCTCATAAAATATATTTGTTGTCACAGAGTGAACTCCTTGCTACAGGTTAAGTGTCACTGAGATCCAGTTACACAATAACATGGATAACATTAATATAATATCAACTTTTGGCTTTGCTGTTGTGTATATGACACAAGAGCAAATATAAAGTTCACACAGATTTACTGTGAACATAAGGCAACGACTACCTACAAGAGAAGGATCAGTCTCAAGTTGTTTTCTGTTGTTTAGCTTCATATAAATTTAAGTTCCTAAACAGAGATGTTTGAAGAAAAAAAAAAAAAAGCTGTGTAGTTCATCTACTTTGGCAAAAGTCTAATATATCAGACTAAAACATGACCTGACTGGAGTGAGGGAACCAAAAGATTCTTGAGATGCTTCAAATAAAACGTTGACAAAGGAACATCAAACACCACAATCTTCAACAACAGCAACACTATATATGCAGTTTTACAAGTGGAAGAAATATGCATGTCTACTTTCTGGTAATTTTTCACTGTTTACTTGATAAAGAAATGGAAATCTATGTTAACTTGCATCCTCGAGGTTATGAAATGGCTCTGTCTGAGATATCGAAATCAAGTGATGTTATCTCACATTAAAATGCATAAAAGATTAGTCAAAGCCTTAGCTTGTATGTGCCCCTTTATGAGTCAGTTTATTGCATTGTAACCTTATACTGAAGGGGCTACATATGTCTACTCTTTGAGTTTCAATTGGATGCTGGATTTTTGCATGATCATACAGTTAATAAAAATCATACATTTAAAACTATCAAGTGTTTGTTTGGCTGGTTGTTCTTCATAATGTTATTATTGGAAACGTAAAGTGTATTTAATAAAATAGCATTTGAATACTGTTGTCCACTTCTCTCTTGTTGCAGCTTCACGCACAGACACATTTGGTTTTTATAAAGACAGAGAAAGGACAATATACTGGGTGAAAATGCAGTGTAATTTAAGTTGTTGGACTTTCAGATTTTAATATTTAAACCTACAAACTGTGTTTAAATGTTGAGTGTATATACATTTAAATACTTTAATTTATCATTGCTTACCACGGGGGCAACTGATGTCTGTTCTAACTGCAGTACTGACAGCTGCCTCTAAGGGGCGCCACAGACTAGACAAACCAACCTGAAGCTGAGCAACACAACTGCTCAAGTTACCAAGAAAAGAAGTGGAACTTGTTTTTCCAGGACTAAAATGTGTATAAAATGTCATTTCACAACTACAGTCACATGCTTTTATGAACTTTTTGATTCCACCTCCTCATATGTTAAGATCCAGGTCCTAATGAGCAAGACAAAACTCAGTATCCTCATATATATACATACAGACATTTAAAAGTTTATCTGGTTCAGGTGTGTTAAAGCAGCCTCTTCCCCTCAATAGGAGTCAGACTTGCAGACCAACACCTGCATCGTCTGGCTCAGTGGCTCAGAGCCCATTTTGTCCAATGTTGATGGGCGACGTCCAACTCCATAACACTGTGGAGGCTAAAAAATGCCAGGCTGCAATTTGTGAACAATCACAAATGTTTATAAAACATTTAAAATCTTAAATTTTATTTACTTGTTTTTAACAAAATCATTTTGCAAAGGATATATTGGTGCATTCGTAAAACTAGAAATGCAGCTCAAATATGAGTCAGTTATGGTCGTTTTGTGATCAGTTGTTCTGATCAAATCGTGTTTCACCAATCACCAATTTATGCCTTTGTGGTCATTTTATGAATTTCTGATCCTTTTTTTTTTCTTTGTGGTCAAATTGCACAGATGAGTTGGAGAACTGACTGATCTTTCAGCTGTACAGACCTAAGATAATATAAAGATTTTTTAAAAATGGATTTATCATATCTTTAAGTGCACTTCTCCTAATGAAACATCCCATGTGGTGCAATTTTGAAAAAGGAAGATCAAACAGAACAATCGTGTTCTTCTCTAACATGGACATTGGGTCTGTAGCTTGGCATCAAAAAGAAACAAGAAGAGCACAGAGCAGTCTTGATGAGTTTTAATTACATCAAATGGATTTATGTAAAAGTGGAAAAGGAGGAAAACACTGGGTCTCGTCACCACCATCATGTTCAACGTCACAGCAACAGAAATGTGCACATGTTCTGTATGTAGCGGGCAGGTTGCAGGTCACCTATACTCCAGTCGGTCAGATTTATAAACAGGAAGTAGATACATGATACTGTGAAGTTATGCTGCTAATGAACTGTGTTGACTTTCTTTATAGAGCAGGATAAGAAGCTAAAGATGTGATGACTTGTTCCATGAGCTACTGTAGGATGATACGTCACTGAGGCTAAGATGAAGAGTGTGTAACGTCTTTTTCATATAGGTGACCTGAACGCTCCCAGGATGACTCTCTCGCTCTCTCTCTGATCACACAACAACCTTCAATCCTGATTGGCAGGCAACTGGTGCCAGTCACACAGCTGTAATGGCTTCCAGTCCCGAGTCCTTTTGGCATCCCCCACTTGACACTGTCCTCTTCTTTGATTGGACAAAGGAAGTGGGGTGATTGGCTGATTGATTGCTCCATGCAAATGGTGATTCTTCAGTCTGACAGGAGGTTCAGAAATGTTTGTGCTGACATGCTTTGACAATGGTTAAAAGTCCGACTGAATGTCTTTTTCTTTGCTTGTGCATGCTGCCCATTGACAAAATCAATGATTGTTTTTTTTTTCCTTATGATCATGGCGTTGGGCAGAAGAAGGTCCGGCTCGATCTGAAGTTGCACAGAAGAGGTCCAAAATGAGTCATCAGTCTTGTTAGAGATCGCCCTTTTGGCTGCTGAACATTGGCACTTCAATCTTAGTCCATAGAGACTAGTGCACATGTAGGAGTCCGTCACACTGAAGGACATGTGGCAGTGCAATCTGCCACAGCAGTCTTTATAGAAAAAAAACTGTCACCACAACATTTTCTAGTATTTTTCTGTTGTTTCCTTGATTCAAGGAAGAAAAACAAAACAGAGAAGGAAGCCACTTTTCTCTACTCAAGTGTCCTGGGTTTAAAAAATAAAAAACAAAAACAAAGAGGGAAGAAAAAGAAAGTGGGATATACAATCTTTTCTCACTGTAGACGGTCTCAGCAGATTAACTCTACTAGGCTTCAGACACACAGCTCCAAGGCCACCTTTATCTCTGTGTCCCCGGCAAGCAAAGAGGAGTGGAAAGAGTAAGAGAAGAAAGAAGAAGACAGGTTAGAAAAATAAAGAAGGCAAGGTGGAAGAAGAAAAGAACATGAAGTAAAAAACAGAGGGAGAGGAAGGTTAGAAGTCAGAAACAGTGTTAGTAAAGACAGTCAGTGATGGAACAAGAGGAGGTGGCAGCCAGCTTCTTATACATGCATTCTCAGGGGAAGGAGGAGGAGGGGGAAGGATTTCAGTGCTACACCAATGCCATGCAGCAACAATAAGCAGGTTGGGAATAGTAAAGAGCCGACCTCTGTCACCAGCAGGACGCTCAGCGGTCACCTCTACCACCATCACAATAAGCATCACGGAGCAGGGACATGGTGAGCTGCTGGAGCCACCGGGGGGATCGTGGGGGGCACAAATGTTCATCCACTCGGAGCAAGGTGGTAAAATGGCCCATATGCCATGCAGACCAGGTCCCATCAGGCTCAGTGAACAGGCGTTTGTCACCACAGGGACACTGGGGGCGACGGACAGGACAGTGAGGGCGGGAGGGAGGGGAGTTTTTTGAGGGGTAACAGTTTAGAGAAGCAGGGGAAGCAAGTGCATGGCAGGATGGACGACATCTGTTACACCATGTTTTAGGTTCCCATGGAGACAAGACCGAACAGCCCCTCCCCTCCCCATCATCCCACCCCCCTTATTCCTCCCACTCGAGCAGCACTCACTCACCACGCGCTCACAGCATGGTAGCAGACAGACGAGGGTGGGGGGGGGGCAGGGTTTAGCAGCTTTGCTGCGGCTCCCCACTCCTGCTTTTAGACTTTCTGCCCTCCTCATCTGTAGGACAAAGGCAACGTTTATGTTACATCTGCAGACAGTGACAAGAACACTTTCATTTACTGTACACCTGCATTAACTGTAGATCGAGATAAATACAATAAAGCAACTTCAAACAAGGAACTACAGAGTACAAAAGCAGAAATAAATAAGGATCTAGATGCAGACAGTTCTACTAATATTGGCACATGAAGCAGTGCTCGTCTTTGATTATAACTTAATGATTAATCTGTACAAGATCTTGTCAATCTAAAATACATAATCAAATATTATCCATTCTCATGTTGAAGCATGTTGAGATGGGTAAATAAACGTTTCCAGATACCAAAAGAAATGATATTAGCTTCATTCACAAACAATCTGATCACTGCAAACTGATATCAACTTACTGTAATGACTCCCTGTTTCAATAACTCTGACCATGTTCCACCACCTCCACTCTCAACTTTCACTTTACCAACTAAATCCTCTCCTCAGATCATTCTGTGAATGAAGCTTCATCATTTTTGTCACCAACCCACCACAGAGCAAAAGCCTCGGTAAAAGAAAAATACAGAAAAGGGTGTAAAAAAAATGTACGAAAACAAACAATACACACTGTCAATAGAAACCAAAAGAGGATAAAAAATAAACATTTTGATCACAGAAATCAAAATGAGCTTTTCAGGGTGAGAACAAAGCCATGCAGTTATAACGCAGCAGTGGAAAGATTCTCCTGTAAACTAAAACATCATGATAAATAAGTGACCAGTGGATCTATTATCTGACATATTGAAAGACTTTACTGTCCCACAATGCTTTGCTCCTCAACAGAAACACGTATTTCTGCTTTTTTTAATGGCTGAATCTCCAACATTTCTGCTCGTAGCTTGTTTGTGATTGAAGCTAGAAACAGAAATATTTCATCTTAATTGTGATGCACAAATCCACAACAGCAGATAATAGTCTAGTGTTAGGCAGTGAAACAATATGTAGAAACAATAATGTGGTCAAAGCTGCTGGACGGAAGAACAAAGTTACAAAAGTCCAACCTTAGAGAACAGAATGGGTCAGAAAAAAAGGTCAGAACAGGGAAAAACAAAACGGAACAAAAAACCAAAAACAGCAAAACCACCAGTCAGCACCATGGCAAACAGAAAAGCATGAAACCAATACACCACGAGGAGATAGACAGTGCTCTGATCAATACATGCAGAGGAGGATTTGTCAGGGATCCATCCTTTCATTGGTCAAGTCTGGTATAACGATCAGCAGGCCAGAACCTCCCTGTCATTCACACACACCCATACTCATACCACAGAGACTGGTTGTCCTCTGGGCTCAGTGACTGGTCCGGATTATTCACATGATTGGGGTCGATGGCCGGGCCGGATCTCATCTGGCCGTTTGATTGGCCGTGTGAGCTCTGGTTTTGGGTGGTTGCTGAGGGGGGTTTATTTGCAACAGGTGGCCCACTGATATTGCTGACTAGGGTGGGGTTTAGAGACAGGAAGGGGAGGTTTTTGCCTGCTGACTCGCTAAAAATGGAGTCCATGAACACCGACTCTACAGTGAAGGAGGGACCAAGGAAAGACTCGAGGGTGGAGAGGTCGGGGTCCTCCAAGCTATGGCAAGGTAAGCTGAGTGACTTGGGTAAGGGGGCGGTGGTGAGAAGGGATCCCTTTAGGTTGGTGCTGTTGGGGTGGTACTCACTGGGTGTGGGCTGGGAGCGTACCCCAGCCTTGGTGGTAGTGACGGGAGGAGAGGCGTCGACTGACACGGGCTGCCGGCTGTCCTTGGAGAGCAGGTCGTGGATGCTGGTGCGCCGCGTGGTGCCTTCGGCCGTGGAGATGACGCTACTGGCTCGGGGCAGGGTGGAGGAGGCTGAGTCCAGTCGCTCAGAGACCGATGTGGCTTTGCCCTGCGAGGACAGGCTGGAGCGGACCGGGACAGAGCCTCTAACGCGGGTGCTCTCAGCCTTCCGAAGCGTCGGGCGACCCGGTTGTCCCGACGACCTCGGTGGGCGGTCGGAGCTAACCAAAGTCGCTTTCCCACTTGATGAGCGTAGGATCCCTCGACCCTTTGTGGAGGTGCGCTCTTTCTGCACATGCTCAGATGAGGTGGGGAGGCGAGGAGAGTCCACAGTGAGGTTCTCCTGACTGCCAGACTACAGAGAAAGAGATCATCAGTTATCATATCTTTTGTTTTTAGCAAAACTCAGTCTGCTTCATCTGCTGGCTTTAATCCAACAGACACATTACAGTAACTTAACACATATGCTCTAACTGAGTTAGAGGCCTCACCTCTGCAGGATCAATACCCTCGTCCAGGAACTGCTGCAGGGAAAGCACCTCGCTGCCGGGGGATCCCGTCTTCCTGATCTGGGTCTGGCCTGGGCTGCCTGCAGCAGTAGAGGGGTCAAGTGACCTGCGCAGCTGCAAGGGGCTCTGGTGGGAGGAGCGTGAAGAGGTGGGCTGCTGCACGGGGCTGCTGCCGCTGCTGGACCACACCTCCTGGTCTAAGCTCAGGCTGAACTCCCCGCTGCTCTCACTGTGAGGTCTGCTGAGGCTGCCGTTCAACGTGCCTGTGGAAATGAAAGGCAAAGAATAGATTAGATCCACAGAGGAAGTGATCAAACCTCACCACATTTCTACAGTTTACACACTGGTTAATCTGGTTATTTAAATGTGAAATGTATTAAAAAATATTCTTTTATGTTTGAGATATAAGCTCAAAAACCTATACTACAAATTAATGATTTATCATTTTTATACCATAGAAATTGATTTGAGAACATGTAACATCATTTTGTATGAAAAAAGTACCATTTTTTTCAAAGAAGGCAATTCATTTTCTTTTAATTGACTAATCAATGAACCAGCTAATTGTAGCTGCTCTGAGTGATTAATTTCTCTCCCATAGGAGAGAAAAGTCTGAGCCACAGAGCACCTTAAAGTCAGTCTAAGCAAAGACATGAAAGGCAAAGATTAAAGGGAACAAAGGAGGACAGCAGGAGAGGTTAGTTAAAGGGAGAGGGGAGGGTTAAAGGAAGGAGGTGCGTACCTTTGCCCTCCAGAGGAGAGATGAGGTGGGAGTTATTGTTACTATTACTACTGATGGTCCTGTTGCTATGGAGACTGGAGGGTCTGGTGGCTGGGCAAGGGACGAAAGGGAAGAGACATGCATACACACACGCGCACACACATATACACACACAGTTAGGTTTCATATATACACATACGTGGATCCTCACCAACGTGCACTAAAACAAAGAATAGCACGTAGGCGCACGCTAACAGTCTGATAGCATGACTCCTGCTGGGGCAGCAGATGGCACATGCCAGGCAGAGGGACAGGAAGGGTGGCTCAGTGCCAGGCTGCATCCCCAACATGTCCAGTTAGTAAACACAAACTACCGACAGAGAGGGCCAGGACGCCTAAATCCAAGGACCAACCCACCTAAAGGAAAAGGAGGGAACTGATCAAGACGATACTGAATAACAGGGGACGAGAGAGTGGAGGTAGATTAGTAATAAAAGAAAACTGGCATGCCTTGTTTGCTGTGCCAGACTGAGTCGGGGGGTGGGGAGAAAGTGAGGAGGAAAAAGAAAGGGAGTGGGTGACAATGTGACCTTGCTCTTCAGAGTGTTCGTGGGGACAGTTTCAGCTGGAAACCAGGGACCGTGACACCATTTCAAACTGGTTTTCAGGACATGGCTGACACCAGATTAGAATTTTAAATGAATCTTTCCACCAGTGATCAGTTTCAAGGGTCTTATTATGTCTAGGAAACCAGCCCCTTGTTTTTTGGTCCCAGAGTGAGATTTGGTGCCAAGTAGTTGTCACTTACTACAGATGCTACAGGGCACTCTGCACATAATGCTCAGCTCAACAGGGGAAGGACACAGAGCCAAAGCACTGCTGTGCACCTGCAGGCCTGATAAGACACACACATCCAGTACATGAACAATGAAACACGCCCTAGTTGAGACACATAACATGTCTGAAGGAAGTGTCTCTGGATATTCTCATTCATCTAGGTCATCGTTATCTCTGGGCAACAAATTCAATCAAAGGCAACTGGACTTGTATTTGTCTAGGAAGACGTTTCACCTCTTATCCAAGGGGCTTCATCCGTTCAACGTCACTATGACGTCACTAGACCAATGCGTTGCGAACTGATGAAGCCCCTTGGATAAGAGGCGAAACGTCTTACTAGACAAATACAAGTCCAGTTGCCTTTGATTCAATTTGTAGTCCAGAGATGTCAGAAAGAAAATATCACACTATTAATTAATGCTACCCACTTGGCAAACCATGAGCAAAGTTTAAACTCCATCCAGGTTTTTCATAGAGAGATGGAAACATAAATCTAAAGTGAAAAAATGCAGCCAGCAAAAGTTAATTGAAAAATCAATATGTATCTGAAACTGCCATTAAGAACTTATCATATAGGAACAGACGGTCTCTAGACAATGACCTAATTGCTGATACATTATAAGTGATGTCCGGTGTGTGAGAGGGGAACGCGGTTTCCTCTAGCCATTATAGAAATGTACTGGAAAATGGGTGTGCCTGCACTGCATTGGATTTTATAAGTGCATTCTGGGAACTCATCAGCTAAGTAGAACCCAGGTTGTGCACTAAAGATACACTAATGTCCTGTGAAACCGAGCTAATGATCTTCAGGGACTATAGGTTACATGTCTTGGGGGTCGGCAGATACAAAATGCATTTAAAGTGATTAAAAAAATATTTAAGATACTATTCTTGTCAAAACTGGTGATATCAGGTTGTTGAAGTAGGAATATGTGTCAGTCGTTTTGTGGCCATTAAACAACTGGGTCATCTACATTAGAGTGGCATAGAAGTGATGAATAGTTGCCTGGCCGCAGATTAACTGCCCTGGATAACACCCTAAAGCCTGGAATAGAGTCAATCCTACTTTCAATGGAGGCTGATCTCTCTCTCTCTTTTGCTCTCTGCTAAAATTGCTTTTCCGACTGTAGATCAGGCTTAATCGAAGTGCAGGAAGGCAGCCCAAAGATTAGCGGTGGGACTGCTGAGGACGTGACCTGGTCTTTTGGGGCTTTTCATTCTTCTCTTATCCCTCGTTTGAGAGCCCTAAATATCCCTGGCTGCTGCGACCCCCCCCCCCATCCTTTTCCCTTGTTGTTTCAAACAGTCTACAGTTTGATATTCAGTCTTACCTTGACTCTTTGGATCATCTGAGGAGCCGGCGACATCCTCGCAGGAGGCATTACCTGCTGAGAGACAGAGGAGGCTGATGCTACAGCTGACACATTTTCATCTACTTCATATGAACACCACCATCTATTAGCACCCTGACCTTTGACCTGAAGCCTGAGCTTGGCCCTGCTGTGACCTGCAGTGGGCAGGGTGAGGGCGGCGCAGTCGATAGCGTTGGTGGACAAGGCGAGCTCCTTCATGCGCTGCCCGCTGCGTCTGCTGCTAACTGCCATGCCGCCTTCTCCAGCCTCAGTGCCGTCGAGGTTCTCGATGCTGCTGGCCCACTGGGCTCCAGGACCACCTGCCACTGCCATGGTCTGCAGGAGGTCATTCATGGCTGATGGACGGACGGGGGAATAGAAGAGACATCAGGACCGGAAAAATTCATGCTTTTTTTTTTTTTGTTACAGCCTATCTCATCTCAAAGCAGGACCCAGACTTTTACTTTTGCATTAATACAGTGAGAGACATGGTGACTTGAGGCAAAATGCCGTTGCTCTTTCTTTATCCCAGCAGAGTCCTCCAGATTGTCACAAAAGCCTGGAGAACTACCAGGGGTTTGCAAACATCTTACTCATTCTGCCTTAATGCAGAAGCATCATTAAGGAAAAAGGTTCAATTCTCCCATTTAGAGAGGTAATATAGCAGAGAATTGCCCTTTGTGGCGAGGCCCTGCTCAACATCACTAATAGGTCTATCTCAAATCTTGTAGAATGCAACATCATTGTTACATGCAGGCAGTATTATTAAATAGTGATTCAAACAACGATTATCTTAAGTGCATAAAGATGGCGGCTGCAGTGTCATCCCTCATTACTGCATCATCTCAGCCTGATGCATCATACTCGGAGGCCACTGTCTTCATGCACTTAGTTTACTGAGTTGTATGCGATGGTAGAGAGGCATGAGGGCATGCAGAGCTGCACCGAGCAGCAGCAGCAGCAGTGGCAGCACTGTACAACAAAAGATCAGAGCAGGAATCATAGCAGTGTGGTGAGTCCATGTCAGCAGAATAAGATCTGAAATGCAGCACGCTGACAGAGGAAAAGACAGAGTGAGAATGAGAGAGTGAGAGAAAGAGAAAGTGAAGGCTCCATTTCAAGTCCTCCATGGTGAGTGTGAGCGGCGGTGATCAGGCAGTTGGTGATTTTTTTTTTTTATGCCATGCTGTAATCAAAGATGGCAGCAAGCACAGCACAGGCGCATGAAAGGCAAACCCGCAGTCTCTTTCGCCTGAACACACACACACACAGCCTTTCATTCAGTTTACACAAATAAAATTAAACCACAGAGCACATGACAAAGCTGCCCGATAAATTTCCAAGATTCCCACAATCACCAAACTGAAACATGATAGATGACACTAAAATCAATGAAAATCAAACTTCATGAGAAGAGACAGATACAGAGAAAGAGAAAATCCCGTTGTCGCATTAGTCCTGACTTCTTCTGTTATTCATTTCCTTTAGTAGATCTTTAATTTTCAGACAAAGTTTGTGAGGTTTGTGTTATTTATTTACTCTTAAGTTAGTAGTGAGAGGAAAGTGACACTACACTCATGAATGCTAAGAGGAGATTTCTACAGGAGGGACTGGAGGCGGCAGACGAAGGGCGGAGGAGGTGACGGAGGGGTGTCACTAGGAAAATATGATAAGGACAAGTCACTGATGTCACCAAAAGCAGCGTGGGGGTACAGTGACTATGCAACAAAATATAAACTTCAATTTCTGGTGAATCTTTAGGGGACATCTCTAAAAGGCTTTGGATGTCACCATTGTGAAAAACTGCGAAATCTGAAGTAATCCTGAATGAATGACTGTCAGTTTGATGGGTTGTGACTGAAACCTGAAACTGCCATGCTGTCACTGCCACACCCCCACACCGCAGCCGCCCTGAGATCAGTGACTGTTCCTTCTTTGTTTCTCCTAGCGTGACAATGACAGGGGAGAGCAGGCGGAGGAAGGCTAGCGTGGCGGCTATCGGAGGTCTTACACATGGAGCGCCGGTAGATGGCTTTGGCCTTGTCTTTGTCCTTGGATCTGTTCCTCATGAAAGGCAACCTTTTTATAGCTGTCAGAGCGCAGCCAGAGACAGACAGAGAGGGATAGACAGACAGACAGACAGACAGGGGAGAGAGAGCGACAGAACAATCCCGGGAGGGAGGTGGAGGAAAAGAAAACAAAAGAAAAAGGAGGGCAGAACAGAAGGATGCGGTTAATGTTTTTTTACAGAGAGCCAGGGGAGAGATGCAGAGAGAGAGCTGAGCCCCTGGACACTGTAGTGGACAACCACAATGTAATAAGACACTACAACATATGACTTAGATTGGTGAATTATGTTATTACAAAGTCTCTTTGATTTTGATAGAACTGTATTTCAGTCCATATAAATGCACTCCATCCATTTATTCATTCTTGTTATCTACTAGAAACACTGTTAGAAATATATTTGTTTATATTTGTTATTAAACTGTGGCAATTAATGTTTTACATCTTTTAAATAAAAACCTTTTAAAGTGCTTTTGGATGAACTGAAATAGCTTCCATATACTTTAAAACCTGAATAATACTTTTAAGGGCAGACTTCTGTACAAAAACACATTATGCAAACGAAGAACATAAACACATTATGCAAACACACACACACACACACACACACACACACACACCCATTCATTCTATCAGCACACACGAACGCTCTCATGTTAATGGTCATGAGTGTTTTACATTACCAACGGACTTTATAGAGCATTACATACATTACGCAACAACACAAAAGTCAACACATTATCACACCTAGATGGGACACGGAAGACGATGAGTATTAAAGGGTGCAATCAGGAGAGTGAAAAGGTCGAAGGGCAGGTTAACAGCGTCTGGGAGGACAGCAACGATCCCAAAACAGACATTTCCAAGGAGTTAAAAAAAAAAAAAAAGTGGTTCCTCATGCCATCACTGTGTAACTGACTATTAGTCCTCTTTAGTTCAGTTTGTGTAATGTACATTTTTAGGCAGACTGTTAAAAATGTATACACAGTAATTCATGTTGCTATATTTTGCAGATAATAAAACATGCAGAGCTACATGCTGATTTTACTGAGTAAACCTTAATGCCCCTGTACAGTTAAAATATGCACCAGTGAATCTAACCAACCTCACTAACACACTTAACTGGTGAGCTGTTAAAGTGCTAAAGTTAAGTGAGCTGCAATCCATTGCACCTTTTAATAGCTATAATGCTACGTCGAAGGGCGTCTCTATCTTCTTTACAGGTGAACTGCGCAGATCAGCAGGTTGACATGTCTGTAACTGAGGGCCAATGAGCCCTTCAACTATATGGGGGTGGCCTTGACAGTGAGCTGCACCTGGTTCAAAACATACCAATACTACACTTCAGTAGCCCATCACATGAGGTTATATATAAGAAGCTGCTGTGTGACTATAGGAACCAGGTCTGTGATCAGGAGTCAACCTTGTGGTGCTGCACAGCTCAACCCGTAACCTCTAGGACAGCTGAGTGTGACACGGACAATGGACTCACGAAAACATGCCCTGAGAGACGTGACAGTCGGGTCATAAACCCCGCCCACCCTCCCCCTCCGCAGCATACCATTGGTGGAACCCTGCCCTTGGGCATGGGACTGCTGCCCTCTCCTCCCTTTGCAGAGAGAGAGAGAGATAAAGAAGCAAAGGAGCAGTTAGGGGAGAAAAGATCCATTTGTGCACTTTGGCACACACACGCATGTGCGTGCACTCACACACACACACACACACACAGCCTCCATTTGTGTTTTGCATACAGTCATAGTTGAAACTGCAGCTATGCTGGTTTTGAATCCTGGGTAATCATCTGTGTGTTTATGTGTTTCATTTGTACTCACTGCTGCTCCTCTTATGTGTGAGTGTGTCGTCCAGCGAGTTGGAGCCGGAGCCCACAGATGAGCTGTCCTGGCTGTCCTGGGGAAACGTCAGAAAACCATCACCGTACTCTGAACGAGACGGAGTGAGCGTGAGAGAACGCATTCTCTCCCTGCTCTTCGGCTTGATCAGCTTCTTCATCTTCAGAGTGATCCAGTTACCGCGCCTGCAGAGGAGAGACGAGACGCAGAGACAATCAGCAGGCATCAGTTGAATGTATTTCATGTCTGATTTGTTCCATGTGTGTAAATCACTTTGAGGCTTCATTACAGCCTCTCAGTCCTCTCATGGATGTTTAAAGCTCTACAGACCATAAATATTTAATTCACCCCTTCCTGGGGCTGCAGGGTGAGGGTTTTCTACCAAATGCCCCGCTTCAGAGATAAGAGTCAACAAGCAAACTGAATATTTTACAATATATGTTTGCATGATACAGTGAGTTTCATTCTGATCCACCACTTTCACACCAGGTCATTTAGTTGATTTATGAGGTTTTCTTGTTAATTTTTTTTTTCAGTAATATAACTTGATGACATTTACCTGCGTGGAGGTGAGGGGTCATAGAACTTGTACTGGTCCATGATCTTCTCCTCCAGCTTCTCCTTCTGTCTCCTCAGCTCATTTAGCTTATCTCTGAAAGGACACAGATGAAAGAAGATACAATAAGACGATGGGATTTTTTTTAACACCCCGTTTAAAACAATATCGACAGACACTGTGTTGTTGTCTATTTTTAAGAAAACATAGTGAACAGGTTTACATGTATTGTCTTTGCTCTACGTGGAACAGGTCTTTGCTCTCCATGGTCTGTTCCAGTAGTGTGCGATTCTGTAGCATCAGAGTCTGGATCTGGTCCAAAAGGTGACGATTCTCCTCCTCCAGGTTTCCTTTCAACTGGCTCAACAACTATTGCACACACACACACACACACATAGATATATTAAAGCAATACCATAACACCTGGCTCAAATAAAAATATGACACATTAAAGGAATCAACTTTCCACAACACAGCTGGCTTAAGAAGATGTTTATAAAAATATCAGACTAAAGGGAAGGGTCACAGACAGTTGGCACATGAAGAGAAGAGAAGAGAAGAAGAGAGGAGAAGAGAAGAGAAGAGAAGAGAGAGAGAAGAGAAGAGATCTCTCCTTACTTCACACTGGTTGGTGAGCTTGGTGGAGGTGATGTCCAGCTGCTGGTACTGCTCTTTCAGTTTAGAGAATTCAGCCTCCAGCTTTGTCTGGTCCAGCTTGGCGCTGTTTAACTGGCTCTTTATGTTCTTATGATCCAGCTGGAGACTCTCGTTGTCTTTCACCAGTTGACGATAGGTAGTGTTGAGTCTGAGGAGAGAGAGCAGAGCGACTCCTCAATGTGAAGACATGCTTGTGTGTAAAAGCGGCTACAAATTAAAACAACGGAGTTTAAACTAATGCCGACCTGTCGTTTTCCTCTTTGAGCAGTTTGCACTGGTCAGCGGTGGCTTGGTGTGTCTGGTTCTCCAGTGCCATCTTCTCCTGTTGCTCCTTCAGATTTTTCTCCAGGTCCTCCAGCTCTCCCTTCCTCTGCAGGAGCTGTTTGTATCTGCACACACAAAAATACATAGATGTTTCAAACACAACAAATAGCAGTGCATTTTCTTCATCCCAAAGTGTTTAGATGTAGTTTGTCAGAATAGTTCCTGTTAGATTTTCCTGTGGGATAACATGCAAATCAGTCAGTGCATAAAGGTATCTGTGAACCCCAGCTCACTTGTCTTCCAGGTCCCTGTGCTGCTGCTCCAGGCTCTTGTGGGAACTCTTCAGGCCCCCATGCTTCCCGATCAGGGCTTCGTACTCGGCCGCCTGCCTTTCATGAAGTGCCGCAAGCTTCTCGTGATCGCGGAGGAGCAGCTCGTAGGTGGCCCTCAGCTCTTCTTTCTCCCTAAGCGCTCCTTCGCGTTCACCTTCCACGCTGCTCTGCTGACTTTGCAGCTGAGCATTCTGGGTCATGAGGGCTGCACTCTGCGAGCTCAGGGTTGAGTTCTCCACCTGAAGGAGAGAATGGGGGAGATAAATTCATTAAAAAGGTGAGGGGAGAGAGGTGAAGAGGACAGTTATGGATAAGCAAGAAAATGGATTGTGAAAAAATGAATGAAGATGAATAAAAAGGAGAGACATAACAGAAAAAGAGGAAAGGTTTACAACAAGCATCTTTTTCACTATGATCTCTGGGGAGCACTTTGCTCTTTGAATCCAGCAGATCAAAGGTTATTTCTGTTTTTGCCTACAGGGGGCACTGTGTCTCTATTTGCTTTGTCCTCCCCTTTTTGCTGTAATCTCCATCTACAAAACATCAGCAGGGAAACTGTTTCCTTTCATGTTTCCTTTGTGGTCACTGTGGTTTCCTTGTCTCAAATCCCTCTTCAATCGGGTCTAGTGTTTGTATTCACACACACAAACTCACAGAGAAACACAGACACACATACTTACTCCTGTCCAGGTGCTGACACACTTTCTGTACCTTCTAACCTCCTGCGCACACACACACACACACACCTGTCTCACACATGCTCTTACGTAAAGACTTCACACATCAAGCCACATACACAAACACCAACAGAGACAGCTAGAAGCCAGTGGATGGTCAGTGTAAATCCTGTCGCCCCGTAAGCAGGGTTTGAATTGCTGCCAAACAGGGAGTACAAGTCTAAATCCATTCCAGGGAGCTAAGCAGCCTTGCAAGGCAACTGTACAAACAGGCCATATAGACAGAAAGGGACAGATAGAGCTAAATTTCTTAATGGACCATCGTATTTTATGCAGTGCATACATACTTCAAGAATCATTTCATCTTTGCTAGTGTGGGGTCATACAGGTAGAAATCAGAGCAATCTTTAAAGTCAAACTCCTCAGGCAAAGGTCTAGAAGTGAAATCAGTGCTTTTTGGACACTGTATATTGTGGATAATGTGTAGGGGATGTGTAGGGGTTACCTGCAGCTTGGCGTTCTGTGTCTGTAGTGTGGTGTTGTTCTCCTGTAAGGAGGCCGTCTGTCTCTGCACTGCCACTATCTGCGCCTGCAGGTTGGAGCTTTGAGTCTCCAGTTGTTTGAGCTGGCTCCTCAGGGCCGCCTTCTCAGCCTGTAGCGTGGCATTCTGGGAAAAATACGCACATGATATCATGATGTGTGTGTGTGTGTGTGTTGTGTTGTGTCTTTACAAAAGCCACATGAACCACCTTACATTCTTGGTACCATGTTAACTTACATTCCTCTCCACCTCAATGAGCCTGTCTTTGACTTTCAGTAGTTCCCTGGTGGCTTCATGACTCTCCTTCTCCCATTTACTGATAGACTGAGGGTCTCCTCCCCTCCTCTAGGGGGCGAGCTCTGCACCATCCTCTCCTCCTCCTCTCTCTGCCGCAGTGCTTCGTAGTTTTTCTTCACCTGGGGAGAGTAAAGAAATTTTGTGTTGAAGAAACTTTGTGTCTAATTTGCATCATCCATGAATTTTTGAAGAGTATGGCAGGAGAAATGGTGAAGTTCACAGTTCCTCAGTTAGAAATCAGAGTTAATCTGCAGACACCTCAATTTTCCACTCAACCTTTAAGCTATGGAGATATGTCAGCAAGTTCAAAAGCACCAGCACGCCTCCTAAAGGACAGCAGACATCCTCCACTCCACTCCAGCTCTTTCACTGCTGCCTCATGAATAGATAAATGGGCGATAGAAGTGGAAGAGTGGATGAATGAATAATGGATCGGCCTGGAGTAGCTCTCAGTGTCTTCACTGTTTCTAGTGTTGTGGGGTGCAGATTGGTGTGTTGGCATTGTGGGTGTTTCTAGGGATGTGTTTTTATACCCAGTCTTCACCAGTTGTGGTACTGCTAAGCATCTGTATGCAACACTGTTTTTGACTACTTATTAATGTGTATTTTTGTATGTGCTGCTTACTGTCTTGAGTTCCTGGCGAAGTTGCTGGTTGAGATTGGATGACTCCTGCAGTCTGGCCTCTAAAGCAGCGATCTTCTCCTCTTTGATCTCCAAAGATGATTTCAGAGTTGACTCCAGTTTGGTTTCCAGGAGCTTAAACCTGAGAACAAAGGTTCAGTTCAGTTCAGAGTGGGTGTGTGTTTTTGAGTGTGATCACACAACTGCAATCCTACACAGGTAATGTATCCTCATAGGCAAGTTAGTAGGCATTAGCAAGCTCAAGTGACATACTGGCAATAGTGTAGCAGGTGGGGCAGATCCTGGCTCAGACACCTCCCACAGGATAATTTTGCATTAATCAGATTCATTAAAACCACAGCACTGAATCTAAAATAAGGTACAGACCTGATTTATTTGGAGTCCCACTTGCCCTCATAATTTTTAATGGTTCCAAGACAATACACTAAGCTCCTGTTTGTGCTCCTGACTGAAACATTTGAAGACCCATCACAGAATCGTAAACACAGTGACATCTGTTTGTGTTTGTGAACAACGATACCTGTCGTCTGAGCTCTCGTCGTGTAGCAGCCTCTCCTTGTTGAGACCAATCTTCTCCAACTCATGTGTCAGTTTCTCCAGATCGTTGTTCATCTGCTGAGTCCGTAGCTTCTCACTCACAAGCTCCTGGACACACATAAACACTCAGATTACCATCAATGTTCTGCTTCATTTACAATGATTTTACTTTCAACAAGCATTTAGAGGCAGATTATTTCAACAGAATCTAAAACAAAATAATAGTAAATGATTTCTCAGACATAAAACAATCTGCATCTGCAGACATCTGACACTGTAATGGTTCTGCTCACCTCTCTGAGTGTGATAAGGGTCTTCTTATCGATGGAGCCTTGTTTGACCAGCTCTTTGTTCTCTCGCTCCAGGTCTTTGACTCTTGTGCAGGAGTCCCTGAAGAAGATCATCTCTTTGCCCATGGTTCGGTTCTCTTTCTCCAAGGCGGAGATCCGCTGGTTGCTGTCATCCAGCTTGGAGTCACGGATCTCAGCCTGCTGCCTCAGCCGCTTGTTTTCCTTCTCCAGAAGCTTCTTGTCCTTCTCCAACTGGGAGCTTTCCTGCTCTAGACTCTTGTTCTGGGGAGTAACGGGACGTAACGGAGAGCAGAGGGATAAAACATCATTTGATGGGATTATTTTTAGACTAAATGCCGTGTAAATAACATGTTTGGCTAAAAGTGGACACAGATTAACTCACAAGGGCCAAAAATCAATTTTGACAAATAATCTGGGATAATCCAACTCTGCTGGGAAACATGTTGTAATTTTATCAGAATGAACTAAAAGAGTGGCCGAGATTCTCAAGTGCCAGATAACAAATACATTTTCACTTATTTTAGTGCACTAACTTCTTTAGACTTTTATATCACAAACACTACCTTCATCTGCCTCAGCTGCTGTTTTTGGGTCACTCTGACTGGCCCCATTCTGCCAGGCAGAATCACTCCATCCCACAAAAAAGTCACTGAAGCTGTGTCAGTAAAACACCTCCAGCTATTCCATTGGACATTGTACCAGTTCTGCTCCAGAGTGCAGTCCAAAAGCGCTGATTTCTTTGCACTGATTCAAAGGATTTTTCAAGCCTCCATCTCCCACATTTTAGCACAGGTGAGTATTGCTACTGAATGAATGCATGTGAAACTGTTTTCCTTTGGTTCCTACCTCCTGCTCCAGCTGCTCCAGGCGTTTACTGGAGATCTTGAGTTCCTCCAGGTTGCGTTGAAGGGTTTGATTTTCAGTCTCCACCTCTTGCAGCTCTGCCTCCAACTGCTGGATCTTCTTGCTGCTGTTCTCTAAGGCCTTCTGCAGGCGCTGGTTCTCTGTATCTAGGCCCTGGTAACTCACCTGGGAGATGAATAGGCACATTAGGATATTAAAAGCTACCGTGAACTAGTTGTGCTGCTCCCTGATGCCACTGTATACCAGATCCTCTATAATTTACCTATGACAGTATTCACTGAACATGTAATGTGTAAGGTGCCCTGGTGCCAACAGTGGTTATGTATGAGTTACCTGATGCTGCAGACTTAATCACTTTATCTAGCAGTGGCCTGTGATTCATTTTTCAAAGAGAGCTTCTTGCTGTCCATGGCTGCATGGTTGTCAGCTGTGTATCACTGCTGTTCAGTCACTCCTCGTGCAACTGACAGTCCTAAAGTCTTACCTCTAACCTCTCCGTCTTCTTGGACGAGGCTTTGAGCAGTTCCAGGCTGCGCTTCATCTGGCTCCTCTCACTCTCCAGCTCCCTGTTCTCAGCTTCCAGCTGAGCAGCCTTCGCCCCCGCTGACCGGAAGCTCTCAGCCGTGCGCCGCAGCTCCAGGTTCTCCTGCTCCAGCTGGGAGTTCTCCTTTTCCAGAGCCTCCAGCTGGAAGGCCATGTTCTTCAGAGAATCCAGCTTCTTCTTCAGACGACGGCCCTCGGCCTCCAGCTCTGTGTTCTCCTTCTCCAAAGATGAAACCTACACACACAATAAGTGATGGTGATGGTAATGGCAGCCTAAGACTCTAACCACACTATTATATACCACTCTCACAGCTTCAAATACATTATTTGATAATGTTTTAATTTTTAATACAGGCTCATTACAAATTGAAGCCATATCATCCCAATTTTAACTAGTTTCAGTAGAAATGTTCACACATAGTGAATGAGACAGAGAGACAAAAGACCACATTAACTTTAAAGCTTCCTTTCTTCCCATGCAGAAAATGAATGATTGATTTTGGGGAGATCATGGCTTACGATGCATCAAAAAACTGAAATGCGTAAGTTATTAACTATGAATACTCAACTATGGATTGATAGTTGAAGATCTTTCTCACTGAGGCTGACACAGATGATAACATACTGTTTGTTACTGTGCTGTTTGACATATATTTCATATTTTATTTGACAACATAAGACAAAGGGTATTCAAGTTCAATCATGTAGGAAGTCACTGACTAACACAGACAGACATTCTGACATTTGTCAAAAAACAAAGCAGAAAACAAAATGCACTGCACCTTTTCACAGGTGATTCCCAGACTGGCCACTTTCTTCTGCAGGCTCTCATTGTCCCTCTCCAGCTTCTGCATTTGAATCTCCAACTCCTCGGCTCTCTCACCTTTCTCCTTCATCACCTCAAGCTCTTTACCTGCAGACAAAAGACACTTATTCTTACAAATGACCAATATGTTGATGCTGTGAATTCAGAATGAACAAACAAGCAAATACTAAAGAAAAAATCCAAAGGCAGCTGTGAAAAGAGTGACTCCTCGTCGTCAAAACAGACAGATGGAGAAAAAAATCCATCCTTAATCCAAAAAACTTTTAAACAACATGTCACTCACGTAGTTGTTTCCTCTCGAACTCCATCTTGTTGAGTTTGGCAGTTGTCTCACAGATGGATTCGTGGAGAACACGATTCTCTTTCTCCACATCTTTGACCCGCGCCTCAGCACCAACCTGGCAACGCTGACGCAGAGACGACACTGTCTGGCCCAGGTGCTTGTTCTCCTGCTCCAGGCCCTTCAGCTGGGAACAGAGTTTTAAGGACTTAGCTTATGTTTACTATAAATGGCTTTGGATTCAGTTTTACTCAGGCAAGATGCCTCCCATCTTTTGTTTGTAGACCACTGGGGTTGATGAAAACAAATCTGCACTAATTCACAATCCTGTGCTTTCTGCCTTTTTATTTAAGGAGTCAAACTTGATATAATGAGATACAAGAGGCAAGTCACATTTTCATTTAGTTTAATTCAGTTGAATTATAATTTTCTCCAAAAACTGAGAAATTAAAAAGATATCAAAAAGGACTGTTAATGACATGTAGAAACACAAAAGACACAAAAAGACTTGACAAAACTGTAGTTTGTTTGAATCTTATGCTCATTATGTTGGAAGACTGGAAGAGCCCATATTTACGTGTGAGTACAGTTGTGTTTTCTCTCAGTGCATCATTAAGGCTGTATTTTACAGATCTGATGGTTAAACTAATCATAGCTGTCAGATTTGGGTCTAACAGCCATAAAGTCCCTGCAGACACACAGCACACAAGTGCATCTGGGCCAGAGTACCAGAAATCTGTGCAGTCAATAAAACATAGCGGTAGTTTCACTTAATAGAGTTTGTGAGCCAAGCACGAATCAATTGCACAAAGATTGCTCTCAAGAAAACTCGGCATAGACTTTGGTAAATTACACAGTTTAGTCATGTTACTGTATTTTCTCGGAGCTTCCTGGACTGAGAATCAATGACGGTTTTGTGGGGGAGCAGCTTGTATGACGCACAGTCTCAGAGCTCGGTCTGTCTGAATGTGTTGGTGTATCTGACCATATGCTTGTGAAGTATAGAGACTGCAATGTTAACTATGTAGCACATTAAGCACATGAATGCTTAATGTGATTACAGTCTCACAAAGATAGTCTCTACAAAATATTAGATTAACTGCTCTTGCCAACTCAAACTTAACAGGCCTTATCAGTGAGCCATGTATCTAATGTGTCATTGAAGAAAAACAGCACAAAAGCAATTATCCCTGACAAGATTTGTGACTGTGTGTGTGTGTGTGTGTGTGTGTCTGTGTGTACCTGTCTTTCAGAGTTTTCTCTGAGTGTTTCGAGAGTCTTCTCCAGTAAAGCCTTCTCCTTCATCAGGTCAGTGCTGAGCGACTCAGCACTGCGAAGCGACTCTCTGTCTGCCTCCAGCTCACTCTGCAGCTGCTCCACCTGCACACAAAGGAAGCAGCATTTTAAAATGTCGCATTCTCTTGATGGGGTTTTAATGCTTTGGTTAGTGTTGCCTGAGATGACTGATGTTGGCTCAGCAATTACTGTCAAGTAGTATTTTTCTTCCCAGTGATTACAGATATCAGGATGCACTTTAAACAATTTCTCCTGCATGACATTCAACATCGTGATAATTATTGTGGGCAGAGATAATATTATGAGTTACTATGTGTTTTCAAGCACTAAACAAGCTGGTGAAATTATTAAACCAGGATACAGACATAATATATTATCTTATTCTGTCACAACTCAAGGGACCAACACACACAGATGTATATTTAATAACCTTATTTCTGCTGGAGACTCCCAGTGGCTACATTCACATTTTTATATTTTTTTGGCTCCAGACCTCAGGACACTCACTTTGGATTTTCTCTTTGTGGGAGAATAACACAATTTCATGCATTTTTATTCCGAGGGATAGAGAGAGGCTTACGTTTCTGAAAATAGCTGAGAGACTTCTCTTAGCGAGAGGCGTTTGAGTGTCAAGGACTGGAAAAGAAAAAGCAAGGAGCTGCCTGGATTTACAGCTTGGCTTTCATCCTCCTATCCACCCTTCTCTATATGCTGCTATTCTCGCTTTTTTTTATTTCTCAGTGTCACTGTGTGAAAAGGTCTAAAGCCAAGTGTTAGGGTGATATATTATGGTGGGTGTTGGTCCAATATGCTAATCTTAGTGGTGACCCTGACAAAGGGAGGAAAAGGAAACTGCGAAGTGTCTTAAGAGACCCAGTGTGCTTAGTGTATCTGTAGTATAACATTTACTGATAGATCTCTCCTGCTCTTTATTTTAAACCATCACAGTTCAAGCACACATGAAAACTGTCTTACATCCACACAGCCTACTTTATTATCAAATTATTCAATTAGTAGCTTTAAAATTTGCTACATGTGATTCTCATTACACATAACCTATTTTTCAGGCAATCTGAAGGCTGAACTCACATTTTCCTTGAAAAAAAGACCACATAACTAAAGGATGACTAATTAAATTACTATTTTTTCATTATTATAAGAGAATGTGAAATAGCAAAATTAATATATGGAGTATTTGAACCATCTGTAAATGAGAACTGCATTTTTATGAGGCCATTATATCCCCAGACTACCCCTCAGACGACAGTACTGGAAATAATCTTTTCCTCTGTAATATTCGGATGCCCATGATGTAAATATTTAAACCTGTTGAAGATTTCATGGTTAACTTGTGAAAGCACTGAAGAGATGAGGAAATGTTAGAAGAGCACAGTCATTTATGTGTGTGATGAGCCATTGAGTCATTAAATGAGTCACACTCATAGAAAATAGGAAATGACTCTGAACTGCCAATTAGCCCTCACTTCTTACTCAACCAGAGAGAAATCTTGAAATGTAATGGGTAATTACATACTTTCTGGTTCAGCTTCTGGTTTTCTTGAGTGACTTTCGACAGTTTTGTCACACTGTCCTGACTGGCTGCTCCTCTGAGCTCCTCCACAGTCTTCAGGAGGGTCTGGTTGTCTTTCTCCAGCTTCAACAGGCGGCTCGAGGTCAGCTCATTCACCTCCTCACCCAGAGACTTCTGAGGGGCTGTGATAATGAGAGCAACGAAACATGGTTAGTTTTATAATATATTATAATAAATCCATTAAAAATTAAATTAATAAAAAGCCCTATGGTCCAACTTTACAGGTCTTAATGCTTTTAAAGTGCCATTTTAACAAACAACCGCTCCTGCCCATGCAAAGTCTTTATCCAGATCCCTGGTCTGTTAAACCTCTTAACAGCTTTTTTAATCCAAACACACAGATTATCCTCCTGGAGCCACTGAATATTAATTACAGGTCTTAACCAAGTGGAAAGAAAGCTCAGCGGAGGCTGGCAAATGCATGGGCCATGGAGGTGACACCAGGGCCAAGAGCCAATGACCAAAGCCCGGTATGCTGGCTGTACAAAGCCCCTGACCTGGTCAACTCAGCTCAGGTAACAGTCATTACATGGTATTTTAACTCAACCTCACATTCCTTACCTCCCTCATTGTGCCCTTTTTTTTTTTTTTTTTTTTTTAAACGAAATTTAATGGTTTTCTGGTTTTAATAAGATCCTTGACTCTGTCTCATCTCACCTTCAGTCAGCTCTGGTGTCTTGGAAAGTTGCTCCAGTTCCCAACCCAAGTGCAGAGATTCATCCATGCTCTGTTTCTGGGCCATCTCAAGCACCAGGTTCTCCTCCAACAGCTCCTCCATGCGCTTTCGGTCCATGTCCCGCTCCTGAAAATAACAAATAAACAAATGTTATACACACAACTGCTAAATTGACTTTCTATGACTCACTTATCCATAAATCCATCATCTCACCATTTCCAGGTCGTGGATCTTGGATTTGAGCTGCAGATTCTCTTTTTCTAAGAGGTGCAGTTTGTCAGACCGGGTCCTGCTAGCATCCAGCTGTTCCTCCAGCATGGTCTTAGTCTCCAGCAAGATCTGGTTGTCCTCTTTCAGCTCCTGTAGAAATCACCACATGAGCAGAGAAGTTGTAGAACAATTAAACAAAACCTCTGCACAATTAAGAGATATTTATGTTTTGAGTAAGAGCCAGATCATGTGCTTGACATGTGCTTTTGACATGAGTGCAGTTGTGTACCTCAACTCTGGCCTTGTAAAACTCAATGTCGTGGAGTCTCTCCTTGTATCGACTCAGCTCGCTCTCCAGTTTGTCCACGCGAATCGCTTTCTCTCGGAGCGCATCCAGCTCATCACGGTAGGCCCGAGCCGACCGAGCATCAGACAGCAGCTGGTAGCTCTACAGGAGTTGACAGCCAAACAAAAGAGCATTAATAAGTGGATATATGTTTAAGTGTTTGAAACAAATAACAAACTAGGATGTAAATGTATCAAAAAATACTTCTCAAGTCAATGTGTTCACCCATTCTGTAGATGTATGGCTATTTACATTATCTAGGATCAGCACACACACACACACACACACAGCCGTGAACTCATGCACCTTGTTTAGACCATCCAGGCTGTTAGCCTGTCAGTCGGCCTGCCGCCCACTCCAAATCAAAAGCCATGTGATGCTGTTGCTAGACTAAAGATAGCTCTAATAGCCCCTAATGAGCTAAGTCACTAGCTAGCTGATTAAAGCCTGGCAGCACTGCAGAAACAAAGCACTTAGAGGAGAGAGGAGCAGGTGAAGGGAATACAAACGTTCAAACGTGTGCCATGCGTGTGTGTGCGCTGGTGTGTGAGGGTTGCAGTGACTTGTGGCATTACCTCTTGCTGAAGCCTCTTGAGCTCAACCTCCATGTTCTCAAGCTCCTGTCTGGTGTCCAAAAGCTGCTCACTCTTCTCCTCTCTGAAATAAAAGAGATGGAAAAGTTAGTAGATAAACAAAGGCAAAATGGAAAAGGTCAGAGAATGTGATCTGGAAAGAGGACAGACAGACAGACAGACAGACAGACAGACAGACAGACAGACAGCGTGACCGGGGGAAGAGGAGAAAGATGTAGATTTCACTGCAGCAAAAAGCAAGAAAATGATGTTTTTTGTGTCACTGACAGAACCAGTTAACATGAAACCATGCATCAAAGATCTTTGAAGTGAGTTTGTGACTTTATCATTTCAAAGTATTTGCATGGACTTTTCTTTGGGGATATTTCCATTTCAAGGTTTGCAGCTAAATCATTTACTGGCAGCAAGTTATTGACACAGCTGCAGAGATTAGTTGCATTTGATGAAATTCAGACAAACAGTTTCACTATCTTCATTTTCATTTTTCAGTGTTTAGTAAAAGCAGTTCCAGTAGCCCAACAGTTTTTACATTGTTTAGGTAGTAAGGCAAGCTTTGTGAATATTAGCAACATATTTGACAGGGCCAACCTGAAGTGAACTGATGACTCAACTAAAATATTCAAAACCTGTCCTAACGTCGGTATTTGGAGGTCAAACGATCTGTATTCAAATGATCGCTCTTAACTACAATTTTGACGGGTTAGTAGCTGATAGAGAAGCTTCTTCATTAAATACAGTTGTTAGCATGGACACATAACGTAGGCAACATCCCATTACGTAAAATTGCCTTTGTAAGTCAGAAAAATTAGCATCTCACATGCTGCCTCCAAGACACGAGTAAACCTAAAAACCCAGTTTGTTAAATGAAGTCAAGTAAAAATAGCCTATTGTGTCTGGTGTGTTAGAGCTTTGGTGGTCAGGACACAATGACTTTCTTGTGTCTTGTGAATGTGGTTGGTAATAAACAACTCCCCTCTGCTTGACACAACAACATGTACTAACAGGGGGGTGGTTAAAGACAACTGAAGAATATATAGTGCCGTGTGACTACCTTAGGAGCAAACATATGCAAATCTGCCCCTGAGGCTCCAACTCTCTTCCTTTATTCAGGTGAAAATACCACAACAGATAAGATTAGAGACAGAGAGAAGAAAGTTTGACTTTCTGGTGGTGCAAGAGGAACAAAACTCAGACTTCATTTCTCATTCCTTCTCCCTCCACAGCAGGGTTTTGCCATCTGCTATCTAACATGCTCCTGTATCATTTAAGTAGCACTGACACAGGGCAGCCTGACATTTGCTGTCCGGGCTAGTTTGTGTGTGTGTGCAAATTCTCAGCTCTCCTGCCATAGAGGGAGAATGTGTCACTCTGCTTTGAAGGAAAACAATTGCATTCCTGAGATGCTGTTCCTGTGTGTGTGTGTGTATTTGCATGAAACCACTCCACTGAACATCTGATGGCCTATTTGATTACAGCTCTCTGGAGTCGCAGGCTGCATCTGAATAAGGAAAAGGCGACCCACTCTTTTTGTCCTCTCATTTATCTCTACTTCCCTCCTAGGGCTGACATTATTTGGGAAGCTGCTGGTACTCAAGCAGGATGTTCCTGCACCCATTTCTGTTTTTGTTTCATCAGTTAACCCCCCCCCCCCCCCCCGACACACACACACACCACCATTACCTCTCACAGACTCTCCCTGTCACCCCAGAACCCTCCCTTCCCCAAATCACAAACACCTGTCAAGTCTTGCATGGCAGATTAGCTTTGGGCTCATATTATGGATGCAGCTGGCTCTGGTTCTTATGTTAATGGTTTAGCACTGCGCAGGTGTTTGTGTCTCTGCACAGACTCAAACACTTGTTTGTACTTCTATATTTAAAAACAACAATGGTTTGTACAACTGCTGTCAGTCTAGAACAAAATGTGCACATTAAGTTTGGCTGTCTCTCATTGCAGCAAAACAGAATATCCCATGAGTTTCATCTAAGTGACTTAGTTAGAATTTGTTGTGGTTAATGATTCACTGCACTGACATTCAAGTTGTCCTGGGTGGTTGACCACTCAGAAAGACTTCACACGAGTAAAAGCATATGGGTAATGATTTCCAATGGCTACAGACTTTGTTTCAATCAATTTACTAGAAAGGATATAATGACCAGTTGTGTTTTGTTACAACCAAAACCTGTTTACAGGTGAATCCAAATTCTACCTTTAGATTTGATAAAGAACAGGAACAATGCAAATAAATTTAACGCTAATCAAAGGACTTCTAGAAGTGGATAAGTGGAAATAGTACAAAATAAATGTTTGGTCTAGGAAACGGGTAAAGACTTTCTGTAGAATAACAGTCCTAAATATTACTCTAAATGTGTTTTCATTGGTACAAACTGAGTGTGTGTTTGAGCTGGAACAGGAGGAGGAAAAGCAGCCAAGCCGCAGTAGCTTTAACAGACACATTAACAAACAGACCACTGTGGGAACACTGTGCCGTACCCCCTGGCTCTGACCTGCTCTCTTTCAGACGCACAAACACAGGACCACACAGTAGACATTCACATCTACATTTTTATGCAGAGTCAATATCTGTGCATGTGCAGGCACTCGCAGACGACAAACATACTCGTCTTGTGCCCCATAAAAGAAAATACAGTCATGTGACCAGACTACATGAACTCACTTTTTGTCCCTTGTTTGGTCCAACACATGAGAAAAAACCTTCTGTCACAGACGCCACAGCAACAAGTCAACAATACCATAGCAACCAGGAAACAAAATAACTCACTGGCCTGTTGGCTGCTTTTAGCAGTACTTAGGTCTACTGAAGAAATCGTCATAATATAGGTCAAAGAAGTGTGAGGGAGATGTCTACAGTGATGAATGTTGTGCTCTTTCAGCACAAGGATTCCCATGAATGGCTTCAGGTTCACTCGAGGGGAGACGCTTTTCATTCTTTTCATGTGACCAAGCAGCCGATGACCTGCACGTCCATTCTGAGTAACAACCACTTGTTAAAAAAACATAATTTATACTTTCAGTTTGCCCTCAGCGGACCATTGTCTATTTGACAAAAGAGATGGAACAAATTAAAAGACTAAATGATTAACACAAATGTGGCTAAAATTCTTTTCCATATCAGCACAGTACATATATAGAGAGAGATTAATAGATAACATAGATTTGTGGTGAGTTTCCCTCAAGACCACAACAGCAAAAATTTACTGACTTATCTTTGTTGATTTCTCAGGACTATTATAAAGAGCCTCCGCCTTCCATACAACCATCATGATGCAATGAGAGATGAGTCAGACATAACCAGTGTACGACATCCATAAGAAAACCCTGTAAAGTAACGTCTGAATGTTTTGTGTGGATAAAATAGTAAAAATGTGCTCTTTTTTCACAGAATTGGGTTCATGAAGTCATGATCTTGATGACTTTGCATCACCTAATGTTTAAGAACAAGTTGATAATAATTTGGGCTTGCAGTTCACATCAAACATGCAACAGGAAGAGAAGCAGCAACAATAACAAAATAGGAACTTTAGAAGCAAACAAGATCAGGAGTGATAGCTGCTGCCTTGCTTCAACCAATGACCTTTTTGGATGTAGTTCTTGATCGTGTTTTGTGGTAGCTACTGAGATTCAATCAGGTTTGTTTACGTTTCCTGTTTCTTCTCCATTTACGTCCCCTTTGACCGAATTAAGTAATTACTTATCGAGCTGATAAAGCTGTGGTACTCACAGTTCCTGTCGCAGCCGTCTGATCTTGGCCTTGGCATCTGCCAGCTCCACAGAAAGATGTTGTCGGCTTTCAGTCCTCCTCATGCTGGGGGAGTCACCAGGGGACTGTGTTGGACATGGAGCCAGTGGAGACAACTGCACACAGTCTCTCTCCTGGGTTAACTCCACTATGGTCTGGATGAAAGGAGATAAAATGCGGGGTCAGGTCATGAGATTTGTGACTGTTTGGATAAACCAAAATGCAGCAGGACATAAAGGCAAAGGCTCTTAAGAGGAGGTCAAACTCAGGGCTCAGGGAAAAAAATAAACACACCGCAAATACCATGAAAATAAACCATCTTGAACCTGTATTTAGCAGAATCTGTACAGAACTAACAGGATCTACTTTCTAAAGCTAAGATACTTGGATCTAAGATACTTGGTCTAGAGCAGAATGGGGCTCAATAATGGGACTAGAGTGGAAAAAAAAAACAGGCATTGGTGCAAAAAGTGCATCCACAGTCCCACACACAGCCTATTTTGATCTAGTGCCCGTGACAGGAAATGGGATTTTAATTGAGAGCGGCTGGACTACACAGTGATAATCTGGAGGCTATTAGAACCTCTGACACACACACACACGCACGCACACACACACACATAAAGATCTGCAATCAGTAGTGGGCATCTGTACCCTATGGGCTGGAAACTCAATTAATGACGCATATACTCCAAGTACAAAAGACACACACACATGTGCATGTGCACAACACACACACAAACTCACAGACACACACCCTCCATCCATGAGACAGTTAACAGTTTCAACCCTTCCTTCCTGAGGCTGCTCTCTTGTGGTAATGGCAAAAAAGCCAAAAAAAGTTTCCACATAACTCTCCTGAACACAGCTGCTCATTTTCACTGGCAATATTCTGTTTGTAAAGAAGGTGTAACAGACACCACAAACACACATCTGCACATCTGTACATCCCCCAAGACTAAAAAGAGAAATGAAGAAGATAAACACACATTCACCACACTTTTCTTGGCACGATTTGCTCTGCAATGTTCATTATACTTATACTGATGTTTTGCTTATGTTGCTTGGTAATAAAAACAATCCTTAACAAGGCACAATAAATCCATGTCATGTGTACATATGTCATTTTGTCATTACCTCCAGCTGTGTGTCTCTTTCATCCACCAGGCGTTTGAGGTGGAATGCCAGGTTTCTGGAGAGGTTGTCCAGATCCTCAGGAGGCATTTCCCCACTTTCCAGCCACTGCAGGTCCACTACGTTCTCCTGGTTATGAGTCACCTAGAATCACAACCATCACATAAGACTTGCAGATCAGGTTATGGAACCCAAAAGGAGGTCAATGACGTTAAACATCTTAATTCTCTATAGTTTTGTTTACTATGGAGGACAAATACCTCCTGGATATGGGATGCTATGGCAGCTTTGCTGTCAAAATCCAAGATCTGGATACGCTCAATGTACTCTTCCTTCTTCTCGCACTGTAAACAGAGGGGGGAGGGGTGGAAAAGAGAGGAGAAGAGTCATTAAAGAGTTAAAGATTTAGGTGGATATGAGATCAAGTAGAGGTTAGTAGATCAGCAGTGCAGACACAAAGCAGAAGTTGATCTGATATACAGAGTTCCAGGAAGGCAGCAGTTGTATTTAGGAAAGAAATCTAGTCTTCAAACACAAGTTTATCTTCTGGATCAGACAAAGATCATTTTCCTCTCTTTCTGGCAGAAGATGAGTTAAAAGCAAGACTGCTGAGCCCTTTACTTTCCATAGTTCTTACTCTGCAACAGGTGCAGCCGTGCTTGACACAGGCTTGAAGTAGATACAGTTTTAAGTCAGAATTGCTCCAACGGTGTCTTTTTGCAAACAATAGAGTTGGTGAAAGGTCAGTGTTTTTGTTTGAAATGCAGTGAGCAAGAGCTGAATGGGGTCTTTGTCACGAGACAGGAAAAGGTCTGCTATGTACATTCATAACACAGTATTAGCTGTGCGTATGATGAAGTTAAAGGTAATTCATTTTATCAAAAGGGAGCAAGTGGCAGCCATCAAAGGAGGTCAAGCCCAAAGACAGACCTCTTCCAAAATTAGATTTCTAGGTTTGCAATTTCATTGCTTCAAAATGACCCCCTGAAAGTAATACAATTTCACTCTCACTCTCCAAGTGTGATTGGCATCTATGATGAATTTAATGGTTCCTGCTCTTTAAAACCTAAATTATATGTGCATGTTTGAAGTGTGCAAGTGTTTCAGTGGAGTAAACTGAGCTTTTACCTGAACAGCACAGCCGAGCAGCAGCAGCAACAGCTTCTTCATCTCATCCAGGCCTTGCTCTAGAAAAAAAAAAAATGTCTGCATCAAACAACAACAAATAAACCACCAACTGTCAATTACTCATCATCCTCATTCCTGTTTTTGTCTTGTCTGACATTGTGTTTTACTGGCTGTGACTCAAGGAGAAGTAAAACACATGAGGCTGACTAATGCGTTCTACTGAAAGACGTTTTGCTGATGGCTTTAACTCCAACAATTTATTACATCAGAGACACAATGATTGATGGAGGATGATGACTGATAGATGATTAGATTTGAAATACATTAGTTCCTGAATTTCTACAAAGTGCTTTGTGATTAAAAACACTTCAATTTTTCAGTTAGTTAAAAAAAATCATGCACTATATCAAAGTCATCTGCTCTTTATTTTTCTCATTAAAGGATGTCAGAACAATTAGTACGACATGGTTGGGGGGAGGGTGGCACCTTTTCCTCATTTTACAGCAGATGAAAATTTCCATCTATCCCATGTATTTCCAATGAGCTAATCCTGTTTGTTACAATTTCCCCCTATTAAACCCCGACCTCTAGTTACCACAGTGTTTTCCACAGTGAAGTGGGCTGGCAGGATGAACCTCCAGCTCTCTTCCACATGTCAGGACATATTGTCAGAAACTACAGAAACCCCAAAACAGCTGCTACCATGCTCCACAGGCCTGAGCTCATCTGTGGGATTTGAGACTGAACAACAGTAAACCAGGTGGTGCATGAGTGTGTCACACTGACTAAGTGGTATGGTATACGCAGTTTGTTGTGCATCTGTGTCTATGACTGTGCGCTTTCCCTATTTCGTGCAGTGTGTGTGTGTGTGTGTGTGTGGTGTGTGTGTGTGTGTGTGTGTGTGTGTGTGTGTGTGTGTGTGTGTGTGTGTGTGTGTGTGTGATAAGCCAGGCTCATCATGTGATCCAGGGGGTAGTGAGTGCTAACACTGTCCAGCTCTAATAACAATAAATCCAGATTAGTGACAGCATGCTTTCTGTAGAGGGTGGTCTGTTTTCCTCTCAGTTTAATGGGCCAATCATCACAGCAGGAACAGCTTAATCACGGTCATACAGAAAGACAATGCATTTTGTGTCTCTTTCCAAATAATTTATAATAACAATGAAAAAAAAAAAAAATCAAATCAAATGAATAAAACCATTCTCATAGTTATTGCAAATTTTAGCGTCATCTCCCAGATGATGGAGAAAAGAGTGTGATTGTCTGTGTAAAGCACCAATTTAGATAGTGATAACACAAAACAATGTGTCTCATTGTTGGGCTCTGTCCATTCTTTTTACACAATCTCACACAATCAGATCAATGTACTCGCTCCCATTCCCCTTAAATCAAGAGACACACAAAGTCAGTGTATTATTGAGCAACAGAGACCTCCCTCTGGTCACGGCGTGGCAGGTCAGACCTTCACCTTTTAAGATGGAAGATCAGGATTATTCTCATGACAGTTAATAATTGGATACAAGCCCAAGCTAGGTGAAGTGTTAGCGCTTGAATTAGGTTTGTGAACAGGTCGACACTGATACGTTGGAGAAACCTGTTGTGTTGGACAGCAGCATGGTTGAATGTGAAGAACACATCATATACACACTATGATATCTCTCAAGCTTTCTTCATTCTTTACTTAAGTACCTCTGTTACATAATGTGTGAACAAGAGTGCAACACTTTGAATGCCTTCCAGGAGAGCCTGTCTCACAGCATGTCCCATTATCCCTAAATGATCACATCTTGCCCCTTTCTGTGACAGCAAGGTTTTCACCTCTCCATTGAGTGAGGCTGTTCTGACACTTTTGCCTTCCACCACGCACAACAGACAACACCTTATACAGAACTAGTTCTTTTGTCCAGTCCTGCAGCAGCTGGAGCTACAACCACCTGCACCTCTGCAAAGGAGTGCTGGAGCCTCAATTCCTAAAATAATTAAACATGTTTTAATACAACCTAATTATTTCTGGGAAACATTTCGAGATCATAAAAGTGAATATTGAGCAATGCTTAGTCAGTCTCTGAATACTTGAGAAAAATGCTAAATGTCTGAATTCAACAGCAGCAGCTACATTTATGACATAAAAAATATTACACAAGAATATATGAGTAAATCTGAGCCTGGAAGGGTGACAGGCTGATAAAACATAATTCTCACTGCTGCATGGGCTTAACAGTTCTCTATTAGCCATAGGAACCTATTCTAGTCAGGGAAAGGATTTAGCTCAGCAAATCTACTGGAGCAACGAAGGAAAGATAAGGGACCTCATAGGATAAATAATTTATAAAGCTAGAGTGGGAGAACAAGAAGGAGAAACAGTAAGAGGGTGAGATGAAAGGCAGAGAGACAAAGGAGGGAAAGCACCGCAGAGTATACGCAACACAAACACGAGGGAAGAATATAGAAATAGAGAAACCAAGAGAGAGAACGAGAGCAGGCAGGAGGGAGGCAAGGTTGAAAATAGACAATAGAAATCTCCCTCAAGCAGCGGCAGCAGCAAAGGAGGCTTCAAGGAGGTGCTACCCCTGTCTCTACCAGCCTCATCTTGCCTCTATCCCTGTCTTCCCTCCCTCTAACATACACACACTCCATCGATAAATTTATTCTCTGCAACATACGTCCACCCATCCTTCCTTCCTTCCTCCCGTCCTTCCCTCAGCATTGTAACGAATCATCTGCGTCTCTTATGAGTTTGCATTCACTCATCTAGGCTTCCTTTTTCACCTCCTTTCCTCCCTCCCTGCGTTATCCTCTTAGCAGGAAACCAGAGGTCAGGGGGACAGTGACTAACCCTTCATCCTGCAATGCCATTGTTAATTTGTCTGTGCGGATATGAGTAAATAAGAGGGAAGGGAAAAAAAATGTGCGCTTGCGTGCATGTGTAATCCTCTGCCACGACGAATGGAGTCATGCAGGCTCCACTGACTTGCTTGTCAGTGATAAAACTAGTACAAGCAATCTCATATTGCTCTGACAGCACGCCACACTGTGTTTGACCATTTCACAGGAGCAGAGGACAGAGATGCCTCAACCTTATTTTCAGGGCAGTTGTGCTTTATAAGACAAGATATAGCGTCAAGTGACATCAAAGACAAACAGCCTGCAGCTGAGGTCAGAGTCATGAGCTGCGATGCACGCAACCCAGTCTGAGGGCCACACAATGACCGCTGCACAGGCACAGCTGAAGATAACCATGAAGAAGAAACAGTCGAATACAAGAAACTGTTTCAAAGCTAACCCAGATCCCAGTCACACACGCAAACAATTCTGTCTATTGTTTCCTATGGAGAGACTGGACACCATAACACTGTGAAAGCAGACTGTATAAACACACCAGACATTCGGCTCCACACAGAACACTGTTTAACTCTTCCAGCAAAAACAGTAGGCCTGACTTTTTTTTTCTGAACCACACATACAGACACACAGACACGCCTGTCAAGCCCCTCGTTTTATGCTTTAAGTCAGCTGTCAAGTGAACAACAGTTGTCTCTCCTCTTGTTGCTACTGCTCAATTAATTCCTGCCTATGAAGAGGTGTAGTCAACTAAAACCATCTTTTGTCTTTAATATGTTTGGTTTTATTTATTCAGAAAACCTATATCATTAAAACATAAATAAATCTGGATTGCATCTGGGATTTTTAAGGCAGCCTGTCAGCTGTGCAATGTTTTCCTTCAGTAGCACAGAGAGGATATGACTTTTTCTGCTCAGTCATGGTATATTTATTGCTCTGTATTCATTATGAACTGCAGATGCAGACTGCATTCACTCAAAGATAACTACTGACGGCATGCTGCTACATCAGGGATCAGTTTGAGGGTGGTGGTGAACACTGACAGTCATAAACACATTTTGAGGGCAAAGACTTTTTCAAAATCCACAAGCTTTATGACAGACTAGACAAAGGCCGTACTATGTGTGTTTGTGTGTCTGTGTGTGCTCATGTGTGCGCCAACATGTGCATGCAAGCATACTCTCTAAACACTACTTGCATGCAGAAATGAGTGTGTGTCTGTGCATCTCTCTGAGCGTGTATATACAAGGCAGACTGGGGTAAATCAGAGCCTGGGGCGGTGGGTGGGTGTGGTGGTGGTGGTGGTGGTGAGGGGGTACTACAGTGCATTCCCACTGTTCAGTGTTGTGAAGACACCCCTCCCCCATCCACTGCCTAAACACACACACGTGCGTGCACTCACACACACGCAGAGTCGTCCCCTGCCCCCTAATGAGAGCATAATAAAAGCCACATGGCCAATGACTTTCAGCTGGCGGCCGCTGAGCCACAGAGCCAGACTCCACAGCCACCGCTGGTCTGACTGGCTGAATGGCTGACTTACTGACTGATTATCTGACAAGCTAGAGGGTAAAGGGCAAAAGAAACCCCGAGGAATGCAGTCTAATACTTTAGGCCTGCTCTGGTCCACTTGCTCTGAGCTGCCCTGTTCTCTTGTCTGCACCAACTTTAAAATTCACTTAGCAGTCGCCTCAGTCGCGTTTAAGGTCATCGTGTGAGGCTTGAAGACTTTCACGGCGCTGCACATACAGTAGATCTTCACAAACGCACTACTGTCAAAGTGTGTGGTGGGATAAACAGTCAGTCAAACAGTAGAGAGTTCTGTAACTCAGTGACTCCCTCTTGGCTTTCAAATAACTTAACTTTATTGATAATTAGGAGAATTAGCATTGAAAGACTGAAAGCTGTTTAATAATTGAAGTTATAATAATCGTTATGACGTTGACGGTAACTATGACTAATGGTTGAAAAAATGCTTACATTAACTGCAGGACTACAACATATTTATACGACAATAAACTGAAAATGAAAGCACTGTTTTAAAGTGATGAAACCTGTCGTCACTGTTACTTCGGCAGAGCGGTGGTAGGTTGTGTTTTTTTTATCCCGAAGGTAAATCAACAACCAAGTAATCCTTGCATGAAACAGAAACACATTCATACACTCTCAGATGTGTGCTCACTCTCTGCAGCTCCTTTTGTTCGTCTGTTTACCCGCCATGCCAGTGGGGGCAGATGAAAATTAAAGAGGTAACTGTGACCACTGAAAAGTGATGAAAACCCCAAAACAACAGTGAAAAGCCTGTGGTGAAAGTGTGACAAAGGCAGCAGAGGGAGGAGAGAGAGGAGAGGCTGTTCTGTCTGCTTAAAAAGACACATATATCTTTCAATGAGCTCTGCCAGCTGCGCCTGGAAACAATTCGCTATGTAGAGCTAATAATTACATTTGCTGAGATGTACATTAAGGCAACAAACAATTGTGTAGACCTTTGTATGTTTTCCAAACGTAAAAAAACAACCAATCCGGTGGGTTTCTAGTGGTTTTAGCAAAGGTTTGCAGTGGGGGGGGGGGTTGTACCAGTCACTGATTCATGTGGGCTGGAAAGCAAAGTTTTGCTCGACACATGGTTCTCCTTTTGTCCACTCAAACCTTTTATTTCCACAAATAACACATCATGATCTTACATGATGATCTGCTAATGGTTATCTTCCCTGCTTAGAGGCTTCATCATGGTTACATTGGAATATCAAGTAGCACTTGGGGGTGCATGGGTCAAGCGGCTCAAAAATGTTTTCCTGAAATGCTTGACACTGCACTATTGATGCTAGGCCACTCAGATATATCAAATAACATGACTGGGTTCAGAAGGTCAAAGCTTTGCTGTAAAATGATTAAACTGAGTTTTGAATTTAACACTTTGAGTAATAAAAGTTGGCAGGTGTGGGAAGAAATTAGAAACTTGTCATTTGTCCTTTAAATGAACCCATTAATCTGTCGATCTCCCATCACCTCGACAATAAAATATGCATTTTCCCCCCTAACTCTGACATCATGTCCAATTTGTAGTGGCATACATTGTCATTGAAACAGGCAGCTAATTACTGAGTACACTGTGAAAGAAAGAAAAGAAGTATGTGCAAATGACATCTACAGCTTTTGATAAAGTCTAGCAATCAAAAAAAAAAAACCAATGGACAATTAAAATGTCTATTGTTGCAATCTAATGGCAAAACACTGCAAAAATGATGTGGTTGAATTATTTTTAGGACACTTACCAGACAGAGGGTTTCGTCCCAGTACCAGCACATTTGGTAAAGGCATCATCACCAGTTGCTGGAGAGTCTCCTGTCACACAGAGAAATAAAAAATAAAGGTCAGAGGGACAGAGATCAAGCACTTATAGTTTACAAGTGACTGCTGAAATAATTGTAGTTCCTACAGTGCAACTAAACATTTCATGTGTCTATATTATCCAAGAAAACAGAGGTTTCTAGTGCAGGTCACCGTCTGAGAGACTTATCAGCTTTACAGTAAGAATACACTATAACGACAGTCCCCAGGGCTCTGACATGAGACTGTAATATCATCTCCAATCAAAGACAGTAACAGTCTCTATTGGGCCTGAGGTGTAGCGTGGGCAAGGTGTTCGCTTCCAAAGATTGACGACAGGCAAGGAACACCAACAGTATCAATCTTCTGTGGTGGACAGGAGAGATGGTCTCGTGTATTAGTGGTGTTATCTGGTGTGTATGGGTGTGGGTGTGTGTCTATGATAATGCACGTGACAGTGGTATTTATGTGGGTTAAATTGCTGGAGTGGGTTATGCCACTAGCCCCCCCCCCCACCTCCATTCACATGTCAATCATGAAAACCAAAATGAAACTATGAGCTCAAATTCACGACACTCATACAGACATGATGCACATGTGCACACACTCAGGCAGACACACACACACACACACACAGCGGGTAAGGACTTCATCACTGCTGATGTTTTGGTTGGAGTTGAATCATTTCATATTATGGCAAATGCAACAGACCACAACACAAACCATCAGCATTTACATATTACTTATATTTACATCTTCACATAATTATATTTACATATGTTTGCCCCTGCTATGACACCAAGTGCATTCACTTACAAAAAGTCCATGACGCCCAGTTCGTCTAGTGATGCATCATAAATTGTACATGTCAGATATGATTCAACAGCAGCCTACCAAAATATTTTCATAGTCCTAACCTTTAAAGCTGTATATACCGAAGTCCAAACAACAGTTGTGTTAAAGAGGAGGGCCAGTTACTTTAAGCAGAAAGGACTTGAAGTTCAGATAACATGAATATTTCATATCTACCTGATGGCAGTGAACAATTTGAACTCATCTGACCCGACGCTTCAACTATGCTATGCAGGTTACTGCTGAAGTCATGACAAAGAGGCTTATATAAGTAAGGGGTTTTGGACCCCCCCACCCCTGCTCCGCTGTAACCATCTGCCCTATACATATTGCATTACCTCATGGAAACCTGACATCACTGGATGGTTTTGATCGGTTCAAAATAGAGCCACATCTGTGCAGCTTTCTCAAGCTAATCAAGTTGACCAGGATGTGATTAATTCAAAACTGTAGCCTTAACATACCTTCCACACATTTCTATCCTGGCTGCTTCAGAATCACACTGTGGAAGCAAAAAGTGCAGCATGGACAGACAAAAAAAATACTTGTGATTTGTCACTGCTAAGACTGGGTCAAAAAGAGGACACTGCATTCACAAGCACATTCTTCACACATTACAGGCTTATATGCAAGCAACATAATACATCTCTCACTAGATACAGCTCCTCACTTTGGACAAATGAGCTCCAGAATGGGTGTGGCCTTCCCCTGCTATGATGATTAAAACCATAGGGTCAATATTATGTTAATATCCATGGCATCGGGGCAAATATGTAAAGACCTGACATCTGATCTTCTGTGCCCAATTATACAAGTCTTGTGTGTGACCCACAAACAGATGAATCCTAATGAAGTTGATGTCAACTCCATTGTTTCTGGAAGCTCATAAATCCAAACCAGTTAATTATACACCATTCTCTATAGACCGTTTAACTATGCATCATACATGATATTTTACGCTGGTTAACTATACATCACTGTACCCATTTGAAAATGTTTTCTAAGAGCTTGTGTTCTTACACCTTGACTTGATAAAATGTTATTACTGTTCTTTCTTACAACACTTTAATACTGTAATTCATACCTGCCTCCCAACACAATGCACTTGTGTTTGAGGAACCAACACACGTTATTGTTTCTCCACGCCAAGGGAAATTTATTCAGTTCAGTTGCAAACACAATTTCAGCTCTATCCGCCTTATCAGAGCCTGCAGCACAGGCAGCTCTGATGCCTGTGGTCGTCTAAACCTTTGTTGGCTGTTTGTTTGATGCAGACACGGAAAACCGCTGGTTTACAGAGTGAGATGTAGAGAATAAGAGAACAGATGGCCAGGGCATCACTCACATCCGGTTTCAAACAGATAATAACGACACAGACATAAGACACTGAAATAATACACAATATACTGTATTGCGAGATATTTCTATTATTTTGCCCCCACCTGTATTTAATGATGGTGGGTTGAAATGTGGAGAAGCACCATGATTCATACCCTGCCAGGTTTCCATTCGATCAGTAACATGATACTGCTCATTCAGATGCTCATTATCAGACCCACTTCAATAAATTAGCTCATCTTGATGAAAAAAAGAGATATTCACACTTAATTTATTCAAGAGGAGAACAAAATCATGATGGATCTAGGCTTTAAACTCCAGACATGCCCAGAGAGGCCTCTATGACCCGAGGTGAAGGTCAAAGTTTGGGTCAGTCATGCTTACTAGGTTAGGGGCATGGTTGCCATGGTTTCTTGTCAGTGGTGATAGGAGCACTGACCCCAATTGCCCTGTCTGTCTACCTCTCTGTCAACGCTGGTATATGAGGCATGCAGGGAAAGAGGTTATGGTGTATTATGATGCCATCCTTGAAAGAAATAACAAGGCCATGTATGTCCAAACAAGTCAACTAAAAATGTATGAGACGATGATTTACACAAGTCAACACATAATGTAAATACCAGCAAAGAGAGAGAATGCAAAGAGAGCAATGTAAGAGCAAAAGCAACACTGATAATGATGATATACTGTGATCATAATAACAATTATGACTAATATCAAGCAGTTCCAGTCCGAAATGACCACAGACTGAGACAGCTTGACTCACCAAGCGTCAGACAGAATAATCAGCATCGCTCAGACAGCCACAGTTGGTGTCTCACAGAGAAGCATTTGGTGCGCCTGACAGCCAATTCACCATGTAGAACTTGTGGAGAACACTTGAAGCAAAATCTGCCAAGACTAAAGGGCAAAGGAACCAGAATCTGCATCAACAGAGAAAACTGTGAAGCTTTCAGACATTCTGGGACATCTCCCAAGTCGTCTCTGCAGCATTCAGACAGAAGCATATCGGTCTGATTCCTTTGTGGTTTCATGGAATAACAATCACTCACGCTACAACTCAGGAAAACACGGGTGATCAGTGTTCATGGAACACCTTGGATTTGTGATGCTGTGATCTTTTAATACACAGACTCCAAGTCACAACATACAGAGCCCAGATCAGTGTTGTCCTGATGCTCATTGTGTTTTTAGCTTCATAGTAAATGATGACTCATCACAAACAGAGAGAACTCCTACTGGATGCCTAGTTTGGCAGTAACACACACAAACACACACACTTTTCTCACCCTCTCCATAACACCTGTCCCACCACTGACGACTGCTCCCCACCAACTCACCCTCACACCTGTCTCCCTCATGTGTTTGCTGTGCAAGCACAATATTTGAGGCTGTCACACTGTCACACATGGCACCCAAACAAACAGTAATGGCACCTCCATTCATAGGTGTACAGGTACACCGCTGGGATTCAAGTATTAGGCTTTTAATGAACACAAGAACAGCTTAAGTGCCATGCATCGCTTTCAACATAAACACATGGAGTAGTTTTGGCCCTCTTGCTCGAGCCCAAAATGATTCATTTAAAACAGTTTCCTCTCAGTTAAAAAGCTTGCAGTGCAACGATCTGTATTGTATTGCAAAGCCATGAGCTTGGTGCAACACTATACCTATTCAGTTCCACTTTTCCTTCCTGTCCTTCCCTTTGCAAGGGTCCACTGAGCTGCTCTTGTTCATTGGCGTTTCTCTGATCTTCTGCGGTGTTAGATAAGAGCTTCCTGTGATGCATTTACTCTCTTAATTTAAATCTGTAGTCTGAACAACATTAAACTGCAGTTAAAAGACAGACTGCAGTGCTATAGGACTAATGCACGCTAGATGATTGATAGATGTTGAGAGTAGTAACAACACTGTGTCCTTCCTGCAGAGCCTGGCACAGTCACAGCTTCATCTCTCTCCCCCGATGAGCTCAAAGTCGTATAAAATGCCTATATTTTGTGCCATATGGAGAGCGAAATGAAATTACCACTTACAAACTACATGCTTCTGGCTGCTCAAGGAGCCAGTAATAGCTGCTAGATGGAGGTTGTCAACAAGCACAAGAGCTGCAAACTAAGACACGCAAGTCCAGCCAACTTTGTTCCATGTTGCTAAAACTGGAGCATGTGGTGCCAGTATGGCACCTTAAATATAATGCTAGTCAAATGTACTGTATTTTTGAGGGATGTGGGTAATAACATGCTTTGAGGATTAGCTGCAGGCTATTAACAAAGCTAAACTACAGTAGCCTAACATGCTTCTTGGATTAACTGGCAAAGGCTTAGCTCTCATACATAAAACATGATGGACACTGCAGGAGAGAGACCAGCCACCACACTGAGCATGTCATGGCGATGTGCTACCAACACTGAGAGGCATGCACACGCACACGAATGCTAACACATTTTTCAAATGGAAAGCTGTGGCCGCCTCGCAGTGGCTGTGACAGCAGAGATGTCCTTGGCTTGGTCACTCTGTCGCTCTTCACTTTTCACTATCTAATTCCAACACATGGGGAATAGCCAGTCAATTAAATTTTCAAAAAAGCCAATATTCTCGAAGAGAGGGAGTGAGTGATGAGGCAGAAGAAATGATGGGGGAGGACGGAGGAAAAAATACAAATGGAGGGGGAAAGTGAGAAAGAGAGAGATGCAGCTTTGATCCCATCACTTCTCACTCCAGGCACGCAGGGCTGAGCTGCCTCATCCTCTCTTCCTCCTCTACTCAACATCTTTCCTTCACCCCCCATCCCCCCTTTCCTGACACTGTATTGCTGTATTATTGATCCTAGCACAATTCACAGCTCCCCAACACTGGCTCATTTTCCATCCCACAGAGACATTTAGACAGACGAGGACTCGGTTAAAGGGGAGCTCATCAAACACAATGGAATTTACTCACTCATAATGTTTTGTCTGTATGAAAACAATGCGCAAAAAGATGCGCCTTTGTGCACATGGTGGCTGAGCGATGATATCTTCATGAGAGCTCTGCTGTTTCACTCTGTTTACAACTGAAAATACTTTCCTTAGGTTTAACAGATTTCAAGGAGACAAATGTGGGGCTGGTTTAATTCTGAGCTTTGCGTCCAACTGTATTGTCTTAACCTGAATGTGTTGAAGGGCCATCTGCTGAGAATAGAGAAAATGTTCTTAGTAGCCTGGTAGACACACACACACACACACACACACACAATACATAACAAGGGCCTTGCTCACATAAATAGCACATGATCTCTTAGAGTAGGTAAGTATGTGTGTGAGCCTGTATTAAATTGGTGTCAGTGGAAAGGTTATAAGGCTGCTGTGTTTCTGTCTCACAGGAGCCCTGTCTGTTAAAATAGCACCCCCCAACACACACCTCCCTACAACTCCTTCCCATCTATCCACCCAAGCACAAGTTCCGCTACCGACACAGCTTTAACAGGGGACTAATTGTGCTGCTGCTGTGTGTGTGTGTGTGTGTGTGTGTGTGTGTGTGTGTGTGTGTACGGGTATAAATGCTGCCTGAGCACTGAATCACGCCCATTCTGCAGACATGCAGCGTTACCATAGAAACGAGGAGATGGGTTTACTCTCCCAATGCTTGATACTCTGTACAGTACATGTTCAAACTCACATATGCACGCACACACACACACACACACACACGTAAGCCCTCTCCTGGGTAAGGCTCTGCGGACTTCTCTCCTGCTGAAAAACTGCAGAGATTATTACGAACTTGAAAAGGTTATTACCACCAACAATGGGAAGGAGCATGCTTCCTCTTCCTCTCACATGTAACACACACACACAGAGAAACCACTTAACACCAGATCTCACAACATCCCCATGAACTGAATCAATGCTAATAAAGCTTTCCCTGCTGTTAAGACTATAATAGCTTATTGGATGGGTGACTGAAGGCTTTCCTCTGACAACTCCTTTTTTCAAACTCTGCTACAAACATTTTAAAAGGAAAAAAAACAATGATGTGCATTGATGAAAGCCAAACATGAGCAGGTAAATCAGGTTTAAATTAACAAGGGGAACTCAAAATGTTTATAAAGCCAAGACAATTTAGCATGTCTTTTAATCTGGAGTCTCTAATGATCTGCAACAAGAAGATTAAAAAGAACAGCCTCAATGACGACTCAGTGTTAAATCTCCTCAATGAAAAAGTGGAATCACACAAATTAGGTCATTAACTGTTTTTTACCATTTCTGTTTCTGAAATTACATTAACATGTAACATGAAATTAAATTACATGTAACCTGAAAATCAACAGTTTCTCTCGACAGTAAACCTCACTGAAAACAGCAGCAGTTGGGGTCTACTGTTGACCAGATGGACAGATCATCTATTACATGAGGAGGAGGAGAGAACGAGCCATTAGTACCCTGTTTCTTTTGTTCTGCACTGTTATCTATCAGCTAGAGTGCTTTTTACAACTGAGCCCTGAGGCTGAACGAGTGGACGGGTTGATCCTCCCGCTCGTCTCAAAGGTGGAGGCAGGTGGGGCTGGGGGAGCGCAATGCCTCCGCCCCCATCCCACCACCACCCCAGGGCTCTGCCTCGCACTGGCTGGAAAAGTTCACGTGCACACACACACACACACACACACACACACACACACACAAATCAATTAAAGTTTTTTGCAAACTGGTGTCATTCAAATGAAGCTGATTGTTTCAGGTGATATACTGCTTTGAATCCAGTTTAATTTGCTTAAAAGCTTTGTAGCAATAAAGTTACTGAGCTCAGCTGTGATAATTGTTTTGTGCACTGGCAATTAAGAGAAAATGAGCCTCCTTTTGTAACAAAAAGGTGCAACTACTAAACCGATACTGTATAAATTCATTCAATCACCTTATATTTTAAATGTTAAGGCTGTATTTTATTTTTTCAACCACACAGCAATGACTACAGACACCACACACACTCTCTGGTTTAGTGATGGAAAACAAAAACACAGCTTGTAGCTTCCCCTTAATTCACCATCTCTGCTAGCACCTAAAAATAGCTCCCTTCTAGCATATGGGAACTTACTCTACATCATCAACTGCCACAAATTCCCCTTTAGACAGACATGGCACACACACACACACACACAGAAAAGTAAATTCTTGCAGACATGTATGAACACTTACAGGACACTGTGTTATTTTGGTGAACCAAACTTCAGGTCCCACTTTTGGCTGTGATTATATGATGTGACTGCTGAGTGGCTCTGGGTGTAAAACCCCTCACATGATGAGGGCTGTGAATGCTCAGGAACAGTGGGGATGTATCTGTTTACAAATGCAACACAGAATAAGTGAACAAGCATTTACAGCAGGTGACTGATTCGAAAGCTGGAGGCAATATGACATTTAGTAAAACACAGCCCTTGTTGCTTTAGATCAGAAAAGCTACAACATGTAACCATGTTTAGAGTTTATCATATGAATGACAGGATTGTGAAAACAGAAACCATATTTAGGAGGCGATATTTACTGTAACTGTGATTTTACCAGATCAATTTAACTTGAATGAGATTTGTTACTTACAAAGCACAGGTATGGTTTTAGGAACAGAATAAACAAGGCTTAAAAGCTTGAATTTTATTTTATGGCTGTAGCCAGACAGATTAATCTAATTCCCCTCTGAATGGATTTGTATTCCTTTATTCAACTCCATTAAGACATGTTGGCTGCCTGCTGCATGATTTGTTTAAAAATGAAGCTAGTTAGCTAGCTGCTACAAGATCATCAACAAGGCATTCAGACTAACTAGCATGTGAGTCTGCATGATGACACACATTTAGCCTCAAGCTCCAAGCACATGCCCTAATAAACTGATTTGCTCATGACTGATGCTCAAAGGCCAAGAAAGACAGCGAGTAAAAGGGGAATTCCAGACATAAAAAAAAAACATATGCAAAAATATATGTCTGGATATTTTGCACGAAAGTTCTTGCTGAAAGCAATAAAAAATAATCGCTGACTTGAGGCAACAGCTGTAATAACAAGCATTACAAATGATATTTTCCAGTTCGTCGAGTCAAAAACAAAGAACAGCCATCCACGGCTACAGCATGCTGCAGCAAACTGTGTGCATGAATGCACGTGAATAAGGGTGAGTGTGCACTGCACACACTGACACACTGTGTGTGTCCGTGTTTCAGCTTGGTTTTGACAAGGCAACACAGTGAGGCAGTCATGTCATCATAAAGGTTTAACCTTTATGCTTATTCAAGTTTAATGTTAGTAGAAGTGACGTAGAGTCTGCGGCAGTGTTCAGGCTGACAAACATTTGAAGCCTGGATTTCACTCTCAAAATCTGAATCCTCATTGAATAAACTGAAATATCAAGTGAGGGCAGACATTCTTACACAGTACACAGAATGAACAGTACACAGACTTTGAAACTCCTGATATTCTCATATTGGTGTGATGAATATTGCCTAGAGATGCTGACACATACACGCCTGATAACCTATCCTACATTACCTTGTAGGAGACTTGCTAAAGACCCTTGCAAAGCTTTGGGGCCAGGCCTGCTCAGCATGAATGGTGGCCTCTGTTACCCTATAAACAGTCAAAACAGAGCTCCCAGCCTTCAAGCCACACCCCAAACCAAAGCAGTGGCAAAGAGAGGACAGTGCCACTCTTATTTCCAAGAGTACCATTTCTGACTTTTTTTTTTTTTTTTTTTAAGGAGGGGAGAGAAATGTTACTTTGAACTGCACATCAATGCAAATCAGTCTGCAATAAAACAAACTGACATTGAAGAGCTTCCACTGGAGCCTACAGATTTTTGAAAAACGATCCAACTTGAGTAGACATATTCTTATTTGGAAAAAAAAAAAAAAGACATTACCCCTCCCAGCAGTTTGAATGGATAGTTCTGACACTGAATGGCACCAGATGTTCTCAGAGTCTGATTTTCATAAACCAGGATAAAGGGATTCACTTAGCAAGCTTTGAGAAAAGCCAGTAAAAGCACAAAGAATCTAGTTCAGTTGGCTGAAGCTCTATATTACACCCCCCTTAAGAATGCCAAACCAAGGCCACTAAATTAAAAAGAGGCCCAGCGTATATTTGGACTGACCAGCACAGAAATTAGACCGTCCTTGGACTCTGCCGTACAGAAATGACAGAGCAACCGGAAAAGTTAATATCCCACTCTGAAAGCTGAAATGCGATAATTATACAATGACATTATGCGAAATATGTCACAACATTCATCTTGTCTGCTTCATTGCAACATTGAAATACATACACAGCACATTCACATGGACAAGCACAAACGCGTTTACAGCTGTTCAACATATCGTGAAATCAAAGTCTGAAGCCTGTCTAGACGTTGACCAACTCCTACACAATCTACTGCACCAGAGAGAGGCTTTTAACACAGACACACACACAAATACGCACACTTGAACACACTCCTCATATGCAACTTCAGCCCATGAGAGCTCACACTATGAAGGAAAGTCATTAATATTGAATTTCTTTTACTGCACCATTTCACTTCTCACAACTTCTGCACAAAGTCAATCTCCACACATTTCCCTTATGGAACATGACACACACATATACACACACAAGCTGCTAGGATTACATCTCATGTGGGACTGAGGGGACAGGGAGGGGGAATAGAAAAGAGGTCCCTGATAAGGGATGGGGGAGGAGAGGCTAAGGTCTTCAAACTGTCTGCCTCTGATGGTTCAAAAAGGTTAATGAATTAGTTTTCGCTTGACACCAGAGGATCATTTGGTGAGCCGGCGAGTGCTCCAATTCAATAAAGTCTTCCCCTCCTTCTTCCTCCCAGGCACTCTGAATGAAATATAGTGCTTTTATAGAGGAGACACACATCTACGGCGTCAGTTCATGAGTGTTAAAAAAGCATCACTGAACTGCCTTCAGTATTATCTGCTTTATGAGTATGGATTTAGCTCATGCTGTTGCATTACTTTAAGGTTTTCTGAACATGAACATGTTGACATACAATGATGCCAATACCTAGAAAGTGGTTTCTTACCGATTCTGATATAAGATTACTGGGAAAATTTAATTAAGAGTCTGAGGTGAGATCAATTTATTGAATCAAAGGAAGCAACGAACCATATAAGGCTTCCACTCGATCCAAGTCCTCTTTCAAAGTGCTGAGTAGTACAGTCAATTGAAAAACCTGCTAAATCCATTAGCCTAAGACCTGAATGGTTTTGTCTTTATCCATGACACTGGAAATAGGAAACCGGTAAGCAACAAACCGGACAGGAAAAGGAGACTGCCACAAAAGCATATATCAAAGTCAGTTTTACTCTACATTAACCCAATGAGAGCTGGCTCCTATAGACATTAGAGCAGAAACTGAGCCTGAGTAGGTACAGTGTGATTTTTTAGACACTGATACGTTTTGTGCTGTTTTGGAGGAGGATCCCGGCACAATTGATTTGTGACAGTGAAGGTGGATGGCTGAGTTCATATAAACCTCTTCGGATTAAAGCTGACAGTCAGTGCTCGTGAAGTCACTGTTTTATTTCTAATCCAAGAGCTGCAGTCCCGAGCCCAAACAGCAATGCTCATCAACTACATAAACTATGTTTATGAATCTGTGCACGTTACAACACAAATAAATGCAGGTCTGTTTCACAGCCCTCGTGTTTTTGTCTGTCTCATGTTCACTGATAAATGATAACCTAATCTGTCCATCTCATCAAGTCAAACATGTCCCGCACTTGCTTTCTTCTAAGTGCTCTTGGTTTCAGTGTCTTGGCCTACATATGGCCATTACTAATTCAAGCAAGATAAACAATATCCATCCTCTTCACACATTAAGTGGTTCACATTTTACAGCTCTAATTGTTGCAGCTGCAACTAAAACGCATGAAAGAGCCAAGAAGCAAAAGCAAACAGAGCCAACAATCAAGGAGTCTAAACCAAATAAGTCAGTACTTATGACTTTTTATGTCATCCAGACAAGTCCATCTCGTCTCCACCTCAGTGACTTTCAACGGTGATTTAAGACACTAAAAGGCCATCAAAGAGGGCAGACAGACACACGACAAGGACAGCAAGGATTTGAACCTGTAGGTGGTCCCTGTGAGGAAAAGCCCGCAGACACAATTGGCTGAACAATAGTGTGACCAGGAGGTCAACAGAGCAATGCAGGGACAAACAGGGGAGATTAAAGAAACACCACCGTAGACGAACAAGAGACTGTTGGCTTACAATGTCAAGCCCCAAAGCTAAAACAACTCAGATTAACCAGCAGTGAGGGTTCAATGCCCCAGAACAAATAAATGAGGTAATTCACCAACAGCAACACATTTAACAAAAATTGTGCGCACGTCTTTGTATTGAATACTTTGGTCACACTGATATGTCACACAAATATGCTGGATGCTGGACAATGATAGAGACTATGACCGGTGGTTAATCGAGTCACCCAGGAGCCTCCAGTAATGTCCTTAACCCCTCCTGTCATCCCATCATCCATAGACTCTGTTGGTCACTACTTAACCCCGGCAGCCACTGACCCAACCACTGACTCAGACAGATAATTCTGTGGGGCGTTTGAGGCGGCCTAATGGAGCTTTTGTAAGCTTATAAAGCCAAAGTCTACACAATAGGCTGATTGTTTAAATAAGATGACCCAGGAGTGATTAACAGGATGTTTAGAACCACGGCAAAACCAGATCTCACCAGATTTCAATTACTCACTCAAAGACACTACACACATGAACATGAAAACACCAGATTTATTCGAAAAGATCTAAACACAGAACTATTTCACATTTCTTGATTCGAATGCCACCATTTATGTGACAAGTAAGTGCCTTTACATCGTCTCTGCACAGCCACAGCCCCTGAGGATATGGGTCATAGCCCTAAGTCCTCCTAAGTGTGGGAAATCTGTGTCTCTGTCAGTGTGACTCTTTGGCCATGATTACATTTCTGAACTCACTGCACTGTCACAACAGCATGCTGGGTCACGCTCCATTCCTGGTTACCACAAGCACAGTTGAGGCATTGTTGCACCATTGTGCTGTATCATATTCTCTCTGCATTGTTTCAGTTTGCCAAGATCACAGATTTCACAATTGGTATATCACACAGTAAAGAAGTGATATAGTATTTCAGTAATACAGCATGACAGCAGACTGGAACAGGAAGCATTTAAAGCCAATTTAAAGCCAAAAGTTGCACAATTGTGGAGAGTAAAATCAGATGTATCGTTAGTCTTGAACCCTGACATTTCAAACTAACCTGACTGTAAGGATTAGATATGGTAAGATAATGTCATGGTAACACATTGTCTAAGGGATTACAATAATATGCATAATTTAGAGAACCTGGGACCTTCTCCTGTCAAGTCCAGCCAGGCTTTGGTTCAGCCATTTTGCCGAGACTTGCTGAATTCAGCTCCAGTTCAGTGTTTCAGGTCATGTTCAGAATAGTATTTCGCATTTGCGTGCATCAAGAACATGCCTCGATGCAGCTGACGAGGTCTGAAGTTGACACCTGGTAATGCTGCTCACTCTCACTTCTGATATTATCTGTGAGAAACTGAGAGCAGAGCTAAGTGTGATTAAATACTAATTTGCACTCAGCCATGTACACAGCTGGACTACAAATTGAGAACGTATTGACTTTTTGCATCCCCGCCTTGGGTATAGGCTGCAAATGCTTATCTCAGCAGTTTGACGCAGGGGAATCAACTGCGAATTGTGTTGTATGTGCAAACTGCAAAGTTATCAAGGGATCATCCAGGATGTGCACAAATGAAGTGCAAGTACAAATATTTTCCTGACTACAAGTACATCAGTGCATTAGTCCCACTATCATTTACAGCTGGTGATGGGATTGCCAAATATGTGTTGAATCACTCGCTCTTAAAGCTTCCTTTCATCTTTCTTCCATCTTTTACTCCCTCCATACTTCCTCCTGCAGTTTCTCTTCAGCTCAGTAGATTAATAGGAAGTCCTTTTGGTCCAAGTAATGATTAACTGTGGTGAGAACATAAACTGACATGTTCCAGGGCCTGATGAGATGATATCGTGCTAAGCAGCAAACACAGCCTCAACATGAGATAAGACTTCACTACATGTGACTTATCACTGTCAAATCTCTCTGTCTTAAGCTTCTATCAGGCTTGTTGATGAAAAAAGAAGTTATGACATGAGCTGCATTTTGTAGTTTTGGTCTGAAGTGTAACTCCAAAACAAGACTGATGCATACATCAAGATCATCAACAGGGGAATAGTGCACGAGAGTTGAGAAGGAAAGTAAATGAAGCAAAAATAAAATAAAATACTAGACATTTAACAGAGGCAGAACCACATCAGTGGCTTTGTGTGTTTCACATTCCTGGTGTCTCTGTATATTCATTGGGGCCTCTCTGACATCTGGATGATACCACATCACATGCAGTCACACACATACACACATCTGAAAATATATCTGTGTTTATACTGCCAAGTCTTCATGGGGCATTGGCTTGTGTGGACACATTTAATTCTGTGTGTGAGTGAAAGCCGAGTTGTCCAACTGAGTTTGTGAGGTAAAAACCCACCGTCTGAATACAGACCACCCCATCATGGGCATTAGGGAACATAGGACCAGAGTGTACATGGTTATTTAGGACCTCCCTTCAACCGAGACCACAGCTGAACAAGGTTATACAAGTTATTCATCATGGTATGCACAAAAAAAATCTCCCACTCTTTCCCTTCGACATGGAGGTTGTTGAGCAGCATTAATTGTCATCTTACCTGATAATAGGATTTAATCTGCCTGATGAGGATGGAGAGGTTCTGGATGCGCAGCGTGGGGTCATTGTTGACTTTCTTGTTGGTCCTCTGCACCGTGGCCTTAGGATTTCTGTGGGGGTAAAAAATGGCATCATGTTATTTCATGGTGCTTTGTAGCACAGATAAATGTCAGCACGAGATGTGGACAAACACATTTCACAGTGCGGATCACTGGCTTGTTTTCACTTTGACACTGTGTTGCTTTGTGGAGTGAAAACGTATGTGTGACTAAAAACAGCACAGTGACAATGGGTCCTTGTTTGAATGCCAGAACCACTTTAAAGCAACCACACATTAAAATACAGACCTCATTAAAAAACAGGCTGTCGTTACTTAAATCCAGTTCAAACATATTTTCATACATATTTGTTTTGAAACACTCTGCAATGCACCTACTAATGAGGATTGTTCTATTAGCACATTGAAGGGAGCTAACATTCATCAGAGCTCAAAAATAAGGTCACTAACTCTCTGATGATCTCCATTTCTTCTCATCTGTCTGAGTCAAAGTGAAGAAGTACCTTCATCGAGTTTACAGAATACAGAGGCTGTGTGTGTTTTCCCTGTGCTGCCCAAGGGATTTTCAAAGGAGCACACATGACAACTGCTGTTATCACGGGTGTCAACATGTTTTAAAGGAGCATCATAGACATTCCACATTAACACTGTCCCACCTCCCCAGCTGCTGTTATCTACAACAAACGACTATTAGCATATCTATTGAAATTACCTTAGAAAATCAAACCTCGTTTACTGGAAAGAAAATTAGTGTAACGAACTAATAAAAAAATGATGTCCTAGCAACCTGAGGTGCCTGTCTCTCTGTCTCCCTGGAAAACCTGGCATGACAACTGTCAGTTTCATGGACGGGACAAAGCATCCATCCATGCAATCGTTAACTAATTTAAAGTTAACATACCAGGGCTCCTGATGGCTACTTATGACAGAAAGAAAAGTATTGATTAAAAGCTTGTTGAAATGGTAGTTTTGCATACTTATAAATAAATTAAAGGCTAAATAGAGTAATACTATGCAAGCCCTGTGGCCTTAATGTGGTATTTACTGATCCCCCAAGGGAAATTCCTATTTCCCAGACTCAACAGAACAGAGGTTGTGACAAAGGGGCAACCCTAGAGCTTATACAGCTTCACCAAGTAGCAAAATGACACCGTAAAGAATGGACACTTGTTGTCATTCTTGAAATATCTCCAGTATGTCAGGCAGTAGGACTAGGCTTTAACATTTTGGTCTATTTTATCTCTTTCCTTTCCTTCGTCCAGCAGCACTAGAAATGGCACAAATGTATTTCATTTATTTGTTATACAGCTTAAATGATGAGCCTGGTTCGCTGCTAACAGGCAACACAGGAATAAGACTGAATGTGCCTCTGCAACCCTAACCTCCAGCAGATCCCCTAATACTCGATGATATCATCATGTATTAGATATGATTATAGAATTATACTGAGTATTTCATAAACCCTGACAGGGTCCAAGCTGCCACAGATGGAGAAAGACCTGGTTCTCTCCTCATTTCAGATAAATCAATCAATAAATTATAACTGTTTAAGAATTTACAGTATGCTACTTCCAGCTGACATACTCTGATGCTCATAAAGTAAGTTATTAACAGTTAGTCAATCATTAGATCCAAAAAACACAATGCTAAATTCATGTTCAAATGCAATGCAGCACAACTGGTCTGAATAATTGCACATACTATTGAAACAGTAGGTCAATTTCATTGTTCATACCAGCATCAAAATGTATTTGTAGAAATAATCAATACTGTCATTTGTTCTGGCATACTGGGAGCAGCATGTTTGATAGTATCATCCTTTTTGCTGCCTTGTGGGGAACCCAAGAGAGAAAAATAGTAGTAACATCTCATCCACACTTCCTTCAATAAACTATCTCTGTAATTAATTTATGATACATTCGGGATTGTCTGGGAAAACAGTATTGCTTGCTTGTATTTTGAGTCTTACATCGACACTGTTACAGAGCAGCTCCCTTTTTCATGATAGACAATTCAGACTTCAAAGCATACATCCCATGACCTATATATAAGGGTCAACATGCCCCAAGTAGGGGGGAGGAGAGTCCTGGCTGCTTGTGAATGTATGCATGCATGCATGCATGCATGCATGCATGTGGTGTGTAGCTCCTGTGTAGTCATGCATTTGTGTGTATGTCTGCATATATGTTCTTTTACTGCAGAATAGCACAACCATATCTGTGTCTGAGCAGCTCGATAAAGTTGAATCCTAAAATACCATGAAGCCAGTATGTGAATACGATTTACTATAATTTATGAGGGAGGAGGTTAAAGGTGAAGGACCCTTTATCTTCCTCAAGGACATCTAGCCTGGTGGATGCTAGCACTCACAAGGGATTTCTGGTTGAATAGCATCTTCTTAATCATTATACAGTGCTGCTGCTCTGTTTCTACTAAGACCAATAAACATACATCTGTTTCACATAAACCAAACTATATGGACATGCTTCATTCCCAAAATCCCAGCTATTAATTTATTCCAATTTCATATTTAAGACTTAAAGGCAAAAAAGTGTTGTCAAGAATTTACTGGGATACTGCTTTTAGTAGCTTAACCCTTAAAACCAAATTTCAATAAAGAAAATTTATATAATAAAACACTGAGGACAAAATGGAAAGGATTTGTACTTTCAAACGAAACAGCTGATCAACTGGCTGCAGTGTGAATGTGTTAATTAGTCTTTTAATTAAACACAGACACACACATAAAATCACACAAATCAAAAGGACACAGAGTTCTTTTACATAGTGGTCTAAATGAACAGTCATGTGACGTCCCCCATCTCCCCCTCCTTACACACCCAGCCCCTTTCGGGGTACACAGTAGGGGGTCTATTTAACCCATTAATTAAAAAGCACAGAAGAGGCTGTAATCCTGTCAGGGCGAGGAGGGTGATACGGTGAATGAGATGTGTGAGAGAGAAAAAAAAGAGGCTGAAAGAAAAAGGAAACAGTGAGGAAAAAAGGTTGCCCATTCACACATTCCATCACCGTCGGAGTCAGCCGAGAACATGGCGGCCACAACAACTACACGCTACACAATTCATCCCTCGTTTCTTTGGCTCCGTCTCTGATTCCGCGCATCAGAGGCACGAGACAGGCCATCCCCCATGGTGGAAGAGCAGGCGAGTTAATACAGGGACTTAAAACGGCAAAGAGGGTCAAAAGCCCTGCTTATTGCCTCGCTGCCTGTTCCTGCTGATACAGTAAACCTAAGACTTTAAATAGACAAATAGATTAAGGATAGGCAAGCAGAAGGCCAGCTAAACAGCCAAGAAGGCAGACAACTAGTCAGCAAGTCAGCCAGACCATCGGTCAATAAGCCGATGTTGTCGATAGGCGCTGCAGCCTTATGTGGAGCCTGGGGCCACTGAGCTTTCTCCTCTCATCTCCTGGCTTTGATTGGCTGGGTAGGTTAGGGAGTAGTGTTAACCTATATATGACAGGCTACATTACAGTCAGCATGGGCAGCCAGGCACATGCCCCTACACACAAACACACACACAGAAAGCAAGCTAAATGCACACACACAAGAGAAAAATGCAGGCTACATTTGGCCACGTGCTGGGGATAGAGCTTATGAGCTGCACTGTCCAAACACAGCAGGGGAGCGTGTGTGTTTGTGAGTGTGTGACAGACACACACACACATGCACATGGCCAAACAGCTTCAATAAGAGGAATCTCAGGAGGATGAGCACTGATTAGCAGCCATGCTAATGTTAGCAGTTCAGTTAAGGATAATTCTGTGTGTGTTTCTGTAACAAACAGGCTGACACCAACATGTGCATTCATCCACTCACAACACAAACATGAAAACAAAGACTGTCAACTAACTCAATTACACACCTAACCCAATAACCATTTAGATTCACAGCAATTTCCCCTCAAGATCAGAGGCTGAAGAGAAAACAAACTAACATACTGAAGGAATTTATAGGAGCTTATTACCAAATATTGCCATGCCATCTGACGAGTGTGCCCTTTACATCGGTTGCATTGAATCAGGAGCCACATAATAGTGCACAGATGTCAAAGCAGTACAAGGGCAATCTGGCTCTGTAAATCAAATTGTGGGTACTCGCAGTGCAACCTCGGCTTTGATTAAATGGTTACACGGCAGTTACAATAACTGGAATTCTGCTTTAACCTTATTATGATTAAATCTTGTTATCTGGGGATCATGTCAGGAAACTGGGCGCCTCTCTGAAATGGAAGATTCAAAGTACAAAAAGCACAAACGTCAAAGTAATGAAGAACAAAATGATGACATTAGGACATCATATGTGGCAGTGGCATCATCCAAATGAGGGTGGTAAACACATTTTCTCCTAAAGTCTTATTAAAATGTAGCCCTTGCAGGTTGCAGAGTATGAGCCATGGAAAATGCACATTGAACCTCCACTATCATTTTGTAATAACAACTTCTTGGTATGTCAATATATTTTATTTAATCCTCAGAATGAATGCATCGTATTTTCTCACCCCCCCCAGCTTTCTGACCACTGGTAGGTGGCTCTCATCACCCTGTTTCCTTGCCTTGTCTTTTAGTGGACTCTTTCCTCTCCTGTCTTTGTCATTTTGTTTCCACGGGGCCTCTTGCCATTCCTCTCCTTCACTACTGTATCCATAGGGACTGCAGTTAAACCCACTCCTGTCAAGCTGGATGTAAACAGTTAAATCACTTTGTACTCAAGTGCAAACCTGCAATCAGAATTTACTCTGTCTCTTGAATAATGTCTTACAAACGTATTAGAAAGGCTCATGAGGTGAATGTAGCATGGTTTAAAATGCCTTTGAGTACATCAGCACAATCGTGCTATGGTGACCTGCTCTGTGTTCCTGGGTTTTTAACAGAACAATTGGTCACTGATTAATTCTGCTTTGCTGCTAATTCTCGATGTTAAGCTTCCGTTAATGAAACTCAACTCTTCCTGCAGATGTTTCACAGCAAAAGTCTTTTGAAGGAACAGAAGGGATTATGTCCCCTGTGCCACTGCAGGGCTTGTAAAATGAAACAGATGGAGGAAGTGTTGAGTTTGCATTAACAGCAAACAGCGTCAACAGCAAATTAACACACAGAGCAAGGCCAGATCAGACAAATTTGATCAAATATAAAGCAAGAGAGAGGGGGGATTAGAAACAAACATGGTCTTGTGTAACGATTTTGTCTCAAATAATTGCCTGACTCTCTAAATAACTCACAGTAACTATTTAAGAATTTACAGTATTCTGGCACGGCCTTACGTTAACAGCACAAGCACAACACATCCAAAAACATGTGAAATTTGGTTTCGAATGGCTGTTTAGTGACACAGAAACATCTTCAGAATGAATTTCTTTATATGACAGCCATCGTGAAATCAGCTTGACTTTGAATCATTAGAGCTGAAAAACTAGGAGCAGGTCCTAAACCCGTCCCTGTGGGGTTGACATGTCCTTGGCTCCAAGGTTCTCAGTGCCTCGTATTAACACTGTCTTGTTAAAATTCTGTCCTCTCAAGGTCACAGCTGCTGTTTCCTGTCTGACTTGATACACATCCTCCTGCTAGACAGACACAAAGATGATAACAAGAGTCGTCAGATTAATGTCTGATTCTACACTTTGATGTCAGAGGTGTGAACGTCAAAGTCCAAGGAGCAGCGCAGGGGGGGAACTGAACAGACTGGCACCCCAGCAGCAGCTTGGCCAGCCTCCTTTCTCCAGTCCAGCTGGAATCCCAACTATGTCTGCTGTAACTAGCTCTAGAAACAACCAACAAAGGCTTCAAAATGCTGCTCAAAGAAAACAGAGGAGAGGAGAGAGGAAAGGAGAAGAGGGAGGGCAGGAGAGGTGAGGCGTGGACAGAACAGCACACACAGAGATGAAGACACAAAAGAGCCAGGCAGAAGAGAGATGAAGAGAAAAAAGATGGTTGGCAGGAAAGAGTGCTGCAGTGGAGAAATAAAGAACAGAGAGTGGAGACGAAAACAAAGTGAAGAATTATCATAGTCAAATGACATAAAGAGCTCCATAAATCTAACTCAAAATAATACATGCAATATGGATCCATATTTTTCATTAATACATTAACTGCTAAACCTCCGTTATCATCTAAGCTCCTCAAATAGCCAGGAGTTTCAAATCCAGTCAAAAAGACGATGTCAGATTGTGATCAGCAACAGTTGTAGGGCCGGCTCAAACATCGCTTTGTATAGATTCTGCCTGTTATGATAAAACATCGCCAGATGGTTGTCGAATCACATACAGCATAATATAACGTAGCCTCTGCCCATATGTTAAATACAACAGAAGAGAATCAAATGACTTGGTACAACAAAGGAAAATAGACTGTTGAACACATCTTCCATTGTTGTCCCCAAAACTAAAACTCCTTTATGAACTCACTACTTAAGCTCTGGCTGTTTATGTGCAACATTATGTATTGAAAAGCCAATTCTGTCATGAAAGGAAGTGATGACAAGAATAGCAAACCCTACATCCTGTGTATATGAGTATATATAGTGGATTTAATGAAATGTGGCCTTGAGACCTTCAAATCTGCAGTCAGTATTAATAGATCCATATTCACTGACTCATGGGTCTGCCTCTTTCACACAGACAACCCCCTGGCAAGAACCATCGACTGCATGCTGCTGTCTGTAGGAGGAAATGTGAGGATGAAAATGCTGGATGGAGACAGTTACCTTCAGCTCATTTATACTCTTATCGTCAGTGTGCGCAGCCATTCACACATATTTATATTACACACACGGATCTGTCTGAACAGAGACATCCCCATTCAGTACATGCATAACAACATTCTTTTCATACTACACGTTTTACTTCTCTGCACTGTCACTTTGTTCACTCTGATTTGTTTTTGACTGATTTTACATGTTGATGTTGGGCAGTAGAGCAAAGTAGAAGGTAATAAAAATCTACTGTACAACAAAATCAAGTCTCACTCACATTGCTCCAGCCCATCAGGCCGTAGAGGACACAGTGACCGATCGGCCTATAGAACTGGCAGCAAAGCAAAGAATTCAACTGGACAGTTGTCACTCTGACAGAAATTTAATTGGCCCCCACTTGCCGAGCGGGAAAACTAATTGGTTTGACAGCACTGAGGAGGCAATCTAATTGGCTAGGTAATGTCAGTCACAAGAGGGCTGGGGGTTGGGGGTGCCATCTGGGTGTCAGCAAACCGTTAGATAATCCTGGGGTCTCTCTTCTTTTTTTCCTCCCCTCCCTACGCTCTCCCATGCTGTCTCGATGACAACTGCTGCCAGTCTGTCTCCTACGTCTTTTGCTCAGTGTCAGACAAGAGACATTCACACAGCAACACTGTGGCTTACACCACAACAGCTGGCGTCACCAGTAAAAATGTGAAAAGCTCAAGTTTCCTCTGTCTGAGTACTGTAAAGCTTATCAGAAAGAAAGAGAGAAATGCTTTCAAGTAAAACAATTTAACTGTGGTTTGTGCACAAAGGACTGCACAGAATATTTTCGTACAACTTTAGTGGTATCATTGATGAACTCTATTGTTTTTTAATGTTTTTTCTTTGAGAGAAAACAGCAGCTAATGGCTGGAGGCAGGCGCCAGCAGAGCCTTTTCAGACAGACTGGTTCAATCACAAACAGCATAATCTCAACTAACACTCAGTACAACACATTTCAGAACAGAGGGGGTTAGGAGAAAACAATATGCTCTAGTGAGAGTGTGTTTGTGTGAGTCCAAAAATGGGAACAAATACAAACCCCATTAATTATCGCCCAGAGTTGTTCAAAGAAGTTGGAAAAGTCACCTGTGGTTTCTAAGCTTCTTGTAATACAGAGACGAAGGGCGGGTAGGAGGCATTACTGAATTGCACCTCATTCTTAAAGTCAACATACATCTTAAAATGTGGCCAAAGTTTTAATAATGAACTGTTTCATCGCTCCAAAACTCTTTGCAGCACCAGTAATCTTTAGATGCATGAGCTGTAACATACATTATAGCTAATGACACAGTCTGTTGTAGTTAAATGAGCCTACTGGAGGTGAACATGCAGCGGTGGCAAAGTGGGAGAGGCAAACAGAGCGCAGTCTCACCGACACAACATCTGACCAGCACTGTGGGCCTTCTGTGTGGGAGGGTGGCTGGGCAAGACAACTACCAACAGCTGCCTCAGTCCAAAAACAAATGCTCACAAAAAAAAGACCCACAGATACACATACTCCCACTCGGACACAGACGCCCTGCAGAAAAGTGCACACACACACACACACACACACAGATACACACACACACACACAAACATAAATACACAAAGCTGGCTGTGACTGGCAATCCCCGACATCCTGTCAGGCGATCACTAAGCCAGTCACAGTTCATTTCAGCTCAACGCTGGCTGTTCTCTTCAGCAACACTCAATTCACATCCAGTTCATTCCATTTATTTGCAGACGGAAATCCCACAGGGTACCTGGTCAAACATCCTAGTCTCAATACGTAGAGCTGTGGAGATGCCATGTGGCTTGGCAAACCAATGGCACGATCTTGTCTTCTGCATGTCGTCCCTCTTGCATTTTGTTATTTAAGGCTTTTAACCATCTTTTTGCTCTCGCTCAGCCTTCCATCCCTCCCCCCTCATATCCTTCCGGTTGCTTTCCACTATACAAAGTCCCATAGGGGAAAATACTCTATAAATACTGCTGACATGTTCCCAATTTTGAAGAGGCTGTATGTGGAAGAGGAAAGGACGCCCTTGTTCAACTGAACCCTCACTGGCTTTACCTAAACACTTTCCGCTTTGAGGGATTCCTCTGAGAGTCTAGAAGCAGCCTGAAGGAGTCAGAGGATGAAAAACAAGCATGGGGAAGAGGAGAAGAGAGATGGAAGTTAGTAGATGAAACCTGAAGGTAGGCAGCCTCTCTGAGCTGCAGGAGGTCGAGGACAGAGGAAGACGGGAGAGCAGGAGGAAGAGGACACCAACCAGAGACAGGAAACAGCCAGTGGGGTTAATCAGCTCCTCATGCAGTGCAACTGCTGCTTAATCCTTCTCCTTCTTAAAACTACTCTACTGCTGGCTACTGAAGTAAATTCTGCATGTACAGAAATGTAAAGAAACACTTTGGAGAATGGGCCTGCTTCTTCTTAGGCTTTCAAGTTTGCCATGAGATACTGAATTGAGTTGACACAAGAAGTTGTCCCATTAAAGTGCAACATAGCAGAATCTCTTGATAAGTGAAAATCAGTCCCACTGGAGGCGAGCTCGGTTGAATGCTCTTTAGACAGGCGAGCAGGAGGGATAAATGCTGACAGCGTAGAGTGTAGCATTAGTGGAAAATATGAAAAAATGTTTGCCTGGCAGGAAACAGCAGACTGGAGCCAGACAAAGAAAAGGAAAATCATCCTCTGTCATGCTATATATGTTGGGATTGTGAGCGGAAAGATGGACAGATTTGACATCTAATGCTCCAGCCTCCTTCAGCAGTCTCACCATGAAAGGATCTGTCACAGCATCTTTTAGCCCTTCTATTGAAATAAAGTCAAGCGACAGTGGCTGCACTGCCACTGCTTCTCCACTTACAGCTTCTACTCCTCGTTTTAATCTACTGCACAGCAGGAAATGTGAGCGCTGCAGCTTCCAGGGGCGGGGTATCCCCCCGCCCCAGTCGGCTGCAGATGACAGTGAAGGGTAAGTGATGAACAAAAACAGAGTAATGGGAAGTTGCGGAGCTGCTTGCTGCCTCCTTCCATCACGGATGCTTGCAGACAATCTGCACAGATCCAGAGAATCCTAACAATAGCTGTCTGCCATGATTTCTGACACTGTGACCCACCATTGCCCCCAATACAAGGTCCCTTTGTGCGTAGCCTAGATTAACTTCAATTCAATTTCAAGTGCTGGACTGAAGCTAGAGTCCTTGAAAACTTGCTTAATTTTCTCATGTGGGAGGATGACCCCACAAATGACCCACCTACACACCTGTACAATGTGCAAAACATGCATTTACCTCATATCTATTCACCCAACTACTGGAAGTGGCCCCTAGTGTTATGATTTTGAGGCATTCGTGGTGCGTTTGAGGACCCAAGCACATCGGCTTGCCCTCAATTTACCCAATCCTGTTACACAAAGGTAGCCAATGCAGAGGACAGATGGGTTGGCCTGGAACATGTCTGAATGTGTCAGATTACTTACATCTCAAGCATGATCTCGTTCAGGTAAATCCCATCCACTAATTCAATATATTCCGATAATTTGGTGCCATCGGTCACTGTCGACTGCCCGACTGTCTTCACCTGGAAAACAAACGGCACAATGCAAAATAGGCGTTAGGATGATCAATAATCACTTAAAAAGAAAAGCTTTCGCAGGTCAGAGGTGTTTAATTAGTGAGCTTTGAATAGCTAATTAGGATCTTTACCCAGCAGACAAGAGGCGTGAGCATGAACTGCTCCAGCAAAGGGGTGAAAACCTCGCTTTCCATATTTTTCCAGGGGCAACTGGCGCCGTTTATTTCTGCAGATATGGAAAAATAAAAAATAAAATACGCACTCCTCTGGAGAAATATGTGTTTGTTTAGACTCCACTCATGTAGCTGATTCAGTTACATCGACGCTCATTTTGGCTAAAGGCCACGGAAACACGTCCGAGGTGGAAAAAAAAAGAGAGAGGAGAGAGACGTTAATCCACAATCTTCTCGACACGACCCAGCTGTTTCAGATGCCAACGACCGGGTTTGGCTGCCTCACGCAAAAGGACAAGGAATCACATTTTCTTTTAAATTAAGCACAAAAATATGATCTTTATTTTACTCAGCGACTCGACACAGGCTACATGAGACCTGTGCCAGGTATGGTTTTAGGCTAGCAGCAGCGTACTCTGGAAAATAACCGATACTAGCCCCAAAAAAATGAAGAAGAAGAAGATCCTGGGGATCCTAACGTCAAAGGGGGAAAATATTCCTCCACCGCGACTGAATGAAAGAAGATATCCAGTGTAGAGAGGGGGGGGAAATCCAGAGGTATAAAATCCTTGTTTTCAAACAGGTCGGCTTACTCCTGCTTATTTATTATAAAGTCATTTCTAGCCGGCGACTTGTCTCCTCCCGTCTGCCTCCGTTCAAATGCTGCATGCAACTGAGCGGAGAGAGCGGACAGGATGACTGGAGGACACCGGAGCACCGCCTCCCTCCCTCTCTGCCTCTGCCTCTGCCTCTCCTGTGCATCTCCCTCCGCCCTCCCTAATGCTCTGAAAGAAAAATAGGGCATTGATCAAAGCATCCATTTCTAGTTAGATTTCCTGCTGAAGTTCTTCCCGAAAACATTTATCTGATGCAATTATATAGTTGTAAGAGCTTTCCTGGAAAAAACTGTTTTTTAAAGAGTGATGCAGACGTACTGTAAAAGAGATGTACTAAGTTGAATGAGCGATGAATTGATTTTTTAAAACATTTGTTTCTTGTTAAGTTATTTGGAAAGTAGAAATACAGAGACACTCATGCTTTACCTTTTGTCTGCATTTTACACCACCACACTGTGCATTGCAGCAGAGAGGCAAGTAGGCTACTGACACCTGGTGGGTGGTGCACAGACAGGCTGCTGTAGTAAAGGTCCAGTCTGTGCTTCATCAAGCTGCTGTTGCTGTTAAAAATTACCTCCCATTCAAAAGAGAAACTCTTATCAAGTTGCCCTGGTGCACTTCCCTTGCGTGGGAAATGCATTATTTGCAGTCACATATCACATTCAAGCTGCAACTTACAGTTATTGATCCCTCATTGATCTGCTGTTTACTTCCTTGATTGTTTGTTTAATCTGTAAAAAACATGGGAGAGCAGTGAAAAATACACATCATTATAATGTTTTGGTGTTCAAACAGTCTTAATCCCCAGAATATTCAAAATGTAAGTTTTTTGCTTCATTTCGAACAGCAGGAAGATTTGTTGATTTTCTGTGTTTCATATCATTGTAAATTTAGGCTACTATCTTTGGGTTTTTATGTGCAAGATGGAGAGAAAAAAACAAGATTTTTCAAGAGGTTACCTTGGGCTTTAGGAGACTGTGATTGGCTTTTTGCAATTTTATCACCTGCAGATTTAATCAAGACAAAAACTGGCAGTTTTACATATGAAACTAAGATTTTAGAGATCTTAAAATATTAAAATGCTAAATAAATGTACTGTAACGGGGACTTGCTGTGATATGTGCAGTTATATTGACTACAAATTTGAACCAAGAAATGCATGGTGAAGTCCAGGTAACACCAGGAACCAGTACACAGTATGCAGTCCAGCTGTATCAGCAGTAAGGTATAGTGACTGAAAGATTAGTGCAGACCCTGGTCATTCACTATAGAGGGAGGTGACACCTAATCAACAACTGATGAATGGCTCTGTCAGTATGATTAGGCAGGAAAGGTTGTGTGGCCAAACAGCCAGTTAAAATAAAATCACTGATTTGGGAACCCAGGACCTGGCTCACCTCTCGGGAACCTGGTTAGAATAAATGAATTACTTGAGCAGAAGTTCTTATTTGCATCCAGAGTAACGGTCGCTGTTATCAGTGCTCCATCTCAAGGCGGTACAGTATGTGATCCTGACTAGACCTGTTGTGTCTTGTTTTCTGTGAAACAGGTTTGACTGCAGGGATGTGAGCTGAGTGAGAGCACATCAGCTGGTTGCACATGGACAGTGGACCCTTTTAAAAATCCAATATACATTCGTGTGTTTTCTTTTTTTGTACTTATCCTGAGATTGAAATGTTTCACTTCCAAACACTCATCTTCTCTGCATCATCAGGGCTGGGTGGGTGGGTGTTGTTTTGACAGCAGTCTGGCCACTTGAGTACACAGCCCCACATCTGTCATCATGTTATGATTTAAATGTGGCCACATCTGGAGTGGTAGAGATACATAAATATGACAATACTGTTTTTTTTCCCTCCCTCCAATCCCACATACTTCAGATCAGTGAGAAGAATTTGAATACGTGACATATTCGCAACCAGACTAAATCTGGCAGGAAAAGTCGTGTTCATGTAGGAACTCATTGTCTAGATGAAAGAAGCTGAGTGAGAAACAACAGGTTTAAGAGCCTTTTATTGTTTTATACTCTGTTCCTGGGTCATTCCTCGTCCATTGTCCCACAAAGATTCAATTTCTCTTTGGAAGTCAGCAAAAATTATCCGATTTTAATAACATAATAAATAAATAAATAAATAAATAAATAAATAAGGGCGAATTTGCCGCAGAGTCTATCCAAGCCAAATCTTTTCAATTCTGAGGCAACCCACACACATCTCTGCTAACCCCATCACCCCAGCAGGCGATTAAACATTGACGCAGATAATGAAAACCTTTCACGGCTCGTGTAGTGCCTGCTTACCCACATAGCGGCCTGAGCGCAATTATGTTCTGCTCAATTACTGTGGAGGATTAGATGAATATTTTGTATAGCTTGGTGTGTCATTGATTGTGTGTTCGCATTTTGTTTGTGTTGGTGTGGGGATTCATTAACCTTGGACTGAACAGGGTGCTCCTGCCCATTTCATCAAAATCTATTATTCATGATGCTTTTAAGTTTTTGTTCACAAAGCAGCATCCACCTCCACCCAATGACTCAGTGATTGTGTAGAGCCACCCCTGTCTCTGTGCAGAGTGTATATGAGTGAGGCTAAGTCGATGTTAGTCTGGTCTGTATTACACAGTGTATATGGACGAAACATGATGAACATATTTTTTCCTACTTTCCTCTCTGAGCAACTTGATGACCTTACAGCTTTTCTCACAGTTAAACTCTCTCAACTGCAGTTTCCTGTTAGTTATTTCACAGGAATTTACAAGTCACCACAAACATTTTGATTTGGAGCCGAGTTGACTTCGTGTGGTCTTGAATGCACGGTGGGCTGAGTAATGCCAGGCAGAACTGTATGAGTAGTAGTTACTGTTTTCTCTTTTCCCCTCAAGTAACACATAGGATTGAATTCCTACAGTAAATTGATTATTGTAGAAAGATGGAAAGTTGTAGTTCTATTTTATGTTCAGTTCAGATTCCTCATGTTCAAATTTAAAGAATATACTCTGAGTAAAACTCCACATTTAATGAAGTTAATGAAATGATGTTGACAATAATTAGAATAAAGGTTACAGACCTGTAAATAGCATCTAAATATATAACTATAGATATACATTTTACATTTACATTTTTTTATTATTTGATATTGAGGAGTGGAGCATTGTAACTTAACAATATCCTGTGGGGCCATTAACAAAGTATTTCTGATTCTGATTGTGTGAAGAACATTGAATGAAGATGCATGTGTGTGTGTGTGTGTGTGTGTGTGCGTTTACATTTTGATGAATCACTCCAACCAGAGAGATTTAAAAAGTGTTTTCTTTCTGTCTTGGTCTGTGTTTCACTGCTGTATTAAGATCATTTTAGGCCATCAGGAACCACATCAGTCAGAGGTCTTCAAGATGAGTCTTAATGACCTCTCTGCATTCAGGGCTTGAGACTAAAAAGTAATCAGCTCTCTGCAGTCCAGGCCCTCCAGGCTCCATATTACTCTATCTGCTCTATGTCTGAAAGGGTTTTTAGATCAACAACTCTGCAGGGAACAAATATATGGAAATGCAGGGGGCAGGGTGGTAATGAAACAAATTTTAGCTCCACAGTATGCTGCATGAAAGATGTTTATTTTAAGACTAGAACCAAATAAGCATTGATTTAGTTTTGAGCATGGATGGTTTTTATTGATGCTGTTCAGATGATTCTCCCTGATGAAATCATTTTTCATGTTTTAAACATCGGCTCTACACCACACTTTCCTTCTGGTGACTGCAATAACTGCTGAAGACCATTGAATCTGGTTAACTGTCCTTACTGTATGACAAATGTGACCATAAAGGAAATATCAAGGCCCTCAGTAAGTGCCTTTGTGTTGCCTTTGTGTCACATTTTGTTGATGTTGTAATGACTGAATCTTACTCTGGTTTTGGTTGATTAGCACTGCATTAGCCTGTTGTTTATGCATGTGTCACACAGGCTTAGACACTTAGCCAATCATCTATAAATCATTATATCCAAGCACACACACACACACACACACACACACACACACACACTCAGGGTTTTCTAATCTGCATCAAATCAATAGACTGATCCTTTACATTTATTATGGAAGCTTCATACTGACAAAGCTAACCTTCAATTGAACTGTATATAATTGAGTATGAAGAGCTGGTCGAGAGTCAGTGCAACTTTGAAGTAACTAAACATTACTTGAGTATTTTCTCTATATTCTACTGAGCAGTATAAAATCATTTATTGCACTGAGCACTTTCATATTCAGTAATTTAAGCAAGTTTTCCTTATTTTACTTCCATGAATCATTTAATTGGTGTTTTTACAGTATTTACAGTATATATACTTTGACTTGAATATGTCACCATCATTGCGTACATCTATATGATACTGCACTTTAACTAAAGCTACAACTCTCCTCAACTTTGTTGTGATGAAGGATGAAACCTTATTAAAGATTTTAGGCTTATATTTTGAAACGATGCCTCGTCAGTTCAAGCGGTAAAGAGCTGTCTAAATGATGGTTCCGTCAAGCTGATGCATGTCCATGTCAGTCGGAGGAGAGAGGATCCAATTACTGTCTCTGTGTGCATGGTCAGAGAGGCACTGTGTGAAATGTTCCCTTAACCACAGAGAAGGACAAATGCAAGGAATTTCAACACTGAGGAAAATGAGGCCATGCCCAGTGCTGCACTCATTTCAGCCAAAAAAAGAGTCAAAAAAATGTGTCACAAGTTTCCACATGAAAAAAGTAGTCAGTGAAACTCTTACTGGATGTTTAGGATGGCAGATAATCTCCTTTTAATGTCACAGCCATGTCTGGCTGCCAAGGCCACAAAAAAACTCAGTTGTCAAGTCCCTCTGAAAATCCTGTGAATTCTGCATGTGTATGTATGTGTGTGTTTATATGTGTCTGTGTGTGTACAGTGTGTAAAAGATCAGTGTAGGCTGTCCTGTTGTCACCTCCTGAAACACAGCAGTATGAAAATCAGAAAAGTACTTAAACCTCTTTAGACCTGAAATGACACACACACAGATGTACAGACACACACACACACACACACACACACATTCTCAGAAAATTGCACCACTGACAACGTAGACATTTAAATAAAGTTGTGTTGTTATGTCATCAGTTTACTAGATTGAAATGTGCATCAGTGATCAATCACATCACATCAATGCCTTGTCTCCTTCCAGGTTTCTGTAGGATTAGTAGACATATGATATATAGATTGACAGATGGTCAATACATGACATATTGATTTGTATTTGACTAACTGATATTTATTGTCCAAAAAGAGAAACATCCTCAAGCAAAATATCACCCACCCCTGAGCCATCTGGATCCTTGTTGACTACCATAGAACAGTAGTTGGTCCATTACGCACTAATAGTCCATGGCTGTGCTTGGTAATAATGACATCCTAGCGTGTCTTGGAGCCATGGAAACAAGATAAAACGAGGAGAAACCTTCATAATAATGGGAATGTGTAGTTGTGTATTTCAGTGTGTGTGCACTTGTGTGAAATCCTGATACTCTCCCCTGCAATTAGCTGCAGCGTGCACATGTGTTTGTGCGTGCACAAGTGTGTGTGTGTGTATGTGTGAAAGAAATCCAGAGAGTGTTACAGATGCTGTTAACACTGATCTGTTGCCATAACAACTGCAGCAGCCCTGCTGTTTGCGTGTTGGCTCACTGACTGACTGGAGGGCTGTGACTGTCTGGATGGTGAACTAACTTCAAGACTGCAAGGTCACTGATTTACTGGCTGTGTTGTATTGACAAATGAATGGAGTGGTTTAAACATGGTTGTAATTTTCAGCATAAATGTAATTTAAAAGCACAGCTATGCCTCCAAAGTTATGTTTTTCTGTTGCATTAGCTCATGATTTGCATTTTATAGCTGTTAATGTGGGAGTCCAATTAAACAGAGTGATGCAATTCCACATTTTCATTTGTCACTTCTGTTACTGAATCAATATTTTAATGGATTTCACAATCCTTGACTCTTCACACAGTCAGTGTCCTTTGTGTTAATGTATGGATTCTCTAGCTTTAGGTGACATGACATAAACTGTTATAGTTACAACTATCAAATGATCACTTTATTGATTTATATACATGTGATTGTAATATATTAGTAAACTTCATGCACAGCTACTGCTGGTGTGTTTCCTTCACTTACTACTGCAGTTTATGGGTTTTTAGGTTTCTTTGATATGCTGTTGTTTATGTGTCTCCTCATGTTGTGCAAATGTGTCATTTAATAAAAGAACAGAATATACTCTAAGTGTACCTGGTATCTAAGGGAAGAGTTGACATTAGGTAACTGGGAGGAAATCAAAGTGGCAGAATTGAAAAATGGGCCTAATGAGGCCTTTGTGTTGTTGGCCTACTTACCTACCACTCACTGATTCTGCTAATTATTCAAAGTTTTATCGATCAGTCTAATTACTGTAAATGTATAAATACAGCTGTGAGCCCCGTGCCTAATGCTGCAGCACGGCACTACTGGAGGACTACACCAATGGGATAAAAAGGAGGGGGGGGGGGGTCTTCAGGCACCGCCGACTTTCTGGCCCATGATGGGGACTGGTTAGTAACTCGTTTTAGATTCCCTAGAGACAATCAACGCGCATTGCCAGAGCTACAGCCACCAAACTGGAGTGTGACTTTTCTGCGGACGCCAGAGGAGGAAGAGAGAGTGAGCGGGACGGCAGCTTGTTTGGGCTAGGCAGAACTAGGCATGAAGGCATCTGACTGGTTCTTGCTTTTCGGAGCGTAAAGCATGGATTGGTAAGAGTTTTGTCAGTCCTGCAGCTGCCACAGATTCAGGGCCGTAGACAGCTATGAGGTCACCGAAGTCCAGACCTCGGTAAAAATTTCTGAGAGAAAAACATAGAAGAGGCCCCGAAGGGCATGACATATTAACGCACCGGACAGCTTTTACTTTGAAACCACACGGCGCACGCAGGAAGTTATCTGATGTATCGGTGGAAATCGCGGGAAATTTTGAGCTGAAGAGGAAGACAAGGTGACAGGTGAGTGACAGCTTTTTTTTATTATTATTATGTTACAACCAAGCAGCCCACTATAAGTTAAGCTGATGACCGACGCGATCCAACTGGGAAGCCCCCGTCCCTCCTTCCTGTACAGAGTGAGTGCTGTGTGTGTGGCTGAGTCTCGTTCAAGTTTACGTGACCGCGGTGTACCGCCATTACCTGGACAGCCCCATCCCTCCTTCCTGTACTGACTGAGTGCTGTATGTGGTGTATGTGTGGCTGAGAGTGAGCTATGAGCCTGCCTCTACGTACAGTGTGTGTCTACGTGGCGGCTGGGTCTGTCCGCTGAGTGCTGGCGTCAGCCCGGTCTCTACTACCGCCATAGGCTACCCCGCCCCTCGCTCCCCGGTCACTCAGCTGTGAGCTATGAGCCTGCCTCTACGTACAGTGTGTGTCTACGTGGCGGCTGGGTCTGTCCGCTGAGTGCTGGCGTCAGCCCGGTCTCTACTACCGCCATAGGCTACCCCGCCCCTCGCTCCCCGGTCACTCAGCTGTGAGCTATGAGCCTGCCTCTACGTACAGTGTGTGTCTACGTGGCGGCTGGGTCTGTCCGCTGAGTGCTGGCGTCAGCCCGGTCTCTACTACCGCCATAGGCTACCCCGCCCCTCGCTCCCCGGTCACTCAGCTGTGAGCTATGAGCCTGCCTCTACGTACAGTGTGTGTCTACGTGGCGGCTGGGTCTGTCCGCTGAGTGCTGGCGTCAGCCCGGTCTCTACTACCGCCATAGGCTACCCCGCCCCTCGCTCCCCGGTCACTCAGCTGTGAGCTATGAGCCTGCCCCTACGTACAGTGTGTGTCTACGTGGCGGCTGGGTCTGTCCGCTGAGTGCTGGCGTCAGCCCGGTCTCTACTACCGCCATAGGCTACCCCGCCCCTCGCTCCCCGGTCACTCAGCTGTGAGCTATGAGCCTGCCCCTACGTACAGTGTGTGTCTACGTGGCGGCTGGGTCTGTCCGCTGAGTGCTGGCGTCAGCCCGGTCTCTACTACCGCCATAGGCTACCCCGCCCCTCGCTCCCCGGTCACTCAGCTGTGAGCTATGAGCCTGCCCCTACGTACAGTGTGTGTCTACGTGGCGGCTGGGTCTGTCCGCTGAGTGCTGGCGTCAGCCCGGTCTCTACTACCGCCATAGGCTACCCCGCCCCTCGCTCCCCGGTCACTCAGCTGTGAGCTATGAGCCTGCCCCTACGTACAGTGTGTGTCTACGTGGCGGCTGGGTCTGTCCGCTGAGTGCTGGCGTCAGCCCGGTCTCTACTACCGCCATAGGCTACCCCGCCCCTCGCTCCCCGGTCACTCAGCTGTGAGCTATGAGCCTGCCCCTACGTACAGTGTGTGTCTACGTGGCGGCTGGGTCTGTCCGCTGAGTGCTGGCGTCAGCCCGGTCTCTACTACCGCCATAGGCTACCCCGCCCCTCGCTCCCCGGTCACTCAGCTGTGAGCTATGAGCCTGCCCCTACGTACAGTGTGTGTCTACGTGGCGGCTGGGTCTGTCCGCTGAGTGCTGGCGTCAGCCCGGTCTCTACTACCGCCATAGGCTACCCCGCCCCTCGCTCCCCGGTCACTCAGCTGTGAGCTATGAGCCTGCCCCTACGTACAGTGTGTGTCTACGTGGCGGCTGGGTCTGTCCGCTGAGTGCTGGCGTCAGCCCGGTCTCTACTACCGCCATAGGCTACCCCGCCCCTCGCTCCCCGGTCACTCAGCTGTGAGCTATGAGCCTGCCCCTACGTACAGTGTGTGTCTACGTGGCGGCTGGGTCTGTCCGCTGAGTGCTGGCGTCAGCCCGGTCTCTACTACCGCCATAGGCTACCCCGCCCCTCGCTCCCCGGTCACTCAGCTGTGAGCTATGAGCCTGCCCCTACGTACAGTGTGTGTCTACGTGGCGGCTGGGTCTGTCCGCTGAGTGCTGGCGTCAGCCCGGTCTCTACTACCGCCATAGGCTACCCCGCCCCTCGCTCCCCGGTCACTCAGCTGTGAGCTATGAGCCTGCCCCTACGTACAGTGTGTGTCTACGTGGCGGCTGGGTCTGTCCGCTGAGTGCTGGCGTCAGCCCGGTCTCTACTACCGCCATAGGCTACCCCGCCCCTCGCTCCCCGGTCACTCAGCTGTGAGCTATGAGCCTGCCCCTACGTACAGTGTGTGTCTACGTGGCGGCTGGGTCTGTCCGCTGAGTGCTGGCGTCAGCCCGGTCTCTACTACCGCCATAGGCTACCCCGCCCCTCGCTCCCCGGTCACTCAGCTGTGAGCTATGAGCCTGCCCCTACGTACAGTGTGTGTCTACGTGGCGGCTGGGTCTGTCCGCTGAGTGCTGGCGTCAGCCCGGTCTCTACTACCGCCATAGGCTACCCCGCCCCTCGCTCCCCGGTCACTCAGCTGTGAGCTATGAGCCTGCCCCTACGTACAGTGTGTGTCTACGTGGCGGCTGGGTCTGTCCGCTGAGTGCTGGCGTCAGCCCGGTCTCTACTACCGCCATAGGCTACCCCGCCCCTCGCTCCCCGGTCACTCAGCTGTGAGCTATGAGCCTGCCCTACGTACAGTGTGTGTCTACGTGGCGGCTGGGTCTGTCCGCTGAGTGCTGGCGTCAGCCCGGTCTCTACTACCGCCATAGGCTACCCCGCCCCTCGCTCCCCGGTCACTCAGCTGTGAGCTATGAGCCTGCCCCTACGTACAGTGTGTGTCTACGTGGCGGCTGGGTCTGTCCGCTGAGTGCTGGCGTCAGCCCGGTCTCTACTACCGCCATAGGCTACCCCGCCCCTCGCTCCCCGGTCACTCAGCTGTGAGCTATGAGCCTGCCCCTACGTACAGTGTGTGTCTACGTGGCGGCTGGGTCTGTCCGCTGAGTGCTGGCGTCAGCCCGGTCTCTACTACCGCCATAGGCTACCCCGCCCCTCGCTCCCCGGTCACTCAGCTGTGAGCTATGAGCCTGCCCCTACGTACAGTGTGTGTCTACGTGGCGGCTGGGTCTGTCCGCTGAGTGCTGGCGTCAGCCCGGTCTCTACTACCGCCATAGGCTACCCCGCCCCTCGCTCCCCGGTCACTCAGCTGTGAGCTATGAGCCTGCCCCTACGTACAGTGTGTGTCTACGTGGCGGCTGGGTCTGTCCGCTGAGTGCTGGCGTCAGCCCGGTCTCTACTACCGCCATAGGCTACCCCGCCCCTCGCTCCCCGGTCACTCAGCTGTGAGCTATGAGCCTGCCCTACGTACAGTGTGTGTCTACGTGGCGGCTGGGTCTGTCCGCTGAGTGCTGGCGTCAGCCCGGTCTCTACTACCGCCATAGGCTACCCCGCCCCTCGCTCCCCGGTCACTCAGCTGTGAGCTATGAGCCTGCCCCTACGTACAGTGTGTGTCTACGTGGCGGCTGGGTCTGTCCGCTGAGTGCTGGCGTCAGCCCGGTCTCTACTACCGCCATAGGCTACCCCGCCCCTCGCTCCCCGGTCACTCAGCTGTGAGCTATGAGCCTGCCCCTACGTACAGTGTGTGTCTACGTGGCGGCTGGGTCTGTCCGCTGAGTGCTGGCGTCAGCCCGGTCTCTACTACCGCCATAGGCTACCCCGCCCCTCGCTCCCCGGTCACTCAGCTGTGAGCTATGAGCCTGCCCCTACGTACAGTGTGTGTCTACGTGGCGGCTGGGTCTGTCCGCTGAGTGCTGGCGTCAGCCCGGTCTCTACTACCGCCATAGGCTACCCCGCCCCTCGCTCCCCGGTCACTCAGCTGTGAGCTATGAGCCTGCCCCTACGTACAGTGTGTGTCTACGTGGCGGCTGGGTCTGTCCGCTGAGTGCTGGCGTCAGCCCGGTCTCTACTACCGCCATAGGCTACCCCGCCCCTCGCTCCCCGGTCACTCAGCTGTGAGCTATGAGCCTGCCCCTACGTACAGTGTGTGTCTACGTGGCGGCTGGGTCTGTCCGCTGAGTGCTGGCGTCAGCCCGGTCTCTACTACCGCCATAGGCTACCCCGCCCCTCGCTCCCCGGTCACTCAGCTGTGAGCTATGAGCCTGCCCCTACGTACAGTGTGTGTCTACGTGGCGGCTGGGTCTGTCCGCTGAGTGCTGGCGTCAGCCCGGTCTCTACTACCGCCATAGGCTACCCCGCCCCTCGCTCCCCGGTCACTCAGCTGTGAGCTATGAGCCTGCCCCTACGTACAGTGTGTGTCTACGTGGCGGCTGGGTCTGTCCGCTGAGTGCTGGCGTCAGCCCGGTCTCTACTACCGCCATAGGCTACCCCGCCCCTCGCTCCCCGGTCACTCAGCTGTGAGCTATGAGCCTGCCCCTACGTACAGTGTGTGTCTACGTGGCGGCTGGGTCTGTCCGCTGAGTGCTGGCGTCAGCCCGGTCTCTACTACCGCCATAGGCTACCCCGCCCCTCGCTCCCCGGTCACTCAGCTGTGAGCTATGAGCCTGCCCCTACGTACAGTGTGTGTCTACGTGGCGGCTGGGTCTGTCCGCTGAGTGCTGGCGTCAGCCCGGTCTCTACTACCGCCATAGGCTACCCCGCCCCTCGCTCCCCGGTCACTCAGCTGTGAGCTATGAGCCTGCCCCTACGTACAGTGTGTGTCTACGTGGCGGCTGGGTCTGTCCGCTGAGTGCTGGCGTCAGCCCGGTCTCTACTACCGCCATAGGCTACCCCGCCCCTCGCTCCCCGGTCACTCAGCTGTGAGCTATGAGCCTGCCCCTACGTACAGTGTGTGTCTACGTGGCGGCTGGGTCTGTCCGCTGAGTGCTGGCGTCAGCCCGGTCTCTACTACCGCCATAGGCTACCCCGCCCCTCGCTCCCCGGTCACTCAGCTGTGAGCTATGAGCCTGCCCCTACGTACAGTGTGTGTCTACGTGGCGGCTGGGTCTGTCCGCTGAGTGCTGGCGTCAGCCCGGTCTCTACTACCGCCATAGGCTACCCCGCCCCTCGCTCCCCGGTCACTCAGCTGTGAGCTATGAGCCTGCCCCTACGTACAGTGTGTGTCTACGTGGCGGCTGGGTCTGTCCGCTGAGTGCTGGCGTCAGCCCGGTCTCTACTACCGCCATAGGCTACCCCGCCCCTCGCTCCCCGGTCACTCAGCTGTGAGCTATGAGCCTGCCCCTACGTACAGTGTGTGTCTACGTGGCGGCTGGGTCTGTCCGCTGAGTGCTGGCGTCAGCCCGGTCTCTACTACCGCCATAGGCTACCCCGCCCCTCGCTCCCCGGTCACTCAGCTGTGAGCTATGAGCCTGCCCCTACGTACAGTGTGTGTCTACGTGGCGGCTGGGTCTGTCCGCTGAGTGCTGGCGTCAGCCCGGTCTCTACTACCGCCATAGGCTACCCCGCCCCTCGCTCCCCGGTCACTCAGCTGTGAGCTATGAGCCTGCCCCTACGTACAGTGTGTGTCTACGTGGCGGCTGGGTCTGTCCGCTGAGTGCTGGCGTCAGCCCGGTCTCTACTACCGCCATAGGCTACCCCGCCCCTCGCTCCCCGGTCACTCAGCTGTGAGCTATGAGCCTGCCCCTACGTACAGTGTGTGTCTACGTGGCGGCTGGGTCTGTCCGCTGAGTGCTGGCGTCAGCCCGGTCTCTACTACCGCCATAGGCTACCCCGCCCCTCGCTCCCCGGTCACTCAGCTGTGAGCTATGAGCCTGCCCCTACGTACAGTGTGTGTCTACGTGGCGGCTGGGTCTGTCCGCTGAGTGCTGGCGTCAGCCCGGTCTCTACTACCGCCATAGGCTACCCCGCCCCTCGCTCCCCGGTCACTCAGCTGTGAGCTATGAGCCTGCCCCTACGTACAGTGTGTGTCTACGTGGCGGCTGGGTCTGTCCGCTGAGTGCTGGCGTCAGCCCGGTCTCTACTACCGCCATAGGCTACCCCGCCCCTCGCTCCCCGGTCACTCAGCTGTGAGCTATGAGCCTGCCCCTACGTACAGTGTGTGTCTACGTGGCGGCTGGGTCTGTCCGCTGAGTGCTGGCGTCAGCCCGGTCTCTACTACCGCCATAGGCTACCCCGCCCCTCGCTCCCCGGTCACTCAGCTGTGAGCTATGAGCCTGCCCCTACGTACAGTGTGTGTCTACGTGGCGGCTGGGTCTGTCCGCTGAGTGCTGGCGTCAGCCCGGTCTCTACTACCGCCATAGGCTACCCCGCCCCTCGCTCCCCGGTCACTCAGCTGTGAGCTATGAGCCTGCCCCTACGTACAGTGTGTGTCTACGTGGCGGCTGGGTCTGTCCGCTGAGTGCTGGCGTCAGCCCGGTCTCTACTACCGCCATAGGCTACCCCGCCCCTCGCTCCCCGGTCACTCAGCTGTGAGCTATGAGCCTGCCCCTACGTACAGTGTGTGTCTACGTGGCGGCTGGGTCTGTCCGCTGAGTGCTGGCGTCAGCCCGGTCTCTACTACCGCCATAGGCTACCCCGCCCCTCGCTCCCCGGTCACTCAGCTGTGAGCTATGAGCCTGCCCCTACGTACAGTGTGTGTCTACGTGGCGGCTGGGTCTGTCCGCTGAGTGCTGGCGTCAGCCCGGTCTCTACTACCGCCATAGGCTACCCCGCCCCTCGCTCCCCGGTCACTCAGCTGTGAGCTATGAGCCTGCCCCTACGTACAGTGTGTGTCTACGTGGCGGCTGGGTCTGTCCGCTGAGTGCTGGCGTCAGCCCGGTCTCTACTACCGCCATAGGCTACCCCGCCCCTCGCTCCCCGGTCACTCAGCTGTGAGCTATGAGCCTGCCCCTACGTACAGTGTGTGTCTACGTGGCGGCTGGGTCTGTCCGCTGAGTGCTGGCGTCAGCCCGGTCTCTACTACCGCCATAGGCTACCCCGCCCCTCGCTCCCCGGTCACTCAGCTGTGAGCTATGAGCCTGCCCCTACGTACAGTGTGTGTCTACGTGGCGGCTGGGTCTGTCCGCTGAGTGCTGGCGTCAGCCCGGTCTCTACTACCGCCATAGGCTACCCCGCCCCTCGCTCCCCGGTCACTCAGCTGTGAGCTATGAGCCTGCCCCTACGTACAGTGTGTGTCTACGTGGCGGCTGGGTCTGTCCGCTGAGTGCTGGCGTCAGCCCGGTCTCTACTACCGCCATAGGCTACCCCGCCCCTCGCTCCCCGGTCACTCAGCTGTGAGCTATGAGCCTGCCCCTACGTACAGTGTGTGTCTACGTGGCGGCTGGGTCTGTCCGCTGAGTGCTGGCGTCAGCCCGGTCTCTACTACCGCCATAGGCTACCCCGCCCCTCGCTCCCCGGTCACTCAGCTGTGAGCTATGAGCCTGCCCCTACGTACAGTGTGTGTCTACGTGGCGGCTGGGTCTGTCCGCTGAGTGCTGGCGTCAGCCCGGTCTCTACTACCGCCATAGGCTACCCCGCCCCTCGCTCCCCGGTCACTCAGCTGTGAGCTATGAGCCTGCCCCTACGTACAGTGTGTGTCTACGTGGCGGCTGGGTCTGTCCGCTGAGTGCTGGCGTCAGCCCGGTCTCTACTACCGCCATAGGCTACCCCGCCCCTCGCTCCCCGGTCACTCAGCTGTGAGCTATGAGCCTGCCCCTACGTACAGTGTGTGTCTACGTGGCGGCTGGGTCTGTCCGCTGAGTGCTGGCGTCAGCCCGGTCTCTACTACCGCCATAGGCTACCCCGCCCCTCGCTCCCCGGTCACTCAGCTGTGAGCTATGAGCCTGCCCCTACGTACAGTGTGTGTCTACGTGGCGGCTGGGTCTGTCCGCTGAGTGCTGGCGTCAGCCCGGTCTCTACTACCGCCATAGGCTACCCCGCCCCTCGCTCCCCGGTCACTCAGCTGTGAGCTATGAGCCTGCCCCTACGTACAGTGTGTGTCTACGTGGCGGCTGGGTCTGTCCGCTGAGTGCTGGCGTCAGCCCGGTCTCTACTACCGCCATAGGCTACCCCGCCCCTCGCTCCCCGGTCACTCAGCTGTGAGCTATGAGCCTGCCCCTACGTACAGTGTGTGTCTACGTGGCGGCTGGGTCTGTCCGCTGAGTGCTGGCGTCAGCCCGGTCTCTACTACCGCCATAGGCTACCCCGCCCCTCGCTCCCCGGTCACTCAGCTGTGAGCTATGAGCCTGCCCCTACGTACAGTGTGTGTCTACGTGGCGGCTGGGTCTGTCCGCTGAGTGCTGGCGTCAGCCCGGTCTCTACTACCGCCATAGGCTACCCCGCCCCTCGCTCCCCGGTCACTCAGCTGTGAGCTATGAGCCTGCCCCTACGTACAGTGTGTGTCTACGTGGCGGCTGGGTCTGTCCGCTGAGTGCTGGCGTCAGCCCGGTCTCTACTACCGCCATAGGCTACCCCGCCCCTCGCTCCCCGGTCACTCAGCTGTGAGCTATGAGCCTGCCCCTACGTACAGTGTGTGTCTACGTGGCGGCTGGGTCTGTCCGCTGAGTGCTGGCGTCAGCCCGGTCTCTACTACCGCCATAGGCTACCCCGCCCCTCGCTCCCCGGTCACTCAGCTGTGAGCTATGAGCCTGCCCCTACGTACAGTGTGTGTCTACGTGGCGGCTGGGTCTGTCCGCTGAGTGCTGGCGTCAGCCCGGTCTCTACTACCGCCATAGGCTACCCCGCCCCTCGCTCCCCGGTCACTCAGCTGTGAGCTATGAGCCTGCCCCTACGTACAGTGTGTGTCTACGTGGCGGCTGGGTCTGTCCGCTGAGTGCTGGCGTCAGCCCGGTCTCTACTACCGCCATAGGCTACCCCGCCCCTCGCTCCCCGGTCACTCAGCTGTGAGCTATGAGCCTGCCCCTACGTACAGTGTGTGTCTACGTGGCGGCTGGGTCTGTCCGCTGAGTGCTGGCGTCAGCCCGGTCTCTACTACCGCCATAGGCTACCCCGCCCCTCGCTCCCCGGTCACTCAGCTGTGAGCTATGAGCCTGCCCCTACGTACAGTGTGTGTCTACGTGGCGGCTGGGTCTGTCCGCTGAGTGCTGGCGTCAGCCCGGTCTCTACTACCGCCATAGGCTACCCCGCCCCTCGCTCCCCGGTCACTCAGCTGTGAGCTATGAGCCTGCCCCTACGTACAGTGTGTGTCTACGTGGCGGCTGGGTCTGTCCGCTGAGTGCTGGCGTCAGCCCGGTCTCTACTACCGCCATAGGCTACCCCGCCCCTCGCTCCCCGGTCACTCAGCTGTGAGCTATGAGCCTGCCCCTACGTACAGTGTGTGTCTACGTGGCGGCTGGGTCTGTCCGCTGAGTGCTGGCGTCAGCCCGGTCTCTACTACCGCCATAGGCTACCCCGCCCCTCGCTCCCCGGTCACTCAGCTGTGAGCTATGAGCCTGCCCCTACGTACAGTGTGTGTCTACGTGGCGGCTGGGTCTGTCCGCTGAGTGCTGGCGTCAGCCCGGTCTCTACTACCGCCATAGGCTACCCCGCCCCTCGCTCCCCGGTCACTCAGCTGTGAGCTATGAGCCTGCCCCTACGTACAGTGTGTGTCTACGTGGCGGCTGGGTCTGTCCGCTGAGTGCTGGCGTCAGCCCGGTCTCTACTACCGCCATAGGCTACCCCGCCCCTCGCTCCCCGGTCACTCAGCTGTGAGCTATGAGCCTGCCCCTACGTACAGTGTGTGTCTACGTGGCGGCTGGGTCTGTCCGCTGAGTGCTGGCGTCAGCCCGGTCTCTACTACCGCCATAGGCTACCCCGCCCCTCGCTCCCCGGTCACTCAGCTGTGAGCTATGAGCCTGCCCCTACGTACAGTGTGTGTCTACGTGGCGGCTGGGTCTGTCCGCTGAGTGCTGGCGTCAGCCCGGTCTCTACTACCGCCATAGGCTACCCCGCCCCTCGCTCCCCGGTCACTCAGCTGTGAGCTATGAGCCTGCCCCTACGTACAGTGTGTGTCTACGTGGCGGCTGGGTCTGTCCGCTGAGTGCTGGCGTCAGCCCGGTCTCTACTACCGCCATAGGCTACCCCGCCCCTCGCTCCCCGGTCACTCAGCTGTGAGCTATGAGCCTGCCCCTACGTACAGTGTGTGTCTACGTGGCGGCTGGGTCTGTCCGCTGAGTGCTGGCGTCAGCCCGGTCTCTACTACCGCCATAGGCTACCCCGCCCCTCGCTCCCCGGTCACTCAGCTGTGAGCTATGAGCCTGCCCCTACGTACAGTGTGTGTCTACGTGGCGGCTGGGTCTGTCCGCTGAGTGCTGGCGTCAGCCCGGTCTCTACTACCGCCATAGGCTACCCCGCCCCTCGCTCCCCGGTCACTCAGCTGTGAGCTATGAGCCTGCCCCTACGTACAGTGTGTGTCTACGTGGCGGCTGGGTCTGTCCGCTGAGTGCTGGCGTCAGCCCGGTCTCTACTACCGCCATAGGCTACCCCGCCCCTCGCTCCCCGGTCACTCAGCTGTGAGCTATGAGCCTGCCCCTACGTACAGTGTGTGTCTACGTGGCGGCTGGGTCTGTCCGCTGAGTGCTGGCGTCAGCCCGGTCTCTACTACCGCCATAGGCTACCCCGCCCCTCGCTCCCCGGTCACTCAGCTGTGAGCTATGAGCCTGCCCCTACGTACAGTGTGTGTCTACGTGGCGGCTGGGTCTGTCCGCTGAGTGCTGGCGTCAGCCCGGTCTCTACTACCGCCATAGGCTACCCCGCCCCTCGCTCCCCGGTCACTCAGCTGTGAGCTATGAGCCTGCCCCTACGTACAGTGTGTGTCTACGTGGCGGCTGGGTCTGTCCGCTGAGTGCTGGCGTCAGCCCGGTCTCTACTACCGCCATAGGCTACCCCGCCCCTCGCTCCCCGGTCACTCAGCTGTGAGCTATGAGCCTGCCCCTACGTACAGTGTGTGTCTACGTGGCGGCTGGGTCTGTCCGCTGAGTGCTGGCGTCAGCCCGGTCTCTACTACCGCCATAGGCTACCCCGCCCCTCGCTCCCCGGTCACTCAGCTGTGAGCTATGAGCCTGCCCCTACGTACAGTGTGTGTCTACGTGGCGGCTGGGTCTGTCCGCTGAGTGCTGGCGTCAGCCCGGTCTCTACTACCGCCATAGGCTACCCCGCCCCTCGCTCCCCGGTCACTCAGCTGTGAGCTATGAGCCTGCCCCTACGTACAGTGTGTGTCTACGTGGCGGCTGGGTCTGTCCGCTGAGTGCTGGCGTCAGCCCGGTCTCTACTACCGCCATAGGCTACCCCGCCCCTCGCTCCCCGGTCACTCAGCTGTGAGCTATGAGCCTGCCCCTACGTACAGTGTGTGTCTACGTGGCGGCTGGGTCTGTCCGCTGAGTGCTGGCGTCAGCCCGGTCTCTACTACCGCCATAGGCTACCCCGCCCCTCGCTCCCCGGTCACTCAGCTGTGAGCTATGAGCCTGCCCCTACGTACAGTGTGTGTCTACGTGGCGGCTGGGTCTGTCCGCTGAGTGCTGGCGTCAGCCCGGTCTCTACTACCGCCATAGGCTACCCCGCCCCTCGCTCCCCGGTCACTCAGCTGTGAGCTATGAGCCTGCCCCTACGTACAGTGTGTGTCTACGTGGCGGCTGGGTCTGTCCGCTGAGTGCTGGCGTCAGCCCGGTCTCTACTACCGCCATAGGCTACCCCGCCCCTCGCTCCCCGGTCACTCAGCTGTGAGCTATGAGCCTGCCCCTACGTACAGTGTGTGTCTACGTGGCGGCTGGGTCTGTCCGCTGAGTGCTGGCGTCAGCCCGGTCTCTACTACCGCCATAGGCTACCCCGCCCCTCGCTCCCCGGTCACTCAGCTGTGAGCTATGAGCCTGCCCCTACGTACAGTGTGTGTCTACGTGGCGGCTGGGTCTGTCCGCTGAGTGCTGGCGTCAGCCCGGTCTCTACTACCGCCATAGGCTACCCCGCCCCTCGCTCCCCGGTCACTCAGCTGTGAGCTATGAGCCTGCCCCTACGTACAGTGTGTGTCTACGTGGCGGCTGGGTCTGTCCGCTGAGTGCTGGCGTCAGCCCGGTCTCTACTACCGCCATAGGCTACCCCGCCCCTCGCTCCCCGGTCACTCAGCTGTGAGCTATGAGCCTGCCCCTACGTACAGTGTGTGTCTACGTGGCGGCTGGGTCTGTCCGCTGAGTGCTGGCGTCAGCCCGGTCTCTACTACCGCCATAGGCTACCCCGCCCCTCGCTCCCCGGTCACTCAGCTGTGAGCTATGAGCCTGCCCCTACGTACAGTGTGTGTCTACGTGGCGGCTGGGTCTGTCCGCTGAGTGCTGGCGTCAGCCCGGTCTCTACTACCGCCATAGGCTACCCCGCCCCTCGCTCCCCGGTCACTCAGCTGTGAGCTATGAGCCTGCCCCTACGTACAGTGTGTGTCTACGTGGCGGCTGGGTCTGTCCGCTGAGTGCTGGCGTCAGCCCGGTCTCTACTACCGCCATAGGCTACCCCGCCCCTCGCTCCCCGGTCACTCAGCTGTGAGCTATGAGCCTGCCCCTACGTACAGTGTGTGTCTACGTGGCGGCTGGGTCTGTCCGCTGAGTGCTGGCGTCAGCCCGGTCTCTACTACCGCCATAGGCTACCCCGCCCCTCGCTCCCCGGTCACTCAGCTGTGAGCTATGAGCCTGCCCCTACGTACAGTGTGTGTCTACGTGGCGGCTGGGTCTGTCCGCTGAGTGCTGGCGTCAGCCCGGTCTCTACTACCGCCATAGGCTACCCCGCCCCTCGCTCCCCGGTCACTCAGCTGTGAGCTATGAGCCTGCCCCTACGTACAGTGTGTGTCTACGTGGCGGCTGGGTCTGTCCGCTGAGTGCTGGCGTCAGCCCGGTCTCTACTACCGCCATAGGCTACCCCGCCCCTCGCTCCCCGGTCACTCAGCTGTGAGCTATGAGCCTGCCCCTACGTACAGTGTGTGTCTACGTGGCGGCTGGGTCTGTCCGCTGAGTGCTGGCGTCAGCCCGGTCTCTACTACCGCCATAGGCTACCCCGCCCCTCGCTCCCCGGTCACTCAGCTGTGAGCTATGAGCCTGCCCCTACGTACAGTGTGTGTCTACGTGGCGGCTGGGTCTGTCCGCTGAGTGCTGGCGTCAGCCCGGTCTCTACTACCGCCATAGGCTACCCCGCCCCTCGCTCCCCGGTCACTCAGCTGTGAGCTATGAGCCTGCCCCTACGTACAGTGTGTGTCTACGTGGCGGCTGGGTCTGTCCGCTGAGTGCTGGCGTCAGCCCGGTCTCTACTACCGCCATAGGCTACCCCGCCCCTCGCTCCCCGGTCACTCAGCTGTGAGCTATGAGCCTGCCCCTACGTACAGTGTGTGTCTACGTGGCGGCTGGGTCTGTCCGCTGAGTGCTGGCGTCAGCCCGGTCTCTACTACCGCCATAGGCTACCCCGCCCCTCGCTCCCCGGTCACTCAGCTGTGAGCTATGAGCCTGCCCCTACGTACAGTGTGTGTCTACGTGGCGGCTGGGTCTGTCCGCTGAGTGCTGGCGTCAGCCCGGTCTCTACTACCGCCATAGGCTACCCCGCCCCTCGCTCCCCGGTCACTCAGCTGTGAGCTATGAGCCTGCCCCTACGTACAGTGTGTGTCTACGTGGCGGCTGGGTCTGTCCGCTGAGTGCTGGCGTCAGCCCGGTCTCTACTACCGCCATAGGCTACCCCGCCCCTCGCTCCCCGGTCACTCAGCTGTGAGCTATGAGCCTGCCCCTACGTACAGTGTGTGTCTACGTGGCGGCTGGGTCTGTCCGCTGAGTGCTGGCGTCAGCCCGGTCTCTACTACCGCCATAGGCTACCCCGCCCCTCGCTCCCCGGTCACTCAGCTGTGAGCTATGAGCCTGCCCCTACGTACAGTGTGTGTCTACGTGGCGGCTGGGTCTGTCCGCTGAGTGCTGGCGTCAGCCCGGTCTCTACTACCGCCATAGGCTACCCCGCCCCTCGCTCCCCGGTCACTCAGCTGTGAGCTATGAGCCTGCCCCTACGTACAGTGTGTGTCTACGTGGCGGCTGGGTCTGTCCGCTGAGTGCTGGCGTCAGCCCGGTCTCTACTACCGCCATAGGCTACCCCGCCCCTCGCTCCCCGGTCACTCAGCTGTGAGCTATGAGCCTGCCCCTACGTACAGTGTGTGTCTACGTGGCGGCTGGGTCTGTCCGCTGAGTGCTGGCGTCAGCCCGGTCTCTACTACCGCCATAGGCTACCCCGCCCCTCGCTCCCCGGTCACTCAGCTGTGAGCTATGAGCCTGCCCCTACGTACAGTGTGTGTCTACGTGGCGGCTGGGTCTGTCCGCTGAGTGCTGGCGTCAGCCCGGTCTCTACTACCGCCATAGGCTACCCCGCCCCTCGCTCCCCGGTCACTCAGCTGTGAGCTATGAGCCTGCCCCTACGTACAGTGTGTGTCTACGTGGCGGCTGGGTCTGTCCGCTGAGTGCTGGCGTCAGCCCGGTCTCTACTACCGCCATAGGCTACCCCGCCCCTCGCTCCCCGGTCACTCAGCTGTGAGCTATGAGCCTGCCCCTACGTACAGTGTGTGTCTACGTGGCGGCTGGGTCTGTCCGCTGAGTGCTGGCGTCAGCCCGGTCTCTACTACCGCCATAGGCTACCCCGCCCCTCGCTCCCCGGTCACTCAGCTGTGAGCTATGAGCCTGCCCCTACGTACAGTGTGTGTCTACGTGGCGGCTGGGTCTGTCCGCTGAGTGCTGGCGTCAGCCCGGTCTCTACTACCGCCATAGGCTACCCCGCCCCTCGCTCCCCGGTCACTCAGCTGTGAGCTATGAGCCTGCCCCTACGTACAGTGTGTGTCTACGTGGCGGCTGGGTCTGTCCGCTGAGTGCTGGCGTCAGCCCGGTCTCTACTACCGCCATAGGCTACCCCGCCCCTCGCTCCCCGGTCACTCAGCTGTGAGCTATGAGCCTGCCCCTACGTACAGTGTGTGTCTACGTGGCGGCTGGGTCTGTCCGCTGAGTGCTGGCGTCAGCCCGGTCTCTACTACCGCCATAGGCTACCCCGCCCCTCGCTCCCCGGTCACTCAGCTGTGAGCTATGAGCCTGCCCCTACGTACAGTGTGTGTCTACGTGGCGGCTGGGTCTGTCCGCTGAGTGCTGGCGTCAGCCCGGTCTCTACTACCGCCATAGGCTACCCCGCCCCTCGCTCCCCGGTCACTCAGCTGTGAGCTATGAGCCTGCCCCTACGTACAGTGTGTGTCTACGTGGCGGCTGGGTCTGTCCGCTGAGTGCTGGCGTCAGCCCGGTCTCTACTACCGCCATAGGCTACCCCGCCCCTCGCTCCCCGGTCACTCAGCTGTGAGCTATGAGCCTGCCCCTACGTACAGTGTGTGTCTACGTGGCGGCTGGGTCTGTCCGCTGAGTGCTGGCGTCAGCCCGGTCTCTACTACCGCCATAGGCTACCCCGCCCCTCGCTCCCCGGTCACTCAGCTGTGAGCTATGAGCCTGCCCCTACGTACAGTGTGTGTCTACGTGGCGGCTGGGTCTGTCCGCTGAGTGCTGGCGTCAGCCCGGTCTCTACTACCGCCATAGGCTACCCCGCCCCTCGCTCCCCGGTCACTCAGCTGTGAGCTATGAGCCTGCCCCTACGTACAGTGTGTGTCTACGTGGCGGCTGGGTCTGTCCGCTGAGTGCTGGCGTCAGCCCGGTCTCTACTACCGCCATAGGCTACCCCGCCCCTCGCTCCCCGGTCACTCAGCTGTGAGCTATGAGCCTGCCCCTACGTACAGTGTGTGTCTACGTGGCGGCTGGGTCTGTCCGCTGAGTGCTGGCGTCAGCCCGGTCTCTACTACCGCCATAGGCTACCCCGCCCCTCGCTCCCCGGTCACTCAGCTGTGAGCTATGAGCCTGCCCCTACGTACAGTGTGTGTCTACGTGGCGGCTGGGTCTGTCCGCTGAGTGCTGGCGTCAGCCCGGTCTCTACTACCGCCATAGGCTACCCCGCCCCTCGCTCCCCGGTCACTCAGCTGTGAGCTATGAGCCTGCCCCTACGTACAGTGTGTGTCTACGTGGCGGCTGGGTCTGTCCGCTGAGTGCTGGCGTCAGCCCGGTCTCTACTACCGCCATAGGCTACCCCGCCCCTCGCTCCCCGGTCACTCAGCTGTGAGCTATGAGCCTGCCCCTACGTACAGTGTGTGTCTACGTGGCGGCTGGGTCTGTCCGCTGAGTGCTGGCGTCAGCCCGGTCTCTACTACCGCCATAGGCTACCCCGCCCCTCGCTCCCCGGTCACTCAGCTGTGAGCTATGAGCCTGCCCCTACGTACAGTGTGTGTCTACGTGGCGGCTGGGTCTGTCCGCTGAGTGCTGGCGTCAGCCCGGTCTCTACTACCGCCATAGGCTACCCCGCCCCTCGCTCCCCGGTCACTCAGCTGTGAGCTATGAGCCTGCCCCTACGTACAGTGTGTGTCTACGTGGCGGCTGGGTCTGTCCGCTGAGTGCTGGCGTCAGCCCGGTCTCTACTACCGCCATAGGCTACCCCGCCCCTCGCTCCCCGGTCACTCAGCTGTGAGCTATGAGCCTGCCCCTACGTACAGTGTGTGTCTACGTGGCGGCTGGGTCTGTCCGCTGAGTGCTGGCGTCAGCCCGGTCTCTACTACCGCCATAGGCTACCCCGCCCCTCGCTCCCCGGTCACTCAGCTGTGAGCTATGAGCCTGCCCCTACGTACAGTGTGTGTCTACGTGGCGGCTGGGTCTGTCCGCTGAGTGCTGGCGTCAGCCCGGTCTCTACTACCGCCATAGGCTACCCCGCCCCTCGCTCCCCGGTCACTCAGCTGTGAGCTATGAGCCTGCCCCTACGTACAGTGTGTGTCTACGTGGCGGCTGGGTCTGTCCGCTGAGTGCTGGCGTCAGCCCGGTCTCTACTACCGCCATAGGCTACCCCGCCCCTCGCTCCCCGGTCACTCAGCTGTGAGCTATGAGCCTGCCCCTACGTACAGTGTGTGTCTACGTGGCGGCTGGGTCTGTCCGCTGAGTGCTGGCGTCAGCCCGGTCTCTACTACCGCCATAGGCTACCCCGCCCCTCGCTCCCCGGTCACTCAGCTGTGAGCTATGAGCCTGCCCCTACGTACAGTGTGTGTCTACGTGGCGGCTGGGTCTGTCCGCTGAGTGCTGGCGTCAGCCCGGTCTCTACTACCGCCATAGGCTACCCCGCCCCTCGCTCCCCGGTCACTCAGCTGTGAGCTATGAGCCTGCCCCTACGTACAGTGTGTGTCTACGTGGCGGCTGGGTCTGTCCGCTGAGTGCTGGCGTCAGCCCGGTCTCTACTACCGCCATAGGCTACCCCGCCCCTCGCTCCCCGGTCACTCAGCTGTGAGCTATGAGCCTGCCCCTACGTACAGTGTGTGTCTACGTGGCGGCTGGGTCTGTCCGCTGAGTGCTGGCGTCAGCCCGGTCTCTACTACCGCCATAGGCTACCCCGCCCCTCGCTCCCCGGTCACTCAGCTGTGAGCTATGAGCCTGCCCCTACGTACAGTGTGTGTCTACGTGGCGGCTGGGTCTGTCCGCTGAGTGCTGGCGTCAGCCCGGTCTCTACTACCGCCATAGGCTACCCCGCCCCTCGCTCCCCGGTCACTCAGCTGTGAGCTATGAGCCTGCCCCTACGTACAGTGTGTGTCTACGTGGCGGCTGGGTCTGTCCGCTGAGTGCTGGCGTCAGCCCGGTCTCTACTACCGCCATAGGCTACCCCGCCCCTCGCTCCCCGGTCACTCAGCTGTGAGCTATGAGCCTGCCCCTACGTACAGTGTGTGTCTACGTGGCGGCTGGGTCTGTCCGCTGAGTGCTGGCGTCAGCCCGGTCTCTACTACCGCCATAGGCTACCCCGCCCCTCGCTCCCCGGTCACTCAGCTGTGAGCTATGAGCCTGCCCCTACGTACAGTGTGTGTCTACGTGGCGGCTGGGTCTGTCCGCTGAGTGCTGGCGTCAGCCCGGTCTCTACTACCGCCATAGGCTACCCCGCCCCTCGCTCCCCGGTCACTCAGCTGTGAGCTATGAGCCTGCCCCTACGTACAGTGTGTGTCTACGTGGCGGCTGGGTCTGTCCGCTGAGTGCTGGCGTCAGCCCGGTCTCTACTACCGCCATAGGCTACCCCGCCCCTCGCTCCCCGGTCACTCAGCTGTGAGCTATGAGCCTGCCCCTACGTACAGTGTGTGTCTACGTGGCGGCTGGGTCTGTCCGCTGAGTGCTGGCGTCAGCCCGGTCTCTACTACCGCCATAGGCTACCCCGCCCCTCGCTCCCCGGTCACTCAGCTGTGAGCTATGAGCCTGCCCCTACGTACAGTGTGTGTCTACGTGGCGGCTGGGTCTGTCCGCTGAGTGCTGGCGTCAGCCCGGTCTCTACTACCGCCATAGGCTACCCCGCCCCTCGCTCCCCGGTCACTCAGCTGTGAGCTATGAGCCTGCCCCTACGTACAGTGTGTGTCTACGTGGCGGCTGGGTCTGTCCGCTGAGTGCTGGCGTCAGCCCGGTCTCTACTACCGCCATAGGCTACCCCGCCCCTCGCTCCCCGGTCACTCAGCTGTGAGCTATGAGCCTGCCCCTACGTACAGTGTGTGTCTACGTGGCGGCTGGGTCTGTCCGCTGAGTGCTGGCGTCAGCCCGGTCTCTACTACCGCCATAGGCTACCCCGCCCCTCGCTCCCCGGTCACTCAGCTGTGAGCTATGAGCCTGCCCCTACGTACAGTGTGTGTCTACGTGGCGGCTGGGTCTGTCCGCTGAGTGCTGGCGTCAGCCCGGTCTCTACTACCGCCATAGGCTACCCCGCCCCTCGCTCCCCGGTCACTCAGCTGTGAGCTATGAGCCTGCCCCTACGTACAGTGTGTGTCTACGTGGCGGCTGGGTCTGTCCGCTGAGTGCTGGCGTCAGCCCGGTCTCTACTACCGCCATAGGCTACCCCGCCCCTCGCTCCCCGGTCACTCAGCTGTGAGCTATGAGCCTGCCCCTACGTACAGTGTGTGTCTACGTGGCGGCTGGGTCTGTCCGCTGAGTGCTGGCGTCAGCCCGGTCTCTACTACCGCCATAGGCTACCCCGCCCCTCGCTCCCCGGTCACTCAGCTGTGAGCTATGAGCCTGCCCCTACGTACAGTGTGTGTCTACGTGGCGGCTGGGTCTGTCCGCTGAGTGCTGGCGTCAGCCCGGTCTCTACTACCGCCATAGGCTACCCCGCCCCTCGCTCCCCGGTCACTCAGCTGTGAGCTATGAGCCTGCCCCTACGTACAGTGTGTGTCTACGTGGCGGCTGGGTCTGTCCGCTGAGTGCTGGCGTCAGCCCGGTCTCTACTACCGCCATAGGCTACCCCGCCCCTCGCTCCCCGGTCACTCAGCTGTGAGCTATGAGCCTGCCCCTACGTACAGTGTGTGTCTACGTGGCGGCTGGGTCTGTCCGCTGAGTGCTGGCGTCAGCCCGGTCTCTACTACCGCCATAGGCTACCCCGCCCCTCGCTCCCCGGTCACTCAGCTGTGAGCTATGAGCCTGCCCCTACGTACAGTGTGTGTCTACGTGGCGGCTGGGTCTGTCCGCTGAGTGCTGGCGTCAGCCCGGTCTCTACTACCGCCATAGGCTACCCCGCCCCTCGCTCCCCGGTCACTCAGCTGTGAGCTATGAGCCTGCCCCTACGTACAGTGTGTGTCTACGTGGCGGCTGGGTCTGTCCGCTGAGTGCTGGCGTCAGCCCGGTCTCTACTACCGCCATAGGCTACCCCGCCCCTCGCTCCCCGGTCACTCAGCTGTGAGCTATGAGCCTGCCCCTACGTACAGTGTGTGTCTACGTGGCGGCTGGGTCTGTCCGCTGAGTGCTGGCGTCAGCCCGGTCTCTACTACCGCCATAGGCTACCCCGCCCCTCGCTCCCCGGTCACTCAGCTGTGAGCTATGAGCCTGCCCCTACGTACAGTGTGTGTCTACGTGGCGGCTGGGTCTGTCCGCTGAGTGCTGGCGTCAGCCCGGTCTCTACTACCGCCATAGGCTACCCCGCCCCTCGCTCCCCGGTCACTCAGCTGTGAGCTATGAGCCTGCCCCTACGTACAGTGTGTGTCTACGTGGCGGCTGGGTCTGTCCGCTGAGTGCTGGCGTCAGCCCGGTCTCTACTACCGCCATAGGCTACCCCGCCCCTCGCTCCCCGGTCACTCAGCTGTGAGCTATGAGCCTGCCCCTACGTACAGTGTGTGTCTACGTGGCGGCTGGGTCTGTCCGCTGAGTGCTGGCGTCAGCCCGGTCTCTACTACCGCCATAGGCTACCCCGCCCCTCGCTCCCCGGTCACTCAGCTGTGAGCTATGAGCCTGCCCCTACGTACAGTGTGTGTCTACGTGGCGGCTGGGTCTGTCCGCTGAGTGCTGGCGTCAGCCCGGTCTCTACTACCGCCATAGGCTACCCCGCCCCTCGCTCCCCGGTCACTCAGCTGTGAGCTATGAGCCTGCCCCTACGTACAGTGTGTGTCTACGTGGCGGCTGGGTCTGTCCGCTGAGTGCTGGCGTCAGCCCGGTCTCTACTACCGCCATAGGCTACCCCGCCCCTCGCTCCCCGGTCACTCAGCTGTGAGCTATGAGCCTGCCCCTACGTACAGTGTGTGTCTACGTGGCGGCTGGGTCTGTCCGCTGAGTGCTGGCGTCAGCCCGGTCTCTACTACCGCCATAGGCTACCCCGCCCCTCGCTCCCCGGTCACTCAGCTGTGAGCTATGAGCCTGCCCCTACGTACAGTGTGTGTCTACGTGGCGGCTGGGTCTGTCCGCTGAGTGCTGGCGTCAGCCCGGTCTCTACTACCGCCATAGGCTACCCCGCCCCTCGCTCCCCGGTCACTCAGCTGTGAGCTATGAGCCTGCCCCTACGTACAGTGTGTGTCTACGTGGCGGCTGGGTCTGTCCGCTGAGTGCTGGCGTCAGCCCGGTCTCTACTACCGCCATAGGCTACCCCGCCCCTCGCTCCCCGGTCACTCAGCTGTGAGCTATGAGCCTGCCCCTACGTACAGTGTGTGTCTACGTGGCGGCTGGGTCTGTCCGCTGAGTGCTGGCGTCAGCCCGGTCTCTACTACCGCCATAGGCTACCCCGCCCCTCGCTCCCCGGTCACTCAGCTGTGAGCTATGAGCCTGCCCCTACGTACAGTGTGTGTCTACGTGGCGGCTGGGTCTGTCCGCTGAGTGCTGGCGTCAGCCCGGTCTCTACTACCGCCATAGGCTACCCCGCCCCTCGCTCCCCGGTCACTCAGCTGTGAGCTATGAGCCTGCCCCTACGTACAGTGTGTGTCTACGTGGCGGCTGGGTCTGTCCGCTGAGTGCTGGCGTCAGCCCGGTCTCTACTACCGCCATAGGCTACCCCGCCCCTCGCTCCCCGGTCACTCAGCTGTGAGCTATGAGCCTGCCCCTACGTACAGTGTGTGTCTACGTGGCGGCTGGGTCTGTCCGCTGAGTGCTGGCGTCAGCCCGGTCTCTACTACCGCCATAGGCTACCCCGCCCCTCGCTCCCCGGTCACTCAGCTGTGAGCTATGAGCCTGCCCCTACGTACAGTGTGTGTCTACGTGGCGGCTGGGTCTGTCCGCTGAGTGCTGGCGTCAGCCCGGTCTCTACTACCGCCATAGGCTACCCCGCCCCTCGCTCCCCGGTCACTCAGCTGTGAGCTATGAGCCTGCCCCTACGTACAGTGTGTGTCTACGTGGCGGCTGGGTCTGTCCGCTGAGTGCTGGCGTCAGCCCGGTCTCTACTACCGCCATAGGCTACCCCGCCCCTCGCTCCCCGGTCACTCAGCTGTGAGCTATGAGCCTGCCCCTACGTACAGTGTGTGTCTACGTGGCGGCTGGGTCTGTCCGCTGAGTGCTGGCGTCAGCCCGGTCTCTACTACCGCCATAGGCTACCCCGCCCCTCGCTCCCCGGTCACTCAGCTGTGAGCTATGAGCCTGCCCCTACGTACAGTGTGTGTCTACGTGGCGGCTGGGTCTGTCCGCTGAGTGCTGGCGTCAGCCCGGTCTCTACTACCGCCATAGGCTACCCCGCCCCTCGCTCCCCGGTCACTCAGCTGTGAGCTATGAGCCTGCCCCTACGTACAGTGTGTGTCTACGTGGCGGCTGGGTCTGTCCGCTGAGTGCTGGCGTCAGCCCGGTCTCTACTACCGCCATAGGCTACCCCGCCCCTCGCTCCCCGGTCACTCAGCTGTGAGCTATGAGCCTGCCCCTACGTACAGTGTGTGTCTACGTGGCGGCTGGGTCTGTCCGCTGAGTGCTGGCGTCAGCCCGGTCTCTACTACCGCCATAGGCTACCCCGCCCCTCGCTCCCCGGTCACTCAGCTGTGAGCTATGAGCCTGCCCCTACGTACAGTGTGTGTCTACGTGGCGGCTGGGTCTGTCCGCTGAGTGCTGGCGTCAGCCCGGTCTCTACTACCGCCATAGGCTACCCCGCCCCTCGCTCCCCGGTCACTCAGCTGTGAGCTATGAGCCTGCCCCTACGTACAGTGTGTGTCTACGTGGCGGCTGGGTCTGTCCGCTGAGTGCTGGCGTCAGCCCGGTCTCTACTACCGCCATAGGCTACCCCGCCCCTCGCTCCCCGGTCACTCAGCTGTGAGCTATGAGCCTGCCCCTACGTACAGTGTGTGTCTACGTGGCGGCTGGGTCTGTCCGCTGAGTGCTGGCGTCAGCCCGGTCTCTACTACCGCCATAGGCTACCCCGCCCCTCGCTCCCCGGTCACTCAGCTGTGAGCTATGAGCCTGCCCCTACGTACAGTGTGTGTCTACGTGGCGGCTGGGTCTGTCCGCTGAGTGCTGGCGTCAGCCCGGTCTCTACTACCGCCATAGGCTACCCCGCCCCTCGCTCCCCGGTCACTCAGCTGTGAGCTATGAGCCTGCCCCTACGTACAGTGTGTGTCTACGTGGCGGCTGGGTCTGTCCGCTGAGTGCTGGCGTCAGCCCGGTCTCTACTACCGCCATAGGCTACCCCGCCCCTCGCTCCCCGGTCACTCAGCTGTGAGCTATGAGCCTGCCCCTACGTACAGTGTGTGTCTACGTGGCGGCTGGGTCTGTCCGCTGAGTGCTGGCGTCAGCCCGGTCTCTACTACCGCCATAGGCTACCCCGCCCCTCGCTCCCCGGTCACTCAGCTGTGAGCTATGAGCCTGCCCCTACGTACAGTGTGTGTCTACGTGGCGGCTGGGTCTGTCCGCTGAGTGCTGGCGTCAGCCCGGTCTCTACTACCGCCATAGGCTACCCCGCCCCTCGCTCCCCGGTCACTCAGCTGTGAGCTATGAGCCTGCCCCTACGTACAGTGTGTGTCTACGTGGCGGCTGGGTCTGTCCGCTGAGTGCTGGCGTCAGCCCGGTCTCTACTACCGCCATAGGCTACCCCGCCCCTCGCTCCCCGGTCACTCAGCTGTGAGCTATGAGCCTGCCCCTACGTACAGTGTGTGTCTACGTGGCGGCTGGGTCTGTCCGCTGAGTGCTGGCGTCAGCCCGGTCTCTACTACCGCCATAGGCTACCCCGCCCCTCGCTCCCCGGTCACTCAGCTGTGAGCTATGAGCCTGCCCCTACGTACAGTGTGTGTCTACGTGGCGGCTGGGTCTGTCCGCTGAGTGCTGGCGTCAGCCCGGTCTCTACTACCGCCATAGGCTACCCCGCCCCTCGCTCCCCGGTCACTCAGCTGTGAGCTATGAGCCTGCCCCTACGTACAGTGTGTGTCTACGTGGCGGCTGGGTCTGTCCGCTGAGTGCTGGCGTCAGCCCGGTCTCTACTACCGCCATAGGCTACCCCGCCCCTCGCTCCCCGGTCACTCAGCTGTGAGCTATGAGCCTGCCCCTACGTACAGTGTGTGTCTACGTGGCGGCTGGGTCTGTCCGCTGAGTGCTGGCGTCAGCCCGGTCTCTACTACCGCCATAGGCTACCCCGCCCCTCGCTCCCCGGTCACTCAGCTGTGAGCTATGAGCCTGCCCCTACGTACAGTGTGTGTCTACGTGGCGGCTGGGTCTGTCCGCTGAGTGCTGGCGTCAGCCCGGTCTCTACTACCGCCATAGGCTACCCCGCCCCTCGCTCCCCGGTCACTCAGCTGTGAGCTATGAGCCTGCCCCTACGTACAGTGTGTGTCTACGTGGCGGCTGGGTCTGTCCGCTGAGTGCTGGCGTCAGCCCGGTCTCTACTACCGCCATAGGCTACCCCGCCCCTCGCTCCCCGGTCACTCAGCTGTGAGCTATGAGCCTGCCCCTACGTACAGTGTGTGTCTACGTGGCGGCTGGGTCTGTCCGCTGAGTGCTGGCGTCAGCCCGGTCTCTACTACCGCCATAGGCTACCCCGCCCCTCGCTCCCCGGTCACTCAGCTGTGAGCTATGAGCCTGCCCCTACGTACAGTGTGTGTCTACGTGGCGGCTGGGTCTGTCCGCTGAGTGCTGGCGTCAGCCCGGTCTCTACTACCGCCATAGGCTACCCCGGTAGACCACTGCTGCATTGTCCAGGTCACATGGTCTTGTGCTCACTGCAAACGTTCACGGCGGTGTCTTGGTGTCAGTCGAGTCACCTGCAACGGTCGTCTGGCATTCAAGCCAAAGCGGTGGAGTCGGTTTTGAATGGTTTGTCTGGAAACCCTAGTACCCCTCACATCTCGTAAATGGGCCTGCAGCTGTGTGGCAGTTGCATAACGATCTCTGAGTGCATAGGTCCTTAGGTACTGGTCATCGTTGCGGTCTGTCACTCGTGGGGCTCCACACCTGGGTTTGTCACGAACTCTGCCAGTAGTTCTGTGTCTTGATGCAAGTCTGCTGATGACACCTTGAGACACACCAAGTTCACGAGCAACATCTGACTGCCTGCCACCGACCCGAAGGCGTGCTATGGCCAGGTGGCGCTGCTCGTTCGTTAAGTGACGTCGTGTGTTCATGGCTGTGTGAATGATGAACTCGGAATGACTTACTAACAATATCAGCTTTTTATACCCACACAATGTTGAAATTGATGCCACATTGAAAAGGGTTGTCTTTTAGTATTTTTTGGTACTGGCCCCAATATGTAAGGCGCACTGTACACAGTGAGACCATTACGTGGAAAACACAAAATGAGGTGTGTCTGTCACCCCAAAACAATTGCCTCCCTATCCCAAAAATCTCTAAAGTGAAACAAACAACGTATGTATGACATCCACTGATTCTCTCACAATATCCCTAACTTATTGTGAGTAGTGTATGTGTATGTGTGGCTGAGTCTCTGTTCAGGCTGGCGTGAGCGTGGTGTACCGCGACCACCGGCTGGCCAGCCCCCGTCCCTCCTCTACAGACTGAGTGCTGATTATTTTCCTTCCTTTTTCTGAATACATTATGTATTGACTACTCTCAGGATAGAAGGAGCATTTCACCCAGTGTAACCAAAAGTGTTTCTGAACATGATTACCAACCATAACTTTAACTGACTTGATGATGTGACAATGGGACACTCACACGCTTCAGATGAGCGAGCCAACGTCGACGTCAGCTTTAAGTGATTGAGTGTCTACATACGGGGACTGGGCTGAAAACGCGCCGTAAGTGGTTTATATATGGACAACTAAATGCATCATGGCCGCAGATCCTCTCCTCGTCATCTCGCCGGTCTCCAGCAGTTTCAGGCCTATGGAAGCTCCATCATGTGTGCACATCGAAATCACCGCCAGGAACCAGAGGTAAGTCAGGTGGAGGTCTAGACTAGAATCTGTTAGGAAAGTGGCACAAGAAAACGGTTCTCGATGGTTCATGTTACCACAGTGACACTTACTGGTCACAAGGTAAAATTACTAATGTAAAAACTGATCAATATGGAAAATTATTTGGAAACTTTTTCCCCTTCCTACAATGCCTTTCCCATTTTTATTTTTATTTAGAATAAAAACTTCTCAGTTGTGCTGGGAGTAAGATGCTTTGGGGTTAAAAACTCAGACTGTTTGAAATGTTTACTTCATTCACTTCTGATTGTGCCTGAACAAAGTTTTTAAGTAAACATAAATGTTGCACAACATGTTTTTTCAAGGGCTGCTCTAAATGTCCTTATTTGCATTTCAGTAATCCAGTTTATTTAGTGTAATTACATGTTTCCATGGAGATGACAGAAATCAACTTAGGCCATGTGCACGATTAAACCCCATATACCTACAGGGCTCAAAATGGGGTCCAACTAATTTTTAGCTTTTAAAGCGATTTTCACAAATAATTCTGACATTGGTTATTATCAGTCGTCCTTTGTAAACCTGTAAAATGAATCTGGTGAGAAATTCAAGTTTGTTTAGATGACAATTGATGAAAAATGGGGTTTTAGATTAGCACTTGTTTATGTTTTTTTATATTGACAGATTGACATGTTAGCACTGTTTATGAAAAATAATACCGAGACAAATCTACCTCCAAGTCAGTGCAGAAAAATCCTATGGGGGTAAAACGGCAACACCTAAAGCGGAACTATTGCTTCCAGACGTACGGACATTTTTAGATGTTACACCATCAAACCTGTCCGTCCAATCAGAAGTCGCAGCTCTGCAGCGTCATTCCGTACACGTGACGAACTGTCATGGAAGCCCCCACGCGTATATCTAAACTGTAAAAGACACCCGGATCATTGTCCCATTTTGTTTCACCATTGTTTGCCCAGATATGAGGTACCTGCTCCGACTGGGGCCTGCGTTTGCCCGCCTCCATGTCCGCTCATGTCACCACAGTGTTTACAGCAGCCACGCACACTCACGCAGAGTGGGAGTGGACCTTGGAGAAAAGTGAGTTGACTTTCCTAGCTTCTGTTCTCATCCAGTATCCGTTCACGACCAAGACAAAAGTGTTACCTGTGTAATGTGTACGTAGCTTTGGTGTCCTCTCTCTTTTCCTCGTGCACACCTTGAGCTGTTAGTGTAGTTATGTGCAGCAAAGGTTCATCTGGGCCAATTTACACCAACTCAGGGCTTTGTAAACATACTTAAACAGATATCACAGCTTTCAAACTCATTGTACAGGAGGCAACAGTCTTTCTGGTCTTGATTTAGGATGTTTTACCTACGATTCTTGTGGATCATTAAACTGTCTTCCTCCGCAAACAACATGTCTAAGATCAGATTTGAAGTTGATGACACCTTGTGAGGGCCACACAAATAACATCAGCTTTGCATCAATAAGACAGGCAGATGGCTATGTTGCCCATATTCTTGGGGACTTTCAATTGTCCAGCAGTTCAGTAGGCCTACCAGAGGGAGGATGGAACTGAAGCATTTTATGACAGACTTTGCCTTTAGATCTGCTTTGGATCATTGTGTTGTGATCTTTTTATTTTTCTAGGAAACTTGAAATATCTTCGGGAAAGTTTGCCAGGTTTGCTGATGGAGCTGCTGTGGTACAGGTAAAATAAATATACGTCAGCAGTTGCACCAAATGTTTCCAAGGGTAATCTGTGATACATTATTGATGAAAAATCTTCTACTTCTGCTTCTGTTGTCTTAAAATTCAACAAAGACTACAGTGGCCTTAACCTGTTCTGTCTGTGTTTCTGTTTCAAGCTGGGGGATACCTCTGTGATGGTGACTGCTGTGAGCAAAATCAAACCCTCTCCATCTCAGTTCATGCCTCTTGTGGTACGTTCTCCAAACAACATTCAGAGAGATTTTGTCAAGTTTATTCAGATCATCTGATCTCCAGTCATGTTAATATGTGATATAAATGACTCACATATAGTGTTATCCAGCCATTTGTAACCCAAACGGTTTGGTGACTGGATGTCCACTTTGATTGACAGGTGGACTACAGACAGAAAGCAGCTGCTGCAGGTCGAATCCCCACTAACTACTTGAGGCGAGAGCTGGGCACCACCGACAATGAGATCCTCACCAGCAGACTAATAGGTGAACTACATGTGTATCTGTGGTGCTGCAGGTCTGTACTGATGTTGTACTGTGACTCACTGTGTGTGATGTTTCTGACCCTCAGACAGGTCCATCCGACCACTGTTTCCTCCTGGTTACTTTTATGACACTCAGGTCAGTTCAGTTTGAAAGTGTTTTCATCTCATTTTGATAATATCTTTGTTCAGTTCAGACATCCAAACAATAAATGTGACTGTGTGTTTTCTCCTAAAGATCCTTTGTAATCTGCTGGCAGTGGATGGTGTGAATGATCCAGATGTGCTGGCTATTAATGCAGGTGATTTAAATCTCCGTGTGTGACTTTTCAGCACAGTGTAGCTTTCCAGATAGTTTTCTAAAACAATATGTTTTTCCATTAAAGCTTCAGCTGCTCTGGCTCTGTCTGACATCCCCTGGAACGGACCCATCGGTGAGAAGCACACAACATTTTTAAACCTCATCACATGTTTTGATTCACTGGCTTTGTGTCTTGGCTGCTCACTGTAAGCTCCTGGGATGTTGTCTGATTGTGTCTGTGTGTTTTTACAGGCGCTGTGCGTGTGGGCCTGGTCAATGGAGAGCTGCTCATCAACCCCACCAGAGCAGAGATGACTTCCAGCAGTCTTAACCTGATTGTGGCTGGAGCCCCCAGCAGTCAAGTGGGTGAGTTGGCAAACACTGTAATACTCCTAGTTGAAATTCAGGTGTTTATTTACTGATCAGAAACATCATAAAAAGCCTTTTAGTTTGAACACTTGTGCATGATCATAATGCTATATAAGTGGCCTGACAGGACCTATTAATATCACTGAAAATGTTGCAGCTAAAAAAACCTGTATAACTGTGATCTAGATCCCTGTTATCCAGTGTATGGAACCTTTCAGATCATCTTGACAGATTATTGATTTGAGCTGTGGCTCTCTGTCTTCTAGTGATGATTGAGGCGTCAGCTGAGAACGTGCTGCAGCAGGACTTCTGCCATGCGGTGAAGGTGGGAGTCAAACATACGCAGCAGATCATACTGGCCATCAAGCAGCTGGTGCGAGAGCAGAAGGTCACCAAGCGCACCCCCATCAAGGTGTTCGCAGCCCCGGGTGACATGGTGGAACATGTTCGTCAGTAAGACCAACGATGAAGCTGTTTTCTTTTGTTTCAGAGTGATAAAGATGATATAAATGTGATTCAGGGAGTGTATGATTTAATACAGCACTAAAATTATATGAATTAGATTAAGGTAGACATTATTCATTAATAGATTTCCATTTAATCTGGGGATTTCTAACACTGAATAACCAAAATAGGATTCATATTGTTCTAAATGTGAAGTAATAGTTTTTAATTTAATTTTCCTCCTTGCAGATTATCTTCTGAGAGGATCTATGCTGTTTTCACTGATTATACACATGATAAGGTATCTAATGTGACCACTTTTGAATGTATTGTGAAGTAAAATTATTATATTATCATTCATTTAGTATGTTATTCATGAGAATGCTTAAATTTTTCACAAACTTGATGAAAACTAATATTTTTTTCTTTAGATTTCTAGAGATGAAGCTGTCAATAAAATTCGACTAGAAACAGAGGAGGACCTAAAAGGTTGGTTCATGCTCATTATTTCTGTTGCATTGGAAATAATGTTGCAGCTTTTTCTTCAGAGTGTGTTGTGGACTCATCTGTTGGCTCAACAATATAATTTGATTTATCTCTGATGTAGAAAAGTTCCCTCAGGCTGAGCCATTTGAAGTTATTGAATCCTTCAACACAGTGAGCAAAGAAATCTTCCGCAATTTAGTGCTTAATGAATACAGGAGGTAAGAATTGTATGTTATACCCGTAGACACACAATGTGCTTTTGTGTATGTGATGCAAACAATATGTAATATCAATGTTTTCTTGTGTGTGTGTTTGTTAAGGTGTGATGGGAGGGAACTGACAGCTTTAAGGAACATTTCCTGTGACGTAGACCTGTTTAAGCCGCTTCATGGCTCTGCTCTGTTTCAGCGAGGACAAACACAGGTGTGTGAAGAACACAAAGATCAAATCTGAGGTTGAAACACTGGAAACACATCAGAGATTTTTTTCTTTCTGCAGTCCTTACAAACTAAAATATTGCATCTTTTACACTTGATGAAATGACTTATTTGTTCTGAATCCTCAGTCAAGACGTGTGCTTATTGTGTTTTTTCCTGCAGGTGCTGTGCAGTGTCACATTTGATTCACTGGAGTCCAGTGTCAAAGCAGATATCATCACCACAGCTCTGAGGTAAAACAATCAACAACTCACCCTACATTATCCACCCAGACTCATATAAAGTATTAAGATGATCTAATCCATTTCTTTCATTGTTTTTTTTCTGCAGTGGCGTCAAAGACAAAAACTTCATGCTTCATTATGAAGTGAGTAAAATCCACATTTTTTTCATTTGTAAATTGTCACAGATGATTAGATGTAATTCTGTATCATTTCAAGTTTGATTTAAAATTATTATTACCTTTAATTTCAGTTCCCTCCATATGCAACCAATGAAATTGGAAAGGTGGGAGGCCTCAACAGGAGGGAGCTCGGTCATGGTTTGTATGAACAGTTATACCTTCTTCTGGTGTTCAGTATCTGCTCACCACACAGACAGTATGGTGCAGAGACTGAGTGGATGAACTGTATCTGTGTTTTCCCAGGGGCCCTGGCTGAGAAGGCTCTGAGACCAATCATTCCTAAAGACTTCCCTTTCACCATCAGGGTCAGTGCTGAGGTGTTGGAGTCCAACGGTGAGTTTGGTGACAAAGTATTTTGTTTTTTTTCCAAATACAGTCACTGTCCAGCAGAAGAACATGTCAGAAAGTCTGCTGCTGTTTTTTTCTGCCTCTCTCTGTTTCAGGATCCTCTTCAATGGCCTCAGCATGTGGAGGCAGCCTCGCACTAATGGATGCAGGTACCAGAGCAGGAATGCATGAGATGATTCTGATAGTCCTGTTGACATCAGTAGTAAAACTGGTCAAATGTACTGGCGTTGTTTGATGCTGCTGGTATGATTTTATTTTTTGATAAAACTGTCAATTCCATCTTGGATTTTAAAAAACATACATTTTAAAATCCATATGTACTATAGCCACAATTTGGATACTATTTTAATCCTTTTGATTTCCACTAGTGGTATTAGTGCTTTCCAGTGTCCTTTTTACACATCATAAAACTCAGCAATGCAAATAATATTTAAATGCTTTACCATAGAGGATTTATTATGCAACTCTAAATAGCTTCTCATATCTAATTTAGTACAGCTGTGTGACAACACCTTGCTTCTATATCCACATTTGTGTCTCCCAGGTGTCCCCATCTCCTCTGCTGTGGCAGGTGTGGCCATCGGCCTCATCTCCAAGGCCAACCCAGAGAAACCTGGTGACATCCAAGACTACAGATTATTAACTGATATTCTGGTACGTAACAACTACCGCTGGTGTGTGACCAATCATTTATCATTTATTATAGCAACAGTAAGTAATTATAAAAAGAAGCAACCCATATTCTTGCTTAATAATGTTGGAGATATTAAATAAGAGCTAATTGTTGTTTTCTAACCAGGGAATAGAGGATTACCTTGGAGACATGGACTTCAAAATGGCAGGAACACACAAGGGCATCACTGCTTTACAGGTACTTGTATCTGCTAACTTTATTTTGGCTTGCTGTGACTGAAACGGGGCAGGAAACTAAATAATTCATATCAACAGATAGAAATCTTCTATCTGCCCCGTTTTCAGTGTTGTGTAAATATTAAATGGTGCTGTGTGAAACAGCGTGTGCCTTAAAAGTGCTTACTTTGGAAGCTGCCCAAACCGTAGATCAACTGATTTCTTTTGACATCATTTAACCACCAGGCGGATGTGAAGATACCAGGTTTGCCTCTGAAGGTGGTCATGGAGGCTATACAACAGGCCACAGGTAAAACGCACATGACAGTGAAGTTGAACATTTTAGACTAACGAGTAATCTGTCTGTTTTTTTATGTTAATTCGATGGCCTTTGTTTCAATCTTCTGTATCAGTGGCAAAGAGGGAAATCTTGGGCATCATGAACAAATGTATAGCAAAACCTAGAGAGACTAGGAAAGAGAATGGACCTGTCGTTGGTAGGTGTTGTTTCAGTATAATTAAATGTATGCTGCACATTTTAAAACAGATGATATTCTGATGAACGTGAGTTTTGCTCTGCTTTCAGAAAATGTCCGGGTGCCTGTTTCTAGACGAGCTCGCTTTGTTGGTCCAGGAGGTTATAACCTTCGAAGGCTACAAGCTCAAACAGGTGAAAATCAACTCATTCAACAGATGAACCAGAAACCCAACCAGGACTGTGATGGCTTTTGTGGTTCAGACATACCCCTACACATACCCCTTTCTACACACTTTGTTTTTCCTCCTCAGGTGTGACAATAAGCCAGGTGGACGAGGAGACGTTCTCTGTGTTCGCTCCGTCACCAGGAGCCATGAACGAAGCTCAAGACTTCATCAGTGAGATCTGCAAAGACGATGTAAGCCTCACACTCATAATACAAAAATCCTAAATTTATACTGTATTGTATATGTTTTCAGCTGCATGTGTGTATGCACATTTCCAAATTCATGGCTGCTCTTGTAGTTGGTGCATTGACTTTAATCTGTTTATATTTCTGTCTTTTGTTCTGCAGCAAGAACAGCAGCTGGAGTTTGGTGCCATCTACACAGCCACCATCACTGAAATAAGGTAAAATAATACATTGATATTCACTGTAAATGGGGAAATTTTGCGCATGTTCCTAGCTATACTGAGAAATTAAATCTGATTTTTTATTGTTCAAATGGCTCCCAAGTGCTTTTGCTCTGCTCTTTCAGGGACATTGGTGTAATGGTGAAACTTTACCCCAACATGAGCGCTGTCCTGCTGCACAACTCACAGCTGGACCACAAACGGGTCAGTAAATTTGCCTCTTCACATTGTTTCCCCAGTTTGTTTCACTGCTTAAAGCTCACTGTTTTGTGTTTTTGTCCTTCAGATCAAACACCCAAGTGCTTTGGGTTTAGAGGTGGGCCAGCAAATACAGGTACGTATAAAATAACTGGAAGCTGTATCATTAAGCGTGCATCCTGGGTTGCTTGTGTGTAACTGGAGTTCTGATAACAACAGGTCAAATACTTTGGACGGGACCCAACAGATGGGAGAATGAGACTTTCACGTAAGGTGCTCCAGTCTCCTGCTGCAACTGTTGTCAAGACACTAAGTGAGAAACAGAGCATCTCCATGGGTTCAAGCAACAGCCACACGACCGGCAGTGACTTGTGACACACAAACAGTCCTGATGGGAAATCTGCCAAAAACCAAGAGCATCAGATTCTGTCACAGACTGAACCAGTGTTGTACATAAAGAGAGTTTACCCAGTTGCTGTGGGTATGGATGTGATCAAACTGCACTGGACGGAGTTGCGTCTCATCAAATACAGTGCCCTGCGTCCAGTGTGCATCAGTGGATGTGTGCAGACTGGGAGGAAAACCCCTAAATAACAACAAGCAGCTGACACAGATGTTCAGATGTTAGAATGGTGTTGTATTTTTTAAGTACCTACTTTTATGGTGTCTTGCTTTCAAATTTACCACCATAGCTATCACTAACGGCATCAACTTACAAGACGGTTAGATTTTCTACTTGTTTCTCCTGACACAGTCATCTAACAGTTTTTACACAGTACAATCCAAGGATGGTTTTGTTATTTACGTTATGTGTGCTAACATTGCCTCTTGTGGTATGTGACTTCCATATATGGTCTCCCCTCTGCCAGGATCAACACAAGGACAAAGAAAGTAAAGTCAAAGATATGTCTAGTTCTTGTTTTGTTTTGTTTTGTTTTTTTTTATATTTACTCATATTCATTAGCAGTATATGTGCTCCATCTGTAAATAAAAGAATTACTGGTTGCTTTGTGGTGTTTACATTTATAGCTGCTCATAGCAAAATCATACCATGCACACATGAGGATCCAGGTTTAATTCTGATAGGACAAGATAAGAATGCAACACAAAACAGATGCGTTTTCACAAAAATGAATAATTAAACATGATTAAATGTTCCCCATGGCACATAAAGCTGCTGTAAATTTGCCTGTCTCCAAGGCTCACGGAAGGGGTGGGGCCACACACAAGACCCTCATTCTCAGATCAAAGACCCCTGCAGACAACGGCTTAACATGGGCAGGGTTTAGCCTGTGGGTGACTAAAATAATCAGATGGTGATGAGACAGTTTCCAATACACTCATGTACAACCCTGTGGCTCAGGAAATTGGGGAAATACTCATGTACTCAGGAACTGGTGCCCCTTAGTGATTTATGTGGTAGACTGTTTACTTCAGTAAATGGCAACCAGCCAAGACTTAAAGAGACAATTGTAACTCAGCCTCAGGGCTGGGAAGTAAATTTGTAACCAAGAACCCTTAAAATAATATGCATACAGTATGTAAATGTGAGTTTGAAATGTAATATTGTGTATTGGTATGGTAAATATGCAGTCAGTTAGCAGTTCATCCAGCTGAAACTAATGCATATAAGAATATTACAATAAGATTTTATGTAAAAAGGTTATAATGTTAATTTGCATTGACAGTGTTATAGACGGGGGTTGATTGAGCTGTGTGATTTTGGAGGATGTCGTTTTCGGTGCAGTTGAATTGTATTACATTATACAGTCAGTTATTTCAGTTATTTGACCTCTCTCCTTGATATGAATGGGGTGGACAAAACCAGAGAATTATCTGTCTGTATTATCAACCCTTTATAGTAAAAACTGAACAGTCATGGAGGTGGGGTCATATCTGAATTATTGAATTATTGTGTATCTGTTTTACTTACTGGTCCAATAGGCCAATGCTGCAAAAAGTTTTGATTTAATTAATTCATAAATTCATTGAAATCAATGTGAATAACTGTGTTATTTTTTGTTTCATTAAATTCAAACAACACAGGTGTCTATTATTTGGAAATAGTCCGTAAAGCTCTACATACAGAAATTGCATCAGTTTTGAGTACATCTGCATGTTAACAGCTGCTGTTGCAGTTACGTCTCCCGCCTGTAGGTGGCGCAGCGAGCTTGTGGCGCTGCGGCTCTGCCATTGGACGGTAGCACTCGAAGGGGGGAGACCCCGCAGCAGTGAGCGCTTGATTGACGTCGAGGAAGAAAAAGAACACAAGATCGGATTACAAGATGGCGGTCTGTGGACGTTAGCAAGGAGGCCGTTGGAGTTGTTGTGCTCTGTGTGAATTTACAGTTTGATATTAAGCCTCCTGTTGAGTTGTTTCACGTTGTAAACGTAATGTTTTTATGAGATAGCTACTGGTATATATATATTTTTTTATCGCTATTGAGAACTTAACTTAGACGTGCATGTTTTGTAACATGCGGGTGGAAACAAAGTTAACAGGTCGAGGGTAGGAAAACAGTAGACGGGGTGAGGTGATAGCTTGTTAGCAACTAGCTAGCCTGCTAGCTCCGACTCGGTTAACCATGTCGGACACTCGGCGGCGAGTGAAAGTATATACCCTGAACGAAGACCGGCAGTGGGACGATCGGGGTACCGGACACGTTTCGTCAACTTTTGTTGAACGGCTTAAGGGAATGTCGTTGTTAGTCGAGGCCGAGTCAGACGGTAAGTACTCAGCTAGCCTAGCCGCACTGACGTTACGTTGGCTAACCTTAGCACGCTAACCCTTGGTTGCTCGGACAGAATGCCTCAATTGGCCACTATGCATACTCTGTTAACTTATTGGGCTTTCTTTGTTTTTGTAAATATGCTGCACCACTGGGAGCCAATTACGCCTGCACATTCGGGACAACCAATATAAGCTTTGTGTTTAAATACAAGGCAATAATTTATTGAATAGCTCTTGCTAGCAAGTTCGTTCGTTGAGCAGGCGACGGGATCTCTGTAGCATGGGGGGCCTCAAAGTCTAGTCATAACCGTACAAACTTGTTATTGCTCATAACGGTAAACCGGGCATATCCATACAGCAAAGTTAAATACTGGGAATTGGTGTTTGTTGGGAAAGTTTTAACTTTGTATTTTCGCGTCATTGTTTTGTTCAGCTTTTCACATTATCTGCTCAGCGTGAAATGCTCTCTTATCATGCACGTTAGATTCACCAAGGATTGGTTAAGTAATCGTTTGGTAATCTTTGCTTTGAACGTTTACAGCTGTGTGAAAATTAAATTGCCCTTATCTTTGTGTTTTAGGGTCATTACTATTGGAGTCGAAGATAAGCCCGAATACTGCATATCAGAAACAACAGGTAAGGATAGACTGTTTGAGTCTGGATCGGCCACAAAAGGCATGGATTACATACCCGGTAGACTGGAGTAAAACGTAAATTCAACAATGAGACTAACTTCTGGACAGTTGTGGCTACAGTGATAAAGTGCAAATAACGGAAAATCGAAATTTGTGGTGATTGTATAACTGCAGCACCAGGAATGGGCAGATCGCATCATAAGTAATTACAGATTGCTTTAATTTAGACAGATCTTTTACTTATTGCATTGCTAAAAATAACAGATCAAACCTAAATGTTTAGATATTGAAGACAAAGTGGTCTCGTCCAGCGTTTAAAGGACATATTTCTATGCTCATACAGACATTGGGTTTAGTTTATAACCAAAGTCTAGCTTTTTTTTTTTGTGTTTAAAGAATATAATCTGTGTGCATGCAAAAATATTTGAGTGTCCTGTGATAACTCTGATAAACATTTCTTTATGCATAGTTGTTGCTGTTTCTACCCCTTTTCCCAGGACACACTGATTGTCTGGTCAGAAGCAGACAACTATGACCTTGCCCTAAGTTTCCAAGAGAAGGCTGGCTGTGATGAGATCTGGGAGAAGATTTGTCAGGTAAGGATTATCCAATTTTACCATGTTTGTCATTTTGTATTGTGTTAGCACACAGTTAAGAGAGGTGGTCATTGCTCAGATAGTAGAGTGCACTGGCTGCTGGTTCCTGGCTTGGCTGTTTGATCCCCTGCTACCTTGACCTCAGGTTGCACCAGGAAATTCAGCCAACATGAACCTATGCCAAGTAAAATATGTGCATAGTGATGCTGCTGTGGGGATCCAAAACATACTTGTTTAATTCTTCATTTCATATCCTCTGGTTATTTACTGCTTAGGTTCAAGGCAAAGACCCTGCCCTGGACATCACCCAGGACCCCATCGATGAGTCAGAGGAGGAGCGCTTTGAGGAGATACCAGAAACAAGCCACCTAGTAGAGCTGCCTCCTTGCGAGCTAAGCCGACTGGAGGAGATTGCTGACCTGGTTACCTCCGTCCTGTCTTCACCTATACGGAGGGAAAAACTAGCCCTGGCCTTGATGAGTGAAGGTTACATCAAGAAACTCCTGGGTCTCTTCAGAGTATGTGAGGATCTGGACAACAGAGAGGGTCTACATCACCTTTATGAGATTGTACGGGGTGTGTTATTCCTCAACAAAGCGGCACTCTTTGAAGTGATGTTCTCTGACGACTGTATCATGGATGTGGTTGGCTGCCTTGAGTATGACCCAGCGCTGGTTCAGCCTAAACGGCACAGGGAATTCTTGACCAAGACGGCAAAGTTTAAGGAGGTGATCCCTATCACGGACTCTGAGCTCCGGCAGAAGATCCACCAGACCTACCGGGTGCAGTACATACAGGACATCATTCTGCCCACGCCATCTCTGTTTGAGGAGAACTTCCTGTCCACGCTCACCTCCTTCATCTTCTTCAACAAGGTGGAGATCGTCAGTATGCTGCAGGTGAGGCAGTTTGGCTATTGCTTAATTTTTCGCTGTCCTGTCACTGACTAAAACTTGTTTGATAAATCTCTGCTTACTGTAGCTCAAGACAGTACAACTCACAAGTACTGAAGAGTAACTGATAGTGCACCATTAGGAAAAAAAATGTGATAATCTACCTGTAAATGTCTTCATACACAGTGGGATTCAGGAGGATTTATGTTTTTGTTCACAAGTGTAAGATAAGTATAAAGATTTGAAATGGGATGATTCACCCACTAAAATAGGAAATGATACAAGTAAACATTGTTATGATGCAGCGACTACAGACCATCCCACATATCAAACAGGCTAATGAGAAGGATAGTGGAGTCATGGATTCTCAATGTTGGCCAGTATTGTTGGGATGTCAGAAAAACTAAAGTAGAAACTGTTGGAGGTTTTGAAGAGTTTGCAAGGTAGTTATTCCTTCACTGTCTTGATGTCTTAACCCTGTTTTTTTGTGTCACAGGAGGATGAGAAGTTCCTAACAGAGGTCTTTGCACAGCTCACAGATGAAGCCACAGAGGACAGTAAAAGGAGAGAGCTTGTAAGTAAAACAATTGTCATGATACTTAACTTTGTAAGGTATAGAAACTGAATGCTTGGCCTGTGTTTTCATGTCTCGTGGCTGTGAGAGTGAGATGTGCCTGATGTTAAGTTCTTGTTATGGATTCATTCTGCCATGTGTAATGCTATTTTCTCTGCAGTGGTTAAATATTCATTGACTTGTTGTACTATTAGTATAATGAATTGATGCAAATTATCTCCTTGTCTACTCGATTGTTCTACAAAAAGATTGGCAGTTTTATTCATTCAACACTTGCAACTGTCACCAAGGGTGAATTGGGAAATAATTCAATTTCCATGCATTTGCTATCTATTCAGTTTTGGAAAACCTCTGCATCCTTAAACTGAGTGTTTCAGAGTGAACTAGAAATCAGTTTTGCACTGTGAAATATCAAAAATTATTCAAAGAGACAATGCTTTTGTTTTTGACTTTTAATATCTTGCATCAACCCATCCATCTCTTTTCCCTCCTCAGGTGAACTTTGTCAAGGAATTCTGTGCTTTTTCACAAACGTTGCAGCCACAGAACAGAGATGCTTTTTTCAAAACTCTGGCGAATCTGGGCATTTTACCTGCTCTTGAAATAGTCATGGTATGTTTATAATTATATGAAACAATTATTCTATTTTCCAAGTCTATTTGAGCAGGGTAAAGGTTGTGAGTGTTAAACTCTGTGTATATGTATGTGTATCAGGGAATGGATGACCTACAGGTGAGGGCAGCAGCTACAGACATCTTCTCTTACCTGGTGGAATTCAGCCCCTCCATGGTCAGGGAGTTTGTCATGCAGGAACCACAGCAAACTGATGATGTAAGCACATGAACATCACTGTCAACATGCACGCCTTTACTTTATAGATTCAAGGTTGTAGTTTGTCGCTGACCAGGACTACATTATATATTTTTACATTGTCTAAAAAATGTGCAGGAAATCTTCAATCATTTCCTCCTCTTGCTTCCCCTGGTTGAGTTTCTCTTTTAGTGCGAGTGTATGATTGGACCAAAGCTGCATCATGTTGACTGTATGTTCTGTGTGTGTTTTTCAGGATGTTCTGCTGATAAATGTCGTGATCAAGCAGATGATTTGTGACTCCGACCCAGAGCTAGGAGGAGCTGTCCAGTTGATGGGCTTGCTCAGGACACTCATCGACCCTGAGAACATGCTGGCTTCCACCAATGTACAATATACACACACAAACACACATACACAATATATTAAGTTTAAACCTGTTGTATAGTTATGTATTGGTGGTTATGATTTTCCAACCATTCAAGAATAACTTACTTATAACTTCACAATACAGCCAAACCAAATTTGACCCCTTTTTTTTCTTTTAGAAAACTGAGAAGACAGAATTTCTGAGTTTCTTCTACAAGTACTGCATGCATGTCCTGACTGCTCCTCTGTTGGCCAACACTGCACACGACAAGAACTCAAAAGGTAATATATTGAAAGAGACTTACAATAAACTGGAGTTTTTAAAACTGGAAGATGATGGAGTATTTAACGATTATTCTGTCTGGGTCTTTCAGATCTGCAAGAGGGATCAACTAAGATCAACCCTGTCTGTCCAGGTGGGCATTATGTAGCTCAAAAAACAACAGCTCTCTTGAGGAGTTGTTGTAGTCAGTGTGTAATGGGAATTGGGGAATATTTGCCTTATGCATTTTTAATGTCTTGTTGTGAAGTAGCTGTGTTGTTTTTGTGTAGACAACTTCCAGACAGCTCAGCTGCTGGCTCTGATCCTGGAGCTTCTGACCTTCTGTGTGGAGCACCACACCTATCACATCAAGACCTACATCATGAACAAAGACCTACTCAGGAGAGTGCTGGTGCTCATGAACTCAAAGCACACCTTCCTTGCTCTTTGTGAGTACCCACCCATACACCTCTCAGTGCTCCTTGGTCTTCTCTAAACACCGCCATCAGCTGTGGATCTGCTCTGTGGATACAACCTCACATCAATCAATACGCTGTTGATTTTGATTTAAAAGCAAACACAACTTCCTGTTTACAAGGTTGTCATTTTGTTTTTATCCAAGGTGCCTTGCGTTTCATGCGCAGGATCATTGGTCTGAAAGATGAGTACTACAACCGTTACATCATCAAAGGGAACCTGTTTGAGCCTGTCATTAATGCCCTGCTGGACAACGGCACCCGATACAACCTCCTCAACTCAGCCATCATAGAACTCTTTGAGTTCATCAAAGTGGTGCGTAAACACACAAATGATCCCTTGATTAAAAAGCATTACTTGGTATTGTTTGCACATGACATTTGAAAGTGAATTGTGAACCAATTATTCTGTCTCCAGGAGGACATCAAGTCCCTCATTGCTCACATTGTGGACAACTTCTACAAAGCACTTGAATCCATCGAGTACGTCCAGACCTTCAAGGGGCTGAAAGGCCGGTATGAGCAGGAAAAAGACCGGCAGAGCCAGAGACTCAATAGGTCAGTAGACTAAATGAGCTCAAAGGGCAAATGAGTGTGGTTGGAATCTTTATAAATATTCCCAGTTCACTCACTCGCCTCCTCACATGGTTCCAGCTGTATCAGTAAAGCCACTGTTGTCCTCCTAGATATCGCAGAGATGCGCGGTCTCTGGACGAGGATGAGGAGTTGTGGTTCAATGATGATGACGATGATGATGATGGAGAGGCTGTGGAGAAGAGGATGGAGGAAGACTTCTCTGACAGCTATGGCAAGTACATGGAAGCCAAAAAGGTAAACTGCACTCCTCTTACTGTATGTATCATTCCTCTGATTGCAACCGCCCTTTCGGGATTGATAGTTACAGTATCTCTTACCACAGGTGCTGCCAATGGAGCCAATGGTGCCAACAACAACGGGAAAGCTGCTGTAATCCCACCTTCCTCACCAGCCGTCACTCCAAACAACAGCTCAGCTTCCTCTGTCAAAACAGTTGCTCTTCCAGCCACACCAGTAGTGAAGGTAATGCATCCCTACACCACTGTCAAGGTTTAGAAACTGCAAAAACTGTTTTTCGGAGGTGTCTAAAGACTGAAAAGATTTACCATTTACTGGTCTGTAAATAATGCTTACTGAGCAGCCGCCAATAAGTGTGTCTATTGTTGTTTATCTTAGACTGCTCTGGTTGGTTTGGTGGACTACCCTGACGATGAGGATGAAGAGGAAGAGGACGAGGAAGAAGAGCAGTCTCCGAGGAAGCGGCCCCGTCTGAGCTCTTAAAGGCTAACTGTCCTCTATTTGGTCATGGTGGATGGACACCGAGTCCCTCCCATCCTCCCTCCTCTGGTCGTCTCATTGGTCCTTGGCCTGCCTGTGCCACCCGTCAGTCTCACTGAGGAGACGGGCAAAGATGAGCTCCCACCTCACTCAGTCCCTCCTGATCCCCGCTCCTCTCTCCCTCAGCAGGAGGAGAGGGAGAGCTCCTCTTTTACTGGAAAGAAAGACAGATTACTCTGTGCTCTCAGCCCTGTTGATTTTACCTCTTCCCTGTAACGACACCCTCCTCCAGGAGATCCCAAAAGTCTCCTCTCTTCCTCCTGACGTCTGCAAACGTATCCCTTTTTCTTTTATTACACCTCCCTGCTCTCCCAGTGCCCACCCCCTTCTGAACATCTTCTTTATTTCTGTTCTTCCTGAACAAAATTCTCCTCCTCATCCTCCATCCTACGTACAGACCGCAGAGGCTGTGGTGGAAATCGGTGCCAAGGCGGTTCCCAACTTTGCTCTGTTGCTATAGCAACAGCAGCAAGGAAGCTGCGGTACTACAGCAACCCCGCAGGAACCCTCACACGTCCTCATTTGAACTCTCCCTTCTCATCCTCCTCGAACCCGAACCAGTGAGCTCCAGAGAGAGAGAGGAAGCCAGAACACAACCAGCCAGTGTACGAACTGTTCAGCAGGCCAGTCAGGCTAGCAGGACTAGCCGTCATAGATAGAGAAAGCTTGACTGGCTGAAGCAGTGTGTGTGCGCTGCCCTGCCACAGAACTGTTCACTCTTGTTGGGGATAGAGGGATCTAGGCAACGTGGATGAATCAAACAAAACTTCAAGAGACAAGGGAGGTGACAAATGACAAAATGTACTAGGATGTAAACTCAGCAGTAACGAGGCTTAGATCCAGAGGAGCAGGACTCAAACCTTCAAAAAGCCATGGCGTCTGACTGGCCAAGGCACACACGAAAAAAACCACAACACACGTCTCACACACACACAGGACTGCGTTAGCCAGAAATCCTGTTATTTCATGACTTTGTTAAAAAGTACTGTACAGATGTTTTTTTTTTTTTTTCCTTTTTAATCATTTGCCCCTGATATGATTTTGAAAGGGGAGAGAGATACCTACCTACCTGTGTATTTTTTTTGTTGTTGTTGCACAAAAAGGTGGGGTCACTGTTCGCCCTTTCAGTCCAGTTCATTTGATTCAATGTAAAATGCTGGTTTTAAAAATAACATATTAAAACTGCAGTAAAGTCATTTTTGCAGCCAACATTTTGAGGATGTCTTGAGTTTTGTATTTTAGTGGATTCCACATTTTAGTGTCCCCCCCCCCCCTTATGATGGACACGTAGCCCAGGTTTTGTTTAAACTGGGTGAGAAACCCTGAGCTGTCAGTGTGCTGATCAGTAGATTTAATGCACACATTTGTTTCAGGAGGCTCAAGTCGTGGCGCTCTCATCTCAGACAGACAGATCTCAGGTTCAGAGCTCAGCTGCCCAATGAATGACACTGCTAGCTGGTGAAACATATCACCTTTATTACTGAATGGAGAAGGATTTGGGTGAGTCAAAGGGTGGTTGAAGTGTCAGCAGCTTTTGATCCCCATTTAAAGGACATCAATGATCAGGTCCAGGTCAGATGCACTTGGCTTTGTTCCACACTCCGTGTCTAATTTCACACTTTCTTTGGTCTGTCCCAAAATTGTGGATTGGAATATGTTGAAGGAAAACCTTTTTTTTTTATTTTCAGTTTTTAATTCAGCTTTGATAAATGGATGGATGACCTGTTTTTTTATTAGTTATGATAAATATGATTTTTAACCCCAGAGTTGATGCAGTGCAGTTTCTAAATCACATGGCGTTGGTCAGGTGTTGTTGTGTCTTTCTGACACAGCACAGGTTTGGCAGTGAGACATTTCAGTGTCAGGTCATAACATTTCTCTCCTGGTCTCGCCACAAGCAAACAGAGAGACAGGTGTGAAGGAATCAAAACTCAGATCAGACTTATCAAATCCCGTACAGTACAAGTGAAATAATTCTTATTGCCGATGTGCTTTTCAGGAGTTCAGCAGTGCGTGAGCAGTTAATTGTCTTTCCTCCTGTTTGTCAGTGTCGTCAAACATGACTGTTTCTGCGCTCCCTTGATGAATTTGTACCAAGTGCATTTACTACCACTACCCATTCTTAACATTTGTATGAATTTGATAAGTTTTGAAATTAAATGTGACCCTGACATTGAAATTGTGAATCGAGCTTTGTTTCAATAATTTATATGATTTGGCAATTGGAGCTACAAAATTTCTGATTCTCAGCTGTTCAGCTGAGTTCAGATGGTTGTATCTGATCAAATGACATAAATTTAACCGTTCCTGAAATAGTTTAATGGTTATTTTGCTATTGGAAATTATTCTACAGAAAGGACGTGAGTTTTTTTGGCCTGTTTTGGTGTTGGAAAATGACTCATACACACCATATCCTGTACACAGGAATGTGTTATTACACAAAAAGTTTCCGGACTAATCATCTGAGACCAGGTACGCACTGACTAAGCACTTGTCAACAGACCAGGGTCCAGATTGTTTCTATAAAATGTGATTTATTAAACAGCATACCTGATAACAATAATTACATAGAAACTGGTGCATCCTGGTTGCTTGAAGTAAAGACTGCAGAAGAAGATAAATACAACATTCCTCCATGGAAAGCGACACAGTGTCATCTTGGCCCCTTTAAGAACACATTGCAATGTGCTCATCATGACAGTTTAACATCCATGAGGTTTCCACAGCGCTCTCTGACTAGGATCAGCTGCTAACAGTGTTTTCCCTCTGGGAGTGCTAATGACAGTGGAAAACAGGAATGTACACTTGAGCTAGCTAATGTTCATTTCAACATAGGACAGTTGTTTCCCATGCCAGTAAAGCCCTTTTACATTGAGCTGAATTGCAAACTCTCCCAAATCGAGCCTTTGCTCTCATAATGCTTTACTCGCTGACATAAATTCGTGCCCAGTGATCAGTCTGTCACCACATGACAATAACATTTCTTGTCCCAGTGTGGGAATGTTTTTTTTTGAAAAGTCCATTGAGCACATACAGTTTGGACATTTCATGGTGTCATTCAAATAAATCTCATCCACTTTGTGGTGTGGTAAATGGAGTGAGTTGTGGACACAGACCCGGTGCATCTGGTAATAAAGTGGCTGGGTTTTCCACTGAATCCTTCCTATATTAGCAGCATATTGTCTGACTGGTCTGTGTGTGTGTGTGTGTGTGTGGGTGTGTGTTGCAGTTTGCCAGACATCTTTCTTGGTCAAACAGTTGTAGCTATCTGACAGGGATCGTAGAACACTTGAGCGGCTCACACTGGTGCATCCAAAACATAAAGGAAGACGCACCTGTTTTTCCTCTGCACACAGCTATGACAAGAACTCAGAAGAAGGAAGATCTCATACACTTTTGTTTCTTTGGGGAAAGAAAAAAATCCCTGAACTGTGTCACGGAAAGTCACGGATTATTTGTCTTAAGGAGGAAAGGTAAAGGAAGCCATGTGTTTGATCAACAGAGTAAAGAGACAGGATATTGACGAGAATACTGCAGATGGAGGGGAAGTTACTTCTTGATCACTTCTTCTTTCAGCTTGTCAGCCAGATGTTTTCTCTTCTGCAGTTTCTTTCTCTCCTCAGCAGATATCTCCTGTGGAAAGAGACGAGACCGGTCAGCCAGCCAGTCAGGTTAACAACCTGAGAGAAAATATAATAACCACCACTGAGGGTTACAACAAAATAGTGAAGCAGTGAGGAAGACTGACAAAAATACAGCACTGCACAGATACATACTAAACTAAATTAAAGCAGCTGGTTGGAAATTCAGCTTTCTGGGTTTGAAAAAAAGTGGAACCAATAATCAGTTCAAGATCATAAACAATATGTTTTCAGTGGATGCAATGATGACACCTCATTCTCCTCCCTTTTTGGCTTTAATAAAAAAGCAATGAAGCTGAATAAAAGAGCTCAGACTGCAGACTGTTCCTACTGCTGAGGACATGTTGTTGTTGTTTGTGTGTGTGTGTGTAAGACTGAGAACAACAGAAACAAAGGGGTAGAGCACACTACACAGCAAAGCCAGAGCAACACATGGGGTCACCTTCTGTTTGGAGGAGTTGGCAGAGTGTTGTGTTGGAGAAGGAGAAGGGGTACAGGCCCCATTCCTCTGGGACTGCCCCTCCTGACAGGCAGCACCAGGCCAGATAAAGAGAGGGGGGGCATTCAGAACAAGAACCCAATAAACAAAAGTCAGGAAAATAAAAATAAAATAAAACCAGGAACAAAATGTGGCCTTAAGAAAACTGTCTGAAATAAAGACAACTAAAATGTAAACTGCTTAAACTAAATGTTACATCTAAATTCAAAGGTCTGGGCACAATCTGATGGCAGTGATGAAAGTAACCTGACTTTTAATGACATCTCAATGTCATTACACTTCTTGCCCGATATTGCCCTTTGACTGGAAGAACTGTTTCAGCAGATATTCAAGTATCCTGACCTCTGACTTGTTTGTGAATGGAGGGATGAGAGCAGGAGGGGGCAGGCTGTGTTTACCGGGGTGGTGGTGGTGGTAGTGGTTACTGCTGGTGTGGGGCTTGTGGGTGCGTCCTCCGTTGTGGACCCCTGCTTGGTTTTCTGCTGCTCTTTCTTCAGCGCATGCAGCTTGTCTCTCTGCTGACGGAGATATGCTGCCCTCTGCTGGAGCTGCTCCTGCTGTGACACTGACAACTCCTGCAGGAAGGAGAAGGTGAAGAGCGCAAATACAGCTCAAACCATAGAGAGGCAAATACTGAGTCCTGCAGTTAATTATGGCCAAAAAAATCAAAATTATATGGATGCTGACATTTATAGCCATGACTGAATATATTACCATCCATATTTTCTACCGTTAATCTCTCAATGTAGAAAAAATATGACGTCACACCCATTCAGAAGTTTCCTCACTTGAATTTGACTGTGAGGGAATTCAGTGTCTTACCACAGGATGCGTTTATTCACACATCTTTGCTACATTTAGCAGGTGAAGAAGCACCAGCCGGCTGTGTTTATGCACTTATGTGTGTGTTTTAATTTGTTCATGAGAAAACACACACACACACAATGATGACGTGTACGCAGCAGGCTCACAGACTCACAGTATACGGCTTAGAGAAGCCAGCCTCCCTGTGTGCCTCCTCCAGCCACGTCTCAGCTACCGTCCTGCTGCTGCTGCTCTGTTCCTTGGTGTGAGGACTGTTGCTGGCCGAGGGCTCGCCGGGCTTTACCGGAGCTCTCACTGCTGGAAGGACTCTGGATTCCACACTGTTACTGCCACAGTCTGAACACACATGTACACAAACAATGAGTTAGGAAGTCTGTAGCTCTCTCAGTTGACACTGATAATATAAACATATATGCAAATACAAATAATTAAGCCTAACTATACACTGTATACACCTATTCACTGTTTGGGGTTAATGAGGTTTTGAAACTCAAGATTTAAATAAAAGTAGTAAATCAGCTCCTTCACTCATTCACCTGGTGTAGGTTTAGCTGACGTCTTGCTTTTAGCATCTCCAGCTCCATGGGCAGCCTTCCTCCCCTCCTCTTTTCTGACAGGATTACTTTTGACCTGCAGGAAGTGACCCATGGGCATGAATGTTATGTACACAATGTCCAGATAACACAAACTCAAATTCAGCGCACTATTGCAGCATGCAAACAACAGAAAGCAGAAGCTACAACACCACATAGAGTCTTTGGATTTTAGACAACGGACCTGATTCTTTTGCGTCTTTTGTGCCGACACCTGACCGTTACATTTCAAATCTGAAACTGGTCAGTGAAGGTCTGGATGGTTGATTAACCCTCTGTGTGTATTTAAATGACCTCTGAACATGTAAGTAAAATGTTTCACACCAGATTGTTCACAGTTTCTTGTATGCAACACTGGTCAGTAAACATTTTTAAACCATTGACACAACACATACAGTCTAATGGACAAGCTTTAAAACTACAAAGCTACTACATGACCAACCCACTACACAGGCTATACAACAGGATACTGTAGATCCCATAGTGATGCTACACTGATGGTTCAGTTACCAGCTTTAATTCAGTGTTTCCATTCACTAGTGGGGTAAGGTGACCATTACTGCTGCTGTTGCCACCCGTCCCCCCACCTTTGGCCTTAGCATGGAACAAACAGCACATTGGAGACAGTGTTATATATATATATAAAAAAAAGGTCTTGTCTCGTCTTGTCGGTGCAGCTTACACAAATAAAAAGCCTCACAGGTTAATTTGAGATTTCTCCATCTGGCTGGTCACCAGGTCACCAGGTCTAATATGGCATATGCAGCTCATTGATGCTTTACCTTGGCAGTATTGCTTTGCTGGCTTGGAGGAGAGCTGGTAATCAGAGCTTCTCTGCTCTCGGCCGTTGGCTTATCAGAGCAGCTGCTGGAGGTGGAACCAACCTCTTCCTCAAACAGCAGCCTCCGCGACATTTCCTCATCATATTCTTCTTTTGATTTTCTGTGGACAGAGCAGCAGGAGAGAAAAAGAAAGTGTGTTATTTTACAAGTTTCCCCAGGAATTATTGCATATATACACAGATATTAGCCCAAGAGAAAGTAAATCCTTTGCAAAGCCTGTCACTGGTCCAGCTACAGAGCTTTCAGAAGCCCCTTTGGACTGCTATAGAGTATGTTTAGAGGGCCAGGTGTGATAATAGCCTTGTTAATCTACAGTTAAACAGGCTCTATTGTCCACTCAGCTTTTGGCAAACGGCATGCATGGACTGGATACTGAAATAAGTACATCAGGGATTTCCACGTTCCATGTCCTAGCTTGCTCACAGGCATCACCAGGGAATCACACACAGATCCTTTAATTTAATTTATCTAACAACATTAATTGCCTTAGGCGAGACTTCCGCGAAGCATTTACCAGGAGGCATGGACAGGTGTGTAGACACCATGTAAAAAGAGAAAGAAATTTATGGATTATTGTTTCATTCTTCCAAGAAAAGCTGCACAGGATCATTATGATCCCAGTTTAATGAAATTTATGAACAAAGATAACCAAAGGTATGTTACTAATAAAAAATACTGAGTGATGTTTTGTGATTATTTGAGATTAATGAAGAGAGTCTACAGTAACAGTGATGTGGAGACACGAAACGCTGGATAATGCAATGCTGATAATCTATCAAGGCACCTCGGTAAGACAAAGGGGATGAAAATACTATTTTGTCAGTTGCTTGTTTAGTGACTATCCCTCCAACCTAAATTAGCTGGACAGTAAGGAGCTTAACCGCAGCCCTATTAGACTCAGTATGTTCTACTTGGTGAGGCTACCGCTAGCAAAATCCCATTACAGGGTTTCCGCTACATGTAATTGATCATGGCGCACAGCCACCGCAAAATAAAAGCCGCCACACCTTTAGAATGATGATATATATAAAAAATCATATAATTTATAATATATATATGTAATCAACCTAAAGTGTGAGGTGTTTGAGGACAAACATATCCATCCATGCCAGAATAGGATATCAAAGAAATTTAAAGCAACTGTTAAGATTGTGAGAGGGAGAGTGATGCAGAGAGGGGGAACAGAGGGAGAGAACAAGTGACTTACTTGAGAACCTCCTGCAGGATTTTCATCTCTTGCTGCTGCAACTCTGTCATCACATCCACACCATCAGTCAGACACTCGGGGAGAGCCCCTGCACACATGAACATAACCATAAGCACCAGCAGCTGCGTCAATAGCTTTTTCTTGTTTGTGAGTGTGTTTGGGTGAATCGGTGTGTGTGTGTGTGTGTGTTAATCAATCCTACCATTTCTCTCTTTAATGACCCTGAGGGCTTGAAGCTGCAGCTCCATGTTCTTCTGGACCATGAGTGAACGAAACATTTGGAAGTCATCCGTAGCCAGGACGGGCAGGAACACCGACTGAACAACGAGAACAACTGCATGAGACCATGACAAAATAACAGCATCCACAAGCTAATGATTAAAGACCAGCATTACAGTGAGGCAGACAGAAGCATCTCAGACAGTAAGGAATCAGTCTGTAGAGCTACACATACAGTGAGTGCTGATGTAGGTTTCGCATGATGCATTTTATATTGTTGCCAGTATAATTTAAACATTAAATACTGTTACAGCATGTTACTATTATAAGTCTGAGCTATAAACCACAATGGATAAATAGCCATTGTTTTATAAGCCTATAATTGGCCTCTAAAAGATCACAATAAAATGTACAGTATGGCAGCATGATAGGCACAAGCTATGTTTATAAACAGAAAGGTACTTAGGCCTAATCTTTCACATTAGCTTCCTGTCTTTGTGCAAAGCTCTGGGCCCCATCTAAGCAAGGAACATCTTACTGACCCACCTCTAATACACACTCATCGCTCTTAGTACAATTGAACTGGGTCACTAGCTTCTCAGCTGCCGCGCTCAGCTTCTCTCTTTCTCATCCTTATTATTTGCCTTCTCCTTTTATCAGCCTCTCTTATCCCACCCTGTCTGTGCCTGAAGCTCCAAACCCACAGTGGATCCTATTTCTCTGAGTAATCTAATCCCAGAGGAGATGCAGGCAGCCACAGAAGACCTCTGCTCTCCATCAGTCTAAACCACATTTTCACTGACGATACAACAATAGGACTTCTCGTGTTAGAAAATGGTGTGATAAATGACCGTGTTATTAATTTCACACAGGTATTGTAAAAATAAAATAATTATACCCAGACTTTGTTGCTTTCTCTCTCTTTCTGTTACATAAACCAAACCAACAAAAGCCTGGGAAAAATGAGATTATAGCTGTGATCCAAACTCATACTGCCTGTGTGAGACTGAGAGAAGTCTACTTACAGTCTACATGAGAGCAATTCAATTTGCTGCTTCTGTATTTCAGTTTTGTAGAAATATTTATACAATAATTATATAATATATAATTATATATATAATCTTGCTGCATGATGGGTACTGAGGTATGTTTCTGTTCATATTACCTCCTCTGTTTTTTGGGCCGCCTGCCTTCCAGGACACAAAAATGCAAGTAAACTAAACCTAAAGAATTGCTAAATAATAACATCAACAAAAGTGTCTCATATCAGGTTTTATGTCCAGTTGTGATTGATTTTCACCTGCCTGCTCTGCAGACTTATCTCAGTGGTAATTAATGAGATGCAAGTGTCCTGATGGTTGCACTGAAATACAAGTGTTCATTTCTGCCAGTCTGGTACAGCCACGTTACTGATTAGTGCCAAGGAAAATGAAAGGATAGACAGCAGAACTTAAAACTGTAGCTAATAATCCTATTGTGTGTATCTGAAGCACTTCACATGTACACTAACTTTGTGCAATTGTTTTCATGTGCCCAGTTTCATCTGAACAACAGGCTCGATAGCCTCAAGCCTGTTGTTCAGATGAAACATTAACTGGCAACAGCATGAGCAGGAGTATCACACGTCAAGTTTTATGCACATTTCCAAAACTATTATTGATTCTGTGTGGATATATGTGTATATAGCCGGGTTACAGACAAACCTGATGAACATCAGTATCTGACCTGTCATAATAATTGCACTCTACTTTCTGCACTATCTGGTATTTTGCATGAATCTAGTTTAGGATAAAAACATATATTTGTCTGTAGGTTGCAGTACTGTGCATCACCTCTATGATCTTAATATCATGGAGTCATTTACGTAAAGAAACAGAGGACGCCGAGAACAGCCTAGAAAATCTGTAGCAAGTTCTCAGACATACTTTGAACGGCACGACCTCCCTTAGTGCCTTAAACAGTTTTAAATACAATGCTATTAATTTGATAGAAACTTTTGCTTTTAACTACATCTTGTATGAAGATAATTAAAGCTATTCATGGCATTGCTTTTGGGATTCCCATTTTTCTGATTCATCAGCTAATAGCTGAAAATGTGGATAAGGAAGGGACAGAAACAAGCTTTGTTTTGCCACCAAGTAAAAAAAAAAAGCAACATATCTGAGCTTATGTAAGCAAATCCCATGCTTGATTCTCCATTCAGGTTAACTGGCAGGGTGACAGCGGTGTGCGAACAGGCATACCTGCAGAGTTTTAGACTTGGCAAAAGGAGAGGTGCACGCATCCAGAAACTGCTGCTCATTGATGCCAACCTCCTGCATGTAATTCTCTAACAGCTTCTCCACCTACAAAAGCAAAGCAGCTTACATCATTCCAGTTTGATGAATCAGCAATACAAAACTGTTCATGAGTAACACTGATGAGGCAGTGCATTAAAACATGATGCCTCTTTGGATTTCACATATTTGACCATTGGAGGTAAAAGACTGTACTCACCAGTTTCTTATACTGCTGATGGATTTCTGTGTATGATAACTTATTTTCATCTTCGTCATCAAAAACTGGAAAAAAGGCAAAATTAAATCAGCATTTGTAATATTAAACTTTGTAGCATTACTTGATTTGATTTGATTTTGTCATAATACAACTCACACCACATTTAACACACTTTTTACAACATTAAATGAATCATAGAAAACTATAAGAAACTATAGCAAAGCATAAGCAGCACAGAGGAAGTGTGAAGCTTAAAATGAGAGCATGTAACTTAAATAATTTATTTCCATAGCAGTGTTTCCCAGTGTAACTTAGTGTAGTGTATTGTTAAACATTTTAAACTATGATATGGCATGCTGCCTCCTGTATTACTTATGGATTACATTATGGAAACAAATGTCCTGCTTAATACTAAAAGAGGACGGATAATAAGTGTGTTGTGGTGTTACTAGACTGTCTTATAAGAAGTATCAGACATTATAAATATATCTACGTCAACGTAAACAACGAAGTCTCAAGTTAGCATTAGCTTAGCCACGACGCTAACGGTCCAAAGGGGCTTTAAAGGTACTATGCAGCCACATATTCAGGACTAAAGCTGGTGGATAGCCTGGTTTTACCTGTGCATTTGTTCTCCATGAAATCCGTGACAGGAATGACCCACTCGGGACTTCCCAGGTAGCCAACGATGCTCTCCACAACCCATTCACTGTCATCCTCAGCCATGTTGGCTGCTGCTGGGTCACGTTAGCAACAACAGCGGCCGCACAGCGAACTTCTTCAGGTCGGCACGTCCAGCTCCGCTACAGTACGAACACACACGGCCCGAAGAGACGGGAAAAGACATTTGGTTTTTTACTGTCCCTCATAAACTAGTCCCCATAGCGCGCCTCGGTGGCCGTTTGTCCCCCTCCTGCCTGGACGGTCCCCGAGGAGAAATGCGCACTCATGAATTTGCAGTCGAGAGTGGTGACGCCTAATCGGTTGCTTAGGTAACCGTTACGTCAGCGCGCTGCTCGTGTACAGGCAGGTACGAGCCAGAGGATCACTGTTGCTATCTTAAACACTATACTATATAATGCACGGTCAATAATGTACAGTTGCTACAAAGCTAATACCCTCAGTGTGTCGGGGTGTGTATTAAAGGTGTGAAGGCGCCTCTCTATCCACCTGTCTGTCTTTATCAGACCAACACTCACCTTTATTAGACATAAACTAAAACAGGCCTAATAACATAAACTAGAAAAATGCCACGGTGGGCCCTTCTGTCAACATGGGAATCAAACCCATGCCACACATTGCACAGACAGAGCATGTGTCTGCTGTGTGCATTTGTGTATACACAACCTGGATACTTCTTCTTTCCATGAGGCCTTATATAGCACCTTATAGGAAGCAGACACATATACAGAAACTATTAGCTAAGAGTAGGTAGTATTTTTTATTAAGAGTAAAAATGTAGCGATCAGATAATTCAGCAATGTGCATTAACAAGGATGTTCAATAAATATACATTCCCTCTGTAGGTTTAAAGGTATATAAGATTTCATTAATATCATCTCTTCAAAGGCTCACAGCTACTGTGCACAGGTCATAAAGGCAGGGCATGCAAGCAGCAGTCATGCCGAAAAACTTCAACAGAATAAAGGTAGGCGACATTAAAAAGCTTTTACAGTGAGCGTCATCTCAGACCTGTCCACTTTCCATTTGGACTTCAAGAAAACAATCACAGTTTTCTTTAGTGTAACTGGATGGATAAACACACGGTCAGTTCATACACTCAACATTGTTTTGTTTTTCTTTTTCGTATTTTTTTGTCATTGCATTCAGCACACTGTACATTCTTGTTGATTTCAAACCTTTCAATAGGTCTCCATTGAAAAGATGACTTTAAAGGTGTAGTGCTGGTCCATGCTAACTGGAAACACTGTTGTCACAGTTTTCTTCATGATCAAAAATAGTTCATAAGCAAATAAACAAGTAAAATACATGAAGACCTCGGTACAGGTTACATTAGCAGGAATCCTGTGCCGGTATAATAATCATACACAATAGCAGCATAAAGCAGTGAATCTGACTCCAGACAAGCTGTCAGATTACAAGCAGTGCAGCATGGGGACGTCATGTTTTACAAGAAAATATGTGGACGTTATTTATTGAGACAAAGCTCTTCAAGTTCTCTTCTCTGTGTATGGACGAACTGTTCTACAAATGACACAGGTGACTGTGTTGCTTTATACAAGCGTAAAAGTTATGTTTCAGCTTATGGATGGATCAGTGGTTGTTTCAGGGCATACATACAGCAGCAACAACAAAAAAAAAGTCAAATAAATTCATATTTCTTTTTATGTTATAATGTTTTACACTTCACTGTTACATTAACTTCGATCGATCCTGATCCCATGACCCTGTGTTTTTGTTTATCGTCATTTTATAACATATATAAAAGGTAATATATCATTTATATGAACTTAAATGTAAACAGCTGTAAACATTTTACTTACTTATCAAGGTTGATTATTATTATTATTAATAAATTATCATGTCATATTGCAACAATTAATTGAGCTCTCACTCTTGTTGTGCTCATGACATCCTCTAGATGGCAGAAGTCTTCCATCATAACCAGATAATGTCAAAGGGTGTGTTTCTGACTGGCAAATGTTTGATCCGTCTCTGGTGTTAGTGTTTCACCTGCATGAATCCTGCCTTCACACATAGGGAACATATGATGACAGGACTTTGGCTCATATTTGACCTGTAGCACAAATACTGTCTGCACTGTGCAGTGCTGCACTGAATACATACTGTGAGCGCTCTGAAAAATGGGGATGACTAATACCTGATTATTTTGGTATATAATGGTTATTTTAGGGTGGCAACAAACATTAAGGGTTTAGCTGTCCCTTCATTTTTGTTTTTGTTTTTTTGCCATATAATGTCAGAAAAACGTTCAGAAATGCTGATCTCAATTTCTCAGAGCCTACTGTATGTTGACAACTGCAAATATCTTGTTGAGTCTGACAATGAGTCTAAAAACCCGTAATTATGTGGTTTATAAACTAATTCCCAAAATAGATGCTTATTAATTTTCTGTTGATTGAAAAATCTATTGATCAACTAGTTGTTTCAGCCTTCTATTATTCTACCACAATGACGGCCTGTTTGTCTTTTATAATTACAGCTAAGCTCAGCACACGTTCTGACTGTGACAGCTTCGGTTTACCAGCAGAATTAGATTATTTAATTCCTCCTGCTAATTGAATTCAGGCAAAAACACTGATTACACTTCTGTGCCACTTTTGCAGTAAAGCACTGACAGTAACACCCTGCAATTGTTGATGTAGACATCGTTAAGTACGCTTCACTGTTTCCTTAATTAATGGCTTTTTGGAAGGTAAAAACATTTCTACAATATAAAACCACAACCACTGTTGCTAAAAGTTGCAGTCATAGGAAAAAAGTGTGTGACATGCAATCATTCAAAATTCAAAAGTAAGTCGGTACAAGCATTCAATCAGAGTAAATCCTGTATATTAACCTCTAATTCCACATGAAGGTGATAAATATATATATATATATATTCAGACACAGGCATGACTTAGAGACCGCTGTGTCCTTGAGGTTAAACTGCAGTAACTGCAACTGTCAAGCTCTGTTAAAAATTCATTGTATTGATTTGGCTGACAGCAGAGACCCTGTGGCCCCCTCAAGAAAAAGCTGCTCCTTTAGTGTTTGTTCAATAAGTCACAACATTTCATTTGGAAGGATCCTATAGATACCCATTCAGTGTCTCTTCTTCTCTTAGGATTTGTATATGGAAACAGCAATGAGGACCCTTTTTGGATCAATAGTTCCTTTTTCCTCAGGGAAAGAATATGGTAATGAAGGCTGTGATTTTGCACTGATGTTATGCAATGAACACAGTAAAACAGATGTGTATATAAACCATCCAGTGACTTCTATAAAGTAAGACATTGTCATTTTCATTATAAAGCTGTGCAGACACACTGGACAAGTGAAGTCTTCAGTTGTTTCTACTACACTATAGTAACGTTCACCAATTTTAGCAGCAAGTGAAAAATGAATAAAATATCTCTACAAGAATCACTTAATAAATAAATACCATTTCCCAATAACAGTTCTTTTGTCCAGTGACATGGTTGAAATAAATTATTTAGCAGGTTCCATTAATTTCATGACACAGATGTAACCGTTGTCTCTTGACTGATGGTTTCTGGTTCATTTGGTCTTGGCTAAAGACAAGTTACTGTTGGTAGTTATAGGTTAATATGTTTCAATGCACAGTGGCTTATTCAGAGTACTGCTGGATAAGCACAACATTATTTACACGACACTAAAATATCCACTGTCATTCTGAGTATGTGAGGCAATTCAGAGATCCACAACATGAAAAGCTATGTCTTTCACTTTGGAGTGTATCTTGAACGCAGTGTAGCTACATGTGCTCAATTGCCTCCCATCTCTGCATAGGCATGCAGGTGCCATTCCCCCTTTTAAAGGGTGATTAATTAAGACTGCCATAAACAGTTTAAATGACATACAATAGTTATGCAATCAATACGATTTCATCTGCTTCCTTTGCTCGGGAGACCTCAGCAAGGACAGAAAAAAAAGAGATTTTAAGAATAGTAAAGTTGTAAGTTACTACAGAATATCAATCAATATTTGTTCTTCACCAAAATGTTTGGTTTCATTCTTAAAGGATCAGTCAAAAGTGCCGTACTGCAGAGGAGCGTCCACTTTCCTTCCTGAGTTCTTCCATCGACATCATCATCAAGTCCCGCAAAACCACTTATTACTTAAATTTTCAATTTTTTTTGGTTTTCTACAAAATTACAATAGTAAAATGCTACAAAGACCCAGCAACACAAGTCCATTGTCACTGGAAGAGAGCAATTCTCCAATCATCATACAGAGAAAAGGATCCCATCATGCTTTGCGGTCACAGTGATCCATTGGAGATCTCTCTGCTGCCGCTGCTCTCTGCTGACTGACTGGGTGGATCCATTGGATTGTCGTGGTAACCACCCTTGATTTGTACCTGTCTATTGTCGAGGTGACTTATTTTGACTTGCCCCCTCTCTTGGTAACTGTCTATAAGTGGCACCAGCCCGTTAGCGATGCCTTCGTGACTGAGTTTGCTCAGTCTGTCATCATGATGCCTTGTTTTCACAGGTGTCTGCCCATCGTCTTTACGACCACTTCTCATTGGTGCAGGTCCGTTATCGTGCTGGCCTGCTCTGATAGGCACTGGTCCATTGTCTATGTGGCTGGCTTTTACTGGCACCAGTCTGTTGATCTGGTGCTTGTTGCAAACAGGGATCTTATTGGCCTGTAGGGAGCGGGTGTAACGGGAAAACCAGTCCCTTTCAAAGGCAGCCCGGAGCTGCTCCACCACTGTGGCGTTCCTGTCTTCGACACCCTCTGGCTGGCTGATGACCAGGCCTGCTCCTGCATTAAAGGTGAACTCATTCCCCATCCAGTCAAGGTTTCCTGTTAGGACACGGACAAGGAAGTGATCAGTTTAATGCCAAAAAATGTTTCATTGCACAATGCAAAAAGACAAAATGGTGATTAGCTCGTGGATGCAACACATAGCTTGGGTCTCTTCAAAAACACAGAGAAGACATCAGCACTAATTAGTAGCTGAGCATGGTTAACAATAACCAGATGCAGTGACTTCCCAAACAAACAGGCAGACGGATAAACTCTTTGTTGCTGGTAAGTAATGCAGGTTGGCATGTGATGGTACAGCCTACATCCAACCATATTTCAATGTCTCATAACATTGGTCTCCCACTGGGTTGTTTGCCAACTGCTGATGTGTGATGCATTTTCACTACAGATTGTTTTTAAATGACTTTTTGTCTGTTATTTATTGGTGAATGTTAGGTATATATATTTTTTAAATTTAGTGAGAGTCAGACACTTGTTTTGTGTGCTTACTGTCTTCATGTTAAAGTGTGGTATAGATCCCACTAAAGAAGAACAAAGAAGAACTGTACCTCCAAAAATCCTGACCTATTCTTTTAATTCTCTGTGCAGATCTCATATCTGCAAGAAGAAGTGAGCAGAAGTAAATAGGACACAGTCATAAAGTCTAGTGGATGAGCTCACCTAAATAAATGGCTTGGTCTGTCACCATAAACCTGTTGTGGTTTATTCCCTGGAGACTGCCATCCCTCTGCACTCTGGGGTTGAAGAACTTCTACACACACACACACACACACACACACAAACACACAAATTGGTGCAGTGAGAACTGATAAAGCATATCTTTAGAGCTGTTAATCGTAGTGGCCTTGTACTTACAGCTTCCAGTGAGCAGTTGGCTTGCTCCATACACAGGCTCCTCAGGGACCAGATGAAGTTGAAAGTAAGTGGTTGAGTCTCTTCCCAGCAACTTATCAGCAGACGAACCCGTACCTTCCTCAGGATCAGAGCCTCCCGGATAAGGCCGTCAATACGAGACCAGTACCTTGGCACAGATACAAATACACACATGCACTCAACAGCTGGAACACTGCCAGAGGGACATGCTGGCACACACACAGTTTAATCACTTGAATCAAAGCAAGGCATTCAAACTTTTGATGATAAATGCTTGTCAAATCATTCCAAGGAAAGCAACTCCTTCAGTGGGGGAGTGGTCCTAACTTGTGGGCGCTGCTGCTGAGGAGGGGCAGGTAGTCGATGATGGAGATGTAAATGAAATGGCGGGCCTCTTGGATGACCCAGGAAATGGCTTCCAGGTCACTGCTACGATCTTTGGGGATGAAAATATCTGGAGAGCTCTGCAGAGGAAAGACAACGAGGACAATGAGGAGGTGAATCAGTAACTGTAAGAACGAGGGTCAGAGTGGCAGACAGGCCATTGTAATGTCTCATCATTACTGTCCACATATAGCACCGCTGGTATTTGACTTTAGCTTCTTAATTTCTGTTTGTACCAATCATGGAAAGATGGACAGATTGTACACATCAACTGATTTCTGCTGCAGGTAGGATGACATCATCACCATCACTCATCCACAGGGAGCTGTTGACGCACAGTGTCCCGCAGAGACGCTGCGTATGACAAATGTACTCTCCCACCAAGCTGACACCGCAGATGGAGACGGCTGCTGTGTTTCTTGTTTTAAAACCTGAACATATGTCAAAGTTTCTGATAATTCACAGGCAGCAGACATTTTGACTCAGCATCTCAGGAGAACCATTTATGCTGACAACAGTTTCACTCCTGTTGAAGGACCTATACACACCCATGGGATACAGATATTTTCACCTATTTTTTCACCGTCCTGGGTCTGTGCTGATGTACACAGGTCCAGCTGCCCATTAACTGCAATGCAAAGATTCCTTGAGAAAAGTGCTGCCTGTATTTAAATTGCACGGGTTGGGGTTAGGGTTAGGCCTCTGGATGCTCAGGTCTGCTTCTTGCTCTGATAGGAGCTTCCATTTGGTCACAATAAGCCCAAATGTGAGACCAGCACCGTGGCAGAAAGTTACCAACTCTCTCTGGGTCTATCCATTGTCTCGGCAACCTCCTCAAATTGCCATGGTAACCCCTAAGCCTCAGGCCAGAGCCACAGCTGAGACCAATTCATCAATTAAGGAACTCCTCTGACAGCTCTGCAGTTTATCAACTCTTTCGCTGATGTTTCAGACAGGTTTTCACATAGATTTACATGAAATGGATTCATGCATGGCCCAGCCAAAGGCCACACTGTCTGTGAGACAAGGCCCAATACAGAAGAATACCTTCTTCTTTTTCTCCTTACTAGCAGAATGAGCACATGATTTAAGATGCAGTGACAAAGGAAATGCATCCAACTCTGCAAGTTTTTTGTAGAATAATACTAACTCTGATCATTTATTCTTTTTGAGTGTGTATGTTTATGCATGTTTATAGATTTTGAAAAGACTTCAATAACTAAATCTCAAGGGTCACATGGTTGTCCCTGATATTTCTTTAAAAAAGGCAAGAATGATGAATTTCTGTAACCAAGCAACCTGTTTATTTTGGCAAAACATTATATAAACATCAAGTCGATTTTTATGTTCACCTTCTTTACCAGTGCAACCTGGTGACCTTTTCTTGTATTCCAGGTCTCTTGAGTGTACGGAGGCGAAGTGTGGAGTGCAACTGTGCATGTTTTGTTTTGTTTTCCTTTGTTTGTTTTGGTCCTGTATTTAAAACAGTTTTCCTTCTTTCTTTTTGTGTGTTCTTGTGAAACTTGGACTTGAGCTCTTCCTTTTTTGTCTATGAACTTGGGAGATTGATAAAAGGGGGAAGTCAGGTTTAACTGACACAGGTGACGATGATTAAGTCCCCAGCTGTGAGTATGTTATTGATTACACCTGCACTTCTACTGTTAGGACAGAAATCGTCTGCTGGGAGAATTTCAGTATCACTGGAGGTGGAAAATCTAAATGGCACTTTTCTATTTCAACATCACAATCCTGTGAAAAAATTGAGACGTGTCCTGAAAATCAGGTAAATTGAGATGGAAATGTAATGCTTGTATCTAATGTAGTCACTCTCTGGTGGTTTCCTGGGGTAGCTACACATGAGCCTGTAAAATATCACTACAGACAGTGACGGAGACTTACAGAGATGTAGGCCTGAGCCTTGGTGCTGTTGACAGAAAGCTCCAGAGGTGCGTTCTTGTTGAACAGAGCAAAGAGGCGCTTGGACCAGAAGGAGGGGATGAAGTCTTTATACTGGAGCCCCCAATAGAGACTGAAGACCCTGTGGAGGTCCAGAGCCAGACAGCTGCAGTTGTACAACAACACACCCAGCTCCTTCCTCTGGAGAGCAAAGACAAACAAAAACTCTGTGTTAGACCAACATGAGCATTGACGGACCAACATTCACATCAAAATCCTCATAATTATCCTGAACATCATCGACATTACTGACAAAAATGCTCTCCTTCCTTTCCAGGTAATCATAACCTGCCTCATTGCTATTCTTTCAACACTTCATACACCCATCCACACAGCAGGCGCCTTCCACTGGTCGTCCAATTACAGCCCTGTGCCCATCATCACAGCAACAGCAGGGAGGGGTTCTTCTATACTGATTCCTCACTCTGGTCTCATTTTTCTTTCTTTGCTCACTGGGTGCACTTGTTTCCCCCCCCAAAGAGGCACTTCTCCATTTCAGCTTCACAGCTTGTATGATCTAAAGTGCCTACTTCCTCTCTCATGTGCTCCACACACTTATTCTCTTCCTGCAGTGTTTATGAGAGCAAAGTAACCCTAATAAAGCTCAGATCCAACACCAACACAAACTCTGAAGAAGACTAAGAATATAACTCATAATGTGACTTGTTAAGAACAACCATAAATATGTATGGCCTGATGGCCCAGTGGTCTAAAACACAAATCTAATTTGACTCCATGGGATGTTTGGAATTTCAAAATAAAATACCAATAACTAACAATGGGGTTTGAAATGCACATGTGTCTAAATTTAGATTTATGAAATGTACAGAATGAAACCCATGCATCCAAAAAGGTGTTGATCAAATCATCTTCCCCTCTTATCTTTGCTGTCTAAATATAGTAGATGATGCTCTATAACAAACAGGCCTGCACTTCAGTGAAGCAAAGATAACCAGCTTTGAAGACAGAGATGAAAGAATGGCCACTGTCTATTTTTAGATGCCACCACCTTACATGCCCTCACTTTATGCTCCCACACATCTATGCTATGACTTATTGAAGAAGAGACACTGAGATGTGATTCGTGCTCAAATATGAGATGATTATCTGCATAAATGTGTGGTTTGACAGGGCTGATGACTTTTACACAATGCATATATGGTGCACACCAGCACATCAACTGGTGCTGATGACTTTTACACAATGCATATATGGTGCACACCAGCACATCAACTGGTGCTGATGACTTTTACACAATGCATATATGGTGCACACCAGCACATCAGCTAGTGCTGATGTGCTGAAACACGTAGAAACATGTAAACATCGCTACTCAGTTAAAATCAAAGGCAAAAGCTCATGTTTTAGTTACTGTACACAGTACACATTCAGTGTAATCTGTGAAATCTCTCAGGATTTTCAAAATAAATGAACCTGAATTATTTAAGATGATGCAAATTTCAGGAGGGATTTCAAATACAACGCTGCATGTTTGAGTCTGAGTCAGTTAAAAAAAATGCTCATCAAAGCACTTCACACCTCTGCCTGTTTGTTTGTGCATATGAATAAGCATAAATGGGTGTCTGTGTGTGTTTGGTGACATGTGGTGTTTGGTTTGATACTGTGGCCAAGGATCTCCAGTCCATGCTGGCACTGCCAATGTAGAAATGTCTCCTGTCGACCACCCAGAAGGATGAGAGGAGGCTGCCTTTGGTCAGTGCCGTCATGTTCACGTAGTGGACCTCAGCATCTAGAAACAGAGAGAGAAAGAAGGAGGGATGTCAAGAAACAGACAAAAGGCATGAGGAAAAACAAATAAAGGTTTAAAATTAAGCGAGATACACATGCAGAGGGATAAAAAGAGATCAGAGCAGAGACAGAAAGACACAATGGCAGATGCAATGAAAGATGGAGAATGAGTGAGGGGGACAAATGGGGGGGGACTAAACAGACAGAGCTGAGCTGCAGCATGGTTGAACACAAACACAAACACAAACACAAACAGACACACAGTATGTATAATACAGTGAGAGAGGGCGCTGACTGTGTCTGCCGAGTATCTCCAGCTCTCGCGAGTCAATCATCCCACTGGAGATCTTCAGCTGGATTCCTTTTGCTTTCAGCCCCTGCAGCCTGGACAGCAGAGCCATGCCCTGAGGCAAACACACCAACAGATCAATGCTGTCACATTAAATTCACACAAAAAATAAATTCAGACAAGACTCCTGTTTAGTCTGAAGGTTTGCTAATATGCCACAGTCATTGATGTGCACCCAGCCTCTGTGATGTCTTGTTTGTCATACTATCCAAACACATTTTTCATACAGCCATGTAATATTACACACTCAACAGCAGTTATTTATAAAGGTTATTTTTGAAGAACAGCAGTGGAACAATGATTTCACTCAATCCAAGGTCTACTTTCAGGTTTCAAGGTGTTTTCCCACAGCTGCAACCAGAAACACAGATCTATAACTGACTCTTTCCATCCAATACACTGCTGAGCGAGTCAGAACACCATATTTTGTTCTATGAGTTTAAAAGGGGGGGGGGGTGAAGTAAGAGATCGGAGGCAACTGATATGAATTTGATAAACTGGTGACACTGTTGACAGCAGGAAGTTGCTCCATAATATAATAAGATCCAGTGTTTGTGAGGCTTGAACGATTATTCTGCCTGGATCAGATGAACACAGGCTCCTCCATAGATTTAGATGATTCCCCTCCACACCTTTATCTGGCAAGTGCCTCTGTTTTATGGAAATTTTTACACTTTACAAAGTGCTGCAGTAGTATTTATGTACACATTTGGCTTGTATTTTATTCCAAAAGAAAGTCGTCCACCTCCTGACATTGATGAGTCAGGCAGGTGTCAGGATGTTATGCAGAAATCTTTGCAAATTAGAGATGAGTCCGGGAGGTCTGGGCAAACTAAAATACCATTTAATGTCTTGAGAGATCACATCACAATTCATGCAGCAGTGACATGTGAGGGAAGCTCATTGTCTTGCACAGCACAGCTCAGGAAACGTCTGAGTTCCTTCCACTGCCTATGATTTGAGATGATGCAGAGAACTGACAGTGATGCCTCTCAATGTGCCTTCACTAAAACATCAAGGACCCATCAGGCATGTGGTGCACAGGGCTGCTGTACCAGAGCATCTCCACCTCCGCCTCTCGTAGCATTGCCTTTATAGTTTATTAAATTTCCTGGTCCAGCCTCCATCCTGATGAGATGCCTTTTTTTTTTTGGCTACAGTTTGCGGACAGATTGCTGCAGGCTGAGAGGCCATTAGCTCTTCTCTGCTCTGAGGTCTCTGAAGGAGCTTTCCAATCAACAGCCTCAGGCATTCATTGGACCTGACATCTTCTGTTTCTTAAAGCAGGACTCCGTGCGTGTGTCTGTGTGTGGGTGTGTGGTTGCATACAGTCTAGGCCTGGCCAAATTTAAGGGAAACTGCCAATGACAAACATCAGGTTCAATTCCATAATGAATACTTTGCTTCAAGGAGCCTGAGAATAGTCCAGACTGTAGTATTTTACCATCAAGTACAATTTTAAAAAGACAGTTATTGATTTCCGACTTTAGGGATCATTTGGGGCTGTTCACTTCTATCATACTGTCATTTGGTCTGCTTTGACAGTATTGACTGTCTTGGCTGAAGAAGAAACATCTTTTTAGTTCACTGACTTCTGTCCAATACGGAATCATCCTTACTGGTGCAGTGTCAGAGGCTTTCACCACACCACATGCCTCTTGGACACCAAAGTGAGATGAGCTGGTGAAATACATCCTGATAAATTAAACCTGTGGCCTAAGTTCTTTTAATTGTATAACCCCTTTATCTTGTGGTGGTTTCTAGTTGGTTTCATAACATAATGGCAAACATCAGAGAATTAAAATATATGTATATATAACTTGTTTTTCTTGTCCCATTAATCATCTTCTAACCATCAGACTTATCTTTTCATCATTAGGAGGACATCTGGCTCTGAGGTTGGACATAAAGTTTAAATAAGTTACACTTTAAACTTTTCTGTACTTGCAGGTGTTATGAACAAACTAAAACTCAACTCAGATTGTATATCACAGGGGATATTTTACTACAGGGCAAGTACATTTCATTTTCTACTTTCTTACTTTACCATTTCGTACTTTATACTTTTAATTAAATCCAATCTTAAACAGAAGGTGGGAGATTATGCTCATGTTGTTGCGTCGGCACACTGACTAAGGTAAAGTACAGAGCACTTCTTCTTCTACAACTGATTATTATGTAGAGGAGACAACAAGGTCAGTTCATGCAAAGACACAGAAGAGGAGACAGACAAAAGACAAAACAGGCACAAAATGTAAATAAACTTCACAACTTTAATAGAGTCAAGTCTCTGTTGGCCTGCTCTGGTTTTACCTGTCTCGCAGCCGGCTGGAAGCTGGATTCATATTCGGAGGAGTTGAGCTGCCATCGCGGGGAAACTATCTCTACCACCCGTCTGGCTCGGTCCAGGAGGTTGTACAGCCCTGCTGAGAGAGGCACATGGGATGTACCATTGTCTAGGAAGGAGATGTCCTCTGGGATGTTCTCCACCAGCACGGCTCTGCGGAAAATGGTGAGACAAACTGAGCACAGAGGCTTTAAAGATGCTTTAAACAAGGCTGTAAAAGGCCCCAAAAAGTGTCATTAGTTGAGGCTGTAGAGACCTGCTAATGGAAAAACACAGAAGAAATTAAGAAGAGGTTCATGGTCTTTCACGAAACAATTACATGTTTGCATTAGTGGCAGAATCATTATGAGCTTTAGTGCGACTGAAAGGAGGATACACTCCCTCTCTCCTACTGCAAACTGCTCCACGACAAATGATCCAAATGCCCACTTCTCCTTCTTTCTCTGGCTCGTTTGCCTAATGAGAGAAATCAAGATTTCTACACCACCGTGCCTTTAGCATCATTAAATCTTACACTGTTTTCCTCAGGCAAGGTCTGAGAATAAGTGAAGGCTGACGCTCAGAGCTGTCAGCTGTGGAGATTCAATTTCACCCACTCAGGGAGGGGGGGCATGCATTTTTGCTGTACTCTAGTTGGTTTCTCATATACACTACTCCCCATGCTATTATATGGTGCATTTTAATATCAGCAGCAGCAGCAGTATGGAGTGTTATACTCTAGTATCAGGCAGCATTAGGTCTGAATAACACAGTGAAGTCATGACAAATTGACTTAAAGATACAGAATCACTGCATCCGTGCTGCTGAACAATTGGTGCAGTTTTCTTTGCTATAAACCTGTGCCATCCACCTGAATGTTGAATCCTGTGGGAGATGCTCTCAGTGATAGCTGTTTCACCTCTTAATGTTTTGTATACATCACTGTGAATGTCCCTGCATTTCCCACCATGATGTAATGTCAAGTTATCTGGCCAGCCGAGACACTCTCTGCTCTCCCTAATGCATTTCCCCGTTCCCACTTTACCCCACCGGGCTGCCTGAAAATGACAGGGGCATTACCACGGGAGTCAACAAATTAAATTACCCATGGCAGCCCTAGATCTGCAGCCACACAGAACCAGGCTATTAACAAGCTCCAACGCTCACTGCATTCTCCCTGTATCTGGCTCTGACATCGATTTCTGCCAACTGGATTTTTAGGAGACAAATGTGAGAGGGGGGGTTCAACAAGGGTGAGGCAGCTTGGATATAAATTCTGCAGCACATCTGTGATCATTAAGGTTCTGGATAAATGCAATACAAAAACTAGCAGAGCCACTCCTGCACACTAAAATAGAGAAATATTATGATAAACAAATTGCAGATTGGTCATGGTGGCTCAGTTGATAGAGAGAGAGGACATAATTTAAGAAACATTAGGTGCAGTGCTCATAACTAAGTCACAGTAAAGTGTGAGTCAGGGGAATATGCCTAGTACAATCTTAAAGCTACGGACTCTTATTAAACATGACATAATCAACACAGTACAAGCCCAGCCATTAATCTCATCGACAGGATGTCACCATGACTGACAGGGCAATTAAATATGCTGTTGCTACCTGAATTTACAATGTGCTGCAAACCTTTTAAAACCTACAAACTTCAATCTGGAACAGTCGGCCAGAACCAACTTTTAAGGTCAATGCACTAAACATGTAATTATTAGGATGTCGAAGCAATTCTTCGATTAATGCACTAACTTTGTGGAAACATCTTCAGCTGTACGCTATACTGGAAACTGTGTCATGTGACAGTGATGTTACAAGCTCTAAAAGCAAAACAATGAGTTTTAAAATTTGCCGACACCAACAGGAACTGATCCATTATTGATAAAACAACAATCTGTCTCAGCCATCTGATACATGCTATTTTTGGCAAGTTAGATCACCTATCAGATCAGGTTCAAATATTCATACACAGTATACGATCTCTGGATTGTATTAGCTACCAAAGAGAGTCCATGAGACAAATTTTCCTTTGTTTTGAAAACACCTGGCTATGACACAGTGTGGAGTCTGTCCTGGTGGACTCCCCGCTGAGGACTCTGTAATACCAAATAGATCTTAGCACTCACAGACCAGTCAGAGCACAGGGTCAGCCAAAGTGTGACAGCTCAGGGTCTGGCGAGTGCTTCACTCAAGGGCACAGTGGCGGGAGCATGTGCTGCAGGTGATAATGCACTGGCACTGCTTTGAGAGGCAAGTTGCCAGATGCACAGTATTCCTGGCTAAAGCAAAGCTGGGTCAGGTTCTGGAGAGTGGCCAAGGGTCAAACTGTAGGACTCACACCCTCTGGTGACGATAACATGCTAATCCCTGCTCATGAATATACCGATCAATGCGTTTATTGAAGAGCCACAAGTAAAGTTGGTTGAAATATCGCTGTAGGTTTTATTCTGGAGGATTCTCTTACATCTGGCACTCGGCTTGAAAACTGAACCCAGAGAGGGAGTGAAATCAAGAAGCTTGAAAAAACACAAAAAAAGAGGGAAATGAATACAGTGAAGATTAACGATCACTCACATTGTGGAGTATCTGTCTGTGTCCTGAAAAGACAGCAAAAACTAGGACAGCTCCAGTAAACACCTCCCGAAGAAGAAAGAAAAAACAAAGATGGATGGAAAACAGACAGAAGAGGAGGAGAGAGGTAATCTTACTCTGAATGAAATCCTCTCAGTCTGCTCTAATGGCTCTGAGGTGTGATGAATGGTGATTCTGAGGGTGTTCAAGCTGCCAGACAGATTTTGTGATTAAAAACAAGAGAAAACGGGGACATAGACATCGATTCTGCTGCACACGATTCATTGATCTTACACAGCCAGTGGTGTCCACTGCTGGTCCCCTCCGCTGTAACCTATCTGCTAACTCATGGGTGTGATTCAGCCTCAGCGGCCGACACCTAAAGTGGCGTAAACTGCTTATATGAAAGCAGCAAGACACAGACACGTAGAGACAGTGTGTGTGTGTGTGTGTGTGTGTGTGAATGTCTGGATATAAAATCCTTCACTCTCAGAATGATAATGGATTTCCAACTTCACCTGGAGATCTGTGAGCGCAGTTGGATCACTCAAATTTAATCTGCTGTGATGAACTCTCCCACCTGGTGCTTTATCCCAAAAATATTTCACACCATTACCGAGCTGTCAGGGCTGAGGTGGATTCACAGGTCACATAAACAGAGAACCTCATAAAAATCACTGCAACACGTCAGCATCATGTACAGTATGTTATAATGCCAATTAGATGCTAATGCTTGTAATACTGTGCGCGTGTTACGGCCCTTGAGGTAGAAATGAGAGCGGCAGAGTCGGCTCCTGACATCTGATATAAATTACCCACTCTCTCATAAGCTGGTGCTGAGCTCCGGGTGAACACCAACCAGAGCATTAATATGTGTATCACAGGACCTGCTGCAGTTCTGCTTCCAGCATGTGATCCATTTTAAAGGCAAATGGTAAAAGTCCAGTGTTTCATCAGGTGTGAGCGAAACACTTACTATGTAAATTTCAATCCTCTATCTGAAACTTCGACGGCGCTGAAGCCTCTGTCTTTTTAATGTAAATGAACGTAGCCTGCAAGTACTTAGTTAATTACATATCTCCTTGTCACAACTGGTGTTTCCAGACATGACTGATGGCTGTGACTCCTATGCCGTAGTTATATCCTGATGTACCACATGCTTTGTGCCATGGTAAACCTGAAATCGTTAGCTTGACTCTTCTTTTTTACCTCAGTTGATGTGAGGTCTAAGGTCAGAGGATGTTGTTATGATGCTATGGGCCTTTGAGACAAACTGTTTGTAAAAATGGGCTGTACAATTCCTTGCCTTGTCTTGACTTGTTAGATTGAAGGGTGAAAGAACTAAAATTACAAGACTTTATGCAAGATGCCAAATTTTACCATCACTATATCTTTATAATGACTTGTTTTCTCACATCAGCTCAAGGAAACATGGTAAGCAGTGTAAACCACCTCCCCTTTTTAAATCAGTGATGGAGGGAAGACACACTTGGTCTCTGAAGCTGCCCGCTGCTCGATGTGCTCAAAGCTCCAAAGACTCAGAGAATGAGTTCAGTCTGGCTCTCTGATTGTGCGGCAGCCACAGATCAATACCATATCAGCCATGTGACGCCAGAGAATTACACAATGTACGTGAGCGATATCTCAGACTGGCATTTGGATAAAATCAAACATCAGGATATAAGCTGCTCTCACTTTGCTATACAACTATGAGCTGGAAGAGTGAGAGTAATCGTGTTGTGCACTGCAGTCAGAGCTGAAGTTGTTCATCCTCAGGGAGGGAAAATATAAATCAAATTAATTACATGTCTGATTTTTCTCCCTGGAAAATGCATGAAACAACAATCCAGACCCGAGGGAGACGTTTTGATTTCTGAGTAGATGCACAGAAGCAACAAACTATCTCAGGTCTCCTGTCCTTGAAATGTAAGTGTGAGCATCATTCATTATGCAGATGTAAGGACAATCTACACAAACAAAACAACCAGCTGTGTGCGACATGTCTAAATTACAACATCACAAACAAAAAAAAAGCTGCTGAGTCACTGTGTTGGCAGCTAAAAGGCTCAGAAAGAGGTTTTTTTTTCCATCAGAGGGGGAGTGATGTCTGCAGAGCCGTCTGCTGGGATCAGATTATTCAATGATACAAGAAAAGTCTTGGATTTCACTTGGAGCTAATCACTGGATCATTTTCAAAGTGTGAAAACGTGATGTAAGAAATGACACGTACATTTCCTTTGAGGAATTACAACTAACTTTAGGAATCTGAGTGAGCATGAGCAGGGCTCGCTGCACCCTGTTATAAATGTGCCAGTCTCACTGTAATCTATCACTTTCTCGATGTCGTGCTGGAAATTGCTTTGAGCCAAATACCTTATGAAATCATTAGTTATGGCACACTTGAACACCTTATAGTCATTTCAAACGATGCATGTCACATTAAAACTTCATCACCAACTCTATGGGATATAAATAATAGTGCTGCGCTTTAAAGCCTGTCAGCACACACATCAGAAATTTGTTTGGAGTTCAGTCTGGAGCTGACAAGGCCCCAATCATTACAGACAGCGAGACAATAACAGCTGATGAATCTATTCATCTCTACCCTGATATCCTCCTCTTCCTCTCCCTCCATCTGGTTCACCCTTGCTCCCCAGCATCCCTCCCCCAGACTCAGATTTATCTCTCATTCTACCCCCACCGATATCCAGGATTCCTTCAGAGTAGGAGTGGGGTCCAATTCGGCTTCAAAAGTTGCCCGACAGAGATTTCTCTGTGGCTTGTTTGTGGAGGAAAAGGGGAAAAATGGACAGACAGAGACATAATGAAAGAGAAAGAGGGAAGTAATTCAAGATTGAATGGTAAATTGAATGATAGGAACTGGAGACCAGGAGAACAGGGGGCTGCTGTATCAGCCAGTTTCACTGCGGACCACCAGGACACACTGCAGTGCTTTCAGGCTTTTTCGTCTTCACATTCTGAAACTTATCCTGGAGAAACTTGCTATAGTTTGGCATAAAGTAACTTTCAAAACAGCCTGGTCATCATTTCAGGCCAGTGGAGGGGGTGCTGGTGTGTGGCTACAATAGGATCAGGTTGAGGGAACACAGATTTGTTATGTATTTATGCTACGACAAGAGGTTTACAGCCTCAAAACTGCAGATTGTATCTGATGTCAGTGAGTCACAGCAGTGCACAGACTGGAATTACAAAGCAAGGATTAAAGAAACCAAGGTTTCTTACAAGATATTGATACCAATAATATAAATCTGAGGTATCAAACCATAGATTTACAGTATTACAATCACTTTGTTTTCATCAGAAAGGCTATATCTATATGGAAGCAGGATAAGTACAAAAAATAAAAAGAAAAGCTACACTCTCACATCCTGGTAATTTCTATGATACAAATAAAACTTTCTATAGTTTATTTGCCTTTATTTCCAAACAAAGACTGATAGGGCATCCATCAAAATGAGCTGTGTGTTTGTGGTTGTGCGTCTCTTACTTGCAGTCCCTGCTACAGTTGTCCTCCGTGATCCCATCTTCGTCCTCGCCCCAAACATCCACAGCTGAGAAAATCAGCGCCACCAGCACGGCGAAGCAGCACAACAAGGCGAAGATCACAATGCACTTCTGCTGAGACTGCAGAGGAGGAAGAGGAAAGCAACATTGATTTCCGAGGTGTATTTTCTCCTCTTCCAACACTACTGTAAAAAGAAAAGGCCAAAGTGCCTCAACCTTGGCTCCCATTAGCTGGCTGCTGTGGTTGACACGTCTCCTGATTTAATGCACACCTCAGCAGGTCATAACATGACACAGAGGGGAATTTAACACAAACATGTAGAAAGGGCTCTGAATGACCTCGCAAGTTCAGCCTTTCATATACAGAACACGAGGGATGAGGTCAAGGGAAAGTAATGAGAGGCACAGAAAAGAAAGAATGAAAACAGCATGATCAATATTTTTTTTTTTTTTTTTTTTTGCTTTGACCTTATTTTAGCCAGTAACATTGGATATCTGGATAAAATCCAAATGATCCCAGATGTTTGCGAAGGATGTTTGGGTCACTGTGCTCTATGAGCGAGGTGAAGATGTGAAGGAGACTAATCCACAGCTGTTAGTCTTTCACCAGCTGCTGTGGCTTCCAGCAGCTTCAGTCTATCTGCTACTGTGGTGTTTACCTCAATACTAACAGGCCTTTTTGTATATGAGGGTTCATATGCAGAGTATACTGCGTCAAGCTGATTTAATATATGTTGCAAGATGTAATGAACCAATATGAAAAGTGAACATTTGACATGAATGCAAACGTTCAGCAGAATGCAGCAGACATATCAAGGTTTGTATCAACATTGCTTTGTTTTTTATTATGTCAATCTGAATGATTAACATGAAAATGTGGTTATAGCTCATGTTTCATGCATTGATGAGCAATAATGCGACAGAAATCACTGGGACTCATCAGCCAAATAATCCTGCTGACTGAAAGAAAGGAAGTGTTCCTGCTTCTTACTATGACTACACCCCTCCATGCAGCTCTCTGCCAAACCTCTCAGCTGTCTGAACTCTGCTGCAGCATTGACATGTTCTGCTCATCCACAAGTAAGATATAAAAACTATCTTCTTCACAGGTTGACAAAAGAGTGCTTATTGTCTAAAGTAGGCTGTGCTGATGTGTTTTGTGATGCATATCACTGTATAGGCCATGAAGTCGAGCAGATGCACACTTGAAACACTGCAGTGAGCTGACCATTCATGATCACAAGTCACATGGGCCCCATGGCTTTGGAAGCAGATTTAATGAAATCTGAAAGTGCAGAATGACTTTCTCCACATTAAAGCCTGAGAAAAGTGTCAGAGGCCTAATTACCCTCTTATGAGCATTTCCTCTTTGTCAAGGCGTGGCAACAAGGAGCCACCCTGCTCAGGGGGTTAGAGAAGTTTACACCACACCAGCAATGCAAAAGAAATGTGGGCAAACTATCAACGACACCCCCTGATCTAATTTGTCTAATGAGTGTTTAGAGGGCTGCAGATGTGAATGCAGGCTTTAGAGCACAGGATCACCGGACGCCTGGTGGCGAGACGGCTTTTACCACTGATGTAAACACTGACGATCTCAAAGAAAAAATGATCATCATCATGGGGAAAATTCATCCACTGAGCTCCTGTTCATGTTCACAGTTCATGTGCCCACAGTAATATATAAGAGAAGTCCTATTAGATCAGAGTACAGGGAGTTTCAGTCAAGAGTTTGCTTTTTTTTACATATATATTTTCTAATGTCTACTGTTTTTGTTTTACAGTGGATTCCTATAGATCAAACTAAAGAATAAACGAGGTTTAAGTATGCTGACTTTCCATATCAGGCTAAGCTACTGTAACCTCTATCATATGTTTTCATCATAACTTCATACATCAAAACTTCTAGCAGCAGGAGTTAGATCTAAATGTAGGAGAGTAAAAACTGCAATATTTTCTACTCAAATGAACCATAAAGTACCATAACATGCAAACACTCAAGTATGTGAAGATAACTTATTACAACAATAAAATCTGACCACTCAGGTTGCATGCATATAAATGTTATTGAGACATTTCAAAAGTGTGATCCATCAGATGTTTTTCAAATAGTTCAAGTACTGAATACTGAGGAGGAGTGGGAGGTTGGCTTAAACTCTTCTCACACTGGTCACAATCATCCAACCTCTTCACGGCATGGATGAGCTGATGGAGCTTAAAATATAATGATGTTTTGAAGCTCTTCTCACACTGGTCACAAACATACGGCCTCTCGCGAGTGTGGATGCGCTGATGTTCGGTGAGACTACATCTAGCAGTGAAGCTCTTCTCACACTGGTCACAAACATACGGCCTCTCTCCAGTGTGGATGCGCTGATGGAGCCTTAAATGTGAGGATATTTTGAAACTCCTCCCACACTGGTCACAAACATACGGCCTCTCTCCAGTGTGGATGCGCTGATGTTCGGTGAGACTACTTCTAGCGGTGAAACTCCTCCCACACTGGTCACAAACATAAGGCCTCTCTCCAGTGTGGGTGCGCTGATGTTTGGTGAGACTACATCTAACACTGAAACTCTTCCCACACTGGTCACAAACATACGGCCTCTCTCCAGTGTGGACGCGCTGATGGAGCCTTAAATCTGACGATATTTTGAAACTCCTCCCACACTGGTCACAATCATACGGCCTCTCTCCAGTGTGGACGCGCTGATGGAGCCTTAAATCTGACGATGTTTTGAAACTCCTCCCACACTGGTCACAAACATACGGCCTCTCTCCAGTGTGGATGTGCTGATGTGCGGTGAGACTACATCTAGCGGTGAAACTCTTCCCACACTGGTCACAAACATACGGCCTCTCTCCAGTGTGGATGCGCTGATGTCCGGTGAGACTACATCTAACACTGAAACTCTTCCCACATTGGTCACAAACATAAGGCCTCTCTCCAGTGTGGATGCGCTGATGTGCGGTGAGACTACTTCTAGCAGTGAAACTCTTCCCACACTGGTCACAATCATGTGGCTTCTTCACTGTGTGGACATGCTCTGGCTGATGTGGCCCATGTGCTCCACTTAAACACTTTTCATCTTCATCATAAGGTCCAGCTTGGTTTTGCTCCATATGTTTCTAATAAACAAAAACGTACAGGTAAAGGTTATCTCAGTAAGGTGTATTTGAAGATACTCCAGATAAGCCAGGAGTGAGCTGACTGACTTCAATTTAGTCACTTTAAGTTTTACAATTATTTTTCAGTCTAACCTCTGCAGGGGAGCTCATGTGTCTGAAGCTGTTTGTCTTCTACAACAGATCCTCCTCCATCCGTTGGTTAGCTCTTACAAAGATAATAACAACACTCAGAAAAGGAAAGTCCACCAAAAAAAGAGCAATGTCTAACACAAGGAGTGCCAAAATACAGCAGCAAGGTCCTTCTATCTTCCAGCAACAGAGCCAAGAGAATAAACTTGCAAATCATTCAAATGATAACATCTGAAGATTTTGTTATATGGTATAAAATGATATTTATTGAATTTATATATGAAAACTCATTAAAAGAACCCATGGAACTCACTGTATGTAATATTATACATATAATGCCAGGCTTTAGCATGGATATAAAGTGTCTTTATGATCCATTAATATGAACACTACATCAACACCACATTTATCAGCATATGAAAATGTTCCTTCGGATAGATTTCATATATTTTTACATGAATGCTTTTATTTTGTAGATACATATATATCATATCTATCTAAATTCAACAGCCTATATGAGCATATGTAACATTTGCATATGGTCTTTATCAATTACATGTACATTTCTACAGTCTAACACTAAAAGACCCTCCTGTAAACTGACCATTAGCTCACTAGTTAAGGTTAAAGAAAGCTTGTTTCATCTCACCGTTTAAATGTCACTGTGTAGTTAAAGCCCTGCAGGTGAAGGCAGTCTTCATGCAGCTCAGATTTGTAGGTCTCTCTGTACTTTTGAATGTAAACGGATGATTTCCATGGTGAATGAGGTAGAATCCACCCAAAACATTAACAGCGTGGTATTCAAAAATAAACACTGTCACAAGTGCAAGAGGAATTCTATGAAATGCATCCTGTATAAAACTGAGCGCTGAGCAAAGATGTTAGATTTAACAAAGTAAAAACAGTTAATTTCATGTTATAAGATCATTACAGGAATGTGATAATATATGATGCTTATAGTATTATTTAATATCAAAAGCATTTAAATAGTGTGATAAAAAGGTTAAAATCATTTTAAAAGGTGTGATTAAAAATGTTAAAATCATTCTATAATATATACTTTGGGTCAAAAATATTTAAAAAGTAAGATGTGTTTTTGTTGTTTTATTTAAAAGAAAATGTATTCCTGGAAACTGTCTAAATCAGAGTGTATGGGGTTCATAACTATAGATACATATAAGACTAGATGACTCACCTGACGCTGCTGCCCAGTGACACGGCGTCACCACACAGCTGCCATCTTGGCTCAGTCGACTCAGAAAGAACTACAAAGTTGAGAATTTTTTTATTTTTTTTTATTTTTTTTTAGTGCAGACAAATGGATCACCCATATACTACAGCTAGGGTCAGAGCAAGTTGCCTGACCCAATATGGCCGCCTGTGAGTTACGTCCCCTTGTTAATAACGATTTGCAGGAGCGTCAGGTCTGTCAGGTGTTTCAGCACGGACAATAGAGCGGGACGGACAGTTCGGACGAGAGCGGCGCCGTTATGGAGCTAACGAGTGACCGTGATACAGAGACTTTCCGTGTTGATTTGGAAGTTAAAAGTGAACAAGCCTGTAACTTGTGTCTTATGATTGTTTACACGACAGACATTATCTTGACCTGTTTGACTTCTGCTGCTAAAATCCTAGATTCTCAGACTGTAGTCAGTTTAATGCAAGTTTTAAATCCTCATCTGATTTTTATGTTAATCCGAATGATTAACATGAAAATGTGGTTATAGCTCATGTTTCACGTATTGATGAGCAGTAATGCGACAGAAATCACTGGGACTCATCAGCCAAATAATCCTGCTGACTGAAAGAAAGGAAGTGTTCCTGCTTCTTACTCCCCCCCGGGATATTCAGGGGCAAAGAGAGCACTGACTTGTACAAAGGTCTCTGTTGCATTGTGTTAGAATAACAAACATTTCTGCAAGACACTGGACAAAGACATAAGGCAGCAGCAGGCAAGTTAAAGAGGGTTTATTGTGTTGCATTTTCAGCAGTTTAAAATTTACCTATAAAAATACCAGAGTCCTCAAAAGCAGCAGAATATGAAATACTGAGTGTCCAAGTGTTCTTTGACTTTATTACACTTGTACCTTATGATGCAGTTGCTATATGAACAGTTAATGCTTTATGGCATCAGCTTTGTTCTGTGTGATCATTTTGTGACCTTGCAGATGTGGTATGTTCAGAAACAACACTCCCTCACTATGTTAACGTTCACTTTTATCAAAGGTTTGGACATTTTGACGTGATCTAATTGATAGCATTCATTTTATCTGTTTTTCCTGCCATGTCGTGTCTGCTGTGAAATGGGCCTATTAAATATCTCTGCTTGAGACCAGTGTATTGATTATTACTTGATACTGCTGTCATTACTATACTATAATAGTCAGTGGTGTAAAGACACATTTGTTTTGGTCACAACCCCAACCTCATGTTCCTGTTTTGAGAAGGTAAACAGTGCATCATCATCTGTCATTGTTACAGCACGGCACAGTGTAGCTATCTGTTGTGAACTCACTCGTGCTTCTCTTTACAGTGAGCTGCTGATGAACAGCAGCAGCATTTGAGACAGTTCCTGGGAAACGCCCCAGCTATTTGTAAAACAATAATAAATGTTTCTCAATCCCTTAAGAAAAGTGCCAGAAAAGCCCAAACTAATTATCCTTTAACACAGCAGATCATTAGCGCAGTCAGCTAGACTCATTATCCCGTGAGACAAATTTCATATCATACATCATTAACCTCTGAGAGCCGTACAAACACAAAGCCTCAGTTATTTCAGTGTGTTTCTGACAGCTGAAGACGTTCACGCCCAGAGGTTCTCATGTGGGAATTAAATTAATCCAGCAGGCAGTCAATGGAGTGTCCCCCTGTGGACCTCTGAGAAAAACTGCCAGGGATATTCAGCTTTATATTTTCATCCTCATCTGTCTGAGCTGATGACTGACATGGGGATTGTGTTTTCTATGTCCCGGCAGCGCTGGTGGGTGAAGTATTATCCTTATATGTGCAGCCACAGTCAACTTGTTCTCCTTCAATGCTCATGTTGGTGCAAAAGTGATTTGAAAGTGTGACAGCAGCATGAAGCTTAAAGACAAGGACCTGCTGACCATGAGGCAACTGGTTCACATCCACAGGCTTGATTGGAAAAATGTAGGTGAGGCGGCGAGGGGGGAAGACGAACATTCATCTCTACCTCTCCCTCTGTTGAAAACAACTCCAGGCACTTAACAAAAGCACACTCTGCAAACACTCACAGCGGGATGGAGGTTAAATCAAAGCTGCCACTCATGCCTTGGCCACTCGTGCTGAAATAAAAGCAAGCACAGATGAAAGGATACCTGCATGAGAGTCGAGCCCTGCATGCCTCTCATATTTCTGGTGATTTTCTACCAGGCACTGCATTTGCACGTGGTCGGATGTGTATGAGCATAATGGCAAATATATGAAGAGGTCAGACTCAAAGTGTGCACTAGGGACAGTGTTACCTGACACTGGAGCACAGTTATGGATCAATACACCTTCAATTACAGGAAGTGGTCTGCCTCCAATGTAGCTGCTTAGAAATACAGGACAAAGACTCTGTTTAAATGTTACATAGTCAAAAATGAAAAGCTACTAGCTTGTCATTTTTCACTGCTGGGAGCACCACAGACAGAAAGTCATTAAAAGTTATCAGTCAAGTTTCTGTACGGCAGCTTAAGTTAGAAATTCCACTTTTATTCCAGTCTTGAGTGACTTGCAAAATAAGAGTAATAAATAACATGATTTAGAGAGATTGCACAGCAGCTGTTTTAAAAAGCTCTCCAGAGTCCATCTAGGCTATGCAAGGTGGGTGGCACCATGCCAGACTCTCTCTCTCTCGCACACACACACTCAAACGCACGCACAGAAACAAACACACACTGCTACCATCCCTCTGATCGCACATAAACTCTGCAGACAGAGGTGAAGGCCAGGCCAGAGAGGGTGGATATTTGAATATAGGCTGAGGCCGCCTGCCCTTCTCCATGCAGCTCTCTGCCAAACCTCTCAGCTGTCTGAACTCTGCTGCAGCACTGACATGTTCTGCTCATCCACAAGTAAGATATAATATATGATAATATAATACATAATAATATATAATATATGGTGGTGAGACGGCTTTTACCACTGATGTAAACATTGATGATCTCAAAGAAAAATGATCATCATCATGGGGAAAATTCATCCACTGAGCTCCTGTTCATGTTCACAGTTCATGTGCCCACAGTAATACCGTATTGGCCCGAATATAAGACGGCCCTGATTATAAGACGACCCCTCTTTTTCAAGACTCAAGTTTGAAAAAGACTTTTTGAACACCAAATTAATTTTTTTCCTTAAGTTGATTACATAGCGCTTAAAAGACAACAGCTTCTCTCCAAAGTCAGAGGGCAGGCGCTGGGCTAGACTTGTTCTGCGTCGCAGCGTTAGTACGTTACGCCGCATCATTCTTTTACACCAGCCGAGGCTTGCTTTGAAGTCAGCGGTGGGTATGTTTAGCTCTTTGGCTATTTCCACGGCCTTGAGCTGAATGACAGCTCTGCTGATGGGCATCCCGTCCTTTCGTTTCTCGTCCACGTACGCGCACACCCTCCTGTCAAGTTCTCCAGATTGTCGCTACGTTTCTCCATTTTCTGTTATCTCTTCTATTATTTTCTTCTCTTTTCTTTCTTACCGCTATTTTTTATTTTTCTTCTTCGTGACAGGGGTTCGCTTTGGCCTGGGGAGTCAAGTTCAGCATTCGCTTCAATGATATCTGGCGCCAACTAGCGTCGTGAATGGGTATAATGTCTAGACCCCGAATATAAGACGACCCCCACTTTTTCAGTCTTATTTCAATGCAAAAAACACCGTCTTATATTCGGGCCAATACGGTATATAAGAGAAGTCCTATTAGATCAGAGTACAGGAAGTTTCAGTCAAAAGTTTGCTTTTTTTTTACATATATATTTTCTAATGTCTACTGTTTTTGTTTTACAGTGGATTCCTATAGATCAAACTAAAGAATATACGAGGTTTAAGTATGCTGACTTTCCATATCAGGCTAAGCTACTGTAACCTCTATCATATGTTTTCATCATAACTTCATACATCAAAACTTCTAGCAGCAGGAGTTAGACCTAAATGTAGGAGAGTAAAAACTGCAATATTTTCTACTCAAATGAACCATAAAGTACCATAACATGCAAACACTCAAGTATGTGAAGATAACTTATGACAACAATAAAATCTGACCACTCAGGTTGCATGCATATAAATGTTATTGAGACATTTCAAAAGTGTGATCCATCAGATGTTTTTCAAATAGTTCAAGTACTGAATACTGAGGAGGAGTGGGAGGTTGGCTTAAACTCTTCTCACACTGGTCACAATCATCCAGCCTCTTCACGGCATGGATGAGCTGATGGAGCTTAAAATATAATGATGTTTTGAAGCTCTTCTCACACTGGTCACAAACATACGGCCTCTCGCGAGTGTGGATGCGCTGATGTTCGGTGAGACTACATCTAGCAGTGAAGCTCTTCTCACACTGGTCACAAACATACGGCCTCTCGCGAGTGTGGATGTGCTGATGGCGCCTTAAATGTGACAATGTTTTGAAACTCTTCTCACACTGGTCACAAGCATAAGGCCTCTCTCCAGTGTGGATGCGCTGATGTTCAGTGAGACTATATCTAACACTGAAACTCCTCACACACTGGTCACAAACATAAGGCCTCTCTCCAGTGTGGATGCGCTGATGTTCGGTGAGACTCCATCTAACACTGAAACTCTTCCCACACTGGTCACAAACATAAGGCCTCTCTCCAGTGTGGATGCGCTGATGGTGCCTTAAATGTGACGATGTTTTGAAACTCTTCTCACACTGGTCACAATCATAAGGCCTCTTTCCAGTGTGGATGCGCTGATGTTTGGTGAAACTACATCTAACACTGAAACTCTTCCCACACTGGTCACAAACATACGGCCTCTCTCCAGTGTGGATGCGCTGATGGAGCCTTAAATGTGACGATGTTTTGAAACTCTTCCCACACTGATCACAAACATACAGCCTCTCTCCAGTGTGGATGCGCTGATGGAGCCTTAAATGTGACGATGTTTTGAAACTCTTCTCACACTGGTCACAAACATACGGCCTCTCTCCAGTGTGGATGCGCTGATGGAGCCTTAAATGTGATGATGTTTTGAAACTCTTCTCACACTGGTCACAAACATACGGCCTCTCTCCAGTGTGGATGCACTGATGTTTGGTGAGACTACATCTAACACTGAAACTCTTCCCACACTGGTCACAAACATACGGCCTCTCTCCAGTGTGGATGCGCTGATGGAGCCTTAAATGTGATGATGTTTTGAAACTCTTCCCACACTGGTCACAAACATAAGGCCTCTCTCCAGTGTGGATGCGCTGATGTGCGGTGAGACTACTTCTAGCGGTGAAACTCTTCTCACACTGGTCACAATCATCCAGCCTCTTCACGGCATGGATGAGCTGATGGAGCTTAAAATATAATGATGTTTTGAAGCTCTTCTCACACTGGTCACAAACATACGGCCTCTCGCGAGTGTGGATGCGCTGATGTTCGGTGAGACTACATCTAGCAGTGAAGCTCTTCTCACACTGGTCACAAACATACGGCCTCTCGCGAGTGTGGATGTGCTGATGGCGCCTTAAATGTGACGATGTTTTGAAACTCTTCTCACACTGGTCACAAGCATAAGGCCTCTCTCCAGTGTGGATGCGCTGATGTTCAGTGAGACTATATCTAACACTGAAACTCCTCACACACTGGTCACAAACATAAGGCCTCTCTCCAGTGTGGATGCGCTGATGTTCGGTGAGACTCCGTCTAACACTGAAACTCTTCCCACACTGGTCACAAACATAAGGCCTCTCTCCAGTGTGGATGCGCTGATGGTGCCTTAAATGTGACGATGTTTTGAAACTCTTCTCACACTGGTCACAATCATAAGGCCTCTTTCCAGTGTGGATGCGCTGATGTTTGGTGAAACTACATCTAACACTGAAACTCTTCCCACACTGGTCACAAACATACGGCCTCTCTCCAGTGTGGATGCGCTGATGGAGCCTTAAATGTGACGATGTTTTGAAACTCTTCCCACACTGATCACAAACATACAGCCTCTCTCCAGTGTGGATGCGCTGATGGAGCCTTAAATGTGACGATGTTTTGAAACTCTTCTCACACTGGTCACAAACATACGGCCTCTCTCCAGTGTGGATGCGCTGATGGAGCCTTAAATGTGATGATGTTTTGAAACTCTTCTCACACTGGTCACAAACATACGGCCTCTCTCCAGTGTGGATGCACTGATGTTTGGTGAGACTACATCTAACACTGAAACTCTTCCCACACTGGTCACAAACATACGGCCTCTCTCCAGTGTGGATGCGCTGATGGAGCCTTAAATGTGATGATGTTTTGAAACTCTTCCCACACTGGTCACAAACATAAGGCCTCTCTCCAGTGTGGATGCGCTGATGTGCGGTGAGACTACTTCTAGCGGTGAAACTCTTCCCACACTGGTCACAATCATGTGGCTTCTTCACTGTGTGGACATGCTCTGGCTGATGTGGCCCATGTGCTCCACTTAAACACTTTTCATCTTCATCATAAGGTCCAGCTTGGTTTTGCTCCATATGTTTCTAATAAACAAAAACGTACAGGTAAAGGTTATCTCAGTAAGGTGTATTTGAAGATACTCCAGATAAGCCAGGAGTCTGCTGACTGACTTCAATTTAGTTACTTTAAGTTTTACAATTATTTTTCAGTCTAACCTATGCAGGGGAGCTCATGTGTCTGCAGCTGTTTCTCTTCTACAACAGATCCTCCTCCATCCGTTGGTTAGCTCTTACAAAGATAATAACAACACTCAGAAAAGGAAAGTCCACCGAAAAAAGCAATGTCTAACACAAGGAGTGCCAAAATACAGCAGCAAGGTCCCTCTATCTTCCAGCAACAGAGCCAAGAGAATAAACTTGCAAATCATTCAAATGATAACATCTATATGAAGATTTTGTTATATGGTATAAAATGATATTTATTGAATTTATATATGAAAACTCATTAAAAGAACCCATGGAACTCACTGTATGTAATATTATACATATAATGCCAGGCTTTAGCATGGATATAAAGTGTCTTTATGATCCATTAATATGAACACTACATCAACACCACATCGGATAGATTTCATATATTTTTACATGAATGCTTTTATTTTGTAGATACATATATATCATATCTATCTAAATTCAACAGCCTATATGAGCATATGTAACATTTGCATATGGTCTTTATCAATTACCTGTACATTTCTATAGTCTAACACTAAAAGACCCTCCTGTAAACTTACCATTAGCTCACTAGTTAAGGTTAAAGAAAGCTTGTTTCATCTCACCGTTTAAATGTCACTGTGTAGTTAAAGCCCTGCAGGTGAAGGAAGTCCTCATGCAGCTCAGATTTGTAGGTCTCTCTGTGCTTTTGAATGTAAACGGATGATTTCCATGGTGAATGAAGTAGAATCCACCCAAAACATTAACAGCGTGGTATTCAAAAATAAACACTTAAAGTGCAAGAGGAATTCTGCGAAATGCATCCTGTATAAAACTGAGCGCTGAGCAAAGTTGTTAGATTTAACAAAATAAAAGCAGTTAATTTTATGTTACAATCAAGATCATTACAGGAATGTAGCCTATTGTTATTGCAACCCTGTCCTGGCTTTGTTGAACCTTCTGGGCCACCATAGAATCCACATCAAGTTGCATAATTATAAAATCAACCAACTCCGTGGTTCACTGATCTCTATGTGATGGACACCACTGTGTTTGGGAGAGTGCTGGTTCATACTGTTACCTTTACGTCACTCTCTCAATTAGCGAATTGCTGCATCTATCTGCTGTTTAATCACATTTATGTCCTAAGCGGAAAAAAAATAACACATGTCCTGTTTTTGGCTCATCTCACCTGCAAAAGCAGATGGTCCACACAGCTGCTGGAAACCTGATGTGCAAATTGTGACACTATCCACACAATACATATGCAACGTGTGTCCGCTCCACTCACACATGAGTTTGACTCTTTTTTTTGTGTGTTTAGTTTTGAAAATGTTTGATGAATTGTTGTTGATTTCAGTCATGTGTTAGTTAGCTACCACTGAAGGCAAGCATCTCTATGTTTGGTGTGTTTATGTATGTGTTTTTCATGAGTGCAATTAAACAGCGGTGAAGAAACAATTAAAATAAAAAACGTTTTCCAGCAATGTGTAAAATCCTCAGGGTTAAATCAGGACATGACTCTGACACAGATGTGCTAAGAGCTTTCAGTGACGTTTTATATTCTCTTATAGTTATCTGGACAGAGCTCTGCATACAGCTGTGTTTATCCATGGATTAAGACCGTAGCATTTGTATACCTTCAAGTGATGTATGTTCACACTGCTGCTGAACACTGTCTCATATGGAGACACACACAAACACACACCAACTCATTTATCACATTCAAGCGACACTCTTGGAGTTAAATGAATATTAAATGGCTGTGAATCAAGTAAATCTGGGTACAATAAACAATGCAGCAAGGAGGATAAAACAGGAAGCGATTCAAATTGTAAAAATACTGGCGGGCAGGAAAGTTAAAGATACATTTAAACATACATATGAATGTTTCATGATCTTCCACTACACTGCGTCCTCATGTACTGTGTATACACAGAATTGATTTATGTGTTTTTGTAGCAGTGGCTTCAAATTAAATTTTATTTCCTTTACAGTAAAAACAAGCTGTACAACATCCAGTGCTGAGCTCATTTCCCTGTGTCCAAGGCCACTGCCACGGCAACAGCATTCATCACCACTGATTGGCTGAAGTCACTGACTGTACATCTTAGATTTGTCTGTGTGTCATGTTTGATAAAGATAAGATTGCTGCAGTTCCTAACAAGATAATATTACACTGCGTTTTTCTAACATGGCTGCTATGAGTTATGTACAGTACTATATAAATATACTATATGTACATCTATACACAGACAATACAGTGCAGCCAGGCGGTAGCTCTGTGTGTCTCTGTGTGCAGTTTATTTATGTACAGTAGCTTCTGAACACCAGACGTGCACAATGAGTGACAGTAAGCGAGCAATATCAGACAGGCTGCTGTCATGCTGTCTTACTGCTGAGGTAGCAAGTTTATGTGTGTGTGTGTTGATGCTTGGAGCACACTCCAATAAACTGTCTGGTTGCTCTCACTTTCCATCTCTTCTTAGCTTTCTCTAGTTCATAATGTTTACTGTCTGGGTGTGTGCCTGTGTCTCATCACCACTGTCTGTTTCTGTCTCTGTTTTTCTTTTCGCCGTATTAAGTCTAACTCCATCCTTATCGTTCCAAGCATCACAAATAAAAATAGGCTACAGGCCCATACCTTCAGCAGAGTGAAATGTTCCTGTCCAATTGTTCCTGCTGTCAGCAAACATTTTTTTTTTTGACAATTTAGGAAATGGCTTGTTTGCTTTTTGGCAGCCAGTTGGATGACATGATTTATATCACTCACATACACTATTATTAGCTTACAGCCAGGAGGCCCTTATTTTAAAGAATAGAAGCAGATGGAAAAACAGCTAGCTAAACATAACACGGTGGATGTCCAAGTGTGATCAAATGTTTTCCTTTAATTTGTACAAAAACCAAGAAGTTCCTGACGCTGCTGCCCAGTGACACAGCGTCACCACCATGGATGTATTATATGAATTATTATATATAATTATTATATGTTCTTATAATAGATCCATGGTCACCACACAGCCGCCATCTTGGCTCAGTCAACTCAGAAAGAACTACAGAGTTGAGAATAGTTTTTTTTTTCTTTTTTAGTGCAGACATCTGGATCACCCATCTACTACAGCCAGGGTCACAGCAAGTTGCCCGACCCAATATGGCCGCCTGTGAGTTACGTCCCCTAGTTAATAACGATTTTCAGGAGCGTCAGGTCTCTCAGGTGTTTCAGCACGGACTATAGAGCGGGACGGACAGTTCGGATGAGAGCGGCGCCGGTATGGAGCTAACGAGTGACCGTGATACAGAGACTTTCCGTGTTGATTTGGAAGTTAAAAGTGAACAAGCCTGTAACTTGTGTCTTATGATTGTTCATACGACAGTCAGCGAGAAGAGTGACAAGCTGCATGTTGACAAACAGGAAGAATTTCCGCACGAAGTTCAGAGACTCTCTACGTATTGAGCTGCAGCTAATGCTAACGCTTAGCCACCGTGAAGGGTGGGCTTGTGTCAGTCCATCACGAGTGCCCAGGTGTTTTCTAGTTTAAGTTCGACTCCCTCAGTTGGACAGTTTGAGGGTTTTATCTGCTGCTTCAACCTGAAGACAGAGACCCAGACAGATCGTGGGGGACACCAAGGACAAGGGGAACAGATAATCAACGGAGTCCGTGGCGGTGAGATGCTGATCTGCTGCTAATCCTCCACCGGTTACTGCTGGAGGAGCGACAAGCCCGGAGCATTAACTCAGGTACCTTGTGTTTTATTTGGCTCACTGAGGTTTGGGTCCCTACGCATCAGGCCTGCTCTAATGCAAGCTGCCAGTTGTGACACTGGTTTGCAAGCCACATTTAATTAAAAGTGAAAAGCAAATACATTATCTTGACCTGTTTGACTTCTGCTGCTAAAATCCTAGATCCTCAGACTGTAGTCTGTTTAATGCAAGTACTAAATCCTCATCTGATCTTTATGTAAGTGGTAAAGCAGCTTCTCCTCCGACCACTTCAGTGAAGAGACCTTGAGAGGTTTTGATCCTGAGCCAATTTTTTTTTCTATAAGCTACTTTCTATTATTAGACCGGGGTGGGTTAAAAGACACCAGTCTCCTTCATGGCGTCATAAGTGTCATAAGTCGTTTTTACTGGTCGTGATCAAGGTGAAGTCGAGGTTTCACTCCAGGCTGGTCTCAGGGAAACTCACTACAACTGATCTTAAAGGGAGTGAACTGGTGCCAAGGATATGGACTGATTAAAAAGCGTTCAGTGTTTATTATATACACACGAGATGTAGGGGTTCAAAATGAAAGATTGAGCAGAAGACAAGAGGGAACACGTCAGTCACCTCAGCTTGTGAACAGAAAGGCTGAGTCTGCACACAGGTGATAGACACAGAAAGCAACACAGACTGACAAGGGACTTTGTGATGACATTGGTGCAATGTAGAAAATGCATTTGTGGATGTGTGTGTGTGTGGATGTGACCGGTGGTCAGATTCTTGTGAATGATGCATGGTGCACCTTGAACGCAGCTTCAAAGGCAGCTGAAAGTATTGATGAGCAGCATCAGAATAGTGTTGTGTGAATGTGAGATTTGATTGTCTTAAGTCTGTTTTGCACAGACACCGTGTGTTAATGTGGACATTTCATCCTGACCTGTGGGAGGAGATTTGTTTTCCTTGCTTCACAATTGCAGCTTATTGACTTCTTTGTTAACCAAGATTGTGCTTTTAGCGTCCACGCGTCGAAAACTTCTTTGATACTAAGACAAGCTAAAAGATGACAGTGTGCTGCTGCACCCTTGCCATCATTGTTTTGTCATTTTTCTGCCACTGCTTCTCTTTTGGCTTTATGGAAAGTGACACTGAGTGCTCCTCTCTAGAGAGACAGTGAGCTCTTAGTCTCTGTGTCTGTCGGGGTCTCCTGAGTGAAACCAGGGCTGCAAGTGCTCTGCCAGCCGGATAAGCAGTCAAACAACTCTGCCTGTAACTCAGGCACAATCACAACAGCTTCGTAAGGATGTGGCTTTGTAATAATAGGAGTTAACAATAACAGAGCAAGAGTCCAGAGTTTATGAAAAACATCAGCCATCCAAGGGGAGTATGGTAAAGGTCACCTGGACATGCATCAAGCCCTTTAGAGAGTCTAGCATCAGGAACAACTGAGCATGAAGTGTTTGGATGAGCAGGAAATCTACAAAGACTACAAAGCACATCCAGCCAGGTTGAATTGGAGAGTGCAGTAGCTGCTTGGCCCAGGGCCCTTTTTCCACCTCTGGTTAATTTAAAGAAGCGGTGATCATCTCAGTTTGACGCCACTGGTCAAATAAAATGAAGGAATGGATGACCAGATCCTTGGCACTTGGTTTGTAGTGGCTGGAAACCCAGAGCTACATGTCTTTGAAGATTTTCCATTATCTGTCTATTTGACAGCTCTTTCACGACCTGTGCATTTATGGATCTGCTCATGTTTGTGTTGATGACTGCGGAGCAGGAGCTGTGACTAGAGACCGACATACAGTAACCTTCATTTACTCAACCAACAACATCTAACATACTTATAAACGTACTTATAACAGTGTCACTGGAGTGAGTCAGTGTTATCTCAAAGCTACAAGAGAAGTGACAGCCGCTGTCCTGTCTCATCGTCACTTTCTGCCCTGAAGATGTTAGCACTGCTCAGAGGGTGTGGAAGTAGCGTCTTAGAAATAGAAACCTCACAAATAGCCCCTTAATTGAGACAAAGTAAAGGAGGAAAGTGTTGGGCAGCATCGATGCAATTTTATTTTGAAACTCATCACATGACCCAGTGACCCTTTGTGCCTGAATGGAGGCATCTCCATTTATTATGCTCTGCTACTTATTCATTATTCATAGGTTTTTCTCTATTTTATCATGTCCCCTCATTTTGCCTTTATTATTGCTCTTGCTTTGCTCTATGGTAATTACACACTGTGTCATATTGTTGTTGTTGTTGTTTTTTAATGCTTTTTGATCTTACAAGCTCAAAAAACACTGTAATACACCCAAGGGTCCGGATGGTCCGCTGCTTTAATGGCATTAAAATGGGTGATGGGATGTTTTTATGGACCATAACTGTGCACACACTCCTTTTTTCTACACATGTGCTCGTCCTGATGGTGCCATTATACTTTCTCTAATAAGTCCCTTAGTAAATGTATAAATGAACATCAGCATTATTCATTTTCTGCCTGTCTACAGCCATGTGTGTGTTTAAAAGCTTTTGCTAATAGAAACAGTGTTTGACTTCATGCCAGCTTCTGTCTCTTCTACTTCCAGTCTGGGAACATACAACATCATTGGTACCGATCAGTACAGCAGGAACATCATCCATCTTTAAGACAGGTACGCACATAGGACAAGGGAGTGATGTGGAATAAGAGACAAGTAAACCTAAATAGAAGTAAGCCTACGTATAAGACATTGCCTTAAATAGCCGTTAGCTAAAACAACAGCGTCACAGTTTCAGTGTTTCAGTGATCACAGTGTTTTTATACAACAATGATGATAATGATTCAGTTGGTGCAGTTATTAATCTGAATGTGATCTCATCTCTGTCGTCCCTCTTTGCATTCATCACTCTCCTCATCAATGCTGTACGCTCAGCTGCTGCTGCTCTTTGCAAACATTTACCACAGAGATGAACTCCTACTCTGTGCACCGTGTGCATGCTCTATCAGCAAATCATTTGATAGTTGAATGTCCAAGGAGAAATTTTAAAATCCTATGACATCTTTAAGCCAACAACATCTTTTTGTAAACGTGATATTGGGAATATTTGAGCCAACATCGTGACCTCCTGACGTTTCAATACTCGTTCTCCTTGTAGCTCTGTTTTGGTCTCGTCTCATGACTTTTTAGCGGCTAAATTCTGTTTCCCAGCTGGTTGCTAACTTTGTTAACGTGCTGAGAAAGCAGTGGACAGATGGCTTTTAAAGCCTTTTTGATCAAAACAGCTTTCTGCTGTGTCACAGTCTGCTCCTCAGTTCCCTGTGGCCCCGGCCTCCAGCCCCTGCTCGCTTTCCCCATGTTTGTCCCTTCATCTCTTCAGCCCAGAGTCTTATCAGCTATCACCAGAGTTTCCCTGCCCACTCACACCTGTTCCTGGTTTTCTCATCACCTCAGTCAACATCCATATTGTGGCTGCCATTTCCACCTGATTGTTTCCTCGTGGCGCTGCATACTTTTCCTTGTGTTGCTGCAAACCTTTCTACACTTTCCTCCGTTCCCTCTGTCTACCTGTGCTCCCGGCTGCCAGCTTCTTCATCACGTTTGCCAGTAAGCCTGAATTTCACTCCTAAAGCGCTGAAACAGTTTGGGTCAATTGGGTCTTTCTGTGCAGCTCCAGCAGTTGTGACATCTGTGACTGAAACCAAATGCTGTGAGAGTGAACCGAGACAGTAAAGCTGCAGCTGCAGGCCTGACAGTTTAACAACGAACTGTAACTCACCGAAACAACTGCCTGCAGGGAAATGTGGAGTTGGGTGATAATTCTCTGTGGGATAATCACTGTGAGCAACTCTTTTCACATTACACAAAGTCACAGCCTTTGTTAATGTAAAAGTACTGATTAGAGCAGCTTTACAGTAATAACTGAGGCTGAACCTTCTTTTAATAAAAGCAATTAGGGAGAAATTTCTAATTGCATGCTGTGTGTCAAGTCAGCACAGTTAACACCCTGAAAGTCAGCCTCTCATCTCCACACACACAAACTTTTATCCTGTTTCTTGCTGTTGACACTATTATATTTCATGCTGGATATATTTAGTTTTTTTCTCCTCAATTTTAATTTATGTGACAAATGACTTTGTAAATGAAATGACTTTTTGCGCAGTGTGAACCCGCTTTGTTTCTATTTTCTTGCTCCTCTGAGTCTGATAAATAAAGTTGTTCTAAATTGAATCGTTTCTCCACCAATTAAAGACTGTATTCCTCTGTAGAAGCTGAAGGCAAGGCCATCCATCACTCCTAAAGGCAGGCTGGGGATGAGGGAGAAGGAGCTGCACTTCCAATCTCCCTCAGATTTACTCTGACAGTCCGATGCACCCTCACACCTTCACTCTTAAAGAAAACGCATCAATCCCTGCTCTGCTGGGAGCTGTGCTCCCATCTCGCAACCTGTTCAATTTCATCTCTCTATCCGCATCCTCCTTCCCTGGACCTATTCCCCTGCTCCCACCTGGGGACTTGTCGGCACTGAAGGTTATCACATTGGATTGTTCAGAAGCCGGCTGAAATTATCCATCAACCGGTTTAATCCACTATGTCATGTTTTGACAAGGGAGGCTAGAATACAGACACTGTGTCGCTTATGTGTGCAGAGAAACTCTCTGTAGCAATGAAAACTGTAATTTATGATTCAATTGCAGCAACACTGGTCACAGTCAGCTCGGGCTGGAGAGTTATTGGTGTCTGAAGGACCAACAGGAACGACAGCAGAGACTGAGACTGATCTCTGTCCTGAGAACACTACAACTGATGGGTGTCTGTGGGCTATAGTGAGAAGGCATAGACAGCCTCTGATTGGACACTGGACTTGTCGTAGCCAATCAGGACTGATTAATGGATGTGATAAGTGATTTAGAAACTCAGCCATGTTCTACTTAGAGCTTACATCTGTCTTCATTTGTCAAATAATTCAACTCAACATAGAAAACTGACACTGACTGACGCTTGTGTTAATGAAAGTGACTGTGCTACAGGGAAAGGTTTAAGAGGAAATAAGTGTATTTTAAAAAAGCAACCAACACAAACATCATTCTTTGATGAGGTGATGCAGTTTGTCCCTCCCTCGCTGTATCATTTGACCTTTTCTGTGACCTTTTCAATAACAGACTTAGAGAAAGGTCAGCGCTGACCTCTGAAGACAAACGTCAGCACCGGCCTTGAAGCCAACCTGCCAAAAATGACACATACTTTTCTAAAACGCTAGAAGTGTTTGCGTGTGTGTGTGTGTCTGGGATAGGGAAACAGATGGAGGTGTGAGACAAAGACAGGGGGAAAATGATGAGAGTGATTCACGCAGAAAGGATCAAAGCTCGACAAGATGATGAATCTGAAGTTATAGGCAGAGCGTGTAGTGTGAAATCCAGACACCTATTGATTCTTAAACCCTCGGAGAGAAGAAAAGAATTACAGCCATGCAGGGTTTTAGTGAGCGTGAATTTATGCGTTCTCACCTTTCCGAGGGTTTAAGACATGGTGGAGGCAGTTTGGTCTTTATGTGTGTTCGCTTTCATCAGAATCTGACTTGAATGATTTGAAGGCATGAGCAAAGCTTTGGGTAAAATGCTGCGTAACATATTATGGGACCCTCTATAGCGAGTGGCCCTTTGACTTTCACTGGGGAGGAAACAACTGTGTTCAAGTGAAGAGAAAAAACTAAGATGACAAATAAAGGAAAGTCTGGATCTAATGGAGTCACCTCAGAAAGTTATCAGCAGTTACAGTCTGTACTCTCCTCAGCTGTAACATCTCAACTCCTCTCACCTGCCTGTATCCTGATTACCTGCTCTCTAGCCAAAAGATGAATGCTTTGTTGTTGTGTGACACTCCCATAAGCCTATAGTGCAAATATACATTATGTCATTGTCATTTATTAACACCTTGGTGAAACTAATGAAGACTCCTCCTCCTCTCCTCCTCCTCCTCCTCCTCCTCCTCCTCCATGAAGGTTTCAGGGTTCAGTTTGATTGCTGAACTGCTGTCATCTTCCATCTTGCTTCCATCTTGAGTTCGATTGTGTTGCAGCCTCTGTTAATCACAGGTCTGATCGTGGATCCATGCCCAACAATCCTTTAACCAATAGCTAAGGATTAAAACACAATTGCAAGTGACACCCAGGTTGGAGATAAGGATAAAAGCATCACAAGCTTATGTAGCAGAGCTATCATGGTAAACATTACACCTCCTAAAGCATATTGTCAGTCGGATTAACATTTAACTCAAAGCACCACTGTTAGTACAGCCTCATAACGTGGTTAACATCACTGTAGCTTATTCTTTGACAGCAACTGAAGAGACTTATCCGCCCTTCACTCCTAGGACAGTCTGTCCTGTTGGACACTGATACATTTGCTTTTGCTTGATGCTACTTTTCACCTCGAGCAGGGTGCATGACAGGAGTTATACTGTGTTTATGGCTCTGACAGTCCATCAGCTCTGTGTCGGCAGGGATGCTGATGCTCACTGGGAGAAGCTGGCGCAGCAGCTCAGTGGCAGAGTTAACACCAGGACAGGAAGCTAGCTTTATATTGTTTGTCTGCTCTGACTGGTTGCCCACTGCCTGTTTATTTGATATCTGAACTTTGTAAACATCCTGTTACTTGACCAGCTGTGTCGCAGTTTCTATATTTAGGTCCTCGCTCCTGTTACCACTGACCCAGTTTCTCATAAATCTACACTACTGTACTCTTTAATCACACACAGTACTTCCTTTGCCTCTTTGCCCCCTGCTCTTATTTTATTTACCTTTCACTTCCTGTTAAGACATTAAGCCTTGGCTATGCCCTTCGGTGCCTTTAATTTCCTGTTAGACTATTTACCACGCTGTATTACAGGAGTTATTCCACGGTGTAACCACTTTCACATCTTTTTACTGTAGTAGCTCTTAGCTTAGCATACAAGCAGAAAACAAGGAGAAACAGCTAGCCTGATCTAAAGCTTTTGTCCTATGAAGAGTCTGAGTGACCTTTACTTTGCCATGAAAATGTTGCAAAATCAGAGCAAGGCTGTTACTCATCTCACAAAAACTCTTTGCACCTTCCTTATTTCAGCTCATACACCAAGGACTTGAAGATGTCCGTGCTGAACAGTGACCATTTGTTATGAACCATCTCTTATATAACACTCTGCCAGTGCACACTGTGAAACTCCTGTTGTGTGCTGATTATCAGTAAAATGTCACTGCCATCCCTTTTTACAACCATTATGACCTCCTCCTCTTCTGTCTCTCTCTTCATTCCTCCCTCCCCTGCCAACAGTGGGGCCCATTGATTCCAGCTGGGCTCTCCAAATCAATACATCAATTACATTCCCATTACAATGACACGAGAGCCCTGCTGACAAAGATGAGACCTGGGCCCACTGTTAACCCACCCAATCAACCTCCTGTCGCTCCCTCCATTCAACCCTAGCCAAGCCTTCCTCTCGGTCCACTCTTCAGACACACAGCCATTCTCTGCATCCATTGTCTGAGCCTGTCTGAGCTCCGACACTTAACTATTTAGAAATATGCACAGCACGACCGTTTTATCCAGCTCTTGCTGCTTCAGCAATAAAACGAGGGAAAATATGTGAGAGGAGTTTATCTCTGCTTCTTTGGAGCCTTTAAGACTCTGTGCTGTTGAGAGTAAAGTTTAAGAAAATCCAAAGTACATCCACTCTGCTTGATCTGCGCTCGCTGACTGTTTGAGACAGAACGGAAACAGGATTGACGAATAATTTGAAAGCAAATCAGTATTGAACAGCTGCCTCCTTTAGCCAAGAGGATCAATCAATCAATGAATCAATCAATCAGACTGTTTTCACATAGTAATTTGACTTAGGTTTGATAACAATATTGGTTATAGTCACTTTAATAAAGGTGATTATTTGTTGTGGACTTGAAATATTATATATTTTTTCTTTTCTGATTTAATCACTTCAGACTCCACAGTATTTTATCATCCCTGTGTCTATGGTTCCACTCTTGATTGCTTTTACAGTTTTTTCTTGAAAAGCGCCTCCTAAACTCTTAAAAAAAGTTATTTTAATACAAACTTGTGTTAATTTTATGCATTGGTTTTATTCGTAATCATCATTATAGTTATAACTATTTTGCAGAGTAGACTCCTGCCACCTCATCCCATTTAATACACCCACACACACAAAAACACACTGAGCACATCCCAGCCCTTCACAAACAGAGCTTCCAGTATAACTTTGGTGTCACACTAACAATATGCTACTGCTGGTGCAGCGATACATGAGATATGTTTTTTTTTTTGTTGACTACACTGCAGTGACCACATTGTTCTCGTCTTGCAAAAAAAGCAGATGTTTTTGCCGACGTCTTCATTTTCCCCCACACTTCCGACCATCCATGGCTTCCTGCTCGCTTATGCATATCTATAATAGAGACTGTATCCTATTGCCACGGCTCACACGACACGACCAGCTACACTTCACCACTGTGTGTGTGTGTGGTGGAATCAGCAGAATGTTCAATTACACTGGCTCAGCTGGTGTATATAGACAGAGAGGTTGGTTTACTGAGTACACCCACCCTCCACCCCACTCCTCACACACACACACACACGTACCCACTCAGGCACACACACTGTTTCTGAGCCAAAAGTGTTTCATTAAAGCTCTGCCAGTGGAGCTGCTTGGGCTTGATCCCCTGACAAGCCACAGGCCTTGGCTAATTTACCACTATGGCAGGAAACAAAGAAAGACAGAGAGAATCGGAGGGGTGGAAGGGGTGGGGGAGGTGGGGTGGTGGGGGCACATGAATCGATCGACAGTAAAGGCTCAGCTTTATCTTTCCTCTTGTTTGATTAATTCGACTGGACTCAGACTGAGGACATTACCAGCAGCGTTAAAAACAGGAAATCACCAGCCCATCAAAACAAACAGTGTCGAGGATGTGAGTTTTATGCAACATTTTGGTTGGTGGAAGTTGATGAGGAAGGAACAGAAACTCTCTGAACAGGTGCATTCACAGACACACACACACACACACACACACACACACACACACACACACACAAACACAAGTGCACTCATCATTAAAAAAGTTGATTAAATTTAATTCAGGACACTTTGCCTTTTTGCATGCAGTCAAGGTCAGAGTTCCTTTTTAAAGCTGAATAAAGTTATCACCTTGGGGACAAAGAAATGAGCTGCTCTCCTGAAGGGGGTTCAGCACAGTATCTGCAGTGCAGCTAAAATACAGCTGAGCAGCTCTTCACCATGACTCGAAGCCCCTATGGCTTTAATGTACAACTTACAGCTACAGCAGTTTCCCTCTCGTCTTTCTTTTTTTGCATCTGTACTTTTGGGTATGTGTGTGTGTGTGTGTCTGTGTACACAGTTGTAATGGAGTGTGTGTGTGTGTGTGTGTGTGTGTCTAATAGAAATTAAAACCTCGCAGTGGCTCTCCTGACAACATGTCAGTTGACAGGAACACTACAGAGTGTTTATTGGTCCTGGTGTGAGTTGCTTATATGTCTGGGTGTCTGTGGAGAGCTGTCAGCCTGTCAACCCTACACTCATTCTGCGTGTGTGTGTGTGTGTGTAAGGATGGAAAATTTCCAAATGCCTCTTTCATTGATTGCTGGCATCAGATTAGAAAACTGACCTTTTGATATGGCGTTATCATTACAGTTTAGCTCTTCTGATATTGACGATGTTGGCCGCTTGATTGGTTGATTGGTCCATCAGTTTGAGACTGACGTATCTCAACAAGCATCAGATTGATTTCCATGGAGCACAAACATTCATGGCGCCCTGAGGATGAACCCTAACAACTTGATTTGTCCATTTCTCTAAAAATTACACCCAAACACCACAGCAACAATAACTACATTATTATTATTATTCAGTACACTAATTATAATATAGTTTAGATCATAAAGATTTAAGAACAAGGTTTCATTATACGTCTCTGTTGATCGTTTTGTGAACGTGCTAAGATGCTGACAGACGTGTTCGCTAATATTAATCTGCTGTTGTGTAGAAAAGGTTACAAAGAGCATTTGCCTCTGATATGAAAAAAGACCCATCTTTTTGTCCTGCAAGGTTGAAACTAAACTAACTCTGCTGCTGACACAATACAGGAAAGGAAACAAACTCAAACAGCACAATGTAGAGCAGTTAGCACGGCTGTGGACGCTTGTTATAATGTTACCACAAAACAAGTGAATAACTGAGGAGGTGTTCGCCACTTGTCTGTCATTCATCATAGCACAGTCTGTACCAGATACTGATACATTTGTTTTTTCTTGATGCTACTTTTTTTTTTTCTTCTCTTTACCTTGAGCAGAGTTCATAACAGGAATTTTTGCTTTGTATCTCCCTGACAGTCTGTCAGCTTTCTGGTGTTTCTGGCCTCCTTCCCTCACGCTCGCACCGGGGCTGCTGATGCTCACATAACGAGTTGGCACATCAGCAAGTTTAGCAGCAGAGCAGCTAAACGGGGAGCTAACTTTAAAATCACCTGTGTTTTCTGCACTGATAATAACCCTCCCACATAAACCTTAATCTCCTGCATATCCTCTGCGGGTCTGCCAAGCTCCTTCCACATGTGGCCATTAAAAAAGTTCAATTTTTCACACCAGGCAAAATTGCGTTGCCCCTGGGAGACGAAGACAAGGTCATTTGTTTTAATTTCCTTTCTTCTTATTAATACGTTACCCATAGAAGGAAGGCTGCACGGCTGACTGACAGCAGTGGTGTGATTAGGAAATGTAATGTAGTAAAATTATTGCTTCTCTTGTTCAAAACTACTCAATCTAAAAGGTTGGAAGTCCTGCTATAGTCACAGTTTCTTAAACTGTCATGGTGAATGTGCACGCAGATGGTTTGACCCCCAGGACTTTGTGGGTGGAGTTTGCACGTCCTCTCTGTTCCTGTGTCCTCTCACAGTCCAAAGACAAGAACACTAGGTTCATTAGTCACTCATGTGTAAATGTGAATGTGTGTGTGTGAGGTTGAGCGGCAGCCTGTCCAGTGTGTATCACGTCCTCACCCTATGTCAGCTGTGAGCACTCGGGCACAGATAAGTAGTTGAGTCCATTGGTGGATGGATGGATAATGACTCAGCTCCACTGAAGTGGTCTAGTAAGTCATGAGTCACCGTGCACAACACCAGGGTGTTGAAAATGAATGGAGCAGCTAATGGATCAGAGCCATTGGTGTCATCATCATCGTCATCGTCATCGTCACCGTCATCATCATCATTGATGTCGTCAGTTTAAGTTGCAACAAGTACCAGTCAGCAGACTGTGAGAAAAACCTGTCGTTGCCATGACGTCAAACCCTCATACCCTCATACTCATGTCCCCACATACGGTTTCTGTCGTCCTGCCCCCACCTGTCCACTGCTCTGTCTCCAGTCAGGGGTTTTCCCTCGCTTGCCTCTGCCATCATCAGCTGTGTACCAAGCTGTTTCCCATCAACGACCGGCCTCAGTCAGCATTTATTTAAGAGGCAGCTCTTTAGTAGCTTGTTGCCTTTGCATTAGAGCCAGAGTTTGGTATGAGTTTGCATTTCTAACCCTGCTAATGCAAAACTAATTGCTTTATTTTAGGTGTGTTATCTTTTTATGCTTTTGATATTTTGTTAAGTGCTTCATTTTATCTTTGTGTAGTCTTTCAATAATATCAGACTTCAAGGTTGTAAGTCTCTGAAATGACTGAGGTTTTATCACTTTGAATTAGGCAAATCAGCAGGGTGTACACCGAAGGTACACTGTGTTTCCACAGGGAGTGCAACTCTGGAGAATACTCCCTTAATTTGTCTATTAGTTTTTAACAATAGCTGCTTCCCAAGTAATTCTGCCAGCGCCCGACGCTGTGAAATAAACACAGCAGTTCATAATGAGAACTGCAAAGGAATGCTCACTCTTTACTCTCCTCTCCTCTGCTCTGCTCTCCTCTCCTCTCGTTTCCTCTCCTCTCCTCTCCTCTGCATCATCTGGTGTAATAACTGTCCATCCATAATTAATGCTTTGATAAATCAAAGTGTGTGTTCTTTGCCCAGATCTTGTAATGTTCTGAGAGGTGTCATTTGTTTTGCCTGGTTAAAGCTTATTAGGGCAAGATGGATGTGTGTGTGTGTGTGTGTGTGTGTGTGTGTGTGTGTGTGTGTGTGTGTGTGTGTGCGCGCACATCAGATGTATCTTTGGGCAGGTCGGCATTAGCACTGCAACACATGCAACAGAGAACATGCCAGTTTTAAGAGGTCAGCCAAGACTGCTATCACACACGCACACACACAACCACGCACAGATGTCCTCTTTTCCTCCGTCAAGGCAGAAGTTGAAAATGATGTTTGCTTTTCGACATGAGCTGCATAAAAAGACTCAAGGTTTGTTTCCTGAGGGGAAAATGGACACATGCTCCACTGGCTTTGAACCAGACCTCAATACCCTCTGTCTAGATCTAGACTAACACTGGATTGAATTATTGTCCCTGAGGATATTGAGGGGGGAGAGACAGAAAGAGATGCTTTAAGGGCCACTGTCACATAAACTCAATACTGTATTGTACACAACAGATCCCCAGGCCTATCATCTAGATATTTGTCAATTTTGGATCAAAAACAGAAAAGAAATGTCAGAAAAACTCCACAACAGTGTGTGAGCTGTGTCTAGGTCAAGATCAGAGTTTGGTTTGGTCCATCGATTTTATATTACTCCTTCACAAACTCAGTCAATAGCTCACCTGTGGCTACATAACAAATACATCATGGTGTTCTGCATCACACTGCTGAAATGATCCTTTGACTGAATATCAAACCAGCAACAGACTCAAACCACATAGGCATCTACTGCATAATACATTTTCTTTCAGTCTCTTTTCTTCCAGCACAGCGTCTGTAATAACACGAGGCGTTCTTCCACAGTGCAGCAACATCGAGGGTCAGCCAAGTTTCCCTCTCGGCACACAGGTAGCAGCCCGATCAGCCTGTCCGTCAACTACAGCATCAAGGGAGGTAATCAGATTAGACTCAGACTACATGGACAAAATCATACATGCATATATATATAAAAAAGTGCATCATAATCATACACTCAAATATATGAGGTACTTAACACAGACACACTACACTCATAAAGCACTGTAATGCATCATTGCATGTATCGGAAACAACATTCAATTAAATGCTGTAATGCAGCCGTAAGAACTCACAGAGCACATACCTCTGCACAGGCATCTGGATTCTTTACGATATGTTAACAAAGCAGCTTAATCTGGGTTTGCATCAAAATAAAGCAGCTCAGTAATTGTGCTAAAAAAAAAAAAAAAAAAAAGACAGTAACGATGGAAAAATGTAAGTTTCTGCACCTGAATGTAAAATGTTTAAATGGCCAGAGGGAGTCATGGAGACACGTTCTGCACCAGGATGCCATCGCTTTCTTTTCGTGTACATTTCAAACATTTGTTAAATAGCTACTAAGCAGCCTGTTAACCACTTTGGCAGTTTACCACTTGCTGAAAGTCACTGCAGTGAGTCAGGCTGCTGCTCCCTAAACTCGAACCTTCAGTGTAAACAAACGTCCTGAAGAAGTGAGGTCTGGCCACAAGGAGCTGTCTTTGAAGAAATATTGCGCGCAGCCAGTTCACGGACTCTGGATCTCTGTCCCGCTGTTTTTGACTAACACGCAGCAGCAGCAGCAGCAGCAGCAGCAGCAGCAGCCAGTAGTTGGGTTGCCATGGAGACCATTTCAGGTGTTTGGGCTCCATTCTCTGCAGGCGTTTTGCACCATGGTCTGATGCCTCCTGGGTCTGTTTGTGTATGTGTGTATGTCTGTGTGCATGTGCACTGATGTGGGAGTGTGTCTGTGTACCCAGCATACCGATGCTGTCTGTGAGCACAATTATGAAAAACTCTCTCCTCTTCCTCTCCTCTCTCTGCCATGCCTTCTCTTCTCTTCTCTTCTTCTATCCTATTGTTTCTTTACCTCAACCTTTTTTGAACTCTTCGCACTCCCATCAATTTCTCTCCTCCTCTCTCCCTACAGAGAGACAGACTGAGTGTAGTGGGTCAGACTTGGACAGCCCAGTTTGACCCAGCAGCCAACTTGTCAGGCTGTGCTCTGTGCACCCAGGCTGAAAGACTGATGGGACTAGGGAACAGAAAAGGACGGAGATCGAGAGCAAGAATCAAAGAGAGAGACGGTGGGGAAGAAAGAGTAATGGTGCAGGCAAAAGCAATGCTGCAGAGGTCTTGAGCTGATTTCATAGTTGCCTATTATAATCTGATATCACACACTGGATGAAATTACAGTAAAATTGCCTGAAATCTTACGTACTGTAATGGATCTGAGTTGAGGAGAGAGTCACTTAAAAACAGCCAGTGAGACCTGACCAGTTCGCAGTGACATGACATTGGACGAGTGGATAACTGCCAAGGTTTATTGGCAAAATCTGAATATACTACCCAATATACTAAAATCTGAATATACTACCCATGAATATATTTGTATAAGTGAATAATCGCTATAAAATAAATTTGTTTGGTTTTCGTAACGTTATATTCATTCTTTTATATGTACATATAGCAAGGGTCTTGCTTTAGAGAGCGTCGCCATCTTGCGCCGCCATGTTTGCACAGCAACCTGAGCGGAAAATGCAGCTAGCGCATTTCACAAGTATAAACAAACCAACGAAGAAGAAGGCGGAAGGAAAGAAGATATAACGTATCGGAATTTAATGGTAATTTTTAAGAAGATCTCATATTTGTTTTTGTCGTTCTAGTATTTACAAACTGAAAAACCTTGACCATTGTGTGATATGTTTGCATTGCATTCATTTATCATTCTCAGTTTAATTATTTTCTATTGACAAATTTACTGGGTGTGTATTGGGTCAATCAATCACACCAGTTATGCTGTGTAATCATAATCTGTGCATTAACATTCTTCTAACATCCATTCATTGTTTACACACCCAGCTGACACAGGACAGGGGTGGGGTACACCCTGGGCAGGTCGCCGGTCACTCACAGAGACAAACAACACACTCACTCACTCACGACGGGCAGTTTAGAGTCTCCAAACCTAGTGTGCATGTTTTTTGGAGAAAGCCAGAGAGAAACCAAGCAGACACAGGGAGAACAATACAAGTTCCACCCTGAAAGAAGTTGAACCCACAACCTTCCTGCTGGGAGGAAAAGAGGGCTAACCATTTCACCACCATGCCGCCATCCAAGAACGACTACAGTTTGAGCTGATGTCTTTATTTTCCAGACATTCTCTCTGAGTGGAGTTTACACTTGATATCATAACATCCACTGGTACAGCCAATCAGAATCAGAAATCAGAAAATATCTGAACCAAAGCCATATCCACAGCCTTTGCTTTTACTGTGTAGGTGCAGCAAAACAACACAGTAGCACTGCACACAGACACCAACCAGCTTATCACACCCTCACCACCACCTTCCACAATGTGTAACATCAAAATAGTGTAAAGCCAGTGAGAAAGGCACAAATCATATAATGAATAGATAAATGAAAGAGGGACAGCTCTGTACCCATTTTCCTCCCACTGCAAATAGAGCACTGACTAATAAAAATAATCCAATGTATCATTACATAAAAGTCTCACTGGCTCTGCTCAGAGTCAGAGATGCACTTCACAGGTCATCAAAGTACTAAAGGAGCTGTAATGATGCACTAAGTGTGTGTTGCTAGTACTCCCAGGTTGCCTGCAATTTTACCCCATGAGTGTGTTTCTCAGGTGTTCAGCAGCTACAGAAGACTGTGCGAGCCACTGAATGAAATATTCACATGATCACAAGTCAAGTCAGCATCAGCAGCTTCTCCCATAGACACAGTCAAGTCTGAATGAGTGTGCACAGTGCTGGAGCCGAGCAAGGACTCGCATACAAGATACAGTACAGACAGTACACTCCAATCCTTCCGGCACAGTAACAGCAACACACACACACACACACATAGACACACAAAAACTAAACAAATTGATAGTAAGGAGAGCTCACCTTCATTGCGCATCCCTCTGTTGCTCGTCCACTCTGAAACACACGTGCTTTTCAGGGTGTGTGCGAAGACAGTACCACAAAGCTTTGGATATTAAATCTGTCTCTTCCCCACACAGGGGAGGAGAGTCCGTCGCTCCCCACAGCCAAAATGTGAATGTGAGTGTGATGTTGTTTGTAAATGCACGTGTGTGTGTGAGCTGAGTGTGTGTGTGTGTGTGTCGGAGAGGGAAAGTGCTGCTGCTCCTCCTCACCTCTCGTGCTGTTATGTGAATGAAAACTCCAACAGGGAAGGACACACCTTAATCATAACATGATTCTATCTATCTATCTATCTATCTATCTATCTATCTATCTATCTATCTATCTATCTATCTATCTATCTATCTATCTATCTATCTCTCTATCTCTCTATCTATCTCTCTATCTCTCTATCTCTATACACTATATCTTTACAGTTTTTCTTCCAACTCGCCCTCCTCTCTTCATGCTTTCTGTCCTCTCTCCTTTCTTCCCATCTCCTCTCTGTTTCACTTTCCTCCTCTCGTCTCACAGTATCATGTGTTTGTCCACCTCCTTCTAACTCTCTGCCGCTCCCTCCCTCCTTCCCTCCCTCCCTTGACATCTCCCCACCCTCTCCGTCTAATAGAAAGCTCACATTTCTCTTTTCTCTTACACAGACACATAGAGAGGGGAAGGAAAGAGGGAATAGATAGATGGAGCAGCTCTTCTCTTTATTTTTCACTGTCCATCCATCCATCCATCCATCCATCCACCTGTCCTGTTCATCTCTCAGCTTGCTGTGCATTATAGTGCTCTACCCAGTAAACTCCATATGATTAAAACACATTGCCCTCAGCACTGGTCACATTGTAAATGTAATTAATATAAATTAAATAAAGTCACAGAGTATTAAAGTATTATATCACTCTACATTTACATCTTTGTAAACATGAGGTTGTAAACTGTCTTCTACTCTGATTGATCACGTGATGCAGTTGGCAAGCTTGCATCAACCCCGACACACACACACACACACACACATATGCACGCTCACTAATGCATCCTATTTCATGTCCCTGTTTGCAAGAGATGTTACATGGCGCGCAAGGATGAATATCAGTGTGAGTGAGTTCAGTGACATCGAGCACAGGTATCATAATCTAATTCTTGAAGGCTGAGTTCACACGGTTTAGTATTCAGCGGCAATATCAGCAGCACATTGAGATGCAGTGCAGCTCCCGTTCAGATGCAGAGTACGGATAGTAAATCTTTTAAAGTCAGTCCACCCTGCAGCTGTGTGCTGCCGACGAGCAGCCAACAGAGGGAGCTGACACACTTCACAAGAGAAGAGAGAGGTGGAGGAGAGAGTCAAACAGTTGTCAGACAGGGTCATGGTATCAAGGTAATGGAAACTTTTAGGCTTAAAATCTGCCAGTCATCAGCAAAAACACTAAACATCTCAGAAATGTTAAACAAGAGAATAGTTTAAGACAGAGCAGTTGTGCTTTTTGTTGTTAAAGTCTTTATAAATACTTTGTCTTGATCTTTTATAGATCGCTCCCTGCAGCTTATACCCTCAAGCTTAGTACGATTTCTACTGGCAATAAAAGCCCATACACAAACATCATTACTGTACCCTGCCAGCTTTCATAAATCACTTGCAAGACTGTAGAGATATTTCAACAGTAGCTGACAGTAACATCGTTTTCCAAACTCTGTGTAAATCATCTCAACACTTTAACACTGGTTGTAAACTTTGAAGCAAGAAGAGCAAACAAACAAGATCTTCAAGCAGCTGTGAAGTGAAGCACCAAGTCCTTGAACTGCTCTGTATCTCCGGCTCCTTCAAAATGCACTTATACCCCTTCTGGAGTTTTACTATTGTAATAAAACCACTGAAATGTATATCTGTGACACGCTGTGTAATTGTAGCATTAGTAGAAAAGAGTCAGTATTATGTATCTGAATGGGAAATAGCAAAAAAGTCAGCTAATATTGGCTGACATAGGCCACCCGAGGTACTGGATATTACAACTGTTTCAGCAGCCACATAAACAGCAAATGGGAGGAGATAGTGCCTCGAAAATAGGAATAATAAAAAAAAAAATAGAAAATTAGACCATCTCAGCTCTACTCAGGCAGCTAAAAAATAAAAAACACTTTATTTTGGGTCATGCTTGATGTGTACAAAACCGCACGAGCACAATTCTCATAAAATCTCACTGTCACTTTCTGCCCTCAGATGCCAACAGTGAGCAGACTCTCGGGCTTATGTCAGTTTACGCAGGCAGTTCATTTTGCACTAATCATAAGCACATAAATATGATTTATAAATATCAATGATTGTCAATGAGTAGCAACAGAACCAGCATGATGGTGTTGATCCTGACTCTTCAGGTCAGGCTCTCCATCCATCCCTACATAATATTGTTTATTGGACAAAGCTCTCTGTCACTTTCTATTCATGTTCTCTTCCCTGCTGCATCATTACCTGCATCAGTAGGTGTATTTGTTTCTGATGGTCACCTCCCTGTAAAGACCCAACCAGAGTGTTACCTAGCATGAGCATAAGATGTAATGACTCATTCTCTCTCTCTTTAGAGTGTCTTACTGGCACAGCAGAAGTTGGAAAATCTCTCTCTCTCTTTGTCCTTCTCTTCTGTGAGTGTGTGTGTGTGTGTGTGTGTGTGTGTGTGTGTGTGTGTGTGCGTGTGTGTGTTTGCTCCACATCAGAAACTGGGTGTTTGCAGGAGCAAAGAACTGGCTATAAAAAAAAAAGCACAATAGGTATAGAAAAGTGTGATTACTCCCATTCCTTGAAAAACAGTCTTCAGACTATCAGTTCCTCTACACACACACACACACACCAAGAGAACAAACTGTGAACAGAAGTGTTTGTCAGCCATGCAGCATCAGCACTCGTCTCTGTCATCCATCTGAAGAAGTTGGAGAGTATTTGTTATTGTGGCATCACTGCAGAACTTTGAGTTTTTAAGCTGACTTGACATCGCTCACAACAAAGAACAATGGCGACCTAGAACATGACCCTGTCTTATACTGACAATTTACTGTGTGGTTCAGGTCACCTCACAGCCAGTCTTCAGGAATCAGCTCCAGCTTTCCTGCGCTGGGCTTCATGAAAGGTCAAACTGCTGTGTCTCTCTGGTCATTGTCAGCTAACACTGCGTGACCCCTCGACATCCTGCTGTACTCTCTTCTGATACAAAGTTCACTGAATTGACAGCTTTATAGGTTTTGACATTTAAGGCGTATTAAACTGGAGCTGTGAAGCTCCAAAAGAACTTGCAATAAATGTGTGTATCAGGTGTTTTTACACAGCTCCCGTGGGATTTACTGTCAGAATATGACAGCCTGGAAAAGCGTTTGCACCTAAAAACAACACCAGTCGTTTGATGAGACTTCACTTCTTTGTACAAAGAGAACATCCACCTGCACCAGATGGTGATTTATAACAGGAAGTACTCTAAAACCACTGTGCCGCACAGTCTCAATGGTAAAGACAAAATACAGACTCTAAGTGGTTTGACAGGACGGAGACTCATGTTTCAAAGATTCCTAAAACTTTTACATGCTTAAACTTGCTCACATTTTTTTTACTTTACAAACACTGTGTTTGTACATGAAGCACATCAAGATTTAAAGAGTCTCAGCTGCTTTTTAGTCAGAAGACAGATGGAGACACACAGCCTGAGGAAGTGGGCACACATCGGGTCTGATCCATTATCTTTAGTAAACAAAATATTGAACTGACCACATTTAGCCAAAGCAAAGGAAATTCACCAACACATTCGGAGTCGGAGCAGCTACCATGCAAAGTGAGGGCGGCAGAAGCTACAGATCAGATATCTGACCCTGTGACTGCAACATCTTCCAAGATTGAATACACAATATGTATTTGAGATTGTATACTACAAACTCCACATGTTTTTGTTTCCTGTTTCTTGTCTAACTTGCAGACAAGAAAAGGTTAGAACAGGAAATGGATCAGCTCTTTCTGGTTCAGAAGCCTATGGCCTTGATTGAAGCCTTCATGGTTCATCATACAGGAAGAACTATTTGTCATGAGGAAATGTACTTTTTTTCAGTCTCACATCTCTGCCATCTGTTAGACATCAATTTATGGTGTACAGCAACTGCACTATATCAGAACCAGGAGTGTTTTATCAGCAAGGCGTACTGTAAGCAGATGGTAATAATGTTGTGGTGTTGCTTATTACTGTTTCAGCAGTGTTTAGAGTCGTTTCAGGCGCTCCACCATGACTGCACATCAGCTGATAAATGGTACCATGACAGCTTCTGTCAGCGCTGCTGGGATTCTTTAAACACCATTATCCTTTAAAATCTGGTGTGATAACTCATTTAAAGGAAGATGGTGAAACAATCAGACTCCATCAAAATGTGTTTCTGTACCTCAGCTCTTTCGTCTTCTTTTTTTTTAAATCTTTATTCCATTTTGTGCAGCTTTACTGATTAATCAACTGATGGAATATATCAATAAGTATGTTTAAGTACATTGTACAGTACATTACAGCTAAAACTCCCTGACCTGATTGCCCAAGAGCATCTACACAGTCAGCACACACTTTGAGACCAAATACCCACCAGAAGAAGAAGCTCTCACTTGTTTCAGACGCTGCACTGGAAGTTCCTGAGCTATGGCAGTGTACTATGGGCTTACAGTTTTACAAACATGAGCAATGAATTCTTTGCCTGGTAAAATCACAACAAATAAAAAAGTACTTCTACAAATCGACATAGTATGGAGGGCTGATGAGGAAATTAAATTGGGTTATGAAATGCCAACATGAAAGTTTCCTGTTTAATCTCACTTCTGAGTTAAATGCTCAGCATTTGAAGCAAGCGAGAGCTTCTTCACAAGAAAAGATCTACACAGATATTTGTGCCTCAGTTAAATCCCTCTGACATTTTGATGACATATGGATTTCACAAGTCAGTCAACACCCCACGATCAGACTAATATAACACATCTTCATCTATTAAACCTTGTCCTTCTCAAAGGCTTCACATGGAAACAGAGTGCAATGAGTTTCAGCTAATTGACTAATTAGTTCACCATACAGTAGGTGTGACTGCCAATTTTCATCATAAAACTGTCTCAGCATGAAGCTATGAGTGTGTTCTTGAGTGCGTGTGTGTTAAAGAGAGAGTAAGACAGGTGCTACATAGTACAGACAAACATCAAAGGGGAAGAAAAATCCCCAGCCAATTAGATAAATGAGATCACATATAGGAAACTGTCAGCCGGCATGCTTCAAACTGCATGAATCCTGGAGAGACATTTAATTAGTGTTGAAACACACATCTGCACATGCACAGTGCAACAGTCAGACACACACAAACTTGTCAGCACTTTCCTCTTACTGATAGTTCTGCAAATGATTTTCACATTAGGCAACAGCTCCCTCTACTGTTCTTAAGGTCTAAATAATATAGATCCAATCTCTGCACTTAGAATTATTATAATGATTTACAGTGCAATATGTGCCATGAGATTTACACAATGATCTGTCATAAAATCTTCATGTACTAATCAGAGTGTAAACCATAAATATGCAGATGATGCCATATACATCATTGTTTCACTGTGACAAGTCAGCAAATTAATGATCAACCTTACATATCTCCTTGTTTATATATTTAAGGTTCATGAAAATCATATTTACTCTGGTTTTGCACTTTAGCATTTCTCTAAGGTACTGTATCAGTATTTGTAGTAATTCCATTTTAAGCCACTTTATACTGATTCCAGTACATTTAAGTGGGTATTTACTGTACGTAAAGCTGTACCATAGATTACCATAGATGTACATACATTAAATTAATCTGTATAAGATCAGTCTTTAACAGCAAAGGCTAGGGCAAGACTGTCAGAGTATTCAATAAACCTCTCTCTTCCATGAAGTTGGGGCCAAGAAAGAAGGGTCAAAACTGCTGCAGGATATTTACTGATAAGCAAAGAAACCATTCTGCATAATCACTTATTGAGTTTTGGTGATTAGACTTTTTACATGAGTACATTTTGAATACAGGATTTTTTTTTCTCCACATTGGACCATTGTAATTCTACCATATTGCCTGATCCTGTTGCTTTGCACGAACACCTCATGTGTAAAACATTTACTGCAGATGGAGTTCTCATTGCAGCAAGCACCAAAATAAAGAGATTCGCAGCTGATTATGTCCAACAGAGCATGGTAATTAGATCAGATAAGATGACTGACCAGTAGCACGAGTGGCTGAGAGAAAGTTCATCGATTTGATGATGTGGTGAGGTGTGTGTGCGTGTGTGTGTGTGTGAGAGAGAGACAGAGAGAGAGAGAGAGAGAGAGACTATTCTCCATTGAATATATCGTCAACTGCTGCAGCAACACACAGGAACAGAGCTTTAATCAAAGCCAGACGCCTTGGGTTAATTTTCTGCTGTGGTGAAGTCAAGCTGAGTGTGAGCCAAGCTGTCAAACAGGGAGCCAGACACCCCAACCACAAATTTAATTGGTAGCCAGAATTGAAAACAATGATGGGAGTAGATGATGGATGATAGTAAGCTTCTGGCCAAAGGTATCTTCACACACAGTTCATCACTCTTTCAAAAAATTTTCTGGCATTAAAACTCAGTTTATGCTAAAGGATCTTTGGAAGTTGAGTGAAATCTTGCCTGGGTATAATCACCCCCTGCAGTTACTGAAGTGTGTCCTCTTTCATCCTATTGGCTTCCTTTCTCTGGCTGCCATCTATCTACCACCACACAGTATCCTGTCTAATGGGTATAAAAAAAATGTCCTTAATTAACCAATAACACTCTTCTGAGAAAGATATTCACAATAACAGATAACAAGTCTGCTCGACAAGAGGAGAAGAAGCAGATTTATTTCATATCTCAGAGGAAAAGATGACACAGGGGAATCTTACTGAAAGATCTGAGCTGTCTCACAGCATAATGGGCAAGCGGCTTTATCTCTCAGCGACAGTTGCAGCACCACCTCGAGGTAAGTGCTTTCTACTGGTGAATAAATGTCAACTCATCAATTAAAAAATGAAAGGAGTACAAAAGTCTGAAAACATCTCCATCTTTGTGTTGCTTTGAAAGTGGAGACAAAAACCAAAGTCTTTACCAGATAATGTGAGAGAACAGCAATACCAACAGAGCTTTGTTCAGCTTGGATGAAATCTCCGCAGAAGAAAGCAGCTTTAATGAGGCTCTGGTTTCTTTACACTCCTTAATCAAAGAGATTTGTAAGGGTTAAAGTCACAACATGAAGTCTTTTAAGGACTTTCATGGGGATCAGTTTAACTTTCCTCAAAGATTTTAATGTTTTTGTAAATGTGTTAATGTGTGTAAATCGGCTCTTACTTGAAGTGGAAATTCATATCCTATATAAGATTAAGGTTAGCTATGCCAACCCTCAGAAACTCTGCCATACCATCTATAGAAGTGCTTCATAAACTTTTCTGGCAGCCCTTAACTTTCTCTGGAAGAACCTATATCCCCTTCGCCAGCACTTAAACTGATTATTATTATTTTTAAATCAGCAGCTATCAATAACTGGAGGACAAGTCACAGAGGAGTTCAAGGAGAATCTTAAAAAAAAATCACATTATCAAGAGTGTGAGCAGCACTTTTACTTTCATGCATAAAAGCAGTAAAGACACAGGGGTTTCCTGTTTCATAGGGAGAAAACTATGGGCATCTTGTACTCTAATCTTGTACTGGAATCATTGACAGCAATGCTGCAAAACAGGGGACAAGATTGTCTAAGTGCTGGGATTCACAGTACATAATCAATAGGCCACTAATAATCCATACTGTGGTTCATCCTCAGCAGTGCAGGAATCTGTCTTCGTCTCCACCAGAGTGAGATAACAGGTAAAATAAATCTCTTGGACCAGCTTGTCTGGAGGTGACAAAGCCTCATGGTCTTGTAAAGTCTAACCAGTATTACTACAGACTGGAGTCTGCACATCAGTACAGCCACTGTGAAATTGAAAATGCATTCAGCGTGGGGAGCCGGCTCCACTTTGAGCTGCCAACCCTTAAAATTCATCTGGGAGGTTTCACCGTCTTTGATCCAGAGTTAGCCTCCCATCTTGCCTGTCAGCTACTGCCTCATCTACCTCCATCTAAGTAAGTGTGAGAGCAAAGCACTGACTGCCGTAATAGATGTTAATTTAATACTTACCTCAGTGCAATGTGCATCCGAAACCAGGCATGTGAAATATTAGCTATCATTAGTGAACCATAAAGCACAGAACAATGCTGACATAAAACAAGTAGTAGTATCCTATACAGCCATTAACCAGATTCCTAATAGTATTTAATCCACTTAGATGCTCTTACATTGGTTTGGAAAAGCAACAACAGAAGTGCATCAGTGATCATAGGTTTATATAACAGGAAGGAGAGGTGAGTGAAAGAAAATCAACATGAGCTGAAACAGCTAACAATGCTAGCAGCATGTCCCACATGCATTGGTGCTCAACTCAGCTGTTAACAGGTGCACAGAGGCTATTCAATAACAATGATCTTACAGTCTTACAGGTTCAGCGCTTCATCTTATAAAGTCAACTGTAAGGCTTTAGCGACACCTGATCCTGCTTTAAGGTAAAAGGAACTGCACCTTTCAAGTCTTGAAAGAGTACAGCAAGAAACAAAAAGGACCAGCAGTCTTTGCTTCCTGTTTTATTTGTGTGAGATGTTAGACAGTCATTTTGGGCTATTTTGGTCCTAAGTGTTTGACGTTGTTAAATTTTGATGCAGCCTTTCTCTAGGACTTACACAGCAAAGCAACATCTGATTAATGACCAAAATTTCTCTTGCAGTTGTCAACCTTGGCCTTGGGACAGCTGCCAACCGCCAAGAGACCTTAATTAAGACTCGTACTCAAACCCAGTGGCAGGGCCATTGCTAAGAATCCTGGGCCCCAAGAAAAGTGGGCCTCTGCCAGCTGACTTTTCATCACTCCGTTTTTCAAAGTCTATATATTATCTTTTTTTTTAATTTATTTCAACCAGGTCAACGATGGCAGTGAGTGACAGTACCAGACAACTTGCCTGTCATTCTGATGTAATACTATGTCTCATATAATGTTTGTTTTTCTTGTTTCTAAAGTCATACTAAGCATGTGAGCCTGCTGTATTGAGTCAATAAGATAAGGGGCAGTGCATTTTATTTTTCAGTACAGGACAATCCTGTTTTATGTCGGCTGAGGCCGGGGCAAGTCCCATGTGCATGACCGAGCCCAAGGCCACATGGCCTCAGTGCTCTCCGAGAGAGGCTGGGACTGGTGTGAGGCCCATGCGCATGACCAGCCCAAGGCTATAGCCATGCTTACAATGACAAGTTACAGCACATCTTTATGGCAAAAATGATGCTTTAAGAGTGTTTAGACAGAGAGGATTTAAGGGATTTCCTGAGACTCATGACTGACTCAGAGTTTGACAAGTTGTTGCTGAACTCGTGACTTGAATCACACTAGTTTGACAGCAGAGCTCAGTGTGCCTGAGGCATTTTGTATCCAACTTCTTATCTCATTCTACTTATTCCCCATTTATCACCAGTGTTCTCAGTGTAACACTTACACTTTAAATGTACCATCTGTCTAAGCCACATCTGATCAAGGAAACTCTGTCGGAGACTTTTCATGACTAGAATTAGAAATCTAATTGGTCACAGAAGAGTCCAGAAGTCTTATTGACCACACTGCAGATGTTGCGAATGCATCTTCGGCATTGCATAACTTAATTATCACATATATTGAATTGTGTGTGTGTTTGTGCCTGTGTGTCAGTGCATTTAGCTCAGTTTGGTGTTAAACTGCAAAAAAAAAAAAAAAATCCTTGTCTGTCAAATGACTGCAGCAGGCTTGTCAGAAAAATAGCCTGTGTGTCTGTGTGGCCCAGTGCCTGCAGAAAACCCACTTACTGTACGTGTACATTTAAGTGCCTGTGTGCACTTTATGTGTGTGTGTATGTGTTGGTCTGCAGAAAGGGGACGGGCTGATTCATCATCCTAGTTGGTTATGCAGACAGGCATGGAAAGCAGCTCTCTGGACGTGGCACTGTTCACCCCCAGCATCAAATATTCAGCACACACCTTTTCTATTCCTTTGCCCGACATTAAATCTCTACACTTTAGCCCCCTGTAGAATGCTGATATTGTTTACCTGCTAACAGAGAGTGTGCCGAGGACCTTATAACTCGTCTGTAATAGCAAACAAAAGTGAGTGTTGAGTGGCACAAAGACATGAAAGAGAGCTACAGTGTTGCTGTAACAGGGTAAAATAAGAAACAGCTTGTTCCTCCTCCAGCAATAAGAGGAGAGCTCCCACAACATGCAACATTTAGAGACTTACAGTGCACAGTATGTCTCATTCAAACAACGGTCTCCTGCTGAAGTGCCTTAACACAGTATTTTGTCCACCACTGTGATACCAATGTTGCTCTGATAATTCATCCAGACATTTGCATCATAATGTTCTTATTCCCTGTAGAAACAACATGCACAGAGGCAACATGCCATAGCCAATTATCATAAAAGTATATTTTGGCAGATAAAAATTAACCTCTACAGCATATTAGGTGGCTTTGTCATTCCATTTGATCCCATTGCACAAGGATCTTACATTTTGTCACAGACAGATTTGCATCTCTTAAATATGAATGATTCAGGGTCCCAATACTTCAGTTCCCCACTTGTCACATCACTTCAACCTCCTTCCATCTGTTTCTCAGACCTCAGCCACAGCATCCACAACTTACATGTTCCAGTTTGTCCCTCCTACGAAGCCAGACGCTGGCTGAGTAGTCCTGCTGCTGCACCGCCGTTATTATGGAACTTGCGGGTGGGCCAGAGGCCGGGGCGCCAAACCCAACCCCTGACCCCTTAGGTCCTGGCCACCCATTAGACCACGGTTCCCTCGGAGCTCCATATGGCTAGATAGTTGGGTGGATGGTGCCGTTTCAGTTTTGTTAAAAAAAAAAAAAAAAAAACCTGTTAATCTCCTGTTAATAGCTGAAGAAAACTCTTCCTTTTTGGATGCATCATGCACATTTAGCTTGACTGCATCTTTTAATTCCTTTGTAAACAGTAAAAAAACATACTCTCATAATATCATCCTGCAAAGGGTGGTGTTTGCAGCAGTTGTCTGTAAGCATTCAGCTCCAGTGACTTGTCCTCGAAGAGGATGTTTGAGAATACAGAAGAAAAATATCACAAGCTTTCAGCATTAGCCGTGTCTTAAATAGACAAAATCTGAGCTAGGAGATTTACACTCCATAAATGCCTCACCAAATAGCTTTCATTATCATCATACCCCTGTCCTCATATAGTAGGATCATCTCTGTCTTCACCAGTGTAGGCAAATGTCCTCAGGCTGAAATCCTCCTCCAATGTGCCTCCACAAAGCTGCGCTTCAGCTTCTCTAGGTAGCTAATCACAGACCTGTTAGGTTCAGGTCTCAGCAGACCAGGGACTCCGACGACTCAGGACTTCCACCGATTCAGGCATCCCCCGGTGTGAGAGCGTATGTGTGAGGAAGAGGAGGAGAGAAGAGAAGGGAGGGGTGGAGAAACTCAAAGAAAGAGGTAGAAAAAGAGAGAGGGTGACAGACAGAGAGAGTTGTGGTGATGCTGATGCAGCGTCACAGAGGAAGGAAAGACCCTCCTGTGAAACACCAGTGCCTCGGGACGACACAGTAAATGGACACGTTTGTTCCTGCATCTCTTCATAACGCCTCAGTTCACATTGTCACTCTTTTTCTCATTAACATTCATCCTTGCAGCTCCTCAACTCCACATTTAGGACATTTGTTACAAACATCCCTCTCACTACAGCACATATTTCTGCCTCTACACGTTATCAACTCCTTTCCATACTACACACACTTTGCCCGCCATATGCAAAGTAGCCCTGTCTCTATTGTTCTCCCTTTATTTCCACCAATCCCAACTCAATACTGATAAAGTTTTACCCTTTCTCGTTCAGCAGCGGTCCTCTGTCCTTTGACTCTGTGAACAGGCAGCTATATCTGGCTACACACATGCACCTCTGACTGCACACACTCACTCACTCACACACACACAGACAGACACACACCTTGGCACATCACAGCAGAGTGGTGCAGTGAGGCTGCAGTACCTCTCTTCCCTTACCTTGGCTTGCCTCAGTGTGCCAGAGAAGCAACAGAGCTTAAAAAACTTTAATTGGCTCATAGCTGGCATCCAGGCAACCCCCCCACTCCACACACACACATACACCATCTGAATGTTGAAATCATTAGTGGCAAACAGCAAGTGCACCTTGACTCTTTGAAATGGAAGCAATCCATTTAAATTGCACACCTTCATTCCCGGCTTCTGCTGCTGAATGCTGACTCTTAGATTAAAAGAATACCCACACAAAGAGAAGTAGGATATGATGCCAACTAAGTCAGAACTGACGGTTCATCAACAATAATCAATAATGTTCTTATTGTCATGATCTGCGTCCTTTGTGTATTCCATGTTCTTGTCTTGTGTGATTATGTTCCCTGTGTCTTGTCTTCATGTCACCTCCTTTGTGTAGTTGTATAGTGTTCCTATTTTATTTTGAAGTTCCTGTCTTGTCTTCCTGTGTTCTCCCTCTTTTGATTACCTGGGCTGATTGCACCACCTGTCTGTTCCCTCCCTTGTGTATTTAACTTCAGTGTCTCCCTTTGTCTTTGTTGGATCCTCTGCGTTGCATCCCTGTGCCATGCCTTGAGTTTCCCTGCATGTTCTCTTGTGAGTACTGCAAATAAAATAACCTTGTCGCCTACCTGCTATAGCCTGGTCTGCATTTGGGTCCAGTTTTCCCCCAACCTGACACTTATGTTGTTTAGTTTTCACTTATTTGGTTGCCAGTGTGATTATCAGGAGTTGTTGTATTGTTTAGCAGTTTATGTGTTTGGAAACGAAATACACAGGAGCATCATACTGTTAGGATTCAGTGAAAGGATTGTGGTACTATGGACCACAGTATAACTCTTTAAAGATGAAACCAAAGCCTTGACTTCCCCATATAAATGATCCTGAATCTGTCTGACCACACACAGAAAGTAAATGTTATTTAACTTATCCGTCTGTTCAATGAGACAAAGAGTCCATACTTCAATCAATGTAGTGCTTCTTCTTATTCCTTCAAGTGGCAGATGATTTTTCTTTGGTGGCACTCTACTCCATCTCAACAGCGCTGAGTCATGCGCATTCATGATTAAAGCTTACATTGCAATAAAATCGGCGCCCCAAACTCCTGTTCTCTCTGATTCGGTGCTGTTGTATTCCAATCACATTTCTTTCTGTCTGCTAGCAGGGTGTACTGTATCAGTAGCCATCAGCGGAAACACCAGCTGAATACTGAACGCCGAGGTTAATGAGGCAACTTGGCTGAACATGAGCCAAGTCAGCCCAGAAAAACATAGAGCCAGGAGGTTCAGACCATGGAGAAAAGCATCACATTTTGTGCCAGACATCAAAAAGTGTCTGACTTGCAAAAAGCTTTCAGTGATCCCAATTAACAGATCCAACCAGATTATAAAACATGACACATGCACTGCACTACAGGTCAACATAGGCATAGTGCAGTGCACAAGGTGGAAAGTACATTTATCACACAGGGATAATAAATCTATAACAACACAACAGAACATCCAACACGTTGCAGCGCAGCCAAACGCAGCAGAGCAGAGCGCAGCCACAAAGCCAAGAGCACACACAACATCTCTGACTCAGGGCGCAGGTTATGAAACAATAATTCAGTACTTTTGACTTACAGGGCAACAGGGAGTGATTTGTTTACACACACAGTGATAAAACCAATAAATAATACTTTCACTCTGAGATATGACTTGTTTTTTAGGCTTACCTTCCTCAACAAGAGGCTTCATGCCAATTTTTAGTGTTTTGTCAGAGGCTTGAAAATACAATTGCATCTACTATGGAAGCCTATCTAACAGTTTAATGTGAAGCTGCTGAAGGTGAAATGAGCTCATCACTGAGATTCATGTTGTTCCCAAGGTTACTAAAGCCCATGTCTCCCCCATTTCAAGTAAATCCACGCCGGGATAAACACACCTTGTGACTTTTCTGTTTATAAGATAAGTCATTTTTAAAGGACAATGATACTGGCTGTACCCACCGCACTGACTATAAAGTAAATTTTGAAGTGCTCCTCAAAGCCTGCTGCTAAATAGACTGCATGCTTTTATATCCTGGAGCTGCATGGGGCTTTCTTTTCTCTCTGTTTGAATCATAATAACTGTGCATACACAAACAACCCTCACATTTACTGTTTGGCATATTAATACAAACTGCTGCCATTATGTAAGAAGGAAAACTCAGCTTGGCTCATTGAATAATAGATGAAGCTTTAGGTGCAAAGCTTTAAAAGAATACAAACACATTTATATTTACTTAAAAGCTTATTTCAACTTCTATAACATTATCACAGATTATCCTTCCTCTCAATTCAATATGACAGTACAAACATACAGCACCTGTCCCTGATGTCTATGAATACACAACCCCAAAGTATATCACTATAATGATTATACCATAAGCTTCAATGACCTTTCCTTTACAGTGGTGTCCAAAGATTAGTCAGCCAAAAATGCCTCAGCCAAAATCAATACCCACTCCCCTAAACCATCAACAGCACTGAAGTTCAGATACATCTTACCTCCATTGCTCCCTCTGGTTCTGCAGACCAGTGTTCAGTCTCACGGAAGAGAAGTATGAAAACTGTTCACTCGCAGTGTGAAGAGAGTGTTAAATACTGTGGTCCATATCAGGTCGAGCCTGCGATAACCCTGAATAAGGAAAGGTTAATAGACTCTCTGTCTTGCCAAGTATGAGGATTAAATACTTTTAAGGCCCTTGAGAGTAACAAAGTCCTGCAGAAGAAACCACCACATTCTGTCTGAAGAGTAATCATTTGTTATGGCAAGATTAATCTTTTAAAATTAATCCCAGGCAGACCTTTACATATTGTACTGTACAGTCTTCCTGCCTCTCTGTGTGATAGCAATCACTTGCTTGTTCTCTGCTAAGTCTCCAATACTTCCTCTCTCCATCTTTCTCTCTCTCATCCTCCAAGCTGTGACTCCGAGCTCCACCATTCAGTCTCACTTTAACAGTGAGTCACACTTGTGACCAGTCATCCAGCCTGCCAGTATTTGCTGAGGAAAAGTGACACATTAATTTCAACTTTAAGGCACACAGCATTTTATATGCAACTCAGGCCGTGTAATCATTAAATTTGTCTTATAATCAAGGGGCGAAGGGGGCGTTTCGTTAGTGTTTAATCTGAACAATGTTTCCTCCCTCTTCAGGCTGAGTTGATGGAGTGATGGTGACAAAATGTGGCAAATTAAACACCTCTGATTTATGACTATCTCGGTGTTTCCATGACACACAATCCCTCTGCCCGCTATCACAAAAGTCTCACTCTTCTTTTCCCTCTCAGTGGCTCATCATCTGTGCTCATGCAGACACTCAGACTGCACAGTTTGCATACAATAAGTCCAAGGTAAAGGTTGCTTCCAGTCAGCTAGAGGTGGCAAAATGGAGGTTGTAGATTTACTATATGCAATGAAATACCAGTGAAGCATAGGCAAAATATTGCAACGTATTGCTAGGATAAAATATCAGAGACATGTTACAATATGCTGCAAATAGTGACAGCGGGTATATCATTAGTGATGTGCCTGTGTTACCAAGCATAATATTAAACCAGTATCAGAGAGCATCATATTTTCTAATGGCACCAATAAAGTGGCACTTGGAGTTAAAGCAGCCTCAACATTAGAAGAGATGTAAATATAAAGACATTGTGAATACATAAGCAGTCTGCTGGTTTAATCACTGTGTGGGGGGCAGTAAAACTGATAGATATTTGTATCTATCAGTATATCTAGTAGATGCCTCCTCCCCAAGATAGCCTACTACTGTGTTAAATGTTGAAGACTCCCTGTGGTTGTATCTGCATGCACAATAAATAATTATGTACAATTTTGCATGTTTGTATTGTAAATTTAAGATGATACTAATTGAAGATCATCTAATACACGCGCTTGTGAGAAACCAGTAGAGGGCAGAAAGATTAAACTTCAACAAAATCAGAGGAAGAAGAAGAAGAAGGACGAAGGCACCAAAGAAGAAGAAGGAGCGGTGGAAATCAGTACACCAGTGAAACTATGGCAGATGACAAGGTCGGTGCTTCATTTTCTGACGTTAATCTACATTTGCACAGTTGATAATTGCTGTTACTATATCACTCATACTGCTCGTGTACAGAGCCGTAATCAGGCATCGTTTAACGTTAACATGAGTCTCCCTTAGCTATCCTAGCTTAAATGTTAGCTTACTTACTGCTAGGTAGGTGGCTAATTAGTTCACGTACGTGGCTGTAAGTAACAAAGGACTAATTGCGGCTAGTTTAATTGACAAGACACCCCCAAGCTCTTAAAGTGTATGTTATAATAAGGGCTCTGGCCAACCTGCTAACTGCTCACCTAAAGCTAAGTAAGCTGGGTTAACAGTGCTAGCTAGTTCATGTAGAAAAGTTGGAAAAGTCTGTGGACGCTCAGAGAAACAGTTTGAAAATGAAAGGAAAACATGATCTTCAGTAATAAACTTGATCGCTAACTCAAACAGTCAACAGCCCGAAGAGCATGTCAGGTAGTTTACTGCCAGATATGGTTGCTAAACACCAGTAAGCTAACTTAAAAATAGCGGTAGTATGTGCGAGCTGATCAAAAACCTCGGCTTTTAGGAAAGCTCCGCTAACCTGTTGTGATTGTTTGTTTGTTTGTTTGTTTGATTGATTGATTGATTGATTGATTGATTGTTTTGTGTGGTAATGTAGAATCCCCTGGGGCAGCTCAAAGACCTGGTAGAGCTGAAGGACCAGCTGGAGGACATACAGAGACGGGTGGAGGATGAGATACAGGCTGGTGTTCCTCCAGTAAGTGTCACACATGCACTGACTGACATTCTCATGTTGACTCTGCTTTGAATTGTTCTCACATGTCAGGCAGTTCGATAAACACGAAAACTGTCATGAACACAAAGTAGGTGATCTGATCTCCTCTCCTCTTTCTCCCCCAGGGAGGCAGTCTGCTTGCTTCTCCTTTCCTGAAGGGTTTTCTGGCTGGGTACATCGTTGCTAGGCTACGCTCTTCAGCGTTACTAGGTGTTGCCATAGGAACGTGTACAGGAATCTACGCAGCACAAAATTACGCTGTTCCCAACATTGAAAGCACCATCAAAGACTACATTAACAACCTGAAAGGAGGACGCAAATGAGAAGACAGGAGGAAAACTAAGAAGACTGAAGAGAGAAATGGGTATTTTCAAAAGTTAAAATCTTTTCAGGGGTTTATTCCCCTTTTCCACATTGATAAATAAACAGGGAAATTCTACTGTAGCAAGCAGATTTATAGTAAGATAAAAGTCTTTTCACATTTATTCTTCATCAAAACCTGTGCAACAGGAGTATGGAAAGGGAGTTACTGAAACCTATACTTATATTGAATGAACATCTTGGCAGGTTCATTTAAACACTCAAGATCCTGTATCTCTTCCCTAGGTGATCACTGACTTAAATTTAGACAAACTGTTACCATTGATAAAACCATTATTGCTGCTATAATTGATTTCTGATCCCAAACGTGTCCTGCCTGAAACTACGATATGTGCTTTTCAAAGATTGTTTGTCTGTTGTCTCTTTTCACCTCCTAAGAGGAACACTTGAAGGAAGCACCAGACATCTATTTTGCTATTTTAACAGATAGTGTTGAGCTTCTTCCACAGTAATTTCTTTACAAGTTGCTTTAGAAGATTTTTCCTCTCTATTTCTGTATACGAAGCACACTAAGAATATGATCTGCATCTACCTTTGTGGTGTCTTTTGCTGCCTAGTGTTCAGAAATCAGTGATAGCAGCCTCAATTAATTTGCACTTGTATGCTCAGGGGATGATGGAGCATGTAAAAAAATTTTTTAAAAAAGTCACATTACATTGTGCTCCTCTGTAAAACCTGCTATGGTTGATGTTAGTATTAATAGCAAAGTCTGTGATGTCACCTGAGGTGGCTGTAGAGGTTCATAAAAACACACTTTCATTTTTATGATTCTGAAAAATGACTCCTAAACTGCTACACTCCTTTCATACACAAGGAAAGTATTTCCAAAAATGTAATATTTCTCTTCATTTCACCTCATCACTAAAAAAAAAAAACCAAAAAAAACAAAAAACAAAAACATTTCAGTCTGAAAAAGCTGGAAAACACAGTTGGCGAGTTGGGTACACCAAAGCTGGATTTTTGTGCAAAGATGTAGTTAAAATGTTCTTGGGAGTTTTAACAAAACAGGGATGTTAAAGTATTTTATGTAAAATGTATATTAAGAGTGCCTACTCTGGTCTGGACTTGATATCATCTCATGCCATATGTGCAATAGCCTTCTCCTGATGGGACATGGGCTGCCTATTTCATATGCTGGAAATTAGTTGATCTTTTGCACTTCTAGGAATTTGAGGGTTTAAAGCTGTTTCTTTGTCTTCCACAATTTAAGTGATTGAGATTTTTGTCCCCAACATACCAGATGTAAATCAGTGGTATAGTGACATTTGTGCTTCTGTGTGAGGTGTCTGCAACAGTACTGAAAAGAGAGTTTTACTGTAAGATTAATTATGAATGTCAATATTATGTCCTCAAACAATAATGTTGCTGCAGGACATTTGTCTGAAAAGCCTCTATGAGAAAACCAAGTGAACAGTAGCACATTTAACAACACAGCAGACGTGCAATAAAGCCTAAACATTTTTCAAAAATGACCACCATCACAATTAATGGAAAGATAACAAAATAAAACTGAAATTGAAGTTATTCCCTCCCGTATTGTCATTGTTAACATCATGTCTGTCACTATCATGCTAATAGATTAACAGTTTTTTATACATTGTATTTTATAGCTCTCAGAACGGTACGTTCATTAAAAATTCAGAGTAACATGATCGTATAGTACCTAAAATTAGGTTTCAATAGGGGTGTATTCATACATAACTCTGAAAACACTCATTTGCAATGTAAAAAGAAGGGTGCTGCACTAAGGTTTACTGTAATGCTGCCGCTGAAGTTAATGCACACTTGGACTTGTGGGAAGTATAAGACAAAAAGCCATAAAGGAGAATCATGTTTAAGTTCAATTTGTTCCTACTTGGACTGGGAAGTGTATTATACATACATGTACTGTGTGTTCGATAACTGGAACCCAGAAACAACTTGTGCCTATTTGTAATCGTTGTGTTGCTGTCCTTATGTTGCATGCTCTTAGTTCTTTCATTTTGTGTCTTTCATTATGTGTTTGCATGTTTCTGTGTTTTTTTTAAGCGGTACCTTTTCTTGAAACATCTTTATGCTGTGGAGTACAGAACATGACAAGTGAGTTGATGGTGTTTTAATTCGCTGGTCTGTCTGTCTCGTCATCATCAGTTTTACTCCTGCACATCAATGCAGAAGTTTATAACTTCCATTGTGACTTTGTAAGAGAAAACAACTGAAACTGTCTTTATTATTTTGGTTTATTTGGGACGTTTCAATAAAAGGGGAAAATACAGTTTTTGTCTCATTTGTTCCTAATTTTTCCCAAACGTGAAGCAAGAACACACTATTCTGAAATCCTTAGCTTTTATTAGCCACTTAACAAGAAAAAAACAAAAGATGTAAATTAATCAACAGAAAAGGGTCACACCTGTCTGTATCATATTGATTGCAGATAACAAGATGATAGTAAGCAAACCTATCAGGAAATATGGCTGTGATTATAAATTGACAAAGTTGCATCGTCATGATAGGAAGGAGCTGCTTGCTGGTGTCTGGGGTCTTTTCCATCTGCTTCAGTTTCCCAAGAGAAAGAAACAGAAATAGTTAAAACAAAACAAAACAAAAACAAAATGAAACAAAAAGTACTCAAAACCACTGGACTGAAATAAACCGAACTGAAACTATGCCACAGGCATCATCAAAAGCATACCGGTATGTGTGCTGTTCACAAACCTTTCATACGGTATCAATGCATACGTATATAGTGAATCAAAGGAAGCCTATACTCACCACAGTATTACTCAGCAATGTCTTCCAGAGCCAGCATGGTGTTCATGCGAGCTGCAAAGACAGAACAACATCACAGCTTAAATCTAGGCTCCAACATTATCGGTCCTTTCAGCTCTACTGACCTGCTTCAGAAACAACATTTTCCCACTTAACTCTGATTTATTACACATTACACATGTCTCATCGATCCAGACACTGTCCTGAACTGCACCAGTGTTTTCAATCAAATTACTACAGATATGTGTAAAAGAACTAGGACAGCCACACCGATAAGGAATGCATTAAGAGCCAATGAGAAAAACTGAAATATCAGAAATGTTTTTGGATATCTCAGATCCTCAAACAAACTGGACCGATAACTTTAAGAAGGTTATGTGGACAACATCACTGAATTTATACTGTGCGTAGTATGGAAAGCGAAACTGTAAGTCTATGTGGAACTTGAGGACTTCCGTTTATGCCACAGTGAATTCCACTGTATTTTCCATGAAATCAATGATTTACTGATACCTGACTGAAGAAGATCTTTTTGATTCAAACTACCGATTCAAGCACTGGTCAACTCAGTCTGTTTTTTGTCGAAAGTTATCTCGTCTCACCAGCTGGCCTGGCTCCACCACATCTGACTGGTCCAGAGCTCAGGGATCCAGGGATTTGTTCCCCGTTGACTGGGTTCACACACCAGCACTGGCTGAGGAAGCACTGCTGGGCCTGGTAGAGGCCACGCTCATCACAGACGGGGTGGAACCCTGGCACCTGCATGGGCTTCATACCAGCAGCCTCCTGCTGGCATTCAGTGCGCTGCAGAGGGACTGAGAGCAGAGAGGAGTTACATCAGCTCTGTCTAAGAAATATATGAGTGTAATCATATGTAGATATACAGAGATGATTCAAAGATTACGATGACTGTTTCATTTGCTATATATTTATGTGGATACAGTAAATACAGTATACAGGCATACCCATTTTGCCAGTGGAGGACTCCTGCAAAACAAGCAGTGAAAAAGATCATTATGGTAATCTGTATTATGTATATCAGTATCAGAAAATCTGGCGTTTATCTATTTCACCTCATCTTCAGGATCATAGGTCAGCTTGGTCAGGGCGTTCATGGGCATGTGCATCCGCACTGGCACAGACACTACAGGCAAAAAGAGAAGTGTGTGTGTGTGTCAGAGGTTGAGGACCAAAGGCAGCAGGTCTTACCAACTTTTTGTATGTGGGAGATACATGGATTGTTTGGGACACACACTTTTTCTATCTATTCTTGCAACCTTGGATCACAAACCATTAGCTTTTAGCTTTAGAAAAAATAGAAACCAAAGCATACAACCTGCTCTTCAGGTTTTTAACAGATGAAGCTTATGTGGCTTCAGGCATTATACCAAACACCCAACAGGTGCAGTTTTTCTATCTTTAATCCAAACTGAATTCAGCGTTCTCACCAGATCTTCCCTTTGTCAGTTCAGCCTGCATGTTGTTGTTCTGCTCCTCCAGGGATTGGATGTCATTCTTCTGGCTGAGGAGGAAGTAGGCGGTCATTACCTGTCCCACGATCAGGATGCAGGCCAACAGGGTTAGACCTGCCACCTTGTAGGCCCGGCTGGGACGGCCACTGGAAAAGAAGACAAGAAAGAAGGAGGAAGAAAGTGAGGGTTATTGGAGGAAAATGACACACTTACATATAGGAGGAATATTTTTTAATATGTAGGAACCTTGTTATGAACAATTGTTTCTACTGTATTTTCCCTGTTCATGCATCAGTGAGTGGTTAACCTGCCCTGATATCTTTCTTGATAAATGATCTGCCACTGAGGAAGAGGTCACTGGGACCAAAGCCTTAGGCCGGAAAAAGAGGTGGGGCAGACAATGAGGCCACAGAGGAGAAACTGAGTATGAGGAACATGACTGAGGCTAATGCTCGTATAAAACAGGAACCTGACTGTAGGTGACAGTGTACAATTGAAGGATGAAATCATTTGTTGCCAAGCAGACACCTTAGTGAAAGTTTAGGAATTCTGTGCATCTTTGTCCTTTTTGACTTCCCCTTTTGACTTCTTTAGAAAATGCCACTGATTGAAATGACGTGTCCCCTTTTGCTTTTTAAAATCA